>CM046946.1:84918995-85615969 GCA_025698515.1 Gossypium sturtianum
AAAGTTGACAAAATTCGTTACCTTAATCAGAAGACAAGTATCGAAATGATAGGAATCTTTCAAACATACCGGTGATACTTGAGTTTTCCATAGAACAAATCAGAACGTATTCCCGGTTTAAAAACATGCATTTGATTATTTAAATCAAATGTATCAAGGGTTGTCAAACCAATAGGAATTATGCATGATCAAGATCGAGCGATCAAAACTCTTGACGTGCTTCAAAATAGACTTATAAAAACTCAAAGATTTCATGTTAGACAACGAACAAATCTCATAATAGCCACAGTCAAATAAATGAGGATTAAGAGAAAAGTCATCGTCATACCTTGACGAGTTTTGCATTTGTCGGAGAGACACTACTCCACCGTCACACTTTGCATCACAATGATTATTATGAAATAAAGTCGTCTTATCATCATTTAAAACATCACAATTATTCGAGGGATGGCCAATGAAGAAATCATCCATATACTCACAATCTTTAGAAAAATTCGATGGAGATTGAATCGCTTCAAAATACTTACCTTCCTTACCTTCAATCTCGCGTGATTCAACTTTACCTTTTTCAATAATGTGGAAACGTCGCTCGTCGGGAAGGTATTGTAGTTGAAGGTCATCTTGAAATTTGTCGGGAACCTGAAAAGAAGGAACAGAAGAAGAACAAACTTCAAATGAGTTAGCTGAAACAACTCTCTCTTTTTCTCGTTCTTCTTGTTCTTTCACTTCTTTTTCTATCTCAATTTTTTTCTCAATTTCTTTTTCAATTTTATTTTCTTCATTTTCTTTTTCAAACTCTTTTTCTTTATTTTCTTTTTCTCTCACGATTCTGAATTCTTTTTCTTCATTCTCTTCATTCTCATGTTTGTTTTCTTTTCTCTCATTTTGATTTTCTTTTCTCTTGTTTTATTTTTCATTTTCATTTTGATTACAACAAGAGGAGGATTCAAAAGAATCGAGAATATAAGGATTTTCCTCAAAGAAAGAAGTCATCTTCTCATAGAAATCATTTGCTATCCTTTGTGACAGATTCTTTGATCGTGACTTCTTTGAATCATATGACGAATAAATCGTGCTTGCATGTTCATCACCGTAGTTGGCTTCAAACTCGACATATGCTTGGCTTCGCCTTGAATTCCTTGTCGAATAAGAATCGTGATCGATATTTCTTCTCGAACTCTTTAAGGAATATGAGTCATAGCATGAATCTCCTTGACTCGGAATTGATGGCGAAAGGACATCACGATAGGGCTTCTTCAAGTAGTATTCAGAGGTATACCTTTGTGGGGTGCTAGATTCTATTTTTCGACTTGAAGACATTTTCCGGTCAAACATGCTATCCATTTTGTTCAACAAGTATTGGAAGTCAGCGGCTGAGAACTTCTTGTGACATGTTTATTTTTTTGAAAAACAAAATTGTTAAAAGGAATAAAATAGAAAATTAAATCCTCACCACAAAAACTCACAAGTCACTCACAAAGAAAAATTGCGCACACTCGTGTTTTCACTCGTTTTACGAATTTTTCTTTGATGATTACACTCGTGCCTTTTACCGCTCTCTCTCGCTCTTGTAAATTCGTACTTTGTTTCAAAAGACTAATAGCAGCTTGAGGGTCGACTTCAAAGTGGGTGACAAGGGTAAACGTTAGGTGTACGGGGTTGGCTAAAATAAAGGGGAAAAGCAAATAGGGGAGGCTAAGTAAAAGAAAAAAAATTCGGTATGATCGGGTAGAAGGATGAGGGTAGAAATGAGGGTCTTGGGCATTCAGAGACTGAGGAGAAGAATACAAAGCAAACAAGTACTTCAAAAATTCCACACACTTTTTTTTTTCGTATATATATATATATTCAATTTTTTTTAGATTTTTTTTGACTTTTTTTTTTCAAATTTTCGTACTTTTTTTTTATCTCTCTCTCTTTTTTTTACATCAAATACACTATATGCTGAATAAACGAAAAGAAAAAAATAAAAGTTACAATTTTTTTACACTTATAAACTAACTTCCGGCTTCACGTACGTCATCAAAAATCCTCGTTTGGTAGCTCTAATACCAGTTGATACAGTCCGCCTCGGGAAGAGTCGAAAAGTATGCGAATTGCCCAATCATCTACGAGGAGGAGATAAGCCTTCAAAAAATAATAGGAGTTATCGTTAAGTTTGCGGAAGCTGTTTGTTTTAATTTGTTTAGAAAATGGGTTAAGTTAGGAATGGAGGTTATGAGAATGAGGGAAACGGTTTTAGATGAAGGTAATGATAGGTTCGAAAAAGATGAATAAAGGAAATGGTATTTGATGGTTCGGTTTAATAATGAAACAAAGGATAGATGATAGTTTGTTATTTTGGTGAAAATGGAAGAAAGAACTTAAACAGAAACGATTCAACACTCAATGGTGTCACCCCAGTTTCTATAGTGTTTAAGGTGGGAATATGGAAATCGATATGGACCAAAGACCAGTTATCAAGATTGATAAGAACCAATGGTATAGTTAAATGGAAGAACAAGTGATAGACGCCACAAGCACGGCTCGATAAGTTTATGAAACTTGTACGAAGTCGAAGAGGAGTCAAGCTCACTCAAATGAACAATGTTCATATAATTTTATGAAATGATCAAAAGCTGATTACAAATGAAATGTGCAAAGTGTTTATAGGCCTATATCTTGTGCTAGCCGAATGATCACTAGAAAACCTTAATGGCTAAGCAAAAATTAAACTAGAAAATGCTAGAGAAATCTAGAAAAAAAATCCCTTGGTTTGCTTGACAAAAAATATTTGAATGTGGCCTTGATGTGCTTGCAAATTCGGCCAAGTGAACTTTAATTGAGGTGCCTTGAAAATCTGATTGGTCTTGCTTCTAGAATAAAGAAATTCGGCTAAATGTTGTTTGGAAATGTCTACATTCGGCCATGGTCTTTTAATGGGGTTTAAGTGTTGCCTTGGAGAAGAGAAATAGCCATCCTTGAAGGGGTGTGTCCATTGGCCGAATATGAGCATCAATTAAGCTCAAAAGTTGCCAAAATAAATGAGAAAGTTGATGTCTCTTGCATTCCACGAATTGGCCCCCTTGGGAAACTTCAACAGCAGCAACTTTTATGTTATCAAGATGCACCAGCCGATTTTAATACCCTGTCCTTTTATGTTTACGAAGAAGGCACCAGCATGTCCAACAAAACATTTAATTCGGCCAAAAAGAAAAAATGCTGCACATGAATGAATTAATTTCGTCCATTCATGTCCCAAGACAGCCTCTTAAATGTCGTCCCAACCAAGCACCCGGCATGGTCTTAAATGTTGCTCTCTTTTGTCATTCACGAAGCAAGCTCCTTAACTCCCTTTTGTAGTTCACGAGATGCTCCAGCAGCTTATTAATGATGCCAATGCATGCTCCAACAAGGCATTAATTTGTGTTTCATAAAGGCTGCCGCCCAAGCCTTTAATGCCATCCATGCTTGAGGAAACAAAACCCAACAGCTCCCTTGCATTCATTCCATCCATGCATGCTAGACAAGCCATTAAATTCGGCCAAGCATGCTTGCTTTTAATCCTTCATTAATTTGCCTTCAAGTTGATTGTTATTCCAGCCAAAAAGTGCCTTGAGAAGCCAAAAATCAGCAGCATTAATTCATGCTTCCAACCGTCCATGTTCCCCAATGCTCATTGATGCAATCGGCCAATTTAAATGCACCTAAGTGCATGGACCTTCCTTTAATACTTTGGAGGATTTCAGCTGAACCTAAAAAGGAGATGAACTTGTATTAAATCACTTCAATTCAGCTAAATGAAATTAAGGACACTCTAGGATATCTCAATGTGCACTTTGGACAACTTAAAGACACCTTTTAAAACACTTTGAATTTCGGCAGCCCCTATTTTAACCAAAAAAACTGCACATTTAATTTAACTTTAAAACACTTAAAAACATGTAATAAAAATGTGACAAATTAATTTAGACTAGGAAAAATTAATTTAGACACTAAATAAAATATTAGAACGCATTAATTTGCTGTAGGAAAAATTATTAAATTAAATACTCAATTTATTTAAAGCATTAAAATTAACGAATCAGCTCAATGAGCTGGAGCGAGCTCGAGTGAGCTCAAATTTAGCTTGAATGAGCTAGTCCGGCTCAATTTGGAAGTGCATGACGATGCACATGAGCTCCACGTTACTACGAGCTTTGAATTCGAGCTCATCAACTTGAAATTCGGTGGGTGCCCTGGGCGTGCCCGTATCAAATGAGCTTGTTGGCCTCGCGAAAGTAAAGGGCACCATTTAATGTGCTGATTCTTCTCTTCTAGACGTGATTAATGTGCTGGTTGCTTTCTCCTAGGCTTGGTAGGTGAGCTTCAGCATTCAAGGAGTGCTTCGTGGAAAGTAAAAGACAAGGCCATAAAGGAGATGAATTTAATTTGCTACTGGTATGTCTCTCCATGCGTGGGAAGAATTAAAAGATGGTATGGGAGTTTGGGAGGGCCATTCACGTTCCCAATGCAGCCTAGATCAAAGGCATGACCATTCGGATTTCAAGGCGAACCATGCACGTCCTCAAAGGCCGAATTTAAGAGCATTTCAGCCCCTCTTTCTTCCTCTTCATTTCGGCTGCACATAGCCTTCTAGAAGATGAATGTTTGAGCTCCAAAGGCTGAACGTGGACAGCAAGATGAGGGGACCTTTTCTAGATTAATCAAGTTAATTTATGACCGAAAATTAAACTTAGTTATTAAGGAACTATGGCCATTCGGCTAGCTCTTGAAAAAAACCTATAAATACTTTGCACATTTCATTTGTAATCAGTTTTTGATCATTTTTTTTATGAAATTACATGAACTTTGTTCATCGAGTGAGTTATCTCCTCTTCACTTTCGTACAAGTTTCATAGACTTATCAGGCTGTGCTTGTGGCATCTATCACTTATCTTTCCATTAATATATACCTTTGGTTCTTACTTCTCTAAGTAACGGGTCTTTGGTCCATCTTTGATATCCATATTTCCACCTTAAGCAAATATAGAAACCGGGGTGACACTTGCTAATGTTAAATCATTTCTTTGTTTAAGTTCCTTATTCCATTTCCACCAAAACATCACTTATCCCTTTATCCCTCTTTCTTCCTTATAAAACTGAACCTATCTGATACAGTCTGCCTCGAGAAGAGTCGAAATGTATGCAAGTGCCCAATCATCTACGCGGAGTAAATCAAGCCTTCGGGAATTAATAGGAAAAATATGGAAAAAAGATAGCTAAATTTGCAGAAGCTTTTAATGAATTTATCTAGAAAATAATATCAAGTTAGGAATGGAGGCAGGAAATGAAAGAAACGGTTTAGATGGAGGTAATGATAGGTTCGGAAAAGATGAAGAAAGGAAATGGTATTTGATGGTTCGGTTTAACAATGAAAACAAAGGATAGATGATAGTTTGATATTTTGGTGGAAATGGAAGTAAGAACTTAAACAGAAACGATTCAACACAAAGATGTGTCACCCCGGTTTCTATAGTGTTTAAGGTGGGAATATGGAAATCGATATGGACCACGACCCGTTATCAAAATTGATAAGAACCGTTGGTATATAAAATGGAAGAACAAGTGATAGACGCCACAAGCACGGCTCGATAAGTCTATGAAACTTGTACGAAGTTGAAGAGGAGTCAAGCTCACTCGATGAACTAAAGTTCATATATATATCAAAGTTCAATCATCAAAAAAATCTTTTTATAATAGAAAATGATCATCTATTTATAGGCTAACATGATAACCGAATAGTCACTCAAATACTACTTAATAGCTAAGTAACAATAAACTAGATTAATCTTGATTATTCTAGAACAAGTCTTCTAGTATACCATGTCTAAATTCGGCTGAATTGAAGGGTAATGGTCATATTCTGGATGCAACCGTACATTAATGGATGAGTGGGGCTGATTTGCATTTTGAATTTTTGGCCAAGGGGCTTTCATGACTTTGAATGAGCTCCATAACTAGCCTTGGAAATCTGGATGGCCACAGCTTGTTCTAGATGCCTTGGGGACGTGAAAGGCCTTCCCCAAATCCCCATACCAGCTTTAAATACCCTCCCACGCATGAAGAGGTGTACCAACCCACTAATTCACGTCTTGAAGAAGCCAAAACACAATATTTAATGCATCTTTTACTTGTACAAAGCAAACAAACCCTTCAGCCATTGAATTTGGCTATTTAATGTGGTGCTTTGTCATTCACGAATATGTCTCCTTGGAAGCCGAATCATCCAAGCTCCCTTATTGCCATCCAATGTGTGCATGGATTGATGCTTGGGAATATTCAACACGCATGGGAGATAGGAAGCATCACATTAATGACGTTAGGGAATTGAAATCAGCAACTTAAGGCTTTAAAAGCTGTCCCACGCATGCACCAGCATGTCATTAAATAAGGTTTCAGCTTGCTGAATATTGTCCCCCTTAATGGACGTGTAATAGACCAAAAGACACGTTGGGGAGCACAAAAGGCAGCCACCAATGTCCCTTGCGTGCTCCCAAGGCTCCTTTAGTGTGTTTGCCGCCCATGCTTTAAGTGCTTGTCCCAAAAGCACCTACAAGTAATACATTTCGGCACATTAAATCCCATGCACTTAAAACACCATTTAAATCATGTCTTAGGCTGAACACATTAATTAAAAAATTGGTCAAGGCTTATATTAAATGCATGTTTGGCCAATTAAAATGGGGGCGTCCAACCATCAATTTGGTCTTAATTTAGACACATTAACTACTATTCATTAATTATGTAATATCTAAAACATATTAAAGCTAACTATTAATTTATGCAATGATTATGACTTAATTAAACAAATTAATCCAAACACTAAAATAATTATTTAGACTTATTTAATTTGCTGTAGGAAAATAAATAATTAAAAGAAGCAATTTATTTAAATTAACTAATCAGCTCAACGAGCTGGAACGAGCTCGAGTGAGCTCAAATTAAACCCAATAGACTAATCTGGCTTAATTTGGAAATGCACCAAAGTGCAAATCAGCTTCTCAGCACTTGGGCCATTTGATCCGAGCTTCATCACTTTGCAAAACGCTGGTGCCCCGGGTGTGCCCGTATCACTATCATTCTATATTTCCAAATCATTTCCACCATCCCTCATTCACCCATATTTAACTTAAATTCCTTTCTATAAGTAAACTTAATCATCGCTTCCGCAGTCTTAACCGTATTTACTCTCATTTGTCCCAAAGGCTTTAAAATTCATCCTCGTAGACGATTGGGCATTTCGCATACATTTCGACTCATCCCGAGGTGGATTGTATCATCTGGTATCAGAGCTATCAAATAAGGGATTTTGACGATCATACGTGAAGCCGGAAGTTAGTTCGTAAGTAAAAAAAATAAAAAAAAGAGTTGTAATTTTATTTTCTTGTATTTCAGCATATTGTATTTGACGTAGTAAAAAAAGAATTACGAAAATTGAAAATATATATATATACGAGTAAAAAAAAAGGTGAAGTTTTCTTGTGAAAGTTTTTACAAGTTCTTGTTCGTTTTCACCCTTCTTACCCCCACCCCTTCAAAACCACTACACCTCACACCCAAAAATTTTTCTTTATTTCAACCGACCCGATACCAAAATTTTCTTTTACTGAGCCTCCCCTATTTTCCCTTTTCTTTTGTTTTAGCCTACCCGATACCCTAACGTTTACCCTTGTTACCCACTTTGAAGCCGACCCTCAAGCCGCGATTAGTCTTCTGAAATGAAGTATGAAATTGTGAGAGCGAGGGAGAGCGGTAAAAGGCACGAGTGTTACATCAAAGAAAAGGCCCTATACGAGTGAAACACGAGTGTGAGCGATTTTTTTCTTTATGAGTGACTTGTGAGATTTTTGTGGTGAGGTCTTAATTTTTTTTTCTGTTTTATATTTCTAACAATCTTTCTTTTCAGCAATAAACATGTTTCAAGAAGAACTCTCCGCCGATGATTTCTAGTTCTTGGTGAACGAAATGGACCGAATGCTCGAGAAAAAGCTAAGTCCAATACAAAAGCATTTGGACCGAGTGGAGGAAGAGGCTCGACGAAAGCACACTACAATGAGTCGAGAAATGGAGCGGCGACCAGCTCGGAGACCCACCTTCGATGGTTATTCGAGAAAAGAATACTGATACGACTCCCATTCATCATCGACTTCAAGGTCAAAAGACTTCTATCAAGATTCTTCTTCATCAAGGAGTTCATCATTCAATAACTATGTGAGAAGAGATTATTGTTAAGAATCATGTTCGTCAAGACCTTCGAGACAATAAGAAGAAAGATACACGTACGAGACTCTTCAACATTATGAACGAGAGAATTACGAGCTTGATTCTTTTCGACAACATGAACACGAAAGTACGAGTTATTCAATGTATGTGTAACATCCTAAAAAAATATGAGTATCGATATGTTGCATGTTTTTGGTGCTTAGCTTGTGAATGATTAAATTTATGTTCTTATTATAGTTTTGAGAAGGCTCGGGATTTATTTGAAATTAGAATAAATTTTAGAAATGAGTACTTTATTGAAGTGGATCAAGTGACCCTGATGCTTAAGGTAATTAAGTGTCAAAAACTAGCATAAGTTGAGCTAGTAGCAAGGTGGAGTTGGCGCCATGAGTGTTGCTTGAGGGGAGAGGTTCGAATCCCATGGATAGCATTTAGGTGACTTTTATTTTTGCACCTAGATTACTTGTGTCGGTCAAGCCTTATTTATGGTAAGGTTGGACTATTTCTTTTATGGCAAGGTGACTATTGGATAAGATAAGCTTGAACTTGGGGAAAGGAAATCCTATACTTATGGAATGAAGGGAAAATAAGGCATATCTTAAGGGCTATGTTTTGGAAACATTTGAATGGCCTTTTGTCCATGAACTTGGACGACTTTGTGGACTAAAAAGGGGGAGCGAATTTTGATGGTAAGTTTTGGGTAAAGTTTGGTAGCTTGATAGAATTTTCATTTGGTCATTTTGCTCTCCCAAAAACATTTCTTCCTCTCATCTTTTCCTCTCTTGGCCGAATGTGCTTGTGTTAGGAGAAAACAATCTTTGCTTTGATTCTTTTGGTCATTTTTGCAAAAACCCTCAAGTGCTTCATCTTGTATTTCTCTCCTAGTGTAGAAATTATCAACACAAAAAGCCATTTCTTTTTCCTTCTTTTTCCCATTACCGAATACATATTTGTTCCTAAACTCCTCTCTTTTCTCTTCTCCCTATTCTCTTTTCTTCTCCATTTTACTTATCATTCAAACACATTCTTCCTTCATTTTCTTTCCATGGCCGAATGCTTGTGACCATCCCCATAGCCGAAATTATTTTCCCTATCCATTAAATCATAGCCGAATCTTCCATTCCTCATAACATTTATTCTCAATCATTTTCTTCTATTCAAACTTTAAATCATCGGTAAGAATCATTTTCTTTGATTTCTTTTGTTATTTGGTCACCTTGGCCGAATCTATAGGATGGCCTAGGAAGAGCCTTTAAATCGATAATCGTCCATTCTATTAAACGTTTCCTTTCGTTATATTTTAGTGAAATAGTGGAGGGCCGAATCACCATCTCGTCAAAGTCATCTTGAAGTTATTCAAGTTCGGATCATATCTAATAAGGTAAGAAGGAACTCTTCAAGGATTCTTGATCACTCTCGTTTTTATCAATGACTATCATTGGGATTATTATAATCGAAAGTTTTTATATAGGAATCCTTTGGAAATCACTCGGGATTTTAAGATAGGGTCGAAAAGGGTTGTTAATAGTGTTCGGAAGAGAGGGTGGATCCGCTATTCCCCTAAATTCATCTGAAGGACTATTTCGATGTCTGAGATTTTCCACCGAGTTGTGGACCCTCATCCGGCGAAAATCAATTGTTTGAAGTCATTCGTACTCCTGAGCCTTTGACTGTTCGTGGTTCTTCATCGGGTTATGAACTATCGATCGAGGAGAAATCACAAATAGCTGTTGTTCGAGATTCCAGGGATAAAGATCTAGATCGTTTATCATTAGAATAGTTTTATATTAAATATTAATGTTCTAATCAAGCGTGATAAATATTTAGGTATCGACGAGCGGGAAAGTATAGTACTCACCGTAATCAGGTGTGTAACTTCACACTTATCTCATGGGTTATATACTATGCCGTAAGTAATTGAATAAAATCATAAAGTCGGTAAACTTTGAAAATACGATTTATTAGCACTTTTGGTGTGAAAGCATGAAAACGGTATTAAAGTTGTGAAAATTACAAATTTGCCCTTAATAGGCTATATTGTTAAAAAGTGATTTTTTGGGCCATATGAATTATTTTTGATAAATTGGCCAAGTGAGAAAATTGTGAAAAGGGCCTCATGTGTATAAATGGGCCAAAATTTCTAGATCGATATATGGGCCAAAATTTCTAGATCAATATATGGGCCAAGACTGCTAGATCGATATAAGGGCCAAAATTACTAGATCGTTAAATGGGTTAAATTGTTATTTTGACTAATGGGCCAAGTTGATAACTTGTAGTATGGGCTTTTTGTTGAAATTTACCTTATGAATATATTGTTATGCATTATATATATACATGACTGCATGGGTTGGGATAATTGTGAAGAGAAGAAAGGCTCATTTGCAAAAAATCTAGTTCGGTGACTCTGTCACAATCTAGTTCGGTGGCTCTGCCACAAATATTTTAAATGGCTTAATGCCTGTGATTGGTGTGTTGGCGGGGTGGGTTGACTTGATCCCCACAGGTGTGATGGTTGGTACGGGTGGTGTGTAGCGGATGGAAATTAGGCTTGGTTGGGAATTGCATATCACATGCATTTTTATATTTGATTTATATATTGTACTTTTGTAAATGGGCTCAAGCCCAATTTAATGCTTAAATGGATTTGGCCCAGTGGACACGGTAAGTGGGTTACACATTGAGTTCTAAGTAACTAACCCTATTTTTCTTACCCTTCTCAGGTAATGATTATTGATGGAGACTTGGGCCGGGGATGACTTTGTGAGGAGGCCATACTACGAATGATGGGTTTTTTTTATAAACTTGAAGTTCTTTTAAATATTTTTATTTAAGTACTATTTCCATTGTGATGTAATAAGGCCTCTGGTATTATTTTTATGGATTTTTATTCGTAGATGGATTTTTAGTATGTTTTAGTTACTTAAATGGGGCTGTTAAAATTTTATAAATGATTTTTTAAACTTGCGTATAAAAAGGGGATTTTCTTAAATATCACTTAATCCAAAATATTTCGTGAAAACTCTTTTTATAAATCTAAGATTTCAACCAATTATTTCTCTGAAAATCAAACTGTGAATTCTGATGTTTTAAAAACATGGTTTTCAAATAAATCTCGATTTATGATAAATTCCATTTTCAAAATCGTTTTCAAGAATTGCTTTCATTAAAAGCATTGATGACTAGATGTAAGTTCGAATTGTGTAGCATGCCAAGTCTGGTCTTAACGCATAGGTCAGGCTTGGGGTGTTACATTTAATGGTATCAGAGCCAAGTTCAAAAATCGGCTGTGGTTTGGGTTCAACAATAACTTTTGTTTAAAACTATTTTAAATATATAGAATTGATGTTTTAAAGGTAGTATGGCACCACGAGCATCCGGCACCAAGCCAAGTAAGTATTTGTATATTAAATGTTTATTATTGTGATATGAACATAGGAACACTCTAGAACTTCTAGTTTAGGTGTTGAAAATGGTAGAGATTGAGACTATAGGACGTGATTGCAAAAACAACCTTACCTCTTATATTTCATAAAATATCATTAATAAACACTGAAATAGTATTCTGATTCATAAAACTTGTAATCAGATTAAATCGAATTAGTCATTATGAGCACTAGAGGACGTGGTCATGGACGTGGTAGACGTGGCCGTGGTAGAGGATGAGGTGCTAGGGGTGCAACTGAAGCGCCGGGTCATATGCCAGAAGTGGATGCACCTGCATCACCCAGGAGTGAGACTGGATCACATGACCATACGAGAGAGGACAATGCTTTGACTCAAGCAATGTTGCGAGTCCTAGAGAGGGTTACTGGGACTAGAACTGGTCCAGTAGTTTGTGGATCAATTTTGGAGCGACTTAAATCAAGTGGTGCCGAGGTTTTTAGAAGTGTCTCTGGTGTAGCTTCGAATGTTGCGAAATATTGGCTTGAGGCTGTAGAGCGGATTATGGATGATTTGGAGTGCACCGCCGAGCAGAAGCTAAGGGGAGCTGTGTCCTTGTTAAGGAACGAGGCGTATCAATGGTGGCTTACTGTTCGAGAAGGCACTGAGGCTGCATTGGTTACTTGGGATTTCTTCAAAGCTACTTTTCAAGGGAAGTACATCGAGACAAGTTATGTAGATGCCCGGAGGAAGGAAGTCCTAAATTTGGTTCAAGGAAATAAGACGGTGGCAGGTTACGAGGCAGAATTTCTTCGTTTGAGCCGATATGCTCTTACAATAGTGCTGACTGATCATGAGCGTTGTGTACACTTTGAAGATAGGCTGAATGATGAGTTGCGGGTATTGATAGCCCCACAACAAGTAAGGACTTTTGCCTCGCTTGTGGAGAAAGCCAAGATAGCCGAAGAGGCTAAGAACTCAGAACGCCAGAACCGAGAAAGAGTCAGAGTCAAGAGGGATTTTAAGTATTCGGGTTCTGCTAAAAGGTTTCAGAAGAGGCCTCGAAATGATGAGCCAGTTCAAGCTAGAGCGCCTGTGGTTACCAATCAAAGTCGAGACTGTGCTGACTGTGGGAAGGGACACCCCGGGGAATGCTAGAGGAAAACTGGTGCTTGCTATAAATATGGTTCCAAGGATCATCAGTATAAGAATTGCCCTCGACGGTCTGATACGAATCAAGAAGCTCATAACCCTGATGCTCAGCCAGCTAGAGGCACTCAGCAGCCACCGAGAGGTCGTGGATTGGGACGTGGTGGTAATGGTAACGGACGTGGTCAAGGTACACCGGGTCGAGGTAATGGCTTCAGAGGTAATGCGGAGGTAAGACAACTGGGGTTGGTCTATGCGGTTAGGTGTCAGGAAGATGGCGATGCACCTGATGTGATAACTGGTACGTTCTTCATCTTTGATGTACCTGTTACTGCTTTGATAGATATCGGGTCTACCCACTCGTATGTTGCTAGTGCCATATCTAGAAACCTGAATATTAGATCTGAGATTACCGATAGGGAGATGACAGTAATTAGTCCTTTAGGACAGTCTGTAATTGTGAATAAATTGTTTAGAGACGTGCCCTTGGAAATTCAAAGAGAAATATTTTTGGCGGACTTGATGGAATTGCCTTTCGGTGAGTTTGATCTTATTTTGGGCATGGATTGGTTGGTGAAGCACCGGGCGCAATTGGATTGTGCCGAAAAGCGGATGTCAATAAGGACTATGGATGATGAGGAGGTAGTAATGATAGGCGAGCGAAGGAACTTTTTGGCAAATGTGGTATCTGCTTTGAAGGCAGAAAAGTTGGTGCGGAAAGGGTATGGAGCATTTCTAGCCTTCATTAGTGCTTTGGATGTCAAGGAACTATCAGTGGAAGGTGTGAGAATGGTGAAAGAATTTTCAGATGTCTTTTCCGAAGAACTTCCTGGTTTACCTCCAGATCGGGAAGTAGAGTTTGGCATTGAGCTTTTGCCCGAAACGGCTCCGGTGTCCATTGCTCCTTATAGAATGGCGCCGAAGGAGTTAGCGAAACTTAAAGCCCAAATTCAAGAATTGTTAGATCGGGGATTTATTCAACCGAGTATGTCTCTGTGGGGAGCACCGGTATTGTTCGTCAAGAAGAAGGATGGGTCGATGCATATGTGCATTGATTTTAGGCAGTTGAATAAATTGACGATCAAGAATAGGTATCCATTGCCGAGAATCGACGACCTGTTTGATTAATTGAGAGGAGCTTCAGTTTTCTCCAAGATTGATTTAAGATCGGGTTATCATCAACTCAAGGTGAAAGAGGTAGATATTCATAAGACGACATTCTGAACTCGTTATGGACATTATGAGTTTTTGGTTATGCCGTTTGGTTTGACCAATGCACCAGCTGCATTTATAGACATGATGAATCGAGTCTTTCAACCTTATCTAGACCAGTTTGTAGTGGTGTTCATAGATGGTATCTTGGTATATTCGAGGAATGAAGAAGAGCATGACTCACATTTGCGCATTGTGTTGCAAATTTTGCGAGATAAGCAACTTTATGCCAAATTCAGTAAATGCGAATTTTGGTTGAAGGAAGTGACTTTCTTGGGTCATGTGGTGTCAGCCGAAGGAATAAGAGTTGATCCTCGGAAGGTTGAGGCAGTATTGGATTGGAAACCGCCGAAGTCAGTGGCTGAGATCCGGAGTTTCTTGGGTTTGGCTGGTTACTATAGATGCTTTGTTGAGGGGTTTTCGTTGATTGCTGCACCCCTAACTAAGCTGTTGCGAAAGGGAGTACCGTATGTGTGGACCGATAAACAACAAGAAAGTTTCGAGAAACTGAAGAAGATTTTGACGGAAGCGCCAGTACTGATTCAACCGGAGGCTGGAAAAGAGTTTATAGTTTACTGTGATGCGTCACACACGGGTTTAGGATGTGTACTGATGCAAAGTGGAAAAGTGGTGGCTTATGCTTCTCGTCAGTTAAGGCCGCACGAAGTTAACTATCCTACTCATGACTTGGAGTTGGCTGCGGTGGTGTTTGCTTTAAAGATTTGGAGGCACTATCTCTACGGTGAGAAGTCAATCATTTATACAGACCATAAGAGTCTTAAGTACCTCCTTACCCAAAAGGAGTTGAACTTGAGACAACAGAGATGGGTGGAGTTGTTAAAGGATTATGACTTCTCAATCGAGTACCATCCTGGAAAGGCTAACATTGTGGCAGACGTGTTGAGTCATAAGGTTGTATCGGAGTTGAGAGCAATGTTTGCTCATCTTAGTTTGTATGAGGATGGCAGTCTGCTAGCGGAACTTCAGGTGAAGCCTCTGTGGTTGGAGCAAATCAAGGAAAAGCAATTATCAGATGAAAAGTTGGGTCCTTTATTGCAACAAGTTGAAAGTGGTATAATAGGAGACTTTGAAATGAACAAGGATGGCGTGCTGTGTTTTCGTGGAAGAGTTTGTATGCCCATGGATTCAGATTTGAGACAAATGATTCTACGGGAGGTGCATAGTAGCCCTTATGCTATGCACCCCAGAGGAAATAAGATGTATCGGGATCTCCGTGAGCAGTATTGGTGGCCAAGATTAAAGCGGGAGGTTACTGATTTTGTGGGAAAATGTTTGACTTGTCAACAAGTGAAGGTGGAACATCAATTACCATCGGGTTTATTGCGACCGGTAAAGATTCCTCTATGAAAATGGGAGCGGATAACGATGGATTTTGTTAGTGGGTTACCCTTAACACCTACTAAGAAAGATTCCGTTTGGGTGGTAGTAGATAGATTGACGAAGACTGCTCATTTTCTACCAGTTCGTACGGATTACTCGCTGCAAAAGTTGGCTAAACTGTATGTATCTGAGGTAGTGAGGTTGCATGGGGTACCATTGTCTATCATATCGGACAGGGACCCTAGGTTTACATCACGATTTTGGAAAGCTTTACATGAGGCTTTGGGAACAAAGTTAAACTTTAGTATGGCTTTTCATCCTCAGTCAGATGGCCAGTCAGAAAGAGTAATTCAGGTTTTGGAAGACATGTTACGAGGTTGTGTGATCGACTTCAGAGGTAGTTGGGAGGAATTTCTACCATTGGCTGAGTTCGCGTATAATAACAGTTATCAATCCAGTATCCAAATGGCGCCCTATGAAGCGTTATACGGTCGTAGGTGTCGTACCCCTACTTGTTGGACTGAATTGGGGGAACGACAGTTGTTGGGTCCTGAATTGATATATGAGACGGAAGAAAAGGTAAAGGTGATTCGAACGTGGTTAAAGGAAGCTTCGGATAGACAAAAGTCGTATGCGGATCCTTGAGTTTGCGGTGGGAGATCAGGTCTTTCTGAAAGTCTCACCTTGGAAGAAGATTTTCAGATTTGGAAGGAAGGGCAAGTTGAGCCCTAGGTTCATTGGACCGTACCGTGTGTTGAAGCGAGTAGGACCAGTGGCCTATTAGCTTGAATTACCTCCGGAGTTGTGTCAGATTCATAGTGTTTTCCATGTTTCTATGCTGAGGCGTTATAGATCGGATCCGTCTCACATAGTACCGGTAGAAGAAGTGGAGTTAAGGCCAGACTTGTCTTTCAAAGAGGAACCAGTGAAAATCTTAGACCACGATGTTAAGGTTCTAAGAAAGAAGACTGTGCCGTTGGTTAAGGTTCTATGGCGTAATCACGGAGCAGAAGAAGCTACGTGGGATCCTGAGGATGCAATTCAGCAACAATATCCTCATCTCTTTTAACCAGGTAAATTTCGAGGACGAAATTTTTTTTAGGAGGGTAGAATTGTAACATCCTAAAAAAATATGAGTAATCAATATGTTGCATGTTTTTGGTGCTTAGCTTGTGAATGATTAAATTTATGTGCTTATTATAGTTTTGAGAAGGCTTGGGATTTATTCAGAATTAGAATAAATTTTAGAAATGAGTACTTTATTGAAGTGGATCAAGTGACCCTGATGCTTAAGGTAATTAAGTGTCAAAAACTAGCATAAGTTGAGCTAGTAGCAAGGTGGAGTTGGCGCCATGAGTGTTGCTTGAGGGGAGAGGTTCGAATCCCATGGATAGCATTTAGGTGACTTTTATTTTTGCACCTAGATTACTTGTGTCGGTCAAGCCTTATTTATGGTAAGGTTGGACTATTTCTTTTATGGCAAGGTGACTATTGGATAAGATAAGCTTGAACTTGGGGAAAGGAAATCCTATACTTATGGAATGAAGGGAAAACAAGGCATATCTTAAGGGCTATGTTTAGGAAACATTTGAATGGCCTTTTTGTCCATGAACTTGGACGGCTTTGTGGACTAAAGGGGGGAGCCGAATTTTGATGGTAAGTTTTGGGTAAAGTTTGGTAGCTTGATAGAATTTTCATTTGGTCATTTTGCTCTCCCAAAAACATTTCTTCCTCTCATCTTTTCCTCTCTTGGCCGAATGTGCTTGTGTTAGGAGAAAACAATCTTTGCTTTGATTCTTTTGGTCATTTTTGCAAAAACCCTCAAGTGCTTCATCTTGTATTTCTCTCCTAGTGCCGAAATTATCAACACAAAAAGCCATTTCTTTTTCCTTCTTTTTCCCATTGCCGAATACATATTTGTTCCTAAACTCCTCTCTTTTCTCTTCTCCCTATTCTCTTTTCTTCTCCATTTTACTTATCATTCAAACACATTCTTCCTTCATTTTCTTTCCATGGCCGAATGCTTGTGACCATCCCCATAGCCGAAATTATTTTCCCTATCCATTAAATCATAGTCGAATCTTCCATTCCTCATAACATTTATTCTCAATCATTTTCTTCTATTCAAACTTTGGATCATCGGTAAGAATAATTTTCTTTGATTTCTTTTGTTATTTGGTCACCTTGGCCGAATCTATAGGATGGCCTAGGAAGAGCCTTTAAATCGATAATCGTCCATTCTATTAAACGTTTCCTTTCGTTATATTTTAGTGAAATAGTGGAGGGCCGAATCACCATCTCGTCAAAGTCATCTTGAAGTTATTCAAGTTCGGATCATATCTAGTAAGGTAAGAAGGAACTCTTCAAGGATTCTTGATCACTCTCATTTTTATCAATGACTATCATTGGGATTGTTATAACCGAAAGTTTTTATATAGGAATCCTTTGGAAATCACTCAGAATTTTAAGATAGGGTCGAAAAGGGTTGTTAATAGTGTTCGGAAGAGGGGTGGATCCGCTATTCCCCCTAAATTCAAATGAAGGACTGTTTCAGCAATCCGAGATTTTCTACCGGGTTGTGGACCCTCATCCGGCGAAAATCAATTGTTTGAAGTCATTCGTACTCCTGAGCCTTTGACTGTTTGTGGTTCTTCATCGGGTTATGAACTATCGATCGAGGAGAAATCACAAATAGCTGTTGTTCGAGATTCCGAGGGTAAAGATCTAGATCGTTTATCATTAGAATAGTTTTATATTAAATATTAATGTTCTAATCAAGCGTGATAAATATTTAGGTATCGACGAGCGAGAAAGTATAGTACTCACCGTAATCAGGTGTGTAACTTCACACTTATCTCATGGGTTATACTATGCCGTAAGTAATTGAATAAAATCGTAAAGTCAGTAAAATTTGAAAATACGGTTTATTAGCACTTTTGGTGTGAAAGCATGAAAACGGTATTAAAGTTGTGAAAATTACGAATTTGCCCTTAATAGGCTATATTGTTAAAAAGTGATTTTTTGGGCCATATGAATTATTTTTGATAAATTGGCCAAGTGAAAAAATTGTGAAAAGGGCCTCATGTGTATAAATGGGCCAAAATTTCTAGATCGATATATGGGCCAAAATTTCTAGATCGATATATGGGCCAAGACTGCTAGATCGATATAAGGGCCAAAATTGCTAGATCGTTAAATGGGTTAAATTGTTATTTTGACTAATGGGCCAAGTTGATAACTTGTAATATGGGCTTTTTGTTGAAATTTACCTTATGAATATATTGTTATGCATTATATATATACATGACTGCATGTGTTGGGATAATTGACGAAGAGAAGAAAGGCCTGTTGCCAAAATCTAGTTCGGTGACTCTGTCACAATCTAGTTCGGTGACTCTGTCACAATCTAGTTCGGTGGCTCTGCCACAAATATTTTAAATGGCTTAATGCCTGAGATTGGTGTGTTGGCGGGGTGGGTTGACTTGATCCCCGCAGGTGTGATGGTTGGTACGGGTGGTGTGTAGCGGATGGAAATTAGGCTTGGTTGGGAATTGCATATCACATGCATTTTTATATTTGATTTATATATTGTACTTTTGTAAATGGGCTCAAGCCCAATTTAATGCTTAAATGGATTTGGCCCAGTGGACACGGTAAGTGGGTTACACATTGAGTTCTAAGTAACCCACCCGGTTTTTCTTACCCTTCTCGGTAATGATTATTGATGGAGACTTGGGCTGGGGATGACTTTGTGAGGAGGCCATACTACGAATGATGGGTTTTTTTTTTATAAACTTGAACTTCTTTTAAATATTTTTATTTAAGTACTATTTCCATTGCGATGTAATAAGGCCTCTAATATTATTTTTATGGATTTTCATTCGTAGATGGATTTTTAGTATGTTTTAGTTACTTAAATGGGGCTGTTTAAATTTTATAAATGATTTCTTAAACTTGCGTATAAAAAGGGGATTTTCTTAAATATCACTTAATCCAAAATATTTCGTGAAAACTCTTTTTATAAATCTAAGATTTCAACCAATTATTTCTCTGAAAATCAAACTGTGAATTCTGATGTTTTAAAATCATGGTTTTCAAATAAATCTCGATTTATGATAAATTCCATTTTCAAAATCGTTTTCAAGAATTGCTTTCATTAAAAGCATTGATGACTAGATGTAAGTTCAAATTGTGTAGCATGCCAAGTCTGGTCTTAACGCATAGGCCGGGCTTGGGGTGTTACAGTATGATTCAATAAAGTCTCGTATGAAGAATTTATCGCGAGCAATCGATCGTGATATCTATGAAAACATTGCCTCGATCCTTGAGTCAAAATTTTCTCTTTTCGACTCTTTCGAACCATCCACTTGTTGTAATCAAAATGAAAAGGAAAAATCAAATGAAAAAGAAGAAAAAGAATTTGAAAGAGAAAAAGAAATTGAAAAAGAGTTCGAGAGAAAAGAAAACAAAAATGAGAGAAAAGAAAAAGAGCTTGAAAAAGAAGTACAAGAAAAAGAGAGCGTTGAAAATATTGAAAAAGAAACAAAAGAACAAGATGAGCGAGAAAAAGTGAGCATTGATTTAGCTAACTCATCGGAACTATGTTCTACTTCTATTTCTTTGTAACACCCCAAACCTGGCCCATCCGTTACGAGCGGATCTGGTATGTCACAGGAAGAAAGTGTTTAAAGAACTTGTGAATATACTAAAGATTTAAGTTAATTTGATATAGTTAAGAAAGCAAGTTTGGTTTATAAATATTGGATAAAATACTACAAATTTTTAGAAGTAGATTGACGAATCAAGAATCGAATTATTAAACTTTAAAACCGTGATTTTTGAAAATATTGTTGATAATTTGTAAGAAAATCCAGGTTAAATTATTTGTACAAGGTTGTTATGAAATCCATTTGTTAATAAATTTTGGAAACTGTTATTTATGATTTTAGAAAAACCCCTTTTAAAACAATTTAAGAAAAATAATAATTACGTCCCAAACATAAAGCAAATTAAAGTTTATCCCAGAGGCCTTATTACAACTTTAAACCCAAAATAGTGAAAGTAATGAAATAAAGCGAAAAATGAAATTTACTGAAGTTTGAAAACACCATTTCTAAAGTATGGCCTCCACCGAGTCATCCATGGCCCAAGTCCACATCACTAAGCATTACCTGCAAGAATTAAGAAAAAAGGGGTGAGTTACTAGAACTCAGTGTGTAATCCCCCTTACCGTCATCCACTGGGCTTGAACCCGTATAGTATCATCTTTGGACCGAAGCCCATTTACATAGCAATATCTAAATGAAGTAAATGTATACAACCCAACCCATCCATCCATCACACCCCCGACCAGCCAATCACACCTGTGGGGATCAAGTCAACCCACCTCGCCACTCACACCAAATTTGCAGTCAAACTGCTATCATATAGTATTTTTGTGGTCAAGCCACCGAAATCATATTTAAGCATAGTAATATACAAATTGTGGCAATGCCACCAGGCTACACTGCTCTCCATACAATTTTTCCCATCTCATGCAATATGTAAAAATGCCACATACATAATAAAATAACATAAAACATCCACATATAAATATCAACGGAATCATAATGGTGAATCATGAATCAACGAAATTTCGGTTTGAGATTACACACCTGATTACGGTAAGGACTAAACCTTCTTGATCGTCGGCACCTAAATCACCATTATACTCGATTAACCAACAAACATGATTTTATTAATCCAAATCTAAATCAGACGAGCTAAAAATGCTTACCCCTAGTATCGTGAACGACCACGATTTGTCTATTCTCACCGGATGATGGTCCACAACCCGGTGGAAAATCCCGAACAGCCGATACCGCCCTACGTTTGAACTTAGGAGTAGGAATTGCAAATCTGCCCCCTTTTTTGTCCTCCAATCGCTTTTCCTTTCAAATCGTTACCACTTGCCTCCATTGGAAAAGTCTTGGTTAGAAAATACTATGATGAGTGCAAGTAGTTGTTTAGGGATAGGATTCGGCTTACCACTACTCCCGAAGGATCAATGAATATAGAAGAACGAGCGATTAGTCCCTAGAATAAATGTTTAAACATAATCATCAATTCGCTTTAGGGGAATAACCAAGTATTGAGAGATATCGAAATGAACCTTGAAGAAATCCATTACCTTAATGATTATAAATCCGACTTCCACCGTTTGACATAAGGCTAGAGGTGAATCGGCAAGGATGTGATATACGGCCACCCACTAGAACACGACGAAAAAGAAAAGATGGTCACGATTTGAGGGAGTAAGAGAAAGTGATATTTTGGTTTAGAAACAAAATAGAACCACCGAATAGTGATGGACACACATTCAGCTAGGGAGAAAAGAAAGTGAAAAGAAAAGAAAGAAACCACTTATCGATTCGATCAAAGAAGAGAGTGCCAACATGAAAGAGAAAGAAATAATGAAGAAGAGATTAAGGGTCAAAAGGTTCAGCTATGGAGAGAAATGAACAAGAAGATTCGGCTACCAAAATGTTGATCAAAGAAGAAGAAAGAAGTGTTGAAGAAATAGTGAAAAAGAAAAGAAAAGATGGAGAAAGAGTGTTAGATAGTTTTGGCTAACAAAGGAAAAAAAAGAGCAAGAATAGATTGAGGGTTTTGGCTAAACAAGGGAGAAAGATGAACAAATGTGCTAGAGTGTTTCGGCCAAAACAAGGGGAAAAAGAAGTTGGAAAAGAAAAGTACCCAAAATGCTAAAAGAAACCAAAACCTTTCATGCACAAATTTGCACAAAAACCATAAGAAAATCGGCTCCCTCACTCCCCCTACCAAAACCGTGTACTTCATTCACCAAAAGGTCGGGGTTGACCAAAAATTCTATCCCAAGCACCTTCCAAATATTCGCCAACATATCCCCTTCTTACTCCTTTCCTTTACTTCTTTCCTTACTCTCCTCCTTACCTTATTTTCTTAGTCTTCTTTCCATCAATAAAAAGTATTCCTTACCTTATTTAAAGCCTTGGCCGACACTTTGGAAAAGAAGCACAAAATAATCCAAAATTTTTTTAAAAGGTGGGATTCGAACTCCACCCCTCTAGCCCCTTCATGTGACACCACACCACTCTACTACTAGCTCCTCTTGTGCTAGCAAAATACACACTTATTTCCTTAAGTCTTGATGCCACTTACCTTCTCTACTTTAAGTGCTTAAACACAAAAATTTTACTAAGGCCCAACTCAACCCAAAGCCTTCTTAGGACCCCTAAACATACACAATTAGTATTCTTAACTAGCCTAACGCATGATATAAAGCAAAACATAAAATTCCAAATTTCAGGATGTTATAATTCTACCCCCTTAAAGAAATTTCGGCCTCAAAATTTACCTGATTAGAAAAGATGAGGATATTGCTAACGGATCGTGTCCTCTGACTCCCATGTAGCTTCCTCTGATCTGTGATTACGCCATACTACTTTAACTAACGGAACCAACTTCCTTCTCAGCACCTTAATATCCCGATCTAAAATCTACACTGGCTCTTCTTCAAAGGACAAGTCAGGTCTTATCTCAATTTCCTCCACTGGTACAATATGAGACGGATCCGAACGATAACGCCTTAACATCGAGACATGGAATACGTTATGTATCTGACTTAATTCCAGAGGTAACTCAAGCCGATAAGCCACTGGTCTAACACGCTTCAATACACGGAACAGTCCGATGAACCTAGGGCTCAACTTGCCTTTTCGCCCAAATATTAAAATCTTTTTCCAAGGTGAGACCTTCAAAAGACACGATCTCCTCGAGAGAACTCTATATCCTTACGCAGATCTGCGTATGATTTACATCGATCGAAGCTTCTTTTTAAGCGAGCCCGAATTACCTTAACTTTTTCTTCCGTCTCTCGAGATCAACTCGGGACCCAATAAGCTGTCGCTCCCCAACTCGGTCCAACAAGTAGGAGTACGACACCTACGTCCATACAACGCCTCGTAGGGTGCCATCCGGATCTTTGGATTGATAGTGTTATTGTATGCAAACTCGCCAGCGGTAGAAAATCTTCCCAACTACCCCACAGAAGTCGATCCTGGCCCCTTAACATCGCGCCTTACGCAGAATCATTTGCCTCAATTCGAATCCTGGGCATACAAACTCTTTCGCGGAAACACAATACTCCATCACTATTCAATCCAAAATCCCCTATCTCACCACCTTCCACTTGCTTGGCCGAGAACTCAACCTTTCATCGACAACCGCTTTTCCTTAATCGACGTTTACCTATGCGAGGCTTCACATGAAGTTCGGTTAACAGGCTACCATCTTCATAAAGGCTGAGATGAGCAAACATCGCTCTCAAATCCGATATCACCTTATGACTCAACGCATCTGCCACTACGTTAGCTTTTCCTGGATGATACTCGATTGAGAAGTCATAATCTTTCAACAGTTCTATCCACCTCTGATGTCTTAAGTTCAACTCCTTCTGGGTAAGGAGGTACTTCAGACTTTTATGATCCGTATAGATAATCGACTTCTCCCTGTACAGATAGTGTCTCCAAATCTTCAGAGCAAACACTGCAGCTAACTCCAAATCATGAGTGGGATAATTCACTTCATGCGGCCTTAATTGACGAGATGCATAAGCCACCACTTTCCCCCCTTGCATCAACACACATCCCAAGCCCGTGTGTGACGCATCACAATAAACAATTAACTCCTTACGACCTCAGTGAAAATGAATCAACATGCTTCACAAAATCTTCTTCAATTTCTCAAAGCTCTCTTGTCGCTATGTCGACCACACAAAGCGGTACTCCCTTACGCAACAACCTAGTTAGGGGTGCGGCAATCAACGAAAACCCATCAACGAATCGCCTGTAATACCCAGCCAAACCTAGAAAACTTGATTTACGCCGCGAGTTTGGTGGCTTCGATCCAACACGGCCTCGACCTTCCGGGGATCAACTCTAAATCCTTGGCGGACACAACATGCCCCAAAAGGTCACCTCCTTCAACCAAAATTCACACTTCATCGAATTTGGCATACACCGCTTCTCCTCAAAATCTGCAATACTACCCGTAGATGCGAATCATGCTCTTCTTCGGTCTTTGAGTACACTAGGATGTCATCTATGAACACAACCACAAACTAGTCTAGGTAAGGTTGGAAGACTCGGTTCATCATGTCCATAAATGCAGCTGGTGCATTAGTCAACCCGAACAGCATCACTAAGAACTCGTAATGCCCATATCGGGTTTGAAACGCAGTCTTATGAATATCTTTGAGAAAACTGAAGCTCCTCGCAGCTGATCGAACTCTGATCGAACAGATCATTGATCCTCGGTAACGGGTACTTGTTCTTGATCGTCAACTTATTCAATTGTCTATAATCGATGCACATACGCATCGACCCATCCTTTTTCTTAACGAACAAAACTAGCGTTCCCCACGGTGACACACTTGGTCGAATAAATCCACGATCCAACAACTCCTGGATCTGAGCTTTAAGTTCCACAAGCTCCTTCGGTGCCATTCGGTAAGAAGCAATAGACACCGGAGCCGTCCCTGACAACAGCTCAATACCAAACTCCACTTCCCGATCAAGAGGTAATCCTAGAAGCTCCTCGGGAAAGACGTCTAAAAACTCTTTCACCATTCTAACATTCTCTACCGATGACTCTTTGACATCCAAAGCACTGATAAAGGTTAAGAACTGTAACACCCCAAACCCGGTCTATGCGTTTAGACAAGATTTGGTTTGTCACACCAATCATACATTCGTTTATTTTCATATGGTTAAGATAAAATAGTGCTACAAAACTTTTTGTTATAAAACCAATGTTCTTAAGAAAACTTAACATATTTGAGATAAAACCATATTAAGAGTTTAGAAATAAAATTTAAATCATCCACACAATAAAACCATAAAACATAATAAGAGGCCTTATTACATCAACCCAATAATAGCAATTAAAATAAAAACTTAAATAAAGTCATAGTTTATTAAAAACCCAAGTTTGTAGTATGGCCTCCACCAAGTCATCTCCGGCCCAAGTCCACGTCAATTTCCATTACCTGAAATGGTTAATAAAATTTGGGTGAGTTACAAAGAACTCAGTGTGCAACTCACTTACCACCATTTTTAGGTTAAATCGTCAAGATATCATCTTTGGGCTTGAGCCCATTAATGTGATTTCAACCATACATCGTAAAGTAACATAATTTAAAGAGAAGAATGCATGAAATATGAATTTCCCAAACCAACCTAGTATCCATCCGCTAACACCCCGTACCAACCAACACACTGTGGGGATCAAGTCAACCCACCCCGCCAAACACACCAATCATGGGCTTAAAGCCCTTAAATAATTTTGTAGTGCACTCACCGAACTAGATTGTGACATTGTCACCGAACTAGAGGCATTTAGCGAATTTGTGGCAGAGCCACCGAACTAGAGGCATTGAGCCATATTGTGGCGAGCCACAGAACTAGAGGCAATGAGCCAAATTTGTGGCAAGCGGCCATTCTTCTCTTCATATAACCCACCCCATGCAATCATGCGTATATAACAAATATAATCATATAAATGATTTTCATTAATCCATATCATCGGTGGGTTTATCAATTAACCTTTCATTAGGCTCATATAAACAATTTAACAACTAGCCCATTTAGTAGTTTAGTGACTTTGGCCCATTTTAGCCCAATTTATCGAAACAGAGTATTTTCGGCCCATTTAATCGAACTAGAGTATTATCGGCCCATTTAATCGAACTAGAGTATTATCGGCCCATTTAATCGAACTAGAGTATTATCGGCCCATTTAATCGAACTAGAGTATTATCGGCCCATTTAATCGAACTAGAGTATTATCGGCCCATTTTATCGAACTAGAGTATTATCGCCCATTTAATCGAACTAGAGTATTATCGCCCATTTAATCGAACTAGAGTATTATCGCCCATTTAATCGAACTAGAGTATTATCGGCCCATTTTATCGAACTAGAGTATTATCGGCCCATTTAATCGAACTAGAGTATTATCGGCCCATTTTATCAATTTAACAGTTTTTCGCATATTTCTTGGTTTTAACCGTTTTCATGCATTTACTCAAAAATATGAGTTACTACGTATTTTTCCCGTTTTTACTATTTTACGATTTTATCACAGAACTTACAACTTGATGTCCAACCCGAAAATGAGTGTGAAGTTACACACCTGGTTATGGAGAGAACTAAACTTTCCGCTCTTCAACACCTATATCGTATTGTGTTAATTAAAACACTATAATCTATAATAAAACCGATCTAAATATAGCGATCTAGAAATTTACCCTCGGATTTTCGTAAGACTTCTACTTGCGATTTTTCTCCGATCGATGGTTCGCTAACCGAATCGAATCCACGAACAAATAATGGTCGGGAGTACGAGCGACTTGAGCAGTTGATTTTCCTCGGTTGAACGTCCACAACCCGGTGGAAAATCCCGGATTCCCGAAATAGTCCTTTGCTTGTACTTAGGGAATAACGAGAACCTCCTCTTCCGAAGGCTAAACACCGCCCTTTTCTTCCCTATTTTGAATGTCTTCAAAGACAAAGATCGTTAATCCAATCTAAGATAAATTTTGAAATAATACCAAGGTTTAAAGATATGATTTCCTTACCACAAAAATCGATTCCAACGATTTGTGTCACCCACGACTTCTTGATTCCAACTTCCGTTATCGCACTAAAGTTTAACAAAATAAGCGTTAATAAAATGAGCGTTTATTTTGATCTAATAAAGCCTTCAAACCACCATCAATATTCGGCTATAATCACTATTAACTAATCGAAGCGAAAAGAATCTCTTACCTAATCTCCACGTCGAAAAGAAAGAATTGAGAATGGTGGTTGATTGATGAAAGTTTCGGCTATGAAAGATTAAGGAGAAGAGAAAATAATTTGGCTTATAAACACTTTAGCATTCGGCCATGAAAGTGTAGGTGGAGAGAATTTCGATTGAAAAGAAATAAAATAAGAGAAAGATGATGATGATGTTGCTTTGATTTCAAAGTGAATAGAAGAAAAAGAAAAGAAAAGATGAGCTTGAGAGAGAGATGGATATTCGGCAATGGTGAGAGAAAGAGAAAGAGAAAAGCTTTTGGTGTAGATGATTTTCGGCACTAATGAAAATAAGGCACAAAGAATACCAATTGATGTGCAAAAATGACCAAATGGTCAAAAATTAACAAGGCTTACCAAGGATCAAATTCGGCCAAGGGAGAGGTTGAGAGAATTTGCAAAACTATGCACTAAAAAAATGACCAAAACAAAACCAAAATTCCTAGCCAACTATCACCAAAAATTCGGCTCCCTTCTTTTGCCATGATGCAGTCCAAATGCATGGTCTAATGACCAAGATATTGTTTCCAAAATAATTCCTTGATTCTTGCCTCATATCTTCACACCTTTCCTTATTCTTTTGATACCCTTCCTTAAGTTCAAAATTTCCTTATTCCTTTGATATTTTAACCAAAAATAACAAGTCAACACCTTCCATATATGCTCTTGGCCGACACTTGCTATATTGGTGCATAAAAATTCAAAATAAAATTCACCTAGATGCTAAACATGGGATTCGAACCTTCAACCTCATGCACAAGCTCATGCGCCATCACCACTTGTCCAATAATTCATCTTATGCCTCACTTTGACACTTAAATTAATTTATGTGTCAAAGTCACTTAATCCACTTCTATAAATAATTTTCTTAAAATTAATAATATTCCTTCTAAAAAAAAAATTTTAAATCCTTCTTCAGGACTATACTAACCACGAAAATAAATCGAGAAAATTTTACTTTCTAGAATAATTACTCAAAGCACACATAGAAAATAAATTACTCAAATTTTCAGGGTGTTACAACTCTACCCCTAAAAGAAAATTTCGTCCTCGAAATTTACAGCTAAAAAGGTGAGGGTATTGTTGCGGAATTGCATCCTCGGGCTCCCACGTAGCTTCCTCCACTCCGTGGTTACGCCACAACACTTTGACCAACGGCACAGTCTTCTTTCTTAGCACCTTCACGTCTCGGTCTAAGATTTCCCTTTGGTTCCTCCTCAAAAGACAAATCCAAATTCAACTCCACTTCTTCTACCACCGGTACAATGTGCGAAGGATCCGATCTATAGCGCCTCAACATGGACACATGAAAAACATTATGAATTTGACTCAATTGGAGGTAACTCCATCGATAGGCCACTGGACCAACTCGTTTCACCACACGATATGGTCCAATGTATCTAGGACTCAACTTGCCCTTCTTCCCGAATCGAATATCTTTTTCCAAGGTGAGACCTTCAGAAGACTTGATCTCCTACGGCATACTCGATCTCTTTACGCTTGGATCCGCATCGACTTCGTCTATCCGAAGCTTCCTTTAACCGTGCTCGAATAACTTTCACTTTTTCTTCCGTTTGAAATCATCTCGAGTCCTAACAAGCGCCGATCACCCAACTCAGTCCAACAAATAGGAGAACGACACCTACGACCATACAATGCCTCGTAGGGTGCCATCTGAATGCTAGGCTGGTAGCCGTTGTTGTATCACGCAAATTCCGCTAACGGTAGAAAATCCTCCCAACTACCTTTGAAGTCGATTACACATCCCCTTAACATGTCTTCAGAATCTGAATCACTCTCTCCGTGACCATCGATTGAGGATGAAAAGCCGTACTAAAATTAAGCTTTGTACCCAAGGCTTCATGCAAAGCTTTCCAAAATCGAGATGTAAACCTAGGATCCCTATCCGATATAATCGATCTGGTACCCCATGCAACCTCACGATTTCGGATACATACGACTTCGCCAACCACGCAACGAGTAGTCCGTGCGCCTTTGGTAGAAAATGAGCAAGTCTTCGTCAAGCGATCAACAATTACCCAAAGCAGAATTTTTCTTAGTAGGTGTTAAAGGTAACCCACTAACAAAATCCATTGTTATCCGCTCCCATTTCCAAAGGGGAATCTTAAGCGGTTGCAAAAGACACGACGGCAATTGATGCTCGCCTTCACTTGGCGACAAGTTAAGCATTTTCCCACAAATTCCGAAATCTCCGCTTCAATCCAGGCCACCAAAACCGCTCACGAAGATCCCGATACATCTTATTTCCTCCGGGATGCATAGCATAAGGACTACTATGCGCCCCATAAAATCATTTGCCTCATATCCGAGTCCCTAGGCATCTGAGACTCTTCCACGAAAGCACAACACACCTTCCATGTTCATACCAAAATCCTCTATCCCACCATTTTCCACTTGTTGAATTAGAAGTCTCAACTTCTCATCTAATATCTGTTTTCCTTGATTTGATCCAACCACGAGAGGTTTCACTTGAAGTTCGCTACCAAACTACCATCCTCATACAAACTCAAATGGGCAAACATAGCTCTCAAATCGAGATACCACCTTACGACTTAATGCATCCGCCACCACATTAGCCTTTCCGGGATGATACTCAATTGAGAAATCATAGTCCTTTAACAGCTCCACCCATCTTCGTTGTCTCAAGTTTAACTCCTTACGAGTAAGAAGATACTTAAGGCTCTTGTGGTTCGTATAGATGATAGACTTTTCACCATAGAGGTAATGCCTCCAAATCTTTAAGGCAAAGACCCACCTGTTTGCTAACTCCAAATCATGAGTAGGGTAGTTCACTTCGTGCGGTCTCAATTGGCGAGAAGCGTAAGCTACAACTTTCCCACTTTGCATCAATACGCACCCTAAACCCGTATGTGACGCATCACAATAAGCTGTAAACTCCTTCCGACCTCAGGTTGAATCAATCTGGCGCTTAGTTAAAACCTTCTTCACCGCTCGAAACTTTCTTTCACGCTTATCGGTCCATATAAACAACACTCCCTTCCGCAAAAGCTTAGTTAGAGGTGCGGCAATCAATGAGAACCCCTCAACAAAGCGTCTATAATATCCGGCCAAACCCAAGAAACTCCGATCTCGACTCACCGACTTGGTGGTTTCCAATCCAATACCGCCTCAATCTTGAGGATCCACCCTTATTCCTTTGGTGATACCACATGACCCAAGAAAGTCACTTCTCTTAACCAAAATTCACATTTCTTCGAATTTGGCATATAATCGATTATCTCGAAGCACTTGCAATACAATCCGCAAATGCGAGTCATGTTCTTCTTCGCTCCTCGAATAAAACGAATGTCATCTATGAATACCACCACAAACCGATCTAAGAATGGTTGAAAGACCCGGTTCATCATATCCATAAATGCACGGTGGTGCATTGGTCAACCCAAAGCGGCATCACTAAAAACTCATAGTGTAAAAGCGGGTTGGAACATTTGTCTTGTGAATATCCGCTTCTTTCACCTTAAGGTGGTGGTAACCCGACCTTAAATCAATCTTGGAGAAAGCGAAGCTCCTTCAATTGATCAAGCAGTGCGTCAATCCTCGGCAGAGGGTACCGATTCTTGATCGTCGACTTATTCAATTGCCTATAATCGATACACATACGCATTGACCCATCCTTCTTCTTAACAAACAAAACCGGTGCTCCCCACGGAGACACACTCGGTCGAATAAAACCCGATCTAGCGGTTCTTGAATTTGGGCTTTAAGCTCGACAACTCCTTCGGTGCCATTCTATAATGAGCAATGGACCTTTGGAGCGATTAGGGCAAAAGCTCAATACCAAATTCCACTTCCGATCTGGAGGTACACGGGGAAGTTCTTCGGGAAAAACATCCGAAAATTCCTTCACCGTTCTCACATCTTCCACTTGTGACTCTTTGGCATCTAAAGCACTAATAAATGCTAAAATGCTCCATATCCTTTTCGTACCAACTTCTCCGCCTTTAACGCAGAAATCACGTTTGTCAAGAAATTTCTCCGCTCGCCTATCATAACTATCTCCTTATCCTCCGCATTCTTATCAACATCAAGCTTTTAAAGACGGTCCAATTGCGCGCGGTGCTTAACCAACCAATCCATGCCGAGAATGATATCGAATTCGCCAAAAGGCAATTCCATCAAATTTGCCAAGAATGTTTCTCCTTGAATAACTAAGGGCACGTCTCTAAGCAGTTTATTAACCACCACCGAGTGACCTAAGGGACTAATCACCCTCATCTCTTTATCGGAAATTTTGAGTCTAATTTCAAGTTTCGGTTATGGTGCTAGCAATGTACGAATGAGTAGAACCAATATCTATCAAGGCAATAACGGGTACATCGAGAAATGAAGAACGTGCGGTTATCACATCGGGTGCATTGCCATCCTCACGACGCGTCGACCGCATACACCAATCCCGGTGTCTTGCATCCGCGTTGCCTCTAGGACCATTGCCTCGACCAGCGCACCTTGACCCGCCCGGCCCCATTACCACCACGACTGGTCCCCGACCTCGGTGGTTCTTCGAACTCCTCTCTGCGGTGGTGCATCGGTGAGCACGAACTTCTTGAGTTGTATCCATACGTCGAGGCAACTCCTATATTGATGCTCCGTCGATCCACATTTATAGCAAGCACCCGTTTTCCTCCAACATTCTCCGGAATGTCTTTTCCCACATTCAGCACAATCCCGACTACGATTAACGCCTACGGTGCTCTTCCTTGAGTGGTTCCTCATTAAAGGGCCTCTTGAGAATCTTCTCGAAGAACCCGAATGCTTGAGATCTTTCTTGCCTCGAATTTGCTCCCGATTTTGGCGTCCGAGTTCTTAGCCTCTTGGCTATCTTGGCCTTCTCCACAAGAGCGGCAAAGTTCTAACTTGTTGTGGGGCTATCGAGAACCCGCAACTCGTCTTTCAAACCGTCCTCGAAGCGCACACAACGCTCATGGTCCGTTGCCACTATCGTTCGAGCATAGCGACTCAAAGCGTAAGAACTCGACCTCATATCTTCGCCACCGTCTTATTTCCTTGCACCAGGTTCAAGAATTCCTTCCTTCGGGCATCCACATAGCTTGTTCCCACATATTTCCCTTGAAAGGAAGCCTTGAAAAATTCCGATTAATCAAAGCGACATCGGTGCCATCTCGGATAGTAAGCCACCATTGGTAAGCCGTCTCTCAACAAAGATACCGCTCCTCTTAACTTTTGTTCCCAAAGTGCACTCAAGATCGTCCATAATTCGCTCTACTACCTCAAGCCAATATTCGGCGACATTGGGAGCTACACGAGAGACACCTCTCGAAAACCTCGGCTCCACTTTGGATTTGATCGCTCCGATATCGACCCACGGCGGTTGGTCGATTACGGATCGGCGACCCTTTCAAGTACTCGCGGCATTGCTCGCGTCATAGCATTATCCTCTTCCATATGGTCGTGCGATCCGTCTCACTCTCGAGTAGCGCAGTGCATCCATTTCCGACATATGACCCGGCACATCGATTGCGCCCTAACACCTCGTCCTCTACCACGGCCACGCCTACGCGTCCACGACCACGTCCTCTAGTGCTCATGGCGACTAATTCGATTTAATCGATTAAGAGTTTTATAAATCGAATAATATTTGATTGTTTATTAACGATGTCTTATGATATGAAAGAGATAGAGTGTTTTCGTATCAATATCCTATTGTCTCAATCTCTACGGTTTTTAACACCTAAAACTAGAAGTTCTAGAGTGTTTCTTATAATCATATCACAATGATAATAAACATACAAAGATATCTGAGATACTTACTTGACTTGGCGCGGGATGCTCATGGTGCCATACTACCTTTAATCAAAACTCTAGAAATTATTTTCAAACAAATTTCTTTATTGAACCCAAACCACAGTAGAGTTTTGGCTGGGCTCGATACCACTAAATGTAACACCCCAAACCCGGTCTATGCGTTTAGACAAGATTTGGTTTGTCACACCAATCATACATTCGTTTATTTTCATATGGTTAAGATAAAATAGTGCTACAAAACTTTTGTTATAAAACCAATGTTCTTAAGAAAACTTAACATATTTGAGATAAAACCATATTAAGAGTTTAGAAATAAAATTTAAATCATCCACACAATAAAACCATAAAACATAATAAGAGGCCTTATTACATCAACCCAATAATAGCAATTAAAATAAAAACTTAAATAAAGTCATAGTTTATTAAAAACCCAAGTTTGTAGTATGGCCTCCACCAAGTCATCTCAGGCCCAAGTCCACGTCAATTTCCATTACTGAAATGGTTAATAAAATTTGGGTGAGTTACAAAGAACTCAGTGTGCAACTCACTTACCACCATTTTTAGGTTAAATCGTCAAGATATCATCTTTGGGCTTGAGCCCATTAATGATTTCAACCATACATCGTAAAGTAACATAATTTAAAGAGAAGAATGCATGAAATATGAATTTCCCAAACCAACCTAGTATCCATCCGCTAACACCCCGTACCAACCAACACACACTGTGGGGATCAAGTCAACCCACCCCGCCAAACACACCAATCATGGGCTTAAAGCCCTTAAATAATTTTGTAGTGCACTACCGAACTAGATTGTGACATTGTCACCGAACTAGAGGCATTTAGCGAATTTGTGGCGAGCCACCGAACTAGAGGCATTGAGCCATATTGTGGCGAGCCAAGAACTAGAGGCAATGAGCCAAATTTGTGGCAACTGGCCATTCTTCTCTTCATATAACCCACCCCATGCAATCATGCGTATATAACAAATATAATCATATATGATTTTCATTAATCCATATCATCGGTGGGTTTATCAATTAACCTTTCATTAGGCTCATATAAACAATTTAACAACTAGCCCATTTAGTAGTTTAGTGACTTTGGCCCATTTTAGCCCAATTTATCGAAACAGAGTATTTTCGGCCCATTTAATCGAACTAGAGTATTATCGGCCCATTTAATCGAACTAGAGTATTATCGGCCCATTTAATCGAACTAGAGTATTATCGGCCCATTTAATCGAACTAGAGTATTATCGGCCCATTTAATCGAACTAGAGTATTATCGGCCCATTTTATCGAACTAGAGTATTATCGGCCCATTTAATCGAACTAGAGTATTATCGGCCCATTTAATCGAACTAGAGTATTATCGCCCATTTAATCGAACTAGAGTATTATCGCCCATTTTATCGAACTAGAGTATTATCGGCCCATTTAATCGAACTAGAGTATTATCGCCCATTTTATCAATTTAATGATTTTTTCGCATATTTCTTGGTTTTAACCGTTTTCATGCATTTACTCAAAAATATGAGTTACTACGTATTTTTCCGTTTTTACTATTTTACGATTTTATCACGGAACTTACAACTTGATGTCCAACCCGAAAATGAGTGTGAAGTTACACACTGGTTATGGAGAGAACTAAACTTTCCCGCTCTTCAACACCTATCGTATTGTGTTAATTAAAACACTATAATCTATAATAAAACCGATCTAAATATAGCGATCTAGAAATTTACCCTCGGATTTTCGTAAGACTTCTACTTGCGATTTTTCTCCGATCGATGGTTCGCTAACCGAATCGAATCCACGAACAAATAATGGTTCGGGAGTACGAACGACTTTGAACAGTTGATTTTCCTCGGTTGAACGTCCACAACCCGGTGGAAAATCCCGGATTCCCGAAATAGTCCTTTGCTTGTACTTAGGGGGAATAACAGAACCTCCCCTCTTCCGAAGGCTAAACACCGCCCTTTTCTTCCCTATTTTGAATGTCTTCAAAGACAAAGATCGTTAATCCAATCTAAGATAAATTTTCGAAATAATACCAAGGTTTAAAGATATGATTTCCTTACCACAAAAATCGATTCCAACGATTTGTGTCACCCACGACTTCTTGATTCCAACTTCCGTTATCGCACTAAAGTTTAACAAAATAAGCGTTAATAAAATGAGCGTTTATTTTGATCTAATAAAGCCTTCAAACCACCATCAATATTCGGCTATAATCACTATTAACTAATCGAAGCGAAAGAATCTCTTACCTAATCTCCACGTCGAAAGAAAGAATTGAGAATGGTGGTTGATTGATGAAAGTTTCGGCTATGAAAGATTAAGGAGAAGAGAAAATAATTTGGCTTATAAACACTTTAGCATTCGGCCATGAAAGTGTAGGTGGAGAGAATTTCGATTGAAAAGAAATAAAATAAGAGAAAGATGATGATGATGTTGCTTTGATTTCAAAGTGAATAGAAGAAAAAGAAAAGAAAAGATGAGCTTGAGAGAGAGATGGATATTCGGCAATGGTGAGAGAAAGAGAAAGAGAAAAGCTTTTGGTGTAGATGATTTTGGCACTAATGAAAATAAGGCACAAAGAATACCAATTGATGTGCAAAAATGACCAAATGGTCAAAAATTAACAAGGCTTACCAAGGATCAAATTCGGCCAAGGGGAGAGGTTGAGAGAATTTGCAAAACTATGCACTAAAAAAATGACCAAAACAAAACCAAAATTCCTAGCCAACTATCACCAAAAATTCGGCTCCCTTCTTTTGCCATGATGCCGTCCAAATGCATGGTCTAATGACCAAGATATTGTTTCCAAAATAATTCCTTGATTCTTGCCTCATATCTTCACACCTTTCCTTATTCTTTTGATACCCTTCCTTAAGTTCAAAATTTCCTTATTCCTTTGATATTTTAACCAAAAATAACAAGTCAACACCTTCCATATATGCTCTTGGCCGACACTTGCTATATTGGTGCATAAAAATTCAAAATAAAATTCACCTAGATGCTAAACATGGGATTCGAACCTTCAACCTCATGCACAAGCTCATGCGCCATCACCACTTGTCCAATAATTCATCTTATGCCTCACTTTGACACTTAAATTAATTTATGTGTCAAAGTCACTTAATCCACTTCTATAAATAATTTTCTTAAAATTAATAATATTCCTTCTAAAAAAAAATTTTAAATCCTTCTTCAGGACTATACTAACCACGAAAATAAATCAGAAAATTTTACTTTCTAGAATAATTACTCAAAGCACACATAGAAAATAAATTACTCAAATTTTCAGGGTGTTACAACTCTACCCCTAAAAGAAAATTTAGTCCTCGAAATTTACAGGTGAAAAAGGTGAGGGTATTGTTGCCGAATTGCATCCTCAGGCTCCCACGTAGCTTCCTCCACTCCGTGGTTACGCCACAACACTTTGACCAACAGCGCAGTCTTCTTTCTTAGCACCTTCACGTCTCGGTCTAAGATTTCCACCGATTCCTCCTCAAAAGACAAATCCAAATTCAACTCCACTTCTTCTACCCGGTACAATAATGCGAAGGATCCGATCTATAGCGCCTCAACATGGACACATGAAAAACATTATGAATTTGACTCAGTGGAGAGGTAACTCCATCGATGAGGCCATGGACCAACTCGTTTCACCACACGATATGGTCCAATGTATCTAGGACTCAACTTGCCCTTCTTCCCGAATCTGAATATCTTTTCCAAGGTGAGACCTTCAGAAGACTTGATCTCCTACGGCATACTCGATCTCTTTACGCCCGAGATCCGCATACGACTTTGTCTATCAGAAGCTTCCTTTAACCGTGCTCGAATAACTTTCACTTTTTCTTCCGTTTGAGAAATCATCTCGAGTCCTAACAACTGCCGATCACCCAACTCGGTCCAACAAATAGGAGAACGACACCTACGACCATACAATGCCTCGTAGGGTGCCATCCGAATGCTAGGCGGTAGTTTGTTGTTGTACGCAAATTCGCTAACGGTAGAAAATCCTCCCAACTACCTTTGAAGTCGATTACACATCCCCTTAACATGTCTTCCAGAATCTGAATCACTCTCCGATGACCATCGATCGAGGATGAAAAGCCGTACTAAAATTAAGCTTTGTACCCAAGGCTTCATGCAAAGCTTTCCAAAATCGAGATGTAAACCTAGGATCCCTATCCGATATAATCGATCTGGTACCCCATGCAACCTCACGATTTCGGATACATACGACCGCCAACTTCGCAACGAGTCAAGTCCGTGACCTTTGGTAGAAAATGAGCGGTCTTCGTCAAACGATCAACAATTACCCAAGCAGAATTTTTCTTAGTAGGTGTTAAAGGTAACCCACTAACAAAATCCATTGTTATCCGCTCCCATTTCCAAAGGGGAATCTTAACCGGTTGCAAAAAGACCTGACGGCAATTGATGCTCCGCCTTCACTTGCTGACAAGTTAAGCATTTTCCCACAAATTCTGAAATCTCCCGCTTCAATCCAGGCCACCAAAACCGCTCACGAAGATCCCGATACATCTTATTTCCTCCGGGATGCATAGCATAAGGACTACTATGCGCCTCCTTAAAATCATTTGCCTCATATCTCGAGTCCCTAGGCATCTGAGACTCTTCCACGAAAGCACAACACACCTTCCATGTTCATACCAAAATCCTCTATCCCACCATTTTCCACTTGTTGAATTAGAAGTCTCAACTTCTCATCTAATATCTGTTTTCCTTGATTTGATCCAACCACAGAGGTTTCACTTGAAGTTCCGCTACCAAACTACCATCCTCATACAAACTCAAATGGGCAAACATAGCTCTCAAATCAGATACCACCTTACGACTTAATGCATCCGCCACCACATTAGCCTTTCCAGGATGATACTCAATTGAGAAATCATAGTCCTTTAATGACTCCACCCATCTTCGTTGTCTCAAGTTTAACTCCTTACGAGTAAGAAGATACTTAAGGCTCTTGTGGTTCGTATAGATGATAGACTTTTCACCATAGAGGTAATGCCTCCAAATCTTTAAGGCAAAGACCACGCTTTGCTAACTCCAAATCATGAGTAGGGTAGTTCACTTCGAAATGCGGTCTCAATTGACGAGAAGCGTAAGCTACAACTTTCCCACTTTGCATCAATCGCAGCCCCTAAACCCGTATGTGACGCATCACAATAAAGCTGTAAACTCCTTCCCGACCTCAAAGGTTGAATCAATACCGCGCTTCCGTTAAAACCTTCTTGTTAGCTCGAAACTTTCTTGCCGCTTATCGGTCCATATAAACAACACTCCTTCCGCAAAAGCTTAGTTAGAGGTGCAGCAATCAATGAGAACCCCTCAACAAAGCGCCTATAATATCCACCAAACCCAAGAAACTCCGATCTCGCTCACCGACTTCCGGTGGTTTCCAATCCAATACCGCCTCAATCTTCCGAGGATCCACCCTTATTCCTTTGGTGATACCACATGACCCAAGAAAGTCACTTCTCTTAACCAAAATTCACATTTACCGAATTTGGCATATAATCGATTATCTCGAAGCACTTGCAATACAATCCGCAAATGCGAGTCATGTTCTTCTTCGCTCCTCGAATAAACCAGAATGTCATCTATGAATACCACCACAAACCGATCTAAGAATGGTTGAAAGACCCGGTTCATCATATCCATAAATGCATTTGGTGCATTGGTCAACCCAAACGGCATCACTAAAAACTCATAGTGTCCGTAGCGGGTTGGAGCATTTGTCTTGTGAATATCCGCTTCTTTCACCTTAAGTTGTGGTGGTAACCCGACCTTAAATCAATCTTGGAGAAAGCGAAGCTCCCTTCAATTGATCAAACAGTCGTCAATCCTCGGCAGAGGGTACAGATTCTTGATCGTCACTTATTCAATTGCCTATAATCGATACACATACGCATTGCCCATCCTTCTTCTTAACAAACAAAACCGGTGCTCCCCACGGAGACACACTCGGTCGAATAAAACCCCGATCTAGCAGTTCTTGAATTTGGGCTTTAAGCTCAGACAACTCCTTTGGTGCCATTCTATAAGGAGCAATGGACACCGGAGCGATTCGGGCAAAAGCTCAATACCAAATTCCACTTCCGATCTGGAGGTACACGGGAAGTTCTTCGGGAAAAACATCCGAAAATTCCTTCACCGTTCTCACATCTTCCACTTGTGACTCTTTGGCATCTAAAGCACTAATAAATGCTAAAAATGCTCCATATCCTTTTCGTACCAACTTCTCCGCCTTTAACGCAGAAATCACGTTTGTCAAGAAATTTCTCCGCTCGCCTATCATAACTATCTCCTTATCCTCATGATTCTTATCAACATCCGCTTTTCAAAGACGGTCCAATTGCGCGGTGCTTAACCAACCAATCCATGCCGAGAATGATATCGAATTCGCAAAAGGCAATTCCATCAAATTTGCCAAGAATGTTTCTCCTTGAATAACTAAAGGGCACGCTCTAAACAGATTTATTAACCACCACCGATCGACCTAAGGGACTAATCACCTCATCTCTTTATCGGAAATTTGAGTCTAATTTCAAGTTTCGATTATGGTGCTAGCAATATGCGAATGAGTAGAACCAATATCTATCAAGGCAATAACGGGTACATCGAGAAATGAAGAAACGTACCGATTATCACATCAGTGCATTGCCATCCTCACGACGTCGACCGCATACACCAATCACGGTGTCTTGCATCGCGTTGCCTCTAGGACCATTGCCTCGACCGCTGCACCTTGACCACGCCCGGCCCCATTACCACCACGACTGGTCCCCGACCTCTCGGTGGTTCTTTGAACTCCTCTTGCCGGTGGTGCATCGATGCACGAACTTCTTGAGTTGTATCCATACGTCGAGGGCAACTCCTATATTGATGCTCCGTCGATCCACATTTATAGCAAGCACCCGTTTTCCTCCAACATTCTCGGAATGTCTTTTCCCACATTCAGCACAATCCCGACTACGATTAATGACTCATGGTGCTCTTCCTTGAGCTGGTTCCTCATTCAAAGGGCCTCTTCAGAATCTTCTCGAAGAACCCGAATGCTTGAGATCTTTCTTGCCTCGAATTTGCTCCCGATTTTGGCGTTCGAAGTTCTTAGCCTCTTGGCTATCTTGGCCTTCTCCACAAGAGCGGCAAAAGTTCTAACTTGTTGTGGGGCTATCGAGAACCCGCAACTCGTCTTTCAAACCGTCCTCGAAGCGCACACAACGCTCATGGTCCGTTGCCACTATCGTTCGAGCATAGCGACTCAAGCGTAAGAACTCACCTCATATGTCGCCGCCACCGTCTTATTTCCTTGCACGAGTTCAAGAATTCCTTCCTTGGGCATCCACATAGCTTGTTCCCACATATTTCCCTTGAAAGGAAGCCTTGAAAAATTCGATTAATCAAAGCGACATCGGTGCCATCTCGGATAGTAAGCCACCATTGGTAACCGTCTCTCAACAAAGATACCGCTCCTCTTAACTTTTGTTCCACGATTGCACTCAAGATCGTCCATAATTCGCTCTACTACCTCAAGCCAATATTCAGCGACATTGGGAGCTACACGAGAGACACCTCGAAAACCTCGGCTCCGATTTGGATTTGATCGCTCCGATATCGACCCACGAGCGGTTGGTCGATTCGGATCCAAATGACCCTTTCAAGTACTCGCGGCATTGCTCGCGTCATAGCATTATCCTCTTCCATATGGTCGTGCGATCCGTCTCACTCTCGAGTGACGCAGTGCATCCATTTCCGACATATGACCCGGCACATCGATTGCGCCCCTAACACCTCGTCCCTCTACCACGGCCACGCCTACCGCGTCCACGACCACGTCCTCTAGTGCTCATGGCGACTAATTCGATTTAATCGATTAAGAGTTTTATAAATCGAATAATATTTCGATTGTTTATTAACGATGTCTTATGATATGAAAGAGATAGAGTGTTTTCGTATCAATATCCTATTGTCTCAATCTCTACGGTTTTAACACCTAAAACTAGAAGTTCTAGAGTGTTTCTTATAATCATATCACAATGATAATAAACATACAAAGATATCTGAGATACTTACTTGACTTGGCGCGGGATGCTCATGGTGCCATACTACCTTTAATCAAAACTCTAGAAATTATTTTCAAACAAATTTCTTTATTGAACCCAAACCACAGCCGAGTTTTGAAACTGGGCTCTGATACCACTAAATGTAACACCCCAAACCCGGTCTATGCGTTTAGACAAGATTTGGTTTGTCACACCAATCATACATTCGTTTATTTTCATATGGTTAAGATAAAATAGTGCTACAAAACTTTTTGTTATAAAACCAATGTTCTTAAGAAAACTTAACATATTTGAGATAAAACCATATTAAGAGTTTAGAAATAAAATTTAAATCATCCACACAATAAAACCATTGGTATCTCGACGACTGCTGAGCGCCTCCTGCTAGCTGTGCGAATCTGTTACGAACTACCTGAGTCTGAGCAGGCTCTCGAGGGCAATCCCTAAACCGATGGTCTTTGGAACCATATCTAAAATAGCCACCAGTTCTCTTCAAGCATTCACCCGAGTGAAGTTTCCCACAGTCAACACAAGGCTGTAACTGATTGGTATTAGCTTGAACTCTTACTCAAGCTGGCTCCTCATTCCTGGGCCTTTTCTGAAACCCTCTAGCAGGACCTGAGTACCCAGAGTCTGTCTTATTCCTGCCCCTATCGTTGTCTCAGTTTTGCCATTTCGAGTGTTTAACCTCCTCAGCTATTTTAGCTTTTTCCACAAGTGTGGCAAAATTCCTCTCCTTCTGTGGGGCTATCAATACCCGCAACTCATCACGCAACCCATCCTCAAAACGCACATAACGTTCATAATCAGTCAGCACTATTCCCTGGGCATACCGACTCAGACGTAGAAATTCTACCTCGTATGCTACCACAGATTTACCTCCTTGGACCAGATTCAGGAATTCCTTCCTTCGGGCATCCATATAGCTAGCCCCGACATATTTTCCTTGGAATGCTGTCTTGAAGAATTCTCAGGTAATACGATCAGCCTGAGTGCCTTCCCAAACAGTGAGCCACCACTGATACGCCTCATCTCTCAGCAATGACACAACCCCTTTCAGTTTCTGCTCAGCGGTGCAATCCAGGTCGTCCATAATCCGCTCCATCACTTCAAGCCAGTACTCTGCTACATTAGGGGCTACACCCGAAATACCCCTAAAGACTTCAGCCCTATTCGATCTGAGTCACTCCGATATCGACCCACGAGCTGCCGACCCAGTTCTTGCCCCAGCAACCCTTTCCAGAACTTGTAACATCACTTGGGATAGAGCGTCGTCCTCTCTTATTCGATCATGTGACCCAGCTTTAGTCACAGGTGACGCAGGTGCGTCCATTTCAGGCATATGTCCCGATGCCTCAGATACAACTCTAGCACCTCGACCTCTACCACGTCCACGTCTACCACGTCCACATCCTCTAGCACTCATGTTTATTAAGTCGATTTAATCTGATTAAGAGTCTTATGAATCAGTATGCTATTCAATGTTTATTAAACAATATTTTATGAGTATAGAAAGTAAAGTTATTTTTGCAAAACGTATCCTAAAGTTTCAATCTCTATAGTTTCAGCTCCTACAGCTAAAAGTTCTAAAGTATTTCTATTTTTGTGGAATTTTCTTACCATAGTAATATCACAATAATCATAAAATGAAAACAAAACTTACTGACTTGGTGCCGAATACCCATGGTGCCATACTTTTTCTAAAATATGCATTTAAAATTTAAAATTTAAACAGGTCAAGTTTTACAACCAGGCTTTGATACCATAAAATGTAACACCCAAAACTTGGCCTGTAACATCCCAAAATTGGGCCTAGTAGAATTGGACCTATTGTGGCCATTGGGCCTTGAGCGTAGAAGCGTTTTAAAATTCATGGAAATTTGAAAACAGCATTATTTCAAGTTGGACTTATTAGGAAGGTGATTTTGGAGAGTTACGAGGTTTCTAGGAAGTTCCGGATTCAAGTTAAGTTATAGGAAAAATTTTGTGTTTAAGCACCTTAAGGAGAGAAGGCAAGTGGCATTATGACTTAAGGAAATAGGTGTGCATTTTGCTAGCACAAGGAGTCTATTGGTAAAGGTGGAAAGTGGCGGGTGGAGTGTACTAATGGTCTGAGGTTCAAATCCCACCAAGTGCAAATATTTTGGATTAAATTTTTGTACTAATAAGGTAGGTGTCGGCCAAGGCTTTAATATGGTATGAAAGACTTTTTAATTTTGGAAGGGAGGCTAAGGAATATGGTAAGGAGGAAGATAAGGGAAAAAGAGGGAAAGAAATGAAGGAAAAAGGAAGGAATAGGGAACATGTTGGCCTATTATGGGGTGGATGTTTTGGAAAGAATATTATGGGGTCAATACTCATCTTTTGGAAAAGATGATACATGGTTTGGGGAGAGGGTTTTGGGTGCCAAAAGTTGAATACTTTTACTTCAAGCATTTTTTGGATTATTTCTTTCTTTTCTCCCAACTTGTGTTGCTGAATTTTCTTTGTGGTTCTTTCTTCCTCTTCTTCATTTTTTTTCTTCTTTTCTTTCATTGTTTTCCTTTGTTACCAAATTCCATACCCTCCCCACTTTCTCTTTTCTACACCATAGCCGAACCTAGAGTTGTTGTCTTATTGCTGGTGCCAAACCTTTGTTATCCCTTTCGACTCATCCCTGTTATTAAGGGTCGAATCAAGCCATCCTTTGCTGCTACTTATCATTCTCTTAGCCTTGGTTTCGGAAGTTGATCGATATCAACTTCCTACTCTTGTAGAAGGGTCGAATATTGGATGAAGGCGGGGTTGAATATCGGGACTCCGTAGAGGGAAATCACGTAGTGGGCCAATCGATCACCTATCCCTCATAATAAGAGACTCGGATTGTTGGTGCCGTGAAGATTATCGCGTTACGAATTCTGAATAAGGTGTGTAATCCCTGTAACACCCTAAAATTTGAGTATCGATTATTGCATGTTTTGGTGTTTAGATTATGTAGGAAAAATTTTCTTATTTCTTTTTGTGCCTACTATAGTTCGGAAGAAGAGTATAGAATTATTCGGGTATGAAATATTTTTTTAGTTCGAGAATTTATTGAAGTGAAGCAAGTGGCATTGACACTTAAGTTGAATTAAGTGTTAAATAGAAGCATAAGATGAGTATATGGCAAAGTGGTGTTGGCGCATGAGTTAGTGCATGAGGGAGAAGGTTCGAATCCCTTGTTTAGCATCTAGATGAATTTTATTTTTAATTTTTCTGCACATGTATAGCAAGTGTCGGCCAAGTACATATATGGTAAGTGTTGACCTTGTTATTTTTGGTTAGTATATCAAAGGATTAAGGAAAGTGTTAACTTATGGTATAGAATCAAGAAAGTTTGGAAAGATATGGGGACATAAGGCATATATCAAGGAAAAGTTTTGGAAACAAATTCATGGTCATTTGACCAATGAATTTGGACGGCAATGAGGCTAGGGGGGAGGTTGGCCGAATATGCTTGTAGCTTGGTAAGGTTTAGGAGTTGTTTTTGGTCATTCTTAGTTTTTGTGCAAGTTTTGCAACCTTTTCTCAACCCTTCTCCTTTAGCCGAATTTGAGCATTGGTAAGCCTTAATTTTTTTTAACCATTTGGTCACTTTTGTCTATTACTATGGTATTCTTTGTATGCCTTTTCTTTTAGTGCCGAAATCACCTATACCAAAAGCCATTCTTTTTCTTTTCTTTTTACCATTGCCGAATGTACCTAGCTCCTAAACACATCTTTTTCTTCTCTTCTCTTTGAAAACCGAAACAACATCATCACCATCTTTTCTCTTATTTTTATTTCTTTTCACTCAAATTTTCTCCATTAAACTCTCTCATGGCCGAATGCTAGTGTGCCCATAGCGAAACATTATCTCTTTTTCTTTGGTTATACATAGCCGAATCCTTCATCAAACATCATTCTCAATCCTTTCTTTTCGATCGTGGTCAATAGGTAAGAATTCTTTTTAGTTACGATTAGTTAATAGTTCATACTATTAACGTTTCCATTCGTTATATTTTAGTGCGATAACGGAAGATAGGGGATCAAGTGTTCGTGAGTAACATAGAAAGTTGGAATCGATTTAAGTGTTAAGGAAACGTTTGGACGACTCTCGTATTATGGGACAAGGATTATTGTGGTAAGGAAATTTCACTCTTAAAAACTTTTGGTCATATTGTTTTGGTACAATATTAGAATGGTTAATGATCTTTTGTCTTCTAAGACATTCAAAATAGGGAAGAAAAGGGCGGTGTTTAGTTTTCGGAAGAAGGGAGGTTCCGTTAATCCCCCTAAGTATAAACAAAGGACTGTATCAGCAATCTGGGATTTCCCACCGGGTTGTGGACGTTCATCCGAGGAGAATCAATTGTTTGAAGTAGTTCGTACTCCCGAACCATTATTTGTTTGTGGATTTGATTCGGTTAACGAACCATCAATCGGGGAGAAACTGCAAGTGGAAGTAGTTCAAAAATCTGAGGGTAATTTTTAGATCGTTATGTTTAAATCAGTTTTATTATTAGATTATAATGATCATAAGTTATCGTGATATGTATAGGTGTTGACGAGCGGGAAAGTTTAGTCCTCACCATAGCAAGGTGTGTAACTTCACACTTATCTTTCGGGTTAGATGCTAAACAGTAAGTATTATGATAAATCGTAAAAATGGCAAAATCAAAATTTATGTGATAATTAACCCTTTTGTGTAAATGCATGAAAATGGTTAAAGTTGAAGAAAAATTGCTAGATTGTCAAATTGGGCCGAAAAATTGCTAGATTGTTAAATTGGGCTGAAAAAATTGCTAGATTGTAAAATTGGGCCGAAAAAAATTGCTAGATTGTAAAATTGAGCCGAAAAATTGCTAGATTGTTAAATTGGGCCGAAAAATTGCTAGATTGTAAAATTGGGTCGAAAAATTGCTAGATTGTTAAATTGGGCCGAAAAACTGCTAGATCGATAAATTGGGTCAAAAGACTGCTAGATCGCTAAATGGGCCAAAAACCTTCTAGTTTGACATTTGGGCCTAAGTTCGCTAGATCGCTAAATGGGCTAAATACTATTTTGTTTAATGGACCCAAATGAAAAGTTTAATTAAAAACTCATTTGTATTGTGGATTACTTAATAAATTATTTATGATTAAAGTTTGTTATTCATACATAATTGCATGGGATGGGATACATGATGAAGAGAAGTAAGGCCTGTGGCCATGAATCTAGTTCGGTGGCTCTGCCACAAATGTTGGCTTAATGCCTCTAGTTCGGTGACTATGTCACAATCTAGTTCGGTAGTACACTACAATATTATTTAAAAGGCTAAATGCCTACGATTGGTGTGTTTGGCGGGGTGGGTTGACTTGATCCCCACAGGTGTCTTTGGTTGGTACGGGGTGTGTAGCGGATGGAAATTAGGTTTGGTTGGGAAATTCATTTTTACATGCATTTTATATATGTTATTTCATTTTACATTGTTAAAATTTGTAATTGGGCTCAAGCCCAAATTAATGCCTTGATGGTCTGGCCGAATAATGGTGGTAAGTGAGTTACACACTGAGTTCTTTGTAACTCACCCCGTTTTATTATCCATCTCGGTAATGGAAATTGATGTGGACTTGGGCGAATGAATGACATGGTGGAGGCCATACTACGAGCTTGGGTTTTATAAATTATGAACTCTATTTAAGTTACTTATTTTATTTTGGGTATGTTGTAATAAGGCCTCTAATTATATTTTTTTTCTTTTTTTTTATGGATTTTTTATGTGTGGATGGATTTAATTTTTATTTTAAGACTCTTAATATGGGCGTATGTTAAAATCTATAAGGTTTTCTTAAAAATATTGTGTTTTATAACAATTTTGGACACCTAAATATTTTTTTAATTTCTTTAAATTTTCTTTTAAAACTACGCTAAGGTTTTGCATTAACTGATTACTTAAATCATTAGAGAAATTTTGGATGTTCGTTCGGTGTGACAAACCAAATCTTGTCTTAACGCATAGACCTAGTTTGGGGTGTTACATTTAATGGTATCAGAGCCAGTTTCAAAACTCGGCTGTGGTTTGGGTTCAATAAAGATATTTGTTTGAGAAACAACTCAAATTTCTAGACTTTTTGATTTAAAGGTAGTATGACACCATGAGCATCCCGCGCCAAGTCAAGTAAGTATCTGTATACTGGTTGTTTATTATCATTGTGATATGATCATAAGAAACACTCTAAAACTTCTAGTTTTAGGTGTTGAAAACTGTAGAGATTGAGACAATAGGATATGGTTGCGAGAACAACTCTATCTCTTTCATATCATAAAACATCGTTAATAAACACTGAAATAGTATTCTGATTCATAAAACTCATAACCAGATTAAATCAGTCATTATGAGCTCTAGAGGACGTGGTCGTGGACGCGGTAGACGTGGCCGTGGTAGAGGACGAGGTGTTAGAGGCGCAACCGAAGCACCGGATCATATGCCGGAAATGGATGCACCTGCGTCACTCAAAACTGAGACGGGATCACATAATCATATGGAAGAAGATAATGCGGTGACGCGCGAGCAATGCTACGAGTCCTTGAAAGGGTCATTTGGAGCTAGAACCGGGCCAACACTCGTGGGTCGATATCGGAACGATTGAAATCAAGTGGTCTTGAGGTTTTCGAGAGGTGTCTCGGTGTAGCTCCAAATGTCGCTGAATATTGGCTTGAGGCGGTGGAGCGAATTATGGACGATCTTGAGTGCAATCGTGGAACAAAAATTAAGGAGCGGTGTCCTTGTTAAGGGACGAAGCATACCAATGGTGGCTTACTGTATGAGAAGGCACTGAAGCTGCATTAGTTAATTGGGAATTCTTTAAAGTTTCCTTCCAAGGGAAATATGTAGGAACGAGTTAAGGCACTGAAGCTGCATTAGTTAATTGGGAATTCTTTAAAGTTTCCTTCCAAGGGAAATATGTAGGAACGAGTTATGTTGATGCCAGAAGGAAGGAATTTCTGAATCTGGTCCAAGGGAATAAGACAGTGACAGCATATGAAGCTGAGTTTTTGCGCTTGAGTCGCTATGCTCGAACAATAGTGGCAACAGATCATGAGCGTTGTGTACGCTTTGAGGATGGCTTGAACGATGAATTGTGGGTTTTGATAGCCCCACAACAAGTTAGAACTTTTGCCACGCTTGTGGAAAAGGCCAAGATAGCCGAAGAGGCTAAGAACTCGGAACGTCAGAATCGGGAACGAGCTAGAGGCAAGAGAGATATGAAGTATTCAGGTTCTTCAAAAAGGTTTACAAAGAGGCCTCGGAACGAGGAACCAGCTCAAGGAAGAACACCTATAGCTGTGAACCAGAGTCGAGATTGTGCTGATTGTGGAAAAAGGCATTCTGGAGAGTGCTGGAAGAAAACGGGTGCTTGCTATAAATGCGGGTCGATGGATCATCAATATAGGAATTGCCCTCGTCGAATGGATACAACTCAGGAAGCTCGTAATACTGATGCACCACCGGCAAGAGGAATTCAGCAACCACCGAGAGGTCGTGGACCAGGTCGTGGTGGTAATGGGGCTGGACGTGGTCAAGGTGCAGCGAGTCGAGGAAATGGTCCTAGAGGCAACGCAGATGCAAGACAGCCAGGATTGGTATATGCAGTTAGACGCCGTGAGGATGGTAATGCACCTGATGTGATAACTGGTACGTTCTTCATTTTTGATGTACCTGTTATTGCTTTGATAGATATTGGTTCTACCCATTCGTATGTTGCTAGCACCATATCTGGGAACTTGAAATTAGACTCTGAAATTTCTGATAATGAGATGAAGGTAATTAGTCCTTTAGGACAATCGGTATTGGTAAATAAATTATTTAGAGATGTGCCCTTAGAAATTCAAGGAGAAATATTTTTGGCAAATTTGATGGAGTTGCCTTTTGGCGAGTTCGATATCATTTTAGGCATGGATTGGTTGGTTAAGCACCGGGCAAAATTGGATTGTCTTTGAAAAAGCGGATGTCAATAAGGACGGTGGAGGATAAAGAAATAATTATGATAGGCGAGTGAAGGAATTACTTGGCAAATGTGGTATCTCGCACTTAAGGCGAAAAAATTTGGTGCGAAAAGGGTATGGAGCATTTTTAGCATTTATTAGTGCTTTAGATGCCAAAGAGTTATCGAGTGGAAGATGTGAGGACGGTGAAGGAATTTCCGGATGTATTTCGGAAGAACTTCCGGTGTACCTCGGATCGGGAAGTGGAATTTGGTATTGAGCTTTTGCCCAGGCGGCCAAAGTGTCCATTGCTCCTTATAGAATGGCACCGAAGGAGTTGGCGGAGCTTAAAGCTCAAATTCAAGAATTGCTAGATCGAGGCTTTATTCGACCGAGTGTGTCTCTCGTGGGGGCACCGGTTTTGTTTGTTAAGAAGAAAGATGGGTCGATGCATATGTGTATTGACTCTGAGCAATTAAATAAATTGACGATCAAGAATAGGTACCCTCCGCCAAGAATTGACGACTGTTTGATCAATTGAAGGAGCAGATTTTCTCCAAAATTGATTTGAGATCGGGTTATCACCAGCTTAAGGTGAAAGAAGCGGATATTCACAAGACGGCTTTCCGAACTCGTTATGGACATTATGAGTTTTTGGTGATGCCGTTTGGGTTGACCAATGCACCAGCTGCATTTATGGATATGATGAACCGGGTCTTTCAACCATACTTAGACCGGTTTGTGGTGGTATTCATAGATGACATTCTGGTATATTCAGGGAATGAAGAAGAGCATGATTCGCATTTGCGAATTGTATTGCAGTTACTTCGAGATAATCAACTGTATGCCAAATTCAGTAAATGTGAATTCTGGTTAAGGGAAGTGACTTTCTTGGGTCATGTGGTGTCAGCCGAAGGAATAAGGGTGGATCCTCGGAAGATTAAAAATTTGTATTGGATTGGAAACCACCAAAGTCGAGAGTCGAGATTCGGAGTTTCTTGGGTTTGGTGGTTACTATAGACGCTTTGTTGAGGGGTTTTCGTTGATTCTCGCACTCTAACTAAGCTTTTTGCGAAAGGGAGTACCGTTTATATGGGTGAAAAAAAGCAAGAAAGTTTCGATGAATTGAAGAAGATTTTGACTGAAGCGCCGGTATTGATTCAACCCGAGGTGGAAAGGAGTTTTATTTATTGTGATGCGTCGCATACGGGATTAGGTTGCGTATTGATGCAAAATGGGAAAGTGGTAGCTTATGCTTCTCGTCAGTTGAGACCACACGAAGTAAACTACCCTACTCATGACTTGGAGTTAGCTGCAGTAGTGTTTGCTCTAAAGATTTGGAGGCATTACCTCTATGGTGAAAAGTCTATCATCTATACGGAACACAAGAGTCTTAAGTATCTTCTTACTCAGAAGGAGTTAAACTTGAGACAACGAAGATGGGTGGAGCTGTTAAAGGACTATGATTTCTCAATCGAGTATCATCCTGGAAAAGCTAATGTGGTAGCAGACGCGTTAAGTCGTAAGGTGGTATCTGATTTGAGAGCAATGTTTGCCCATTTAAGTTTGTACGAGGATGGTAGTCTGATAGTGGAACTTCAGGTGAAGCCTCTATGGTTGGAGCAAATTAAGAAAAAGCAAATATTAGATGGAGAGTTGGGACCTTTACTTCAACAAGTTGAAAATGGAGGAATAGAGGATTTTGGTATAAACACGGAAGGTGTGTTGTGCTTTCGTGGAAAAGTCTGTATGCCTAAGGACTCAGATCTGAGACAAATGATTCTTCGAGAGGCGCATAGTAGCCCTTATGCTATGCACCCCGGAGGAAATAAGATGTATCGGGATCTTCGTGAACAATATTGGTGGCCAGGGTTGAAGCGTGAGATTTTTGAATTTGTGGGAAAATGTTTAACTTGTCAGCAAGTGAAGGCAGAACATCAATTGCCGTTAGGATTACTACAACCGGTAAAGATTCCTCTTTGGAAATGGGAGCGGATAACAATGGATTTTGTTAGTGGGTTACCTTTAACACCTACTAAGAAAAACTCTGTTTGGGTAATTGTTGATCGTTTGACGAAGACCGCTCATTTTCTACCGGTTAAATCACGGATTACTCGTTACGAAGTTGGCTAAGGCGACGTATCCGAAATCGTGAGGTTGCATGGGGTTTTGTGTCTATTATATCAGATAGGGATCCTAGGTTTACGCCACGGTTTTGGAGAGCATTGCATGAAGCTTTGGGAACAAAGCTAAACTTGATCTGCTTTTCATCCTCGATCGGATGGTCAATCGAAAGAGTAATTCAGATTCTGGAAGACATGTTAAGGGGTTGTATAATCGACTTCAAAGGTAGTTGGGAGGATTTTCTACCATTGGCAGAATTTGCTTACAACAATAGCTATCAGTCTAGCATTCAGATGGCACCCTACGAGGCATTATATGGTCGTAGGTGTCGTTCTCCTAGTTGTTGGACTGAATTGGGCGAACGACAGATGTTAGGTCCGGAGCTGATCTCTGAAACGGAAGAAAAAGTAAAAGCTATTCGAGCACGGTTAAAGGAAGCTTCGGATAGACAAAAGTCGTATGCAGATCTGAAGCGTAGAAGTATCGAGTATGCTGTGGGGGATCAGGTTTTCTTGAAGGTCTCACCTTGGAAGAAGATTTTCAGGTTTGGGAAGAAGGGCAAATTGAGTCCTAGATTCATTGGACCATATCGTGTGGTGAAGCGTGTTGGTCCAGTGGCCTATCAGATCGAATTACCTCCGGAGTTGAGCCAAATTCATAATGTTTTTCATGTTTCCATGCTGAGGCGCTATAGATCGGATCCTTCGCACATAGTACTGGTAGAAGAAGTGGAGTTGAAGTCAGACTTGTCTTTTGAGGAGGAACCAGTGGAAATCTTAGACCGAGATGTTAAGGTGCTAAGAAAGAAAATCGTGCCGTTGGTCAAGATTTTATGGCGTAACCACGGAGTGGAGGAAGCTACGTGGGAGCCTGAGGATGCAATTCGACAACAATACCCTCACCTTTTTCAACCAGGTAAATTTCGAGGACGAAATTTTTTTTAGGAGGGTAGAGTTGTAATACCCTAAAATTTGAGTATCGATTATTGCATGTTTTGGTGTTTAGATTATGTAGGAAAAATTTTCTTATTTCTTTTTGTGCCTACTATAGTTCGAAAGAAGAGTATAGAATTATTCGGGTATGAAATATTTTTTTAGTTCGAGAATTTATTGAAGTGAAGCAAGTGGCATTGACACTTAAGTTGAATTAAGTGTTAAATAGAAGCATAAGATGAGTATATGGCAAAGTGGTGTTGGCGCATGAGTTAGTGCATGAGGGAGAAGGTTCGAATCCCTTGTTTAGCATCTAGATGAATTTTATTTTTAATTTTTCTGCACATGTATAGCAAGTGTCGGCCAAGTACATATATGGTAAGTGTTGACCTTGTTATTTTTGGTTAGTATATCAAAGGATTAAGGAAAGTGTTAACTTATGGTATAGAATCAAGAAAGTTTGGAAAGATATGGGGACATAAGGCATATATCAAGGAAAAGTTTTGGAAACAAATTCATGGTCATTTGACCAATGAATTTGGACGGCAATGAGGCTAGGGGGGAGGTTGGCCGAATATGCTTGTAGCTTGGTAAGGTTTAGGAGTTGTTTTTGGTCATTCTTAGTTTTTGTGCAAGTTTTGCAACCTTTTCTCAACCCTTCTCCTTTAGCCGAATTTGAGCATTGGTAAGCCTTAATTTTTTTAACCATTTGGTCACTTTTGTCTATTACTTTGGTATTCTTTGTATGCCTTTTCTTTTAGTGCCGAAATCACCTATACCAAAAGCCATTCTTTTTCTTTTCTTTTTACCATTGCTGAATGTACCTAGCTCCTAAACACATCTTTTTCCTTCTCTTCTCTTTGAAAACCGAAACAACATCATCACCATCTTTTCTCTTATTTTTATTTCTTTTCACTCAAATTTTCTCCATTAAACTCTCTCATGGCCGAATGCTAGTGTGCCCATAGCCAAACATTATCTCTTTTTCTTTGGTTATACATAGCCTAATCCTTCATCAAACATCATTCTCAATCCTTTCTTTTCGATCGTGGTCAATAGGTAAGAATTCTTTTTAGTTACGATTAGTTAATAGTTCATACTATTAACGTTTCCATTCGTTATATTTTAGTGCGATAACGGAAGATAGGGGATCAAGTGTTCGTGAGTAACATAGAAAGTTGGAATCGATTTAAGTGTTAAGGAAACGTTTGGGACGACTCTCGTATTGTGGGACAAGGATTATTGTGGTAAGGAAATTTCACTCTTAAAAACTTTTGGTCATATTGTTTTGGTATAATATTAGAATGGTTAATGATCTTTTGTCTTCTAAGACATTCAAAATAGGGAAGAAAAGGGCGGTGTTTAGTTTTCGGAAGAAGGGAGGTTCCGTTAATCCCCCTAAGTATAAACAAAGGACTGTATCAGCAATCTGGGATTTCCCACCGGGTTGTGGACGTTCATCCGAGGAGAATCAATTGTTTGAAGTAGTTCGTACTCCCGAACCATTATTTGTTCGTGGATTTGATTCGGTTAACGAACCATCAATCGGGGAGAAACCGCAAGTGGAAGTAGTTCAAAAATCCGAGGGTAAATTTTAGATCGTTATGTTTAAATCAGTTTTATTATTAGATTATAATGATCATAAGTTATCGTGATATGTATAGGTGTTGACGAGCGGGAAAGTTTAGTCCTCACCATAGCAAGGTGTGTAACTTCACACTTATCTTTCGGGTTAGATGCTAAACAGTAAGTATTATGATAAATCGTAAAAATGGCAAAATCAAAATTTATGTGATAATTAACCCTTTTGTGTAAATGCATGAAAATGGTTAAAGTTGAAGAAAAATTGCTAGATTGTTAAATTGGGCCGAAAAAATTGCTAGATTGTAAAATTGGGCCGAAAAAAATTGCTAGATTGTAAAATTGAGCCGAAAAATTGCTAGATTGTTAAATTGGGCCGAAAAATTGCTAGATTGTAAAATTGGGCGAAAAATTGCTAGATTGTTAAATTGGGCGAAAAAGCGCTAGATCGATAAATTGGGTCAAAAGAGGCGCTAGATCGCTAAATGGGCCAAAACCTTCTAGTTTGACATTTGGGCCTAAGTTCGCTAGATCGCTAAATGGGCTAAATACTATTTTGTTTAATGGACCCAAATGAAAAGTTTAATTAAAAACTCATTTGTATTGTGGATTACTTAATAAATTATTTATGATTAAAGTTTGTTATTCATACATAATTGCATGGGATGGGATACATGATGAAGAGAAGTAAGGCCTGTGGCCATGAATCTAGTTCGGTGGCTCGCCACAAATGTTGGCTTAATGCCTCTAGTTCGGTGACTATGTCACAATCTAGTTCGATGAGTGCACTACAATATTATTTAAAAGGCTAAATGCCTACGATTGGTGTGTTTGGCGGGGTGGGTTGACTTGATCCCCACAGGTGTCTTTGGTTAGTGCGGGGTGTGTAGCGGATGGAAATTAGGTTTGGTTGGGAAATTCATTTTTACATGCATTTTATATATGTTATTTCATTTGACATTGTTAAAATTTGTAATTGGGCTCAAGCCCAAATTAATGCCTTGATGGTGCGGCCCAATAATGGTGGTAAGTGAGTTACACATTGAGTTCTTTGTAACTCACCCCGTTTTATTATCCATCTCGGGTAATGGAAATTGATGTGGACTTGGTAGGAATGACATGGTGGAGGCCATACTACGAGCTTGGGTTTTATAAATTATGAACTCTATTTAAGTTACTTATTTTATTTTGGGTATGTTGTAATAAGGCCTCTAATTATATTTTTTTTCTTTTTTTTATGGATTTTTTATGTGTGGATGGATTTAATTTTTATTTTAAGACGCTTAATATGGGCGTATGTTAAAATCTATAAGGTTTTCTTAAAAATATTGTGTTTTATAACAATTTTGGACACCTAAATATTTTTTTAATTTCTTTAAATTTTCTTTTAAAACTACGCTAAGGTTTTGCATTAACTGATTACTTAAATCATTAGAGAAATTTTGGATGTTCGTTCGGTGTGACAAACCAAATCTTGTCTTAACGCATAGACCTGGTTTGGGGTGTTACAATCCCGTACCCTTCCGAATACATGTTTGAAATGGTGTATAATCTCGTACCTCTCTGAATGTTTGTATGATATGTTCTATGATTCAGTCGAAATACTGAAGAAAACTGGAAACCGGCATCCGTGATTACTCGGGCGTGCGTATATTCATAGTGGTAACCATATTTTGCAATGAAACAGTTTGGTCAGCAGCAGTAACATGATTTTGGAAAATCTCGAAAAATAGGATAAAGAGAATTAGAAAGTGAAAAAGATATTGAATTAAAGCTTACTGTGTCTATTTTTATATGGAAGAAACGGAGTTGGAAGAGGAATTTTATATTCTGGGATATCTTAATTTTAGTGAGACTGATTCTGATGGACTTCGTGGTTCCCTGTTCTGTCTTGGAAAAATCGTTTAAAATTGTACAAAGTGAATTAAGAGTTATAATTAATATATATGGATTCCTTAGTGAACCTATTTTCAATAGAAACAAGTGGGAGCAGCATATGAAAACCGTACAGTAAGATATTTGAAATTAAGATAAGAGAGGTCAGAATCGTTGGACAGTGAAACAAGGGAAACTTTAAGGAATAAACTGTACTAAATGGTTGAGTCAAAAATTCTGGAAAAATTATAGTAAGAAGATATATGAGTCTAGTTTCAAGAAAAATTAACGGATCTAAATTTTGAGGTTCCTAACTCGAGTTATAGTCAGTTTAGTCAGTATGATGTAGATGGACAGTTTCAATCTTTTTGCCCCAAATTAGTAATTAAGTCTGGGTTGCGAATTTACCAAATTACCTTTGGAAGGTAAATTACCGAAATACCCCTAGGTTGCAAGATTACTGAATTACCCTTAGTGGGTAAGATTATCGAATTACGAAAATTCCCCTAATGGACCGAATTACGAAATAGTCCTAATGGGTCGATTTGATATATTGCTTAATGGGCCAATTTGATATATTGCCTTAATGGGCCGATTTGATATATTGCTTAATGGGCCAATTTGATATATTGCCTTAATGGGCCGAATTGATTGATTGCCTTAATGGGCAGAATTGATATACTGCTTAATGGGCCAATTTGATATATATTGCTTAGTGGGCCGATCTGATATAATGCTAAATGGGCTAATTTGATACATGGCTTAATGGGCCGATTTGATATAATGCCCTAATGGGCCGATTTTGTAAATTGTTAATGGACCAAATTGTTTGTAATAAATCTCTAAGTTATTAATTATCGTGGTTATATTGTAAATATCATGATTTACTATGTATGTTGCATTTACATAAGTTGCATGGGATTGGGATATTGATGATCGGGGAAGTGAAATTTGGTGGCTCTGCCACATAATCTGGTGACTCTGTCACATTTTGTCTGGTGGCTAAGCCACGTATATTCTGTTATTCTGGTGGCTTATCCACAATTTGAATTTGATATAAATGGCTAAATGCCTATGATTGGTGTGTTGGCGGGGTGGGTTGACAAAAGATCCCCACAGGTGTGATGGATGGTACGGGTGGTGTGTAGCGGATGGATATCTAGGTTGGGTTGGGTTGCATACAATCATACATTTGCTTCATTTTAATATTTTTATGCAAAAGGGCTTAGGCCCAAGATGATTGCTATATGGGTTTAGGCCCAGTGGATGACGGTAAGGGGATTTCACACTGAGTTCTTGTAACTCACCCCCCTTTTTCTTAACCCTTGTAGGTAATGCTCAGTGACGAGGACTTGGGCCCATGGATGACTCGGTGGAGGCCATACTTCAGAAATGGTGTTATTAAACTTTAAATTTCTATTTCCGTTTATTTAATTATTTTGCTATTTTGGTTTAAGTTGTGATAAGGCCTCTGGAGTATTTTATTATTTACTTTATGGTTGATATACTTTTTATTTTGCTTAAATTGTTTAAAACGAGAATTTTTCTAAAAACTTAAATAAAGGTTTTCTAAAATCGTTTAACAAATGGATTTTCATAATAAACTTTAGAAATATTTTAACACGGAAGTTATTTTCTCGAACTATCAAACGATATTTTCAAAAGTCACGGTTTTAAAGTTCAATTCCTTGATTTTTGATTCATCAATCAATCTCTCAAAAAAATACTTGTATTTTATCTACGTTTCTGCAATGTTTTAAAATGCTTCTGCAACTCTATTTCTAAACGTCACATTTTCGTAAATTATTTATTTCGAATATGCTTTCGCATCCGAAAAGGTTTTTAAAGATAATTACATTTTCAAAATAGATAACAATTGCTTTAGTGTTTTGGGTTTTAATAAAGAGGCTGTAATTCTCAAACAAGTTTTTAACAATTGCAATGATGGTTTTGAAAAACACTTCCATGTGGCACGCCAGATTCGGGCCTAACTTCTAGGCCGGGTTTGGGGTGTTACATTTTATGGTATCAGAGCCTGATTTCAAAACTTGGCTGTGGTGTGGGTTCAAAAACATTTTCAAAGCTATTTAAAATTTTAATTTATATATGTATGTTCTAAAGGAAGTATGGCACCACGGGTATCCGGCACCAAGTCAAGTAAGTTTATGTTTTTATTTTATGATTATTATGGTATGATTATAGAAATACTTTAGAACTATTAGATATAGGAGCTAAGACTGTAGAGACTGAGACATTATGAAATTTGACCTACAAAAACAACTCTTATACCCGCTTTTCATAAGACATTGTTTAATAAACATTGGAACTATAGACTAATTCACAAGACTTTTAATAAGATTAAATTGACTTAGCAAACATGAGCGCTAGAGGACGTGGACGCGGCTATGGTAGAGGTTGAAATGTTTGGCTTAGATCCTCAACATCGGGGCGTATGCCCGAAAGGGAGGCACCGACATCACCAGTGGCTGAGACGGGGTCTTATGACCGAGCTAGAATTGATGAGCTGACTCAGCTAGTTAGGGAGCTTGTGGAGGAGGTTAGAGAAATTGGTCGAACACTTTGAGTTGGACGCGTGGACTGTAAGAAGAAATTAGATCGCGGTTCTCTAGGGTCATAGTATCGTTCTGTGAAGCGTGTTAAGGCACGTCCAAACTCTTTGACTTTCGATTATTACAGAAGGCGTCATCTGGGAGAATGCTGGAGGAGGTCAGGAGCATGCTTGAGATGCGGGTCTAAGGAGCATAAGGCTCGGGATTATTTCATCACCATCAAGTTAGGTATGTTTTGGTTGGACGTGATGATTGAATATAGAAAAATTTGAGGTATAAGTGGTAGATAACTGCTTGCTTCTGTGGTTAGATGTTTGGTTGCGTGAAAGAGGATTCAAGATTATGTTAAAAGTACATTAGTGTTAATAAGATCAGAGTTCACAGCGAAAGCATAGTGGTATGATTTAAGCGGTGCAGATAGTAGTTGGTTGGAAATTTCGAGGACGAAATTTCTTTAAGGGGGTAGAATTGTAACATCCCAAAATTGGGCCTAGTAGAATTGGACCTATTGGGCCCATTGGGCCTTGAGTGTAGAAGCATTTTAAAATTCATGGGAATTTGAAAACGGCATTATTTCAAGTTGGACTTATTAGGAAGGTGATTTTAGAGAGTTACGAGGTTTCTAGGAAGTTCCAGATTCAAGTTAAGTTATAGGAAAAATTTTGTGTTTAAGCACCTTAAGGAGAGAAGGCAAGTGGAATTATGACTTAAGAAAATAGGTGTGCATTTTCCTAGCACAAGGAGTCTATTAGTAAAGGTGGAAAGTGGCGTGTGGAGTGTACTAATGGTCTGAGGTTCAAATCCCACCAAGTGCAAATATTTTGGATTAAATTTTTGTACTAATAAGGTAGGTGTCGGCCAAGGCTTTAATATGGTATGGAAGACTTTTTAATTTTGGAAGGGAGGCTAAGGAATATGGTAAGGAGGAAGATAAGGGAAAAAGAGGGAAAGAAATGAAGGAAAAAGGAAGGAATAGGGAACATGTTGGCCTATTATGGGGTGGATGTTTTGGAAAGAATATTATGGGGTCAATACTCATCTTTTGCAAAAGATGATACATGGTTTGGGGAGAGGGTTTTGGGTGCCAAAAGTTGAATACTTTTACTTCAAGCATTTTTTGGATTATTTCTTTCTTTTCTCCCAACTTGTGTTGCTGAATTTTCTTTGTGGTTCTTTCTTCCTCTTCTTCATTTTTCTTTCTTCTTTTCTTTCATTGTTTTCCTTTGTTACCAAATTCCATTCCCTCCCCACTTTCTCTTTTCTACACCATAGCCGAACCTAGATTTGTTGTCTTGGTGCTGGTGCCAAACCTTTGTTATCCCTTTTGACTCATCCCTGTTATTAAGGGCCGAATCAAGCCATCCTTTGCTGCTACTTATCATTCTCTTAGCCTTGGTTTCGGAAGTTGATCGAAATCAACTTCCTACTCTTGTAGAAGGGCCGAATATTAGATGAAGGCGGGGTTGAATATCAGGACTCTGTAGAGGGAGATCACGTAGTGGGCCAATCGATCACCTATCCCTCGTAATAAGAGACTCGGATTGTTGGTGCCGCAGAGAGTATCGTGTTACGGATTCTGAATAAGGTGTGTAATCCCGTACCCTTCCGAATACATGTTTGAAATGGTGTTTAATCTCATACCTCTCTGAATGTTTGTATGATATGTTCTATGATTCGGTCGAAATACCGAAGAAAACTGGAAACCGGCATCCGTGATTACTCAGGCGTGCGTATATTCGTAGTGGTAACCATATTTTGCAATGAAACAGTTTGGTCAACAGTAGTAACGTGATTTTGGAAAATCACGAAAAATAGGATAAAGAGAATTAGAAAGTGAAAAAGATATCGAATTAAATCTTACTGTGTCTATTTTTATATGGAAGAAATGGAGTTGGAAGAGAAATTTTATATTCTGGGATATCTTAATTTTAGTGAGACTGATTCTGATGGACTTCGTGGTTCCCTGTTCTGTCTTGGAAAAATCGTTTAAAATTATAAAAAGTGAATTAAGAGTTATAATTAATATGTATGGATTCCTTAGTGAACCTATTTTCAATAGAAACAAGTGGGAGCAACATACGAAAACCGTAAAGTAAGATATTTGAAATTAAGATAAGAGAGGTTAGAATCATTGGACAGTGAAACAAGAAAAATTTTAAGGAATAAACTGTACTAAATGGTTGAGTCAAAAAATTTTGGAAAAATTATCGTAAGAAGATATATGAGTCTAGTTTCAAGAAAAATTTACGGATCTAAATTTTGAGGTTCCTAACTCGAGTTATAGTCAGTTTAGTCAGTATGATGCAGATGGACAGTTTCAATCTTTTTGCCCCAAATTAGTAATTAAGTCTGGGTTGCGAATTTACCAAATTACCTTTGGAAGGTAAATTACCGAAATACCCTTGGGCTGCAAGATTACCGAATTACCCTTAGTGGGTAAGATTATCGAATTACAAAAATGCCCCTAACGGGCCAAATTACGAAATAGTCCTAATGGGCCGATTTGATATATTGCTTAATGGGCCAATTTGATATATTGCCTTAATGGGCCGAATTGATTGATTGCCTTAATGGGCCGATTTGATATTTATTGCTTAGTGGGCTAACCTGATATAATGCTAAATGGGCCAATTTGATACATGGCTTAATGGGCCGATTTGATATAATGCCCTAATGGGCCGATTTTGCAAAGTGTTAATGGACCAAATTGTTTGTAATAAATCTCTGAGTTATTAATTATCGTGGTTATATTGTAAATATCATGATTTACTATGTATATTGCATTTGCATAAGTTGCATGGGATTGGGATATTGATGATCGGGGAAGTGAAATTTGGTGGCTCTGCCACATAATCTGGTGACTCTGTCACATTTTGTCTGGTGGCTAAGCCACGTATATTCTATTATTCTGGTAAGAAGATATATTCTATTATTTTGGAAAAATTATCGTAAGAAGATATATGAGTCTAGTTTCAAGGAAAATTTACGGATCTAAATTTCGAGGTTCCTAACTCAAGTTATAGTCAGTTTAGTCAGTATGATGCAGATGGACAGTTTCAATCTTTTTGCCCCAAATTAGTAATTAAGTCTGGGTTCCGAATTTACCAAATTACCTTTGGAAGGTAAATTACCGAAATACCCTTGGGCTGCAAGATTATCGAATTACCCTTAGTGGGTAAGATTATCGAATTACGAAAATGCCCCTAACGGGCCGAATTACGAAATAGTCCTAATGGGCCGATTTGATATATTGCTTAATGGGCCAATTTGATATATTGCCTTAATGGGCTGAATTGATTGATTGCCTTAATGGGCCGATTTGATATATATTGCTTAGTGGACTGACCTGATATAATGCTAAATGGGCCAATTTGATACATGGCTTAATGGGCCGATTTGATATAATGCCCTAATGGGCTGATTTTGCAAAGTGTTAATGGACCAAATTATTTGTAATAAATCTCTGAGTTATTAATTATTGTGGTTATATTGTAAATATCATGATTTACTATGTATATTGCATTTGCATAAGTTGCATGGGATTGGGATATTGATGATCGGGGAAGTGAAATTTGGTGGCTCTGCCACATAATCTGGTGACTCTGTCACATTTTGTCTGGTGGCTAAGCCACGTATATTCTATTATTCTGGTGGCTTGTCCACAATTCGAATTTGATATAAATAGCTAAATGCCTATGATTGGTGTGTTGGCGGGGTGGGTTGACAAAAGATCCCCACAGGGTTGATGGATGGTACGGGTGGTGTGTAGCGGATGGATATCTAGGTTCGGTTGGGTTGCATACATTCATACATTTGCTTCATTTTAATATTGTTATGCAAAAGGGCTTAGGCCCAAGATGATTGCTATATGGGTTCAGGCCCAGTGGATGACGATAAGGGGATTTCACACTGAGTTCTTGTAACTCACCCCTCTTTTTCTTAACCCTTGTAGGTAATGCTCAGTGACGAGGACTTGGGCCCATGGATGACAAGGTGGAGGCCATACTTCAGAAATGGTGTTATTAAACTTTAAATTTCTATTTCCATTTATTTGATTATTTTGCTATTTTGGTTTAAGTTGTGATAAGGCCTCTGTTGTATTTTATTATTTGCTTTATGGTTGATATACTTTTTATTTTGCTTAAATTGTTTAAAACGAGAATTTTTCTTAAAACTTAAATAAAGGTTTTCCAAAATCGATTAACTTTAGAAATATTTTAACACGGAAGTTATTTTCTCGAACTATCAAACGATATTTTCAAAACTCACGGTTTTAAAGTTCAATTCCTTGATTTTTGATTCATCAATCAATCTCTCAAAAAAATACTTGTATTTTATCTACGTTTCCGTAATGTTTTAAAATGCTTCTGCAACTCTATTTCTAAACGTCACATTTTTTGTAGATTGTTTATTTCGAATATGCTTTCGCATCTGAAAAGGTTTTTAAAGATAATTACGTTTTCAAAGTAGATAACAATTGCTTAAGTGTTTTGGGTTTTAACAAAGAGGCTGTAATTCTCAAACAAGTTTTTAACAATTGCAATGATGGTTTTGAAAAACACTTCCATGTGGCACGCCAGATTCGGGCCTAACTTCTAGGCCGGGTTTAGGGTGTTACACGGCCCATGCGTTACGAGCAGATCTGGTATGTCACAGAAAGAAAGTGTTTAAAGAACTTGTGAATGTACTAAAGATTTACGTTAATTTGATATAGTTAAGAAAGCAAGTTTGGTTTATAAATATTCGATAAAATACTACAAATTTCGAGAAGTAGATTGACAAATCAAGAATCAAATTATTGAACTTTAAAATCGTGACTTTTGAAAATATTGTTGATAATTTGTAAGAAAATCCAGGTTAAATTATTTGTACAAGGTTGTTATGAAATCCATTTGTTAATCAATTTTGGAAACCGTTATTTATGATTTTAGAAAAACCCCTTTTAAAACAATTTAAGAAAAATAATAATTATGTCCCAAACATAAAGCAAATTAAAGTTTATCCCAGAGGCCTTATTACAACTTTAAACCCAAAATAGTGAAAGTAATGAAATAAAGTGGAAAATGAAATTTACTAAAGTTCAAAAACACCATTTCTAAAGTATGGCCTCCACCGATTCATCCATGGCCCAAGTCCACATCACTAAGCATTACCTACAAGAATTAAGAAAAAAGGGGTGAGTTACTAAAACTCAGTGTGTAATCCCCCTTACCGTCATCCACTGGGCCTGAAACCTTATAGTATCATCTTTGGACCGAAGCCCATTTACATAGCAATATCTAAATGAAGTAAATGTATGCAACCCAACCCATCCATCCATCGCACCTCGACCAATAATCACACTGTGGGGATCAAGTCAACCCACCCGCCACTCACACCAAATTTGCAGTCAAACTGCTATCATATAGTATTTTTGTGGTCAAGCCACGAAATCATATTTAAGCACGATAATATACAAATTGTGGTAATGCCACCGAGCTACACTTTGCTCTCCATACAATTTTTCCCATCCCATGCAATATGTAAAAATGCCACATACATAATAAAATAACATAAAACATCCACATATAAATATCAACCATTAATCAAGTAATTTATTAAGGTGAATCGACCCATTATGGTTCTTTGGTAATTCGGTCCACTAAGGCATTCTAGCAAATCGGCCCGTAGGGATATTTTGGTAAATCAGCCCATAGGGCATTTCGTAATTCGGCCCATAGGGGCATTTTCGTAAATTGACACTTTAAAGGCATTTAAGCAATTCAGCCCGTTAAGGCATTTTGATAAAAACGGCTCATTGAGGGTATATTCGTAATTCGGCCCATAAGGGCATTTTCGTAATTTATCAAATTTCATACCGATTTTAACAGATTTTTAGAAATACTGACGTTTAAGCTAATTACTCGATTTATGCTATATTACGGTTATTAGACTTGTAAAACAACAATGATCTATTCATCCAATCATAATGGTGAATCATGAATCAACGGAATTTCGGTGTGAGATTACACACCTGATTACGGTAAGGACTAAACCTTCTTGATCGTCAGCACCTAAATCACCATTACACTCGATTAACCAACAAACATGATTTTATTAATCCAAATCTAAATCAGACGATCTAAAAATGCTTACCCCTAGTATCGTGAATGACCACGATTTGTCTATTCTCACCGGATGATGGTCCACAACCTGGTGGAAAATCCCGAACCGCTGATACCGCCCTACGTTTGAACTTAGGAGTAGGAATTGCAAATCCGCCCCCTTTTTTGTCCTCCAATCACTTTTCCTTTCAAATCTTTACCACTTGCCTCCATTGGAAAGGTCTCGATTAGAAAATACTATGATGAGTGCAAGTAGTTGTTTAGGGATAGGATTCGGCTTACCACTACTCCCGAAGGATCAACGAATATAGAAGAACGAGTGATTAGTCCCTAGAATAAACGTTTAAACATAATCATCGATTCGTTTTAGGGGAATAACCAAGTATTAAAAGATATCGAAATGAACCTTGAAGAAATCCATTACCTTAACGATTATAAATCTGACTTCCACCGTTTGACTTAAGGCTAAAGGTGAATCAGCTAGGATGTGATATACGGCCACCCACTAGAACACGACGAAAAAGAAAAGATGATCACAATTTGAGGGAGTAGGAGAAAGTGATATTTCGGTTTAGAAACAAAATAGAACCACCGAATAGTGATGGACACACATTTAGCTAGGGAGAAAAGAAGGTGAAAAGAGAAGAAAGAAACCACTTACCGATTCGATCAAAGAAGAGAGTGCCAACACGAAAGAGAAAGAAATAATGAAGAAGAGATTAAGGGTCAAAAAGTTTGGCTATGGAGAGAAATGAACAAGAAGATTCTGCTACCAAAATGTTGATTAAAGAAGAAGAAAGAAGGGTTGAAGAAATAGTGAAAAAGAAAAGAAAAGATGGAGAAAGAGTGTTAGATAGTTTCGGCTAACAAAGGAAAAAAATGAGCAAGAATGGATTGAGGGTTTCGGCTAAACAAGGGAGAAAGATGAACAAATGTGCTAGAGTATTTCGGCCAAAACAAAGGGAAAAAGAAGTTGGAAAAGAAAAGTACCCAAAATGCTAAAAGAAACCAAAACCTTTCATGCACAAATTTGCACAAAAACCATAAGAAAATCGGCTCCCTCACTCCCCCTACCAAAATCGTGTACTTCATTCACCAAAAAGGTCATGGTTGACCAAAAATTCTATCCCAAGCACCTTCCAAATATTCGGCCAACATATCCCCCTTCTTACTCCTTTCCTTTACTTCTTTCCTTACTCTCATCCTTACCTTATTTTCTTAGTCTTCTTTCCATCAATAAAAAGTATTCCTTACCTTATTTAAAGCCTTGGCCGACACTTTGGAAAAGAAGCACAAAATAATCCAAAAATTTTGTAAAAGGTGGGATTCGAACTCCACCCCTCTAGCCCCTTCATGTGACGCCACACCACTCTACTACTAGCTCCTCTTGTGCTAGAAAAATACACACTTATTTCCTTAAGTCTTGATGCCACTTTCCTTCTCTCCTTTAAGTGCTTAAACACAAAAATTTTACTAAGGTCCAACTCAACCCAAAGCCTTCTTAGGACCCCTAAACATACAAAATTAGCATTCTTAACTAGCCTAACGCATGATATAAAGCAAAACATAAAATTCCAAATTTTAGGATGTTACATTCTTCATTTCAGGTTCCCGACGTATCGCACAAAGACCTTCAACTTCAATACCTCCCGGAAGAATGACGTTTTTCTTTGGTTGAAAAAGGTAAGATTGAATCACGCGAGTTGAAAGGTAAGGAAGGTAAAATTTTTGAAGAGTTTCAATCTCCACCGAATTTTTTGAATAATTGTGATTATGTGGATAGCTTCATCGATTGCCATTCTTTGATTAATTGTGACGACTTAATTGGTGGTAAGACGAGTTCATCTCATAATAATCATAGTGATGCAAAGTGTGACGGTAGAGTAGTGTCTATCCGACAAATGCAAGACTCTTCAAGGTATGACGATGACTTTTCTCTTAATCCTCATTTGTTTGATTGTGGTTATTACGAGATTTGTTCGTTGTCTAAAATGAAAGCTTTGAGTTTTTGTAAGTCTGTTTTGAAGCACGTCCAGAGTTTTGATCGCTCGATCTTGATCGTGCATGTAACACCCCAAACTCGGCCTAGAAGTTATGCCCGAATCTGGCGTGTCACATGGAAAAACTTATTTGAGAATTACAGCCTCTTTGTTAAAACCCAAAACACTTAAGCAATTGTTAACTACTTGAAAACGTAATTATTTTTTTAAAACCTTTATGGTGGCGAAAGCATATTTGAAATAAACAATTTACAAAAATGTGATGTTTAGAAAAAGAGCTGCAGAAGTATTTTGAAATCGTTGCGGAAACGTAGATAAAATACAAGTATTTTTGAGAGATCGTTTGATGAGTTGAAAATCAAGGTAGTGAGCTTTAAAACCGTGGCTTTTGAAAATATTGTTGATAATTCAAGAGAAAATTTCTGAGTTAAAATATTTGTAAAAGTTTGTTATAAAATCTATTTATTAATCAATTTTGGAAAACCATTATTTATGATTTTAGAAAATCCCCGTTAAAACAATTCAAGCAATATTATAATACAACTAAACATAAAGCAATTTATAACATATCCCAGAGGCCTTATTACAACTTAAACCAAAATAGCAAAATAATAAAATAAATCGAAATAGAAATTTAAAGTTCAATAACAGCATTCCTGAAGTATGGCCTCCACCGAGTCATCCATGGGCCCAAGTCCTCATTATGGAGCATTACCTACAAGGGTTAATGAAACACCCCAAACCCGGCCCATTCGTTACGACCGAATTTGAGATGCCACTGCGGAAAAACGTTTGAAGACTGATTTCACATTTGGGAAAAACATTAAAAAAATTTGTCATTTGAAAACCAGGTCCAATAAAAAATTCTAAATAATATAAGCTTGACAAAAATATCCAAATTAAAAGCACTTCCAAATAATAATTTAATGGTCGTCTAGCTTAAACATAATAAAAATGCTTAAATAGAAATACTTAAATACTTTAACTGGGCCTTATTACAACAAATAATTAAACAAAAGTTCTTAGTAATAAACTGAATAAAATAAAGAAGATGTCTTCTGCATGGGCCACATCGTATCCACTCCAACCCGGTCCAATCACCACGAATCATCTGCGATGTTTAATAAAAATTGGGTGAGTCATACAGACTCAGTGTGTAATTAGTCCACTGAATTCCACCCACATGTTAACCACATATTAACTCATATATCAGATATCAATTATCAAATTCACATGTTATCACATTCTAGGCTTGGCCCATATTCATATCACATTCATCTAATAGGGTAGTTGACCACATAATTTCCACATACTGGGCTTAGCCCATTTCCACATTAATCCACATATCATATTGGGCTTGGCCCATTTCCACATATGTTCACATAAATATGCAATTATGAAGCCCAACCCAAACCTAGGGTCCATCCGCTACACACCCCCTTATCCAGCCTACCACACACCAGGGGATTATCAAATCACCCTCTCCTTTTCACTCCAAAGGCAATCAATGCCGTCCACATGCAATTAAGCACAATAATCCACAACGCGACCTCAGTCAGTGCCAATCCACGATGTAGCCGTAGCTAACACCAAAACCACGATGGGACACATAGTCACTCATCAACCACGATATGGCACATAGCCGATATCAACCACGATGAGGCACATAGCCACTCATCAAGCCACGCGAACTAAATCGCAATTAATCCACAACGTGACCTCAGTCAACGTCAATCCACGATGTAGCTCAAGGCTAACATCAAAACCACGATGGGACACATAGTCACTCATCAACCATGATATGGCACATAGCCGATATCAACCACGATGAGGCACATAGCCACTCATCAAGCCACGCGAATTAAATCGCAATTAATCCACAACGTGACCTCAGTCAACGTCAATCCATGATGTAGCTCAAGGCTAACATCAAACCACGTACTCGAAGTACACCCATACCTTCTTTCATATCCCAACCCATGCACATGCCACATAAAATAATGATACAATGTAATGATGCATGAGCATGTTCATCAAGCATATTATCACATATTCATATTAATAATCACATATCATCAGGTTTGGTACTTACCGGATTATCGACATACCCCTTGAGGGTATCCTTATCACAATTTCCACTGCACTAGTTAGCACATTCATAATACATACACATTTCACATACATATCATATACCCGGAAAACGGTGGGTTAATCACACACCTGATCACTTGGAGAACTATGCTTTCGATACTGATGCTATCACTAGGCGATACTACGACTATTTGCCTACTTTCTTATTCTCGATTTGGTCCACACCCGGTGGCCAATCCCTAACTGCCGAGATAGATCTCTTCTTAAACTTCGAGATAGGGACCTTCCCTTTCCCTTCTTGAATGGTATTCGCCTCCATCAACACACTTAATCAGAACAATCGATTTAATCATCAATATACGAATTCTTAACCAAATATCCACAACTTATCATACTTACCGAAAAGGTCTTGAAATCCCGAAAAGCTTGATCTAATGCTTAGATCCTTAATCCCTACATTTGATTAATCACCTACTACTTTAATAAAAAGCCATTCGGCCATAAATCCAAATCCTAGTAGGATTAGTATACTTAAACTTACCTTGTTACCGTTTGACTTAAGAATCAAGTCTTGAAATCTCTGCTATACTCTTCTTGCATTCGGCCAAGCATTGAATCAATTAACTTGGTTAGTTTTTGGCAAATCTTAAGAAAAAAAGGATGAAACCGAATGAGATCTTACCCTTACTTGAAGAAATCGATTGCACCTTCACTTCAACCTTCAGAGATTCAGCTATGGCTAGATGATGATCTCACAACTTTCGGCTTTTGGAGGGACTAGAAAGAAAAGAAAAGGAAGAATAAAGATGGAGTATTCGGCTAGATCACAAGGTATTTCGGCTTGGCAAAAATAAAAGAAAGAAGAGAAGAGAGCACTAAGAATTCGGCAGAGAAAGGAGGAAGCACAAATTGATGAGTACCCTCCTTCCTTCCTTTTATAGCCGAAATTATCATCTAAGGAGTCCCTTACTTGGCCACCACTCCTCTATCTGATAACTTTATCCTTTAATTATCACTTAAAATAAAAGATAATTCAGCAACTATCCTTACTTAGCCGAAATTATTAAACTCAAAGTCCCTTACTTGGCCATCACTTCTCCCTTATTTTCCTCTTTATCTCTTTATTCAAATTAAAAGAATTTAATCCAACAATTATCTCTTGAAAATAATGATAAATAAATCCCTTATTTATCCACTATTTATAAAATAATAAAAGCTCCTAATTTATAGCCATGTGCCGTCCACCTCTCTGCTCCTTGTAGCAAAATAAAATTTCTTTTATTTGCTTCCCATGTGACTCGAACTTAGGCCCATTCCTCTTGCATATGGCGCCATTTCCATAGGCCCTAAGTGGCATCTTGAGACCACTTTTTCAAGCTGTTTGTGTGTCAAATTTCACAAACTTTTCCTTTTAAGGCCACCTTGCCTTAATTTCCCCTTTTAAACCTTAAAACTCGTCATTTCTAGGTCATTTCTAAGTTTCCAAAAATTTTCGATCGGCTCTGTAAACTTGAAATTTCCTTACATTTCCATGACATTTCCTTACAAGACATTTCCTTACATTTCCAAGACATTTCCTTACATTTCCATGACATTTCCTTACAAGACATTTCCTTACATTTCCAAGGTTCTAAAAATGTTAACTTTCCTCTTTTAAACTTAACATTTCCATACATTTCCAGGTTTCCAAAAGTGTTCAAAATATATTCATAACACATAATATATGTCATTTCGTACAATTAAACCAAAAATGCATAGGCCCTTTTCAGGATGTTACAGTTCTACCCTCCTTAAAAATAATTTCGTCCTCAAAATTACTTATTAACGAATAATCGTACCTCTTAACTCACCGCACTATGCTTATGCTGCGCACTCTGATCTTAATAGAATCATCATACTTCCTAGGCACAATTTTTGAAGTTCACGTCCCCTAGAACTCATTTCTAACGTCGCGACTTATCTGATTAAAAAGTTTTATGCATCAGAATTTTGTTCCACTTATTAACCGCGAACAATTTTATGAAGTAAAGTATTTAGAAGTAGTTCTTTCGATTACACAAAGGTTCAGTTCAAGTTCACTACTCTAACTCAGGGAGTCACATTCACATTCATAAGCAGAGACACATTCATTTCTCCATGAAGTCACATTCATTCACAACATCATTCACTACACTTTTATGGCCATTCCATCCATTTCCCTACCAGGAGGTAATTTCGTCATTTTCCCCTACTGAGGGTATTTTGGTAATAAATCGGGGTCAATTCGAAAATATTTTTCAAATTAAAGGTATTTCAGAATTTACAAAATCTTTGGGTTATTTTGTTTTCCAAGTCAGAGGTGTTGCAAAAATTTCAGAAATCGAGGTTATTTCGGTAATTTTGGAAGTCAGGGGCAGTTCCGTAAATTTTCCAAATCAGGGTATCTTGTTATTTGTAAAACAGAAGTTTTTGGTATTTTTGTAAAGTATAAATATTGTAGCAAACGTCGAGGGTATTTTTGAAAATCTTAAGAACTAAGGGTATTTTAGTAATTTACAATACAGGGGCATTTTTGTAATTTTGTAAATTGGAGATATTTTGGAAAAAAAATTCACAATAATCTTTTACTACAATTAAAAGGGTAATTTAGGGATTTTAAAACTAGGGTTTTTATAAAACTGCATGGTTAGTCCCTTTCGGGTTTTAATTATCGGGTTTAGCCCGTGAATAAGTCCTCTTGGTTAGGGTGAACCGTAGCTACGCACCAGGTAGGATTCGAGTAAAGAGGAGGTGAGTCGCTAGGACTGCTTAAGTACCAAGCTCTTACTGAATACCAATCCTAGACATGCGTACTATGGTTGCCACACCTTAACTCGGTGACTTAGTTCACAGGTTTGTTTAATAGTCCTTAAGTCTTATGCATGTGTTTGAGTGCACTAGCCCTAGGGTTCAATAGTCCTAATATTCTAATCTACGAGCCCAAATAAGCCCATAACAGTTCACATAAACAAGTCACTTCAACAATTAGAAGTACTTACCTAGTGGACTTTGGGCCGGAGATACAGGTGCCATGCCAGAATAACCTGAAAAGTTTATGAAAGCCCATACTTTTGAAAAAAATTATTTTTGGACCCAAAACCCTCAAGGCCGAGTTTTGAACCGGGCTCTGATACCAAACTGAAACACCCCAAACCTGACCCATTCGTTACGACCGAATTTGAGATGCCACTGCGGAAAAACGTTTGAAGACTGATTTCACATTTGGGAAAAACATTAAAAAATTTTGTAAAGATGGTTTTCATGAATTTAGAAGAAAGTTTTAAGAGTTCTAAAAATGTTCACTTTCCTCTTTTAAACTTAACATTTCCATACATTTCCAGGTTTCCAAAAGTGTTCAAAATATATTCATAACAAATAAGATATGTCATTTCGTACAATTAAACCAAAAATGCATAGGCCCTTTTCGAGGATATTCTGATTAAGAAAAGGGGGTGAGTTACAAGAACTCGTGTGTGAAATCCCTACCGTCATCCACTGGGGCTGAACCCATATAGCAACATCTTGGGCGGAGCCCACTATCATAACAGAACATATATATATATGAAGCAAATGTATGCAACCCAACCCATCCAACCGATCTCCCCGCATCAACCAGCGGTCTCTCTGTGGGGATCAAGTCAACCCACCCCTTGGTCTCTCCAATTTGCGGATGACAATTTGCCATTTATAATAATTTTGTGGCTTAACCACCAGAGTATCATATACGGTAATATAATCGGCACACAACCTTAATCACGATGGCACAAAGCCATATTTAAATTGGCACATATCCCATATCAGAATTTGTGGCAGAGCCACCAGAATCATATACGGTAATATAATCGGCACATAGCCTTAATCACGATGGCACAAAGCCATATTTAAATTTGCACATAGCCCATATCAGAATTTGTGGCAGAGCCACCGGAATCATATACGGTAATATAATCGGCACACAGCCTTAATCACGATGGCACAAAGCCATATTTAAATTGGCACATAGCCCATATCAGAATTTGTGGCAGAGCCACCGGTCTATACTTCTCTTCATTCAAGTTTCCCATCCCATGCAATATATGATGATGCAATACACATAAAAACATAAAATATCCATATGTATAACAACCATTAGTCTAGTAATTTAATACGATGAATCGGCCCATTATTAAGCTTTGTAATTCAGCCCACTAAGGCATTCTTTCAATTCGGCCCATAAAGGCATTTCGGTAAATCGGTCCATAAGGACATTTCGGTAAATCGGTAATTTTACCCACTAAGGGTAATTCGATAATCTCACAACCTAGGGGTATTTCAGTAATTTACCCTCCAAGGGTATTTTGGTAATTCGGTAACCTAGACTTAACTACTAATGTGAGGCATAAAAATTGAAACTGTCCATCTGGGTCATACTGACTAAACTAACTATAACTCGAGTTAGGAAACTCAAAATTTAAATTCGTAAATTTTCCTTGAAACTAGACTCATATATCTTCTTACTAAAATTTTTCCAGAATTTTTGGCTTAGCCGTTTAGTAAGTTTATTCATTAAATATTCCCTTGTTTCACTGACCAACGGTTCTGATCTCTCTTACCCAAAATCCAAATAAATCACTATACATTTTTCATATGTTGCTCCCACTTATTTCTATTGAAAATAGGCTCACTAAGGAATCTACACATATAAATTATAACTCATAATTCACTTTGTACAATTTTAAATGATTTTTCCAAGATAGAACAGGGAACCACGAAGTCAATCAGAACCAGTCTCACTAAAATTAAGATATCACAGAATATAAAATTCCTCTTCCTTCTCTGTTTCTTTCATATAAAAATAGACACAGTAATCTTTAATCCGATATCTTTTTCACTTTCTAATTCCCTTTATCCTATTTTTTGTGATTTTTCAAAATCACGTCACTACTGTTGACCAAACTGTTTCATTGTAAAATATGGTTACCACTACTAATATACGTACGCCCGAGTGGTCATGGATGCCGGTTTCTGATTTCCTTTGGTATTTCGACCAAATCACCGAACATCTCATGCAAACTTTCAGAGAGATATGAGATTACCACCATTTCAAACATGTATTCGGTAGGGTACGGGATTACACACCTTATTTGAAATTCGTAACACGATACTCTCCGCGGCACCTAAAGGTACAATAGGTCAACAATTAGTCCAAAGCCCAAAATACAACTTCAACCAAGTATTGCGATTGATTAACAATCTATATCACTTACCAACAATCCGAGTCTCTTATTACGAGGGATAGGTGATCGGGCGATTTGGTTCCTATAGTGACCGATTAGTCCAAACTATTAATCCATTTAGCAACCAATCGAATAATGAACGATATCAAATAATCCATAAAGAATTCCTTACCTTGTTGCGATTTCCACCACTTGACTTATGGCTAGAATGATATTCAGCCACCCACTAAGATCGCTACGAAAGAGTATTGATCACAACATGAGAATAATGGAGAGAGTGACGTTTTGATAAGAAACAAAGTTGACTAATCAAATAACGATGAACATTCATATCCGATTAGGAAGAAAATGAACATAAAAATAGAAAGAGGGATATAAGATCACTTACCGATTCGATTAAGAAGAGATTTTCCTACACGATGGGGAATGAAATGATGAAGAAATAGGATGATAAGGGGTTCGGCTATAGAGAAAATCGTACAAGAAATGTGATCACAAAGTGATGTCGATTAAAGAAGAAGAAAAGGTTGATGAAATGGTCAAAAGAGAAAAATGAATGGAGAAAAGTGCTTTGGTAATTTCAGCTATCAAAGGGGAGATGAGCAAGGTGAGTGTTTTGGCCAAACAAAAGAAAAGAATGCACAAATGTGTTGGGAGATTTCGGCCAAAGCTAAGAGGAAAATGGATTTGAAAAGAAGACACAAATGTTCAAAGAGAAAAGTGTACCTCTCATGCACCCAAAAACTAACAAAATGATCTAAAGAGAAAAGAGAAATTCGGCTCTTCCTTTCCCCCTAACAAAACCGTGTGAACTCTAGCCAAAAAGGGTGGATGTTGACCAACAAAAATCTTTCCAAAACATCACCCATGAAAAAGGCCAACATGCTCCCTTATCTTGCCTTTTTCTTTTGATTCCTTTCCTTACCTTCATCCTTTCCTTTTTCCTTAGCCACCATACCATAATTAAAAAGTCTTCCTTGCCTTAAATACCACCTTGGCCGACAAATGGAAGAGAAGCACAAAAAAATAAATTCAAAATTTTGCAATAGATGGGATTTGAACCTCAGACCATTAGTACACTCCACACGCCACTTTCCACCTTTACCAATAGACTCCTTGTGCTAGCAAAATGCACACTTATTTCCTTAAGTCATAATGCCACTTGCCTTCTCTCCTTAAAGTGCCTAAACATAAAATTTACCTATAGCCTAACTTGAACTCGGAACTTCCTAGAAGCCTCGTTGTAACACCCTAAAAATCTGAGTCTTGATATATTGCATGTTTTGGTGATTAGTTTATAAAGGAAAATTTTCTTATTACTTTTCGTGCCTATGATAGTCCTGAAGAAGAGTATAGAATTATTCGGGTATGGAATAATTTTTAGTTTGAGAATTTATTGAAGTGGAGCAAGTGGCATTGACACTTAAGTTAAATTAAGTGTTAAAAAGTAGCATAAGATGAGTAAATGGCAAGGTGGTGTTGGCGCATGAGGTATTGCATGAGGGGAGTGGTTCGAATCCCTTGTATAACATTTGGACAACTTTTATTTTGCTCTTCTATGGTAAGTGTCGGCCAAGCTTATTTATGGTAAGTGTTGACCTTGTTATTTTTGGTTAGTATATCAAAGGAATAAGGTAAGAGTGAATTTATGGTAGGGAATCAAGAAAATATGGAAAGATATGGAGACATAGGGCAAGTAACAAGGAAAGTGTTTTGGAAACAAATTCATGATCATTTGACCAATGAATTTGGACGGCAATATGGCTAGGGGGAAGGTTGGCCGAATTTTGCTAGTAGCTTGGTAAGGTTTAGGAGTTTGCTTTTGGTCATTTTAGTTTTTGTGCAAAATTTTGCATTCCTCTTCTCAACTTTTCCCTTTGGCGAAATTGATCTTTTGGTAAGCCTTGATTATTTTGACCATTTGGTCATTTTTGCTTTTCACTTTAGTGTTCATTTTGTGCCTTTCTCATAGTGCCGATTCTACCAACACCAAAAAGCCATTCTTTACTTTTCTTCTCCCCATTGCCGAATATACATTGCTCCCAAAACTCATTTCTTTCTTTCTTTCTCTTTTATTCTCTTTGAAAATTGAAACAACATCATCATCATTCTTCTCTCATCTTTTATTCTTGATACTCATACTTTCTCTATCATTTTCTCTCATGGCCGAATGTTGATGTACCCATAGCCGAATCTTTTTCTATTTTTTTTTGGTCATATAGCCGAATCCTCCATCTTGCACAAACATCTTTCTCAATCGTCTCTTTTCAACCGTGGACAATAGGTAAGAATTCTTTTTAGTTCATGTTAGTTAATAGTTGTCATGGCCGAATCTTGATAGTGGTATAAAGGCTTTCTTAGATCGAAATAAACGTTCATTCTATTAACGTTTTTATTTGTTATACTTTAGTGCGATAGTAGAAGACCGGAACTCAAGTGTTCGTGAGTATTATAGAACGATTTGCTCGATTCTCTTATTTTGGAACAAGGATCTTTGTGGTAAGTTTAATTTCACCCTTTAACCCTTAGTCATATTTCGATGTAATATTAGATTGGATTAACGATCTTTTGTCTTTGAAGACAATCAAAATAGGGAAGAAAAGAGGCGGTGAATAGTGTTCGGAAGAGGTGGTTCCGTTATTCCCCTAAGTATAAACAAAGGATTGTTTCAAAGCAAATCAGGATTTCCCACGGGTTGTGGGCGTTCATCCGAGGAGAATCAATTGTTTGAAGTAGTTCGTACTCTCGAACCATTATTTGTTCATGGATTTGATTCGGTTAACGAACCATCAATCGGGAGAAACCGCAAGTAGAAGTAGTTCGAAAATCCGAGGGTAAAAGTTAGATCGTTAATTTCTAAGATTGATTTCGTTAATAAAATATAGTGATTCTAATTTATCGTGATATGTATAGGTGTTGTGTGGGGAAAGTCTAGTTCTCACTATAACCGGTGTGTAACTTCACACTTATCTTTCGGGTTAGATACTAAACAGTAAGTATTATGATAAATCGTAAAAATGGCAAAATCGAAAATTATGTGATAATTAACACTTTTGTGTAAATGCATGAAAACGGTTAAAGTCGGAAAAATTGCTAGATTGATAAATTGAGCCGAAATATTGCTAGATCGATAAATTGAGCCGAAAAATTGCTAGATCGATAAATTGAGCCGAAAAATTGCTAGATTGTTAAATTGGGCCGAAAAACTGCTAGATTGTTAAATTGGGCCGAAAAACTGCTAGATTGTTAAATTGGGCCGAAAAACTGCTAGATCGATAAAATGGGTCAAAAGACTGCTAGATCGCTAAATGGGCCAAAAACCTTCTAGTTCGACATTTGGGCCTAAGTTCGCTAGATTGCTAAATGGGCTAAATACTATTTTGTTTAATGGACCCAAATGAAAAGTTTTATTAAAAACTCATTTGTATTATGGATTACTTGATAAATTATTTATGATTAAAGTTTGTTATTAATACATAATTGCATGGGATGGGATACATGATGAAGAGAAGTAAGCACTGTGGCCATGAATCTAGTTCGGTGGCTCTCGCCACAAATTTGGCTTAATGCCTCTAGTTCGGTGACTATGTCACAATCTAGTTGATGAGTGCACTACAATATTATTTAAAAGGCTAAATGCCTACGATTGGTGTGTTTGGCGGGGTGGGTTGACTTGATCCCCACAGTGTGTCTGTTGGTACGAGGGTGTGTAGCGGATGGAAATTAGGCTTGGTTGGGAAATTCATTTTACATGTATTTTATATATTTTATTTCATTTTATATTGTTAAAATTTGTAATTGGGCTCAAGCCCAAATTAATGCCTTGATGGTCCGGCCCAATAATGGTGGTAAGTGAGTTACACATCGAGTTCTTTGTAACTCACCCCGTTTTATTATCCATCCCGGTAATGGAAATTGATGTGGACTTGGGTAGGGGATGACTTGGTGGAGGCCATACTACGAGCTTGGGTTTTATAAACTATGGACTTTATTTAAGTTACTTATTTTAATTACTATTTTGGGTATGATGTAATAAGGCCTCTAATTATGTTTTTATGGATTTTTTTATGTGTGGATGGATTTAATTTTATTTTAAGACTCTTAATATGGGCTTATGTTAAATCTATAAAGTTTTCTTAAAAAATATATATATATTGTGTTTTATAACAATTTTGGACACCTAAATTACTTTTCAATTTCTTTCAAATTCTTTTAAAACTACGTTAAGGTTTTGACTAATATATATAAGATTTCAAACAAGTATTTTTCTTAATTCATAAATTTTTAATCATTGTACTTAGATTTTATTAAACCTTATTTCTAAAGGTTTTGCATTTCTGTTTTACTTAAATCATTAGAGAAATTTGGATGTTCGTTCGGTGTGACAAACCAAATCTCGTCTTAACGCATAGACCTGGTTTGGGGTGTTACACTCGTAACTTTCCAAAATCACCCTCCTAATAAGTCTAACTTGAAATAATGTCATTCTCAAATTCCCATAAATTTTAGAACGCTTCTACGCTCAAGGTCCAATGGGCCCAATAGGTCCAATTCTACTAGGCCCAATTTTGGGATGTTACAGTGCACAATTCCTATTGGTTTGACAAGTTTGAATTAAAGAAACCATTGATACATTTTGATTTAAATAATCAAATGCATTGATACAGTCCGCCTCGAGAAGATTTGATATGTATGCAAGTGCCCAATCGTCTACGAGGAGGTGATAAGCCTTTCAGAAAATAATAGGAAGATACGGAGGAGTTTGCGGAAGCTTAAGTGAATTAGTTTAGAAGATGGCTTAAGTTAAGAATGGAGGTGTTTGAGTGTGGGAATGATTCGGATAAGGAGAAGGATGGGTTCGGTTTTTAGAAAGGAAGATGGATAAGGGATAGGTGATATTTTGATAGTTTGGTGGAAATGGAGAATAGGACTTAAACAAGAAATGATTCAACACAAAGATGTGTCACCCCGGTTTCTATAACGTTTAAGGTGGAAAGGATGGAATCGATGGCGGACCAAGACCCGTTATCTATAAAGATAAGAATCGTTGGTATAATAAAATGGAAGAATACGATTGACGCCACAAGCAAGCTTGATAAGTCAGAATCGAAATTTGTACGAAAACGAAGAGGAGATAAAACTCACTCAAGAACATAAGTTCATAAAATATATCAAAGTTTTAATAATCAAAAGAGTCTTTTTACAATAGAAAATGATCATCTATTTATAGGCTAACATGATAACCGAATAGTCACTCAAATACTACTTAATAGCTAAGTAACAATAAACTAGATTAATCTTGATTATTCTAGAACAAGTCTTCTAGTATACCATGTCTAAATTCAGCTGAATTGAAGGGTAATGGTCATATTCTAGATGCAACCGTACATTAATGGATGAGTGGGGCTGATTTGCATTTTGAATTTTCGGCCAAGGGGCTTTCATGACTTTGAATGAGCTCCATAACTAGCCTTGGAAATTCAGATGGCCACACCTTGTTCTAGATGCCTTGGGGACGTGAAAGGCCTTCCCCAAATCCCCATACCAGCTTTAAATACCCTCCCACGCATGAAGAGATGTACCAGCCCACTAATTCACGTCTTGAAGAAGCCAAAACACAATATTTAATGCATCTTTTACTTGCACGAAGCAAACAAACCCTTTAGCCATTGAATTCGGCTATTTAATATGGTGCTTTGTCATTCACGAAAATGTCTTCTTGGAAGCCGAATCGTCCAAGCTCCCTTGTTGTCGTCCAATGTGTGCATGGATTGATGCTTGGGAATATTCAACACGCATGGGAGATAGGAAGCATCACATTAATGACGTTGGGGAATTGAAATCAGCAACTTAAGGCTTTAAAAGTTGTCCCACACATGCACCAGCACGTCATTAAATAAGGTTTCAGCTTACTGAATATTGTCCCCCTTAATGGACGTGTAGTAGACCAAAAGACACGTTGGGGAGCACAAAAGGCAACCACCAATGTCCCTTGCGTGCTCCCAAGGCTCCTTTAGTGTGTTTGCCGCCCATGCTTTAAGTGCTTGTCCCAAAAGCACCTACAAGTAATACATTTCAGCACATTAAATCCCATGCACTTAAAACACCATTTAAATCATGTCTTAGGCTGAACACATTAATTAAAAATTGGTCAAGGCTTATATTAAATGCATGTTCGGCCAATTAAAAGGGGGGCGTCCAACCATCAATTTGGTCTTAATTTAGACACATTAACTACTATTCATTAATTATGTAATATCTAAAACATATTAAAGCTAACTATTAATTTATGCAATGATTATGACTTAATTAAACTAATTTAAATTGTCCGATTGTATTTAATTAATTTCACTAATTAATTAACTAAGGCCGAATGGCCAATTAGTTATGGCCGAATGGCCGTATGGGGTTCTTTCGGAAAGTGAGCTCGCAGAATCATGCAACATGAAGTCGCAATATCATTCGAACTAGTCTTAGCATCGTCCCAAGCTTGCTGAATTAGCGCTCCGATTGCCTCTTTAAATTGTTTTGCACGAGCTCTCGTAATAGGCCCTCGAGGTAACACCATTGGGTCTCAGCTCGAACTCGGCTCATGACGGGGCGTGCCCGTATTACCCAGGCGTGCCCGTATCACGCATGTTTTTAAACCAGGAATACGTTCTGATTTGCTCTATGGAGAACTCAAGTATCATCTGGTAAGTTTTAAATACTTCTATCTTTTTGATACTTGGTTTTTGAGTAAGGTTGCAAAATTTGTTCATTTTGTCTACAATTTTTATTTGCTCCTTAAGCAAATTTTGTGGTTGTATTTGAGATTTACAATCCATTTGAAAGGTGTTGATTCAAACGCAAAGCTTCGACTACATTACTTGCCCGTGGAGAGAAGATTTGTATTGTAACACCCCAAACCCGACCCATGTGTTATGAGCGGATTTGGTATGTCACACGAGCAAAACATGTTAAACCCTTTTTTTTTGTACTAAAATAGGTATTGCTTTGTTAAAATCAAGAAAACAAGTTTGATTCAAAATATTTGATAAAATACTACTAACCTCGAAGATTATTTGATAAATCGATAAATTTGAACTAATGATCTTACAAAACCGTGACTTTTGAAAACGATGTTGAAAATTCGAAAGAGAATCCGAGTCTTTTGAAAATATCATTAATAGTTCGAGAGAAAATATCCGTGTTAAAAATATTTGTAAAAGTTTATTTTGAAATCCATTTGTTAATCCATTTTAGAAAAATCTTTATTTAAGTTTTTAGAAAAATCCCATTTAAAGTAATTTGAGCAAAAATATAGGTACGTCAAATAATAAGCAAAAAAAATAAACCAGAGGCCTTATTACATCATTTAACTCAAAATAGTAAAGTAATAAAGTGAACGAAATAGAAATCTAAGTCCAAATAAACCGTTTCTGAAGTATGGCCTCCACCCGAGTCATCCATGGCCCAAGTCTCCATCATTGATCATTACCTGAAAGGAATAAGGAAAATGGGGTGAGTTACTAGAACTCGAGTGTGTAACCCACTTTACCGTTGTCCACCGGGCAAAAATCCATTAAGCCATTGTTTGGTAGAAGCCCATTCATAATAATAAAAATGTATCGAATATAATATGCATATGAAATGCAATTCCCAAACCAAACCTAGTTTTCTATCCGCTACACACCACCCGTACCAACCAACACACCTGTGGGTGATCTTTAGTCAACCCACCCCGCCAACACACCAAACGTAGGCATTAAGCCATTTATATCAAATTTGTGGACAAGCCACCAGATTAACAGAATTTACATGGCATTGCCATTTTTCAAATTTGTGACAGAGCCACCAGATTTATGTAGCAGAGCTGCCAGAACTTCTCTTCATCATTATCCCATCCCATGCAAATCATGTATATAATGCATAACAAATCACAATATAATAACAGTAATTTATTCGGATATTTATTACAAAATTATAGCCCATTATAGCAATTAATCAAAAGGCCCATTAAGCAAAATATCAGATTTGGCCCATTTAGCAAAATATCAGATTGGCCCATATAGCAAAATATCAGATCGGCCCATTTATCAAAATATCAGATTGGCCCATTTATCAAAATATCAGATTGGCCCATATAGCAAAATACCAGATCGACCCATCTAGCAAAATATCAGATCGGCCCATTAAACAATTTCGTAATTCGGCCCTTTAGGGGCATTTTCATAATTTCGATAATTTACCCACTAAGGATAATTCAGTAATTTCGCAACCTAAGGGTATTTTGGAAATTTCACAACCTAGACTTAACTACTAATGTGGAGCATAAAAATCGAAAATGTCCATCTGCGTCGTACTATCTAAATTGACTATAACTTGAGTTAGGAATCTCGAAATCTAACTCCGTAAATTTTCCTTGAGACTAGACTCATATATCTTCTTACTATAATTTTTCCAGAATTTTTGACTTAGCCATTTAGTACAGTTTATTCCTTAAAGATTCCCTTGTTTCACTGACCAATGATTTTTATCTCTCTTACCCAAAATTCAAATATCTCACTGTACAGTTTTCATATGTTGCTCCCACTTGTTTCTATTGAAAATAGACTCACTAAGGAATCTGTACATATAAACTATAACTCATAAATCACTTTGTACAATTTTATAAGATTTTTCCAAGATAGATCAGGGAACCACGAAGTCATTCAGAACCAGTCTCACTAAAATTAAGATATCTCAAAATATAAAATTCCTTTTCCTTCTCCGTTTCTTCCATATCAAGCTTTAATCTGATATCTTATTCACTTTGTAATTCTTTTTCTCCTATTTTTCGTGATTTTTCAAATACACCTCACTGTTTCTGACTGAAACTGTTTTATTACAACATACGATTACCACTACAATCATGCGCACGCCCGAGTGATCACGGATGCCAGTTTTTGGTTTTCTTCGGTATTCCAACCGATTCATAGAATATTTCATACAAACTTTCAGAGAAGTGTAAGATTACACACCAGTTCAGATATGTATACGGAAGATACGAGATTACACACCTGATTTTGATTTCCTAAAGAACCACTCGTCGATGACCTAGAACAATACCAACCAAAAATTAGCCTCGGATTTCCAAAAGATTTCGTATCACTTACACTTGAATCACTTACCACTATGTCTGAAGGTAGAATATATCGAGTGATTTTGTCCCTAAAACATAATCGATTAGTCACAACCACTATTATCCTTTAAACGAATAAAGAACGATTTCAAATAATCCATGAAGAACTCCTTACCTTATCGATATTGGATCCAATTTCCACCGTTTGACTTAGGGCTAGAATGATACACGGCCACCCACTTAGAACACTATGAAAAAGAGGGTGATTACAATATGAAGGAATGTAAGATAACACCATTTCAGTTAAGATCAAGATTTACAACCGAATAGTGATAAATACCTATTCGGCTAGAAAGAAAAGAATATGAACATAGAAAAGAATTCACTTGATTGATTCAATCGAAGAAAAGAGTGTCAACCCACTTGAGAAAATGATAAAGAAGAGATGAATGAACAAATTTTGGTCTCAATGGTTTGGGTACATTCGGCAACAAGAAGAAAGAAAAGAAGAGAATATGTTCACTAATGGCTTGTAATTTCGGCACAAGGCAAAAGAAGAGATTTGGAGAAAACACAAAATTGTGCAAGAGTAGATTTTGGCCTAACAAACACCAAAATTCTATCAAAAGGCAAAGGAGAAATTCGGCTAAGAGAATAGTAATTTGGAGAAAATGGCACACTTGATGCTAAATGAATTTGACCAAAACAAGCACTAAAGCTTTACCAAAACACCAACAAAAATTCGGCTACCCCCCTTACACATAAAACCGTCCACATACATGGCCATAATGGTCAAAAGTTGGCCATCCAAATTTTCCATAACACTCTCCTCTTTTTGTGCCAACATGTTCCCTATACTTGCCTTTTTCTTTTGATTCCTTTCCTTACCTTCATCCTTTCCTTGTTTCCTTAGCCATCATACCATAATTAAAAAGTCTCACTTACCATATTTAAGCCTTTGCCGACACTTACCATATAGCACAAAAATTTAATCCAAAATATTTGCATTAGGTGGGATTCGAACCTTAGACCATTAGTACACTCCACACGCCACTTGCCACTTTACCAATTAACTCCTTGTGCTAGTAAAATGCATACTTATTTCCTTAAGTCTCGATGCTACTTGCCTACTCTCCTTAAATGCTTAAACACAAATTTTTTCCTATAGCCCATCTTGAACCCAGAACTTCCTAGAAACCTCGTAACCTTCCAAATTCACTTAACTAATAAGTCCCACTTGAAATAATGCCGTTCTCTTGTTCTCAAAATTTTAAAACGCTTCTACGCTCAAGGCCCAATGGGCCCAATCCTACTAGGCCCAATTTTGGGATGTTACATGTATTGCGTGAACAAGGTAAGAATGACCTTTGTCTTTCCGAGCATCAAGGTAAGCCTTCTAAAACTGTTGATGCATTGTTGCTCTCTTTGAACGGTGAAAAGCTTTGCGTTATTGATTTTGTTGTTGTAAAACATTCAGATCATGATATGCTTAAAAGTCCTATTTTGCCTACTTGTGATCTATCTGTCAAAAAGATTGATGAAAGGATTCATATGTTTGATGATTTTGGTAATTCTCGTGTGAAAGAGTCCGTACTTCGTTGCATGTGTAATCCACTTGAAGACTTTGAAATGTCTCTATTCTCTTTGGATGATGATAGCAAATTTGTTAATGAATTTTATTTTATAGATCATTTAGATCATGAATTGTTTGAATGTCCTAATCTGTTTATTGATGATCTATCTATCTTGTTCATTGACAAAAAGAATCTTTTGTACGATAAATTTTATAATCCATGTGAGAGTGATTTCATAAATTGTTTAAAGCAAGATTTGGATGTTCAATCTCGAGTGCCATATGCATTTTCTCCATTACTTGCTTGTGACGATTTTATCTATCATCTGATGTGTTACTCACATGTTGATTTTGACTTGTGGAATCCATTTGAATCGAATGCATGCCATGAAGCTTATTCCATTCAGCTCCAAATGTTTGATAAGGCTTTGCTCATTTTGTACAATAGTGTGATCATGCCTGTCCACATGAGATTTATTTGTTCTGTCTTGATTACATTTGGGTTGCAAGTACTTTTGAGACAATTCTTGCTAACTCATGATTATATCTTTCAGGTGTTACGACTATCATCCGTCCCATTTGATCGAGGAAAGTCAAGCAAGGAGAATTTTGTTCGAGTAAGCCAACAGGTCGATTCGAGGACAAATTGTCTTGAAGAGGGGAGGGATGATACGGGCACGCCCGGGGCACCAACATTTTACAAATTGAACGAGCTCAAACTCGAAGTCCCAAGTGCCATGAAGTTGATATGCACTTTGGTGCATTTCCAAATTGAGCCGGATTAATTCATTTGAGCTCAATTTTGATCTCACTCGAGCTCACTCCAGCTCTTTGAGCTGATTCTTTAATTTTAATGCATTAAATAAATTTGGACATAATAAATATTTGTTTTAATTATTTTGCTGCATTTAAATAAGCTTAAATAAGTCTTAATTAGTGCATAATTAATAGTTAACATTAATATGTCTAGATTAGGACCAATTTAATAGTTGGCTGCTACTTCATTTATTTGGCCGAAATGTGCATTTAATGTGTCCTAAAATTCCAGCCAAAATTAATATAAGTAATAACCATCCTTTATTTAATTTGTCCAGCCAAAAAAAAACATGTTTTAAAACTTGTTTTAATTGCTGGACACTAATGGCCGAATTTAATGATGTGCAGGTGTTTTTTGGGACGTTATTAATGCATGGACGGCAGCATGCATGGGACTTCAATGAGCTGATGTTTATGCTTCCAACGTGGTTTTTTATGTCTCCCAAATTTACATTAAAACAAGTCAAAACCAGCAGCATGCGTGAACATTATTTATGGAAGTGTTGGAACATGCTTTGGACGGAATTAAGGCTATTAAAGAAGCTCAATAAATCAGCAGCATGCATGGCTTGGATGGCACATTCAATGGCTGATTGTTCAACTTTCCTAGGCTACTTTTCGTAAAAGACAAAGGCTTAAATGAGCTTGTTGGCCTCGTGAAAGTAAAGGGCACCATTTAATGTGTTGATTCCTCTCTTCTAGACGTGATTAATGTGCTGGTTGCTTTCTCCTAGGTGTGGTAGGTGTGCTTCGGCATTCAAGGAGTGCTTCGTGGAAAGTAAATGTAACATCCTGAAATTGGGGTTAATAGGATTGGGCCGATTGGGCCTTGGGCTTTAGGAAAAATTTGAGTATCATATTGTTGCTTGTGTTAATTCAGGTATGAATTTTTGTGTGTTAGCATAGTCTTGTGAAGGCTTTATTCTATTTAGGAAGATAGAATAATTTTTAGTATGGTTTATTTAATGAAGTGGATTAAGTGAACTTAGTACTTAAGTTAAGTTAAGTGTTAAATTAAACACAAGAGGAGTTAGTGGCAAGATGGTTAGGATGCTTGAAGGGTTGCTTGAGGTTAGAAGTTCGAGTAGCATGATTAACTTTTTGGGAGACATTATTTTCATCCTAGTATTTATGGACGGTCAACCTTTATTTATGATAGGTTGAACTCTCAACTTTTGGAAAGTTGAATATTGGTTTAAGGAAAGCATGAAATTGGGGATAAGAATCTTAAGAATTAAGGAAGGATGGGGGGACAAAAGGCTTGAATGTTGGAGAGTGTTTTGGAAACTCTATTATGGCCTTTAGTTCATGTATGTGGACGACATTTTGGTCTAGGGGAGGGCTTGACCGATTTTTGATGGAGGCTTTGGTAGGTTAGTAGCTAGTTGGCCATTTTCCTAAGCATTTGAACACCAATTTATTTTCTCTCCACAAACACTCCCTATAGCCGAATGTGTCTTGGACATAAGGTGAGTTTTTGGTATTAGTTTTGGCCTTCGATATTTGTTCTGGTGTCATAACCGAAAATCCTTTTTAGTTTTTGCAAATTTCTCCCTAGTGCATCAAAGTGTAACAAAAACCGAAATCATCATAGTGCTTGGCCGAATCTCTTTTGTTTACAACTTCTTTTCTATTCTTGTCATACTTGTTCAAAACCCACTTTTCTTTTATTTTCTCTGGGCCAAAACTTCCTTCTCCCCATTTCTCTTTTTCTTTCTTCCACTTTTGCTCAAAACCGAAAACATCTCTCTCTCTCATTTCAATTTCTTTCTTTCTCTTCCTTTTTCCTTTCTCTTTCTCCACTCTAGCCGAATCCTTTTTGTTGTTACAAATCAACCATATTGTCGAAACTTCCCATACTCTTTTTGTATTGTCTTAGCCGAATATCAATAAGGGTAGATCTTCATTTGGTTTTCTTCAATCGATTTTGGAAGATAGGTAAGTGTACATGGTCGTATTTCCTTTCTCTTTTCTATGTCATTTTCTTGAGGGCAAAGGCCACTTTCTAATGCTTTTTGGTGTAGAGGCCGAAACTAATATAGTTCCATTTAGGGATTTCGGCAGACTTTTAGGTGCAAACGTGTGATCTCGGGTTTTAGCCGACTGTGCCAAAAAGGTGCGTAGTTATCGCACTGTCTCTTGATTGTGTGTATGTGTTATATTTATATATATGTGATAGGATGTTAATGGTAGCCGAATTAAGGGCTAAGTTTGTGAATACCCGTGGTGGGTGATCGAATACTCAGGTCAGTGAATTACGATATTAAATGATCATTGATGAATATATGAAATGTGATGGCATGTGATGCATTATTGTCCAAGTGATATGTTGCCATGATACACATATATATGCATGGGACTTGGGATGTGACTATCGAAGGAAAGGGTGTACATTATGTACGTGGTCTGATGTTAGCCTTGTGCTACATTGGCGCTTAATGGTGGCTATGTGCTTCATCAAGGGAGGTGTTGGCTAGGTGCCCATCTCGACGGATGATAGCCGTGTGTGCATCACCGTAGATTGAGGATGACCTCGAGTCACCTTGTGGATCTGAGATATGTGGATCATTATGTGATCGGTGGCTTAGCCACGGTCTTGGGCAACAAGTTTGCCAAGGTAAGATATGAGGATCATTATTTGATCGGTGGATTAGCCACGGCCTTGGGCGGGGGGTCTGCTAAGGTAGGTGTAACGGATGGACACTAGGTTGGGTTGGGCTTCATAATTGCATAATTTTGTATGTGGACTGTGTGGATATGGGCCAAGCCCATATGTGGGAACATGTGTAATAACTATGCACTGAGTCTGTGTGACTCACCCAATTTTTCTCAAACCTTACAGGTGATGCATAAAGCTTGGACCGGGTTGGAGTGGATACGAGGTGGCCATCATGAAGTTATTTTCCTTATTTTATATATATTATACATATTTTCAGAATTTGCGAATATTTGGTTATTGTAATAAGGGCCACTTAAAAGGTTTTGAAGTTTATTATTATGTTTTAAAGTGGATTGACAATTTTTATTATTTGGATATGTTATATTTTTAGCAACTCATATCTTAAAGATATATGTTAAAATTACAAATCGAAGAATTTGTAACAACTTGATTTTATTTGGATTTATAAATATACAATGTTTTATTAAAGACAACAATTTTTTTATGTTTTCACTCTAAGTCAAAATATTTTTCAAACGTTTTCCGCAGTGGCATTCTAAATTCGGTCGTGGCGTATGGGCCGGGTTTGGGGTGTTACAATAAAAGACAAGGCCTTAAAGGAGATGAATTTAATTTGCTGCTGGTATGTCTCTCCATACGTGGGAAGCAATTAAAAGATGGTATGGGAGTTTGGGAGGGCCATTCACGTCCCCAATGCAGCCTAGATCAAAGGCATGACCATTCAGATTTCAAGGCTAACCATGCACATCCTCAAAGGCTGAATTTAAGAGCATTTCAGCCCCTCTTTCTTCCTATTAATTAATTGGCTGCACATAGCCTTCTAGAAGATGAATGTTTGAGCTCCAAAGGCTGAACGTGGACAGCAAGATGAGGGGACCTTTTCTAGATTAATCAAGTTAATTTATGACCAAAAATTAAACTTAGTTATTAAGGAACTATGGCCATTCGGCTAGCTCTTGAAAAAAAACCTATAAATACTTTGCACATTTCATTTGTAATCAGTTTTTGATCATTTTTTTATGAAATTACATGAACTTTGTTCATCGAGTGAGTTATCTCCTCTTCACTTTCATACAAGTTTCATAGACTTATCGGGATGTGCTTGTGGCGTCTATCAGTTGTCTTTCCATTAATCTATACCTTTGGTTCTTACTTCTCTAAGTAACGGGTCTTTGGTCCATCTTCGATATCCATATTTTCGCCTTAAGCAAATATAGAAACCGGGGTGACATTTGCTAATGTTAAATCATTTCTTTGTTTAAGTTCCTTATTCCATTTCCACCAAAACATCACTTATCCCTTTATCCCTCTTTCTTCCTTATAAAACCGAACCTATCATTCCATATTTCCAAATCATTTCCACCGTCCCTCATTCACCCATATTTAACTTAAATTCCTTTCTATAAGTAAACTTAATCATCGCTTCCACAATCTTAACCGTATTTACTCTCATTTGTCCCAAAGGCTTTAAAATTCATCCTCGTAGACAATTAGGCATTTCGCAAATGTTTTGACTCATCCCGAGGCAGACTGTATCATAAAGCTTGCATGTTCAAATCAGGGACATTGCAAACAGTTTGTCGTGCGGGACGATCTTCCATGTTAGGATTGGATTCCTGAGACATTGAGTTAAGTAAAGAACCTTAAACAAAACCTCACAATCACTCAGAAAGAAAGAGAAATTTCACTCACGCTCGTGTTTTCGCTCAAGATTAGGCTTTTACCTCCACTCTATTGCGCTCACAATTCTCGTGCCTTTTACCTCTCTTTTACCTTTTGATGCGGGCACGCCCGGGGCACCAATGATTTTCAAACTTATAGAGCTCGAGCCCGAAGTTCCAAGTGCCGTGGAGCTTGTGAGTAACTTGGTGCACTTCCAAATTGATCCGGATTAGCTCATTTGAGCTCAATTTGAGCTCACTCAAGCTCACTTTAGCTCATTGAGCTGATTACATAAATTTAATGCTTTAAAATAAATTAAATATTTATTTTTATTTATTTTTCTACAGCTCATTAATGTGTCTAAATATTTTATTTAGTGTCAAATTTAATTTTTCTAAGTCTAATTTAATTTGTGTCATTTTATTACAGCCTTTTAAGTGTGTTTTAATTTAAGAATTAAAGTGCGTAATTTTTTTAGTCATTTAGGAAATCGCCGAATTTTCAATGTAGCATATTGGTGTCTTTAAGTTGTCCAAACGTCCCTTAAGTGTCCATAGCATGTGTTTAATGTTATTCATCTGATTTGGTTTGATTTAATGTGGATTCATGGTCTTTGTAGGTTCAGCCGAACCTATGGAGTGAATTAAAGAAGATACATGCACCTAGATGCATTGTACCTAGCCGAATGTATCCAAGAACCATGGAGGTGCATGGACGGCTGGAAGCATGTATGTTGCTGCTCATTTTTGGCCCCTCAAGACACCTTTTCAGCCAAGAGTCACTAGCCCTTCAAGCTCCCCAAGGTACAGCCGAATGTACCAATGCATTAAAGAAAGGTTCATGCACATTAAGTGCATTGTATGTGGCCGAATGCTTCCATGTGCATTGGTAGATGCATGTTTGGTTGGACAAGGCTTAAATGCTGCTCATTATCCATCAAAAGACATAAATTAAAGAGCATAATTAAAGTATGGGACGTACCTGGCTGCTGCATGCATTTTCAAGTGACCCAAAACTCATCTCCTCTTCTAGAAACATGGCTAATGAAGTTCCCAAGGGCTGTACATGGACTTGGATGAATTTCTTCTTCATGAAGCATGGCTATTGACATTCCAAGAAGCTGAATTTGGACTTGTCCATTGACATCCTTCAAGCATTCATCTACCAAGTTAATTGCTCCATCTAGAAGCTGTCCACTTGACTCCCATTCAACCGAATCTGCCCATAACCACTTAATGAGTTTATTCCAGATTTTTTAGCTCAATTAAGCCTTCTAGAAGTGGCCTTTGACGTCCTCAATGCATGGGAAACTATAAGGAAACCTTCTCCAAAATTCTGGAAATTTCTAAGTGTTTCTAGATTAATTTAGCTTAGTTATTAAGTTATTTGAATGACTATTCGGCTAGCCCTATGATAGCCTATAAATAGTTGTTAATTTCATTTGTAAAAGATAGACTTTTGATCATTAATCTTATTATATGAACTTTGTTCATCTGAGTGAGTTATCTCCTATTCGTTTTCGTACGAGTTTCGATCTCGACTTATCAAGCGTTGCTTGTGGCGTCAGTCGTTCTCATCCATTAACTTGTACCATAGGTTATCTTTATAGATAACGGGTCTTGGTCCATATTCGATTTCCATTTCCCACCTTGAGCAAATATAGAAACCGGGGTGACATTTGCTAATGTTAAATCATTTCTTTGTTTAAGATCATCTATCCATTTCCACCAAACTATCACTTAATTTTTATTCATCATCCTTCTTTCCTAGCCATAGCTAAACCTATCCTTAACCATTTCCCAAAATGACTCCAACACTTAACCACCTCCATTTATAACCTAATCTATTATCATCCCTTTCTGATAGCTTCCGTAACTTTAATCCTTTTTCATACATATTTTGCTAATATTTCTCGAAGGCTTGATTTACTCCTCGTAGACGATTAGGCACTCGCATACATTTTGACTCTTCCCAAGGTGGACTGTATCATCTGGTATCAGAGCTACCAAATGAGAATTTTTGACAACGTACGTGAAGCCGAAATAGGTTCGTGAAGAAATAAAAAAATAAAAAAAAAGTTCAAAGTTGTAATTTTCGTTTCTTGTGTTACATTATATTGTATTTGATGTAAACAAAAAAAAGAGATAAAAAAAAAGAAATACGAAAAAAAAAGTGTGAGAAGTTTGAAAGTTTTTTGCTTTGATTTTCATCTCTTCTGATTCCGATCTCATGACCCTCATTCCTACCCTCATCCTTCTACCCGATCATACTAAAATTTTTTTTCTTTGCTCAGCCTCCCCTAGTTGCCCTTTCCCTTTATTTTAGCTTACCCGATACCCAACTTTATCCTTTGTTACCAATTTTGAAGCCGACCCTTAAGCAGCAAATAAGTCTTTCAAAACGAAGTACAAATTTGTGAGAGCGAGACTGAATGGTAAAAGGCACGAAAGAATTCATCAAAGAAAAAAGCCTTAATACGAGTGAAACACGAGTGTGAGCAATTTTTCTTTGTGAGTGACTTGTGAGGTTTTTTTTGTGGTAAGGCATTTTAAATTTTGTATTTATTTTCTTTCTTTATAACGTCTTTTCTTTTCAACAATAAGCATGGCTCAAGAAGTGTTCTCCGAATCTAACTATCAATACTTGTTGAACGGAATGCGAAGCATCGTGAACACCAAGTTTGACAAGTTGCATGAGCATTTGGATCGAATCGAGGAACGAGACCGGCAAGAACGACTTTCTTCCAATCGAAGGACGGAGTCAAGATCGTCTCAAAGGCACGCATTCGAAGATCATTCAAGAAGAGATTTTGACCGAGATTTTTTTTCCTCAAGAAGTTCAAGATGGTATGAAACAAACCGTGAATGTGAGACCTTTCATGACTACCATCGAGAAGGTATGAATTTTTCTTCAAACGTTTCAACATATCCATCTGTGGAGAAGTCTTTACGAAAAGGTGAACGTGGTTCATATATGTCGAAGTACTCATCCACGAAATATCGTTCTCAAAGTAGTTCAAATCGTGATTCTTATTCGATGAGAGATTCAAGGTGAAGCAAAATGAATAACGAGTTTGAAGCCTTTTACGATGACGACCAAGAAAGCATGAGTTATACTTCTTATGATTCAAAGAAGTCCCGTCCAAAGAATTTTTCACGAGGAATTGATCAAGATATCTATAAGAACATCGCTTCGATCTTAGAAACAAATCCTAGTATTTTCGATTCTTTTGAACCATCCACTTGTTGTAATCAAAACGAAAAAGAAACATGAAATGAAAAAGAAAATAAAGAAAAAGAAATCAAAAAAGAGTTCGAGAGAAAAGAAAATAAAAATGAGAGTGAAGAAAAAGAGATTAAAAGAGAGGAAAAAGAAATCATGAGAGAAAAAGAAAATGAAGAAAGGAACATTGAAAAAGAATGTGAGAACAAAAATAAAATAGAAAAAGAGAAAGAAGAAAAGATTGAAAGGAAAATTGAAAGTGAAAAGAAAAGAGTTAGAAAAGAAACGAGAGAACAAGTTGAGCAAGAAAAAGAGAGTGACTTTTCAACTAACCCTCTTGAAGTTTGTTCTTCTTCTGTTTCTTCATCTCAGGTTCTCGATATACCGAAAGATGATGTCCATCTTCAATACCTTCCCGACAGCGACGCTTTCATTTAATTGAAAAAGGTAATAAAGGTAAGGAAGGTAAGTGTTTGGAAGTGGTTCTGTCTCCACCAAATTTTTCTAATGTTTGTGATTATATGGATAATACCGTTGTTTGCCATCCTTCAATCATTTTTGATGCTTTAAGTGATGGTAAAATGAATTTGTCTACTAATAATAAATGCGATGCAAAGTATGATGGTGGAGAGACGCATAGCCGACAAGTGCAAGACTCGAGTAAGTATGACGATGATTTCTCTCTTAATCCCAACCTGTTTGATTGTGGTTATTACGAGATTAGTTCATTGTCCAATACGAAAACTTTGAGTTTTTGTAAATCTGTTTTGAAGCACGTCAAGAGCTTTGATCGCTCGATCTTGAGTATGCATCATTCATATTGGTTTAATATGTTTGAATCATTGAAACCATTGATTCATTCTGACTCAAATAATCAAAATCAAGTTTTTAAACCTGGAATACGTTCTGATTTGTTCTGTGGAAAACTCAAGTATCATCTGGTATGTTTGAAGAATTTCTCTTGTTTCGATACTTGGTTTTTGAGTAAGGTGGCAAGATTTGTTCATTTTGTTTTCAATTTTTATTCGCTCTGTAAATAAATTCTGTGGTTGTACTTGAAATTTACGTTTCATTCAAAAAGGATTGAACCGAACGCAAAGCTTCGACTGCATTATCTTCCCGAAGAGAGAAGGTTTGAATTGCTCGACCAAGGTAAGACTGATCTTTGCCTTTCTAAGTATCAAGGTAAGCCTTCTGAAACTATTGACACTATTCTGCTTTCTTCTGATGGTGGCAAGTTTTGCATTGATAAAGTGGTTGCTGATAAACATTTAGATCATGTTATGATTAATTGTTCTATTATGACTGTTTGTGATCTATCTGTTTCAAATAATGATGACAGGTTTCTTGAGTTTGATAATTTTGGTAATTTTCGTGTGAAGGAATCCATATTGCATCACAAGTGTGATCCATTTGAAAATTTTGAGATGTCTTTGTTTTCTTCGGTTGTGGATAGAACACATGATGCTGATTTTCATCATTTAGATCATGAAATGTTTGAACGATTTGTCCTGTTTAATGATGTTCTATTTGATGGCAAAAGGAAACTTGTGTTTGATAATTTTTATTCATGTGCAAGTACAAAGCAAGGATTGAATGTTCAATTTTGAGTGCCTTATGCATTTTCTCCACTACTTGCCTGTGACGAGTATGTCTATCATTTGATGTGTTATGCGCATGAAATTTTTGACTTGTGGAATTCATTTAAATCGTATGCACGTTCTGAAGCTAATTCCATCATGTTTCAAAAATTTGATAAGGCTTTGTTACTCTTGTATGATAATATGTTTATGCCTATTTGCGTGCCATCTATTTATCTTGTATTGCTTATATTTGGTTTGCAAGAATGTTTGCTAACTTGTGGTTATCTTCTTCAGGTACTATGATTATCATCCGTCCCATTTGATCGAGGAAAGTCGAGCAAGGAGAATTTTGTTCGAGTAAACCAACAGGTTGATTCGAGGACGAATCGTCTTGAAGAGGGGAGGGATGATGTGGGCACGCTCGGGGCACCAATGATTTTCAAACTTATGGAGCTCGAGCCCGAAGTTCCAAGTACCGTGGAGCTTGTGCGCAACTTGGTGCACTTCCAAATTGAGCCGGATTAGCTCATTCGAGCTCAATTTGAGCTCACTCGAGCTCACTTCAGCTCATTGAGCTGATTACATAAATTTAATGCTTTAAAATAAATTAAATATTTATTTTTATTTATTTTTCTACAGCTCATTAATGTGTCTAAATATTTTATTTAGTGTCAAATTTAATTTGCCTAATTTTAATTTAATTTGTGTCATTTTATTACAGCCTTTTAAGTGTGTTTTAATTTAAGAATTAAAGTGCAGAATTTTTCTAGTCATTTAGGGGTTGCCTAATTTTCAATGTAGCATATTGGTGTCTTTAAGTTGTCCAAACATCCCTTGAAGTGTCCATAGCATGTGTTTAATGTTATTCATCTGATTTGGTTTGATTTAATGTGGATTCATGGTCTTTGTAGGTTCAACCGAACCTATGGAGTGAATTAAAGAAGATACATGCACCTAGATGCATTGTACCTAGCCGAATGTATCCAAGAACCATGGAGGTGCATGGACGGCTAGAAGCATGTATGTTGCTGCTCATTTTTGGCCCCTCAAGACACCTTTTCAGCCAAGAGTCACTAGCCCTTCAAGCTCCCCAAGGTACAGCCGAATGTACCAATGCATTAAAGAAAGGTTCATGCACATTAAGTGCATTGTATATGGCCGAATGCTTCCATGTGCATTGGTAGATGCATGTTTGGTTGGACAAGGCTTAAATGCTGCTCATTATCCATCAAAAGACATCAATTAAAGAGCATAATTAAAGTATAGGACGTACCTCGCTGCTGCATGAATTTTCAAGTGACCCAAAACTCATCTCCTCTTCTAGAAACATGGCTAATGAAGTTCCCAAGGGCTGTACATGGACTTGGACGAATTTCTTCTTCATGAAGCACAGCTATTGACGTTCCAAGAGACTAAATTTGGACTTGTCCATTGACCTCCTTCAAGCATTCATCTACCAAGTTAATTGCTCCATCTAGAAGCTGTCCACTTGACTCCCATTCAGCCGAATCTGCCCATAACCACTTAATGAGTTTATTCCAGATTTTTTAGCTCAATTAAGCCTTCTAGAAGTGGCCTTTGACGTCCTCAATGCATGGGAAACTATAAGGAAACCTTCTCCAAAATTCTGGAAATTTCTAAGTGTTTCTAGATTAATTTAGCTTAGTTATTAAGTTATTTGAATGACCATTCGGCTAGCCCTATGATAGCCTATAAATAGTTGTTAATTTCATTTGTAAAAGATAGACTTTTGATCATTAATCTTATTATATGAACTTTGTTCATCTGAGTGAGTTGTCTCCTCTTCGTTTTCGTACGAGTTTCGATCTCGACTTATCAAGCGTTGCTTGTGGCGTCAGCCGTTCTCATCCATTAACTTATACCATAGGTTCTTATCTTTATAGATAACGGGTCTTGGTCCATATCCGATTTCCATTTCCCACCTTGAGAAAATATAGAAATCGGGGTGACATTTGCTAATGTTAAATTGTTTCTTTGTTTAAGATCATCTATCCATTTCCACCAAACTATCACTTAACTTTTATTCATCATCCTTCTTTCCTAGCCATAGCAAAACATATCCTTAACCATTTCCCAAAACGACTCCAACACTTAACCACCTCCATTTATAACCTAATCTATTATCATCCCTTTTTGATAGCTTCCGCAACTTTAATCCTTTTTTATACATATTTTGCTAATATTTCTCGAAGGCTTGATTTACTCCTCGTAGATGATTGGGCACTCGCATACATTTCGACTCTTCCCGAGGTGGACTGTATCATCTAAATCAAACCAAATCAGATGAATAACATTAAACACATGCTATGGACACTTCAAGGGACGTTTGGACAACTTAAAGACACCAATATGCTACATTGAAAATTTGGCAGCCCCTAAATGACTAGAAAAATTCTGCACTTTAATTCTTAAATTAAAACACACTTAAAAGGCTGTAATAAAATGACACAAATTAAATTAGACTTAGGAAAATTAAATTTGACACTAAATAAAATATTTAGACACATTAATGAGCTGTAGAAAAATAAATAAAAATAAATATTTAATTTATTTTAAAGCATTAAATTTATGTAATAAGCTCAATGAGCTGAAGTGAGCTCGAGTGAGCTCAAATTGAGCTCGAATGAGCTAATCCGGCTCAATTTGGAAGTGCAAAAAGATGCACATGAACTCTACGGCACTTGGAACTTCAGGCTCGAGCTCCATAAGTTTGAAAATCATTGGTGCCCCGGGAGTGCCCGCATCATCCCTCCCCTCTTCAAGACGATTCGTCCTCGAATCGACCTGTTGGTTTACTCAAACAAAATTCTCCTTGCTCGACTTTACTCGATCAAACGGGACGGATAATAATCGTAGTACCTGAAGAAGATAACCACAAGTTAGCAAACATTCTTGCAAACCAAATATAAGCAAAACAAGATAAATAGATGGCACGCAAATGGGCATAAACATATTATCATACAAAAGTAACAAAGCCTTATCAAATTTTTGAAACATGATGGAATTAGCTTCAGAACATGCATACAGTTTAAATGAATTCCACAAGTCAAAAATTTCATGCGCATAACACATCAAATGATGGACATACTCATCACAGGTAAGTAGTGGAGAAAATGCATAAGGCACTCAAAATGGAACAATCAAACCTTGCTTTGAACGATACATTAGTCACTCGCACATGAATTATCGAACACAAGAATCTTTTCATCAATCATTAAAGCAGATAAAACACTCTCAGTCAAAATAGAATTGCTAAGCATTTCATGATCTAAGTGTTTTACAGAAACGAAATCAACACCATGTGTCCTATCAACTTCCGAAGAGAGCACAAATGTATCAACAAATGCTTCATGACACTTATCGAAAACAACTATCTTTTTGTCAGGATCCAAAACAGAGAGTTTATTATCGAACAAGATAGAATAATTAAGAGCATCACGTTTTAAGGGTTTTACAAGAATAAAATCAGCAACGTGATTCTTGTCAACATCCGAAGAGAACAAAATGGATTCATAGGTGTCTAGTGTCTTACCTTCGGGAGTAGAAAGAAAAAGATCGACTTTACCTTTCTCCTTTAGTACAAACCTTCGCTCTTCAGAAACGTAGTGTAGTCGTGGCTTCGCATTTGATTCAATCCTTTTCGAATGAAACGTAGATTTCAAGTACAACCACAGAATTTGTTTACAGAGCGAATAAAAATTGAAAACAAAATGAACAAATCTCGTCACCTTACTCAAAAACCAAGTATCGAAACAAGAGAAATTCTTCAAACATACCAGATGATACTTGAGTTTTCCACAGAACAAATCAGAATGTATTCACGGTTTAAAAACTTGATTTTGATTATTTGAGTCAAAATGAATCAATGGTTTCAATGATTCAAACATATTAAACCAATATGAATAATGCATACTCAAGATCGAGCGATCAAAGCTCTTGACGTGCTTCAAAATAGATTTATAAAAACTCAAAGATTTCGTTTTAGACAACGAACAAATCTCGTAATACCCGCAATCAAACAAATGGGGATTAAAAGAAAAATCATCGTCATACTTACTCGAGTTTTGCCTTTGTTGGATATGCGTTTCTCCACCATCATACTTTGCATCGCATTGATTATTAGTAGACAAATTCATTTTACCATCACTTAAAATATCAAAAATGATCGAAGGATGGCAATCAACAACATTATCCACACAATCGCAAACATTAGGGAAACTTGATGGAGACGGAATAGTTTTAAAACACGTACTTTCTTTACCTTTCTTACCTTCTGGTGTGGGCGGTTCTATCTCACTTTCAACTTTACCTTTGTCAATCAAACAAAATTGTTGCTCGTCGGGAAGGTATTGAAGTTGAAGATTTTCAAAGCTCGGTGATACAGTCTGCCTCAGGAAGAGTCAAAATGTATGCGAATGCCCAATCATCTACGAGGATGAATTTTAAGCCTTTGGGACAAATGAGAGTAAATACGATTAAGATTGTGAAAGCAATGAATAAGTTTACTTATAGAAAGGAATTTAAGTTAAATATGAGAGAATGAGGGACGGTGGAAATGATTTGGAAATATGGAATGATAGGTTCAGTTTTATAAGGAAGAAAGAGGGATAAAGGGATAAGTGATGTTTTGGTGGAAATGGAATAAGGAACTTAAACAAAGAATTGATTCAACACTAAGGAAGTGTCACCCCGGGTTCTATGATGTTTAAGGTGAAAAGATGGAATCGAGATGGACCAAGACCCGTTATTTAAAAAGATAAGAACCGTTGGTATAATGAAATGGAAGAGAGACGATTGACGCAACAAGCAAGCTTGATAAGTCAGAATCGAAACTCAGACGAAAGATAGAGAGGATATAAACTCACTCGGTGAACAAATGTTCATATATGTTTTTTTAAACAAAGTCTTATAATCAAAGAGTCTTTTTACAAATAAAAATTTTCAACTATTTATAGTCCCTCAAGAAGCTAACCGAAAAGACATAAAACTTAGCTTAATTTCTAAGTAAAATTAGGTCGTTAATGTCCTAGATTAATCTAGAATTTTTGGCCCTTAGTTTGCTGTCCACATTTATCCTTTAAGCTCCAAAAGTCTCCTTCTAGAAGGCTTTGTGCAACTGAATTCAGTGTAAGGGAAAAGGAGTGGAATGGCCCTTAAAATTCAGCCTAAAGATGTGCATGGTTAACCTTGGAAAACCGAATGGTTATGCTTTGGTTCTAGGTGGCATTGGGACGTGAAAAGGCAACACAAGTCTTCATGCAATCCCTTTAATGCTGCCAACATTTGAAGAAGCATGCACCCAACAACACTTTAATTCAGGTCTATTAATTCATGGTCTTCTACACTTCATGAAGCACTCCTTGAAAAATGAAGCTCATTAACCACGCCTAGGAGAAAACAAGCAGCTCATTTATCACGTCTAGGAGAGCTAACATTCGGCCATTAATTGAGCCGTCCAACATGCATGCTGCTGGTTGTTTCTTTTAGCCCACTTTAATGTGTTGTCTTTCACGAAAAAAACACCTTGAAAGCTAAAACAATCAGCCCTCTTTATTGCCGTCCAAAACCATGCATGCAACATAGACTTTAATGCGTCCAAAACATGCTCCAACATAGCAATTAATAGTGTCTCATGCATGCTGCTAGTTGTCCATCTTTAATGGACGTTTGGAAGACATCAAAAGACACATTGGGAAGCAAAACCAGCAGCTAATTAACTCCCACGCATGCTCCAACACGGCAATAAATGATGCCTCATTAAGCTGCCACCCATGCTTTAAACATCCAACCTGCACATGATTAATTTCGGCATTTAATTCTCCATCAGCAAAAAACCACATTTAAACATGTTTTAAGCTAAGGAACATGAAATAAATGAAGACTTTAGGTTGTCTAAATTTCGGCTGAACAATAGGACACCATTAAAGGATGTTCGGCTGGACATATTAAATGTGCAGCATCTCTTAATTATGTCCTAAATTAAACATATTAAATATTATCTATTAATTATGCACTAGTTAAGACTTATTTAAACTTATTTAAATGCAGCATGAATAATTAAAAACTAATATTTATTATGTCCAAATTTATTAAAAATATTAAATTAAAAGCAATCACTCAACGAGTGGAGCGAAAGTTTCGAACGAGCTCAAATTGAACCCAAATGGACTAATCCGGCTCAATTTGGAAATGCACAAAAGTGCAAATCAGCTTCCACGGCACTTGGGGCATTTGATCCGAACCGTCAACTTGAAAAACAATGGTGCCCCAGGCGTGCCCGTATCATCCCCCCTCTTCAAGATGATTTGTCCTTGAATCGACTGTTGATTTTACGAACAAAACTCCTTTTGTCTCGCTTTTCCTCGATCGAATGGGACGGATGATAATCGTAACACACGAAAGAAATAATCATGAGTTAGTAAGAGTTGTTTCAAAAGTACTTGTGATACGATCCTCCTCGGAGTGAGTTGAGTCGTATGTGAAGTTGCCCGATCGTCTACGAGAAGGTTTCATTCGACAAGTTTGAAGATGGTACTTTTGGGTAAAATGGTGCGGAAGCTATTGAAAAGGGGTTTCAAAGATAGGTCGAAGGATATAAATTTTATATAAGTTCGGTTAAAGTATGAAGATGGAGATTGGTATGGAAGGGAATTAACAATAATGGATGATAAGTAAAAGGAGGATTCGGCTATAATGAAGGGAAAGGAAGGAAAGAAAGAAAGTTTGGTAGATGATGGATATGGAATAAAACAACTCAAAAACAAGTAAGAACCAATACTAAAAAGTATTGACCCGAATACTTATAGACTTTCAAGGTGGAAGATGGGAGTAGTGAAACCTCGACCCACTACTTAGAAAAGTAGGAGCCTTGGTATGAAGGTGAAGCGCCACACTATATAATAGTGATAAGTTCGGATAGAAGAAAGCGGGTTGGCGCCACTAGAGACTAGATAAGCCAATGAGTCTTCAACGAAATATGAGAGAAAATAATCTCACAAATTTCATATAAGTTCAATAATGTTTTCAAACTAAGCAAAAGATCAAAAGCTCCTTTACAAAGTGATACTGATCCGCCTCGAAGAGAGTCAAAAGTATCTGAGTTGCCCAATCGTCTATGAGGAGTAAATCAAGCCTTCGGGAATTAATAGTAAAATATGGATGTAAATAGATTAAAGTTGCGGAAGCTATCAAAGGAATGATAATTGAGAAAGTTATGGGAATGGATTTGTAATGAAAATGGCTAGTTGATAAATGGGTAGGTTCAGTTTAGGATGGAAGTGAAGAAGATGGTAAAATAGGATAGTTGGTGGAAATGGAAAATGAACTTGAACGAAGAAATGATTCAACATAAGTTAGTGTCACCCCAATTTCTATATGGTTCAAGGTGGAAATATGGAGGCGAGTATGGACCAAGACCCATTATCTAAAAAAGATAAGAACCTATGGTATAAGTTGATGGATGAGATCGGTTGACGCCACAAGCAAAGCTTGATAAGTCAAAGACGAAACTCGTACGAAAATGAAGAGATAAACTCACTCAATGAACAAAAGTCCATATAATTTGATTAAAGTTCTAAAAGTTGTTACCTTTACAAATGAAAATAACAAATATTTATAGCCAATGAAGGAGTTAGCCAAATGGTCATATCTTAAAGGCTAAGTAAAAATTAAACTAAAATAAGCTAGAAAAATCTAGAATAAAGTCTCTTAGTGTCTTGGCAAATTTAAATTTGAATGTGGCCTTGATGTGCTTGCAAATTCGTTTGGATGTATATGGCATCAATGGCACTCCAATGGATGGGTTTCTAGAAGATTAATTGTCCCAAAAATTCGTCCAAGTCCATGTGCAGCCTTTGGGAATGTTAATGGGCAGCTTTCTAGAAGGGAAAATGAATTTTAAGTCACTTGAAGATGCATGCAGCAGCTAGGTACATCCCATGCAATAATTGAGCTATTAATTTGGTCTCTTTTGGCTGAAAAGTGTCCAGAAATAAGGGAGAACGTGAGTAGCCCTCTTGGATAGCAAGTACCCTCATGGTGGAAAAGCTAGGCTTGACAACGACAAAGCATCCGACTCCGTATAAGCTTCAGTGGCTTAACGATGGCGGAGAACTTAAAGTTACAAAGCAAGTCTTAGTATTCTTCAGCATCAAGAAATACTCCGATGAAGTGCTATGTGACGTAGTAGTCTTTGATGCACGCGGGCCACTTACTTTTGGGGCGTCCATGGCAATACGACCGTCGAGTGATGCACGATGGCTACACTAATCGGTATTCCTTCAAGCATCTTGGAAGGAATGTGACGCTTGCCCCCTTAACGCCTAAGCAAGTGTTTGATGATCAGTAAAAACTTAGGATTTCCATTGATCAAGCTCGAGAAAAAGAAAAGAATACAAAAGAGAAAATTAAGAAAAATGAGCGAGAGAAAAACAAGAGTGCAAAAACAAGCGAGAGAAAGCGAGAAGAAAGAAAAAGATGAAGATGAAAAAGAGAGTGGAAAAATGAGCGTTTTTGAAAGAGCGAGTGACATTAGGAAAGCTTTGTGTTTGAGACATCCGATGTATTTGCTTCTGTACAAGGAAGCATTTTTGAACACTAACGATTTACCCGAGAATCTTCCAGCTCTTCGTGTTGTCTCGATTCAGAATTCGAAGACATCTTTCGGAAGAGATACCCGGTGGTTTGCCGCCCATTCGAGGCATAGAACACCAAACCGACTTGGTACCCGGAGCTGTTCTACCCAATCAACCTGCGTACTGAAGCAATCCCGAGGAAACAAAAGAGCTCCAAAAGCAAATCATCGAATTTCTAGAAAAGGGATATATTCGAGAGAGCTTGAGTCCTTTGCGAAGACAGGTGTTACTAGTACCAAAGAAAGACGGTTCGTGATACGATCTGCCTCGGGGTGAGTCGAGTCGTATAAGAGTTTGCCCGATCATCAACGAGGAGGAAATGAAGTCTTCGGGAAAAATAGTCGAATGTGAGGTTGACTTTGAGGAAGCTTGAATAAGTGCATTTTTTGGCAATAGTTTTAAGTTAGGAATGGAGGTGAAAATTGATGAAATGGATTTGGTTTAGGTCAGTTCGATTAAGGAAGAATGGAAGTAATGAAAATGGTGTTTGAATGGTTCGATTTAACAAATGATAACAAAGGGATAGTTGAGTGATGATTTGGTGGAAATGAATAGTAGATCTTAAACAAGAAACGATTCAACGCAAATATGTGTCACCCCATTTTCTATAACGTTTAAGGTGGAAATATGGAAGTCAAATATGGACCAAGACCCGTTATCTATAAAGATAAGAACATATGGTATAAGTTGATGGATGAGAACGATTGACGCCACAAGCAAGAAAACTTGATAAGTTGAAATCGAAACTCGTACGAAAGAAAGAGGAGAATAATCTCACTCAATGAACAAAAGTTCATAAAATATATTCCAAGTTCCAAAAATCCCCCTTTTACAAACTAATAACAAGGTTATATAGTGTTTACATGTGGTTAGCTGAAGAGACAAATGAATTCAACTTTAATATGCATTTAAATGGCTGAAATAAAATCTAATCAATAAATAAAAACTCTTGAGTTCCTCCAAGACAAATAACAGCAACTTTAAGACTCCAAATGAGCTGATTTAATGAATTTGAATGCTTTAAAAATGTCCCTTGAGTTGTCCTTGGCTAGTGAAAAGTCTCCAACAACTAATGGGTTTTAAAAGGCTTAAATGTCCATCTTGAATGCTTTTAAAAATGTCCCTTGAGTTGTCCTTGGCTAGCTGAAAAGTCTCCAGCAACTAAATAAAATTTTGTAACTCATGTGTGACCTTTAAGCTTCAAACGGTTATTAGAAGAAGAAGAGGTTGCTGCCAAAATTAATTGATGTATAATGCTTCCTTCAATTATCATAACAGCTCCTTTAAATGTTGAATAATGCTTTCTTTATGTGTGTAACCAATTCTCACTTGAAAAGTCACATTAAACTCTTTGTAACATCCCATGAGTGTAACGGTTTCCAGCTGAAAGGTTTCCTACATTCAAACACATTAAACAGACATATTAACCACATTTAATCATTTATTAAACACTAATTTAACTTAAACACATTAAACACTTATTAAAAGCTAATTTAACTTAACACATTAAACACTTATTAAACACTAATTTAACTCAACACATTAAACACTTTGACTTTATTAAATGAACTAAAAGTTAAGACTTCAATTAATGCAGCAATTAGTTAATTTATGGAAGCAAAATTAAACTAACTTAAACACTTTATTAAATAAACTAAAAGTTAAGACTTCAATTAATGCAGCAACTAGTTAATTTATGGAAGCAGAATTAAACTAAATTAAACTCATACTTCATTAAAACATCCTAGTAACTAGATTAATTAATAAGCCTCTTATTAAACACAACTTATTTATTTAAACTAGACACCTTTATTTAAAGCTAATATTTAGTTTAAAAGTTTGTATTCAGCAAAAAATTAAAAAATGCATGAATTAAATCAAGCTAAACACAAACTGAATGAACTGAATGTAAACTTAAACCAAGCTCAATGAGCTGAGATGAACTCATGTGAGCTAAACCACCTAGGAAGGAAGTTTAATTGAGCTGAAAATGAGCTAGAATCAGCTTCATTTTGCACTTTGGCCCCTCGAGCTTAGGTCACTCTCGATGGCGTTGGATGGAGTCGAACCATGATGCGAACAGGATCGCATCATACCCCCCTCTTGAAAGGGATTCATCCTCGAATCGAGCCGATGGTTCTCTCGAACAAAATTCCTTTTGCTTGGCTTTCCTCAATCAAATGGGGCGGATTGTTTTTGAATCGCCTGAAAAAGGTATCCATGAGTTAGCAAGAAATGTTTTAAACACACTTGCAATTCAATCACCAAACGAATAAATCGCTTGTGAACAGGCATAAGCACATTATCAATCAAAAGGAACATTGCCTTATCAAATGTTTGAGACATAATTAAATAGTCTTCAAGGCATGCATACGATCTAATGGGATTCCACAAATCAAAATCATCTTGCGAATAATGAATCAGAGGATAAACATAAACGTCACAAGCAGGTAGTTGAGAAAATGCATATGGCATACAACTTTGAACAACCAGACCTTGCAGAGAATGGTATATGAACTCACTCGCACATGAATTATAAAAATGATCGAACACAAAAATCCTTTTGTCAATCATCAAGACAGGTAAATCACAAACAGTCAAAATAGAACGATTAAGCATAACATGATCTAAATGTTTCACAAAGACGAATTCAGCAATGCAAAGCTTATCACCATCCAAAGAGAGCAAAATTTCATCAACAATTTCAGAAGTCTTACCTTTATGCGTAGAAGGACAAAGATCATTCTTACCTTGTTCGAGCATTACAAACCTTCTCTCCGTGGGCATGTAGTGTAGTCGAAGCTTCACATTCGAATCAACACTTTTCAAATGGAATGTGAATTTTAAGTAAAACCACAAAATTTGTTTAAGGAGCGAATAAAAATCGAAAACAAAGTGGATAAAATTTGCTACCTTAGTCAAAAACCTAGTATCAAAAAGATAGAAATTATACGCACATAATTGATGTTGCTTAACTTTCCAACAAGATGAATCAAAACGGATTCCTGGTTTAAAAACTTGATTTTGATTATTTGAGTCAAGATGTACCAATGGTCTCGATAAATCAAACTTATTAAACCAATAGGAATTATGCACATTCAAGATCGAGCAATCAAAACTCTTGACATGTTTTAAAACTGATTTTGTAATATCCCGGGTTAGGGGGCTATTTTGTTGTTGCATGTTATAGCATGTGTTTAGTGTGCTGTGTGGTTATTTCGGTGTTTTAGGAGCTTAATTGTAGGCTAGGAGTGTGCACGAGTGAATGGGAAAATTCTGGTTTTTGGGTGTTAAGTGAAGGGAGCTGAGGAAGCGGGGGTTTAAGAGTTTTAATTGAGGTTTTGTTGCACAAATAAGGAGCTAGCTTGGAGGCAAAGCATGCGCCACATGGGGGAGCTTGATGTGGCGTCATCTTCAGGAGAGGGAGGTCCAGTGTTCGAGCTGCAGAGTTCTCCTTTTGACTTCTTTTTGGGACGGCATGGAGGAGAGGTAGAAGGCTAGTGAAACTCTAACTTGGACCAAGTCTTCACATTCAAAAGGAGGGTGGAGAGCAATTGTAGGAGGGAGACTTGGTCTTGATGTTTGAATGTGTGGATGTGAGTGAATTAGGGGATGTGGCCGAATTTGTGGGTGTTGAAGTGGGAGTGTGGACGGTTTGGCATGGGGTTTGGGTAGTGCCGAATGTGCCTTGGCATTTTGGGTGTTTTTCGGCAATGAAACAATTGGTAAGGCCACACTTTGTTTTTTCCATTTTTGTCAAAACAAGCCGAAATTCTAAGGAGTTTCTCTCATTTTCTCTTTGGAGCCAAAAGTGCAAGCACCTAGTTGTCGAAATTGATTTGTTTCTCTCAACTTTCTTGGTAGCCGATTGTGCCTTGTTTTCTTTCTTTCTCTCTTCATTTCTTCCTTTGGCAAACTGAAACTACTTCCATTTCACTCACTTTTCTCTTTCTCAAATTGCCATTGCCGAAACTACATTCTTCTCACACTTCTTTTCTTTCTCCTCCACTCAAGCCCGAACATTAAAGGTGATAAACACTTAAAACCGATTCTTTTTCTCTCTTTGCAAGCCTTGGCCGAATCTCTTGTGGTTCCCTCCTAGAAGTCCTAGTTGGCGAATATTGGGTGTTGGTAAGTGCAAGGCCGAATGGCCATATCTCCTTCTTTTGGTTCTTTGTTGGTTATGGTTTGGTTAAGGGCCGATTATGGTCGGGTTGGGAAGGGTGTTAACCTTTTGGATTATCATTTTGTGATAGGGTCTTGGATATCGTAAAGTAGCCGGGAAGAGCCTTCGACTCTTTGAACCGATTGGTAAGTGTGGTAAGGGTTGGTATTGTTGTTAGTCCATTTATTAGTTTTCGTTTAGATAAAGGTGATTGGTGCTTAACTATTTGTTTATTAGAGTGCCGATTGTTGGAAGAAGAATCATTGCTTGATTCGGATTTGGTAAGGAATCAAATCAAGAGTAAGGTAAGGGTTCGATATTAACCCTTTGGGTTTATATGTCTTTGGCCGAATGGTCTTTAGTGCCTAAATCTATGTTGGCCGATTGTTGTAGGGGCTTGATAATCAAGGGACTCGAGTGATTCGTGGGGATCTTTAGACTCGGTTTTACTGTGTGTGTAACTAACACACTCTCTACTTAGTAACGTTGTTAATAAACTTGATTGCTTAATAAGATTGAAACAGTGAGAAGGATAATTGGATACCCAAAAAGGGGTATGTGTACGATTCGGGTAAGTCTGTTCTATGATGAGTATTAATGATAACACATGATATCATGATTTATGTTATGCATGTTATGAGTTGTAATGCTTGATATGTTGGCATGATATGCATGGCTTGTATGAGATGCATAATCCCATGAGTATGACATGTGTGGGTGATACGAGAGAGAGGAGCGGTGGTATATTGTCCGACGAGCACCGGTGCTTTGGTAGCACACTTTGTGACTTTGGGTCACCAGAGGTTTAGCACCTCCAGAGGTTTGGTACCTCGCCTCGTCCCAAAGTGGCTCAAGTACCACGATGGGTTGGCCCCACGGATGATTATACGGGATTGGCGCCCGGTGATTTGGTATCACACGATGGGTTGGCCCCATCACCACATTTGTGACTACGGTCACCGGTGCTTTGGTAGCACATTGTGTCTTTGGGACACGGAGGTTTGGCACCTCATTGCGACTTGTCCCCGTGGTTTGACCACCGTGGGTTGGGCCCACTTGAGTTATGGGATAAATGCGCTAGTGATTTGGTATCACACGATGGGTTGGCCCCATCATCATCCGGATTTGTGACTACGGTCACCGGTGCTTTGGTAGCACATCGTGTCTTTGGGACACCAGTGGTTTGGTACCACAATGACGGATATTGTGTCTTTGGGACACCAGTGTTTTGGTAACACATTGTGACTATATGTCACCGGTGGTTTGGCACCACCGGTGGTTTGGTACCACACAGGGTAGAAAAGGCGATATGGATGGTTAGGATCGGGTTGCATCAATTATGTTGCTATGTATGATGTGTGTTAGTATGTTGTTTCTTCGGGAGGCGGGATTTGCTGCACTGGGTCACTCGACTCACCCTCTCCTTTGACATTTCGGGTGACTCGTGAGACGCGACATGGAGCCAGGATGGACTCGGGGTGCACATGCCATGCTTTAATAAAATTTTACTCGAGACTCTACTATTTGGGTACTTTAGTTTATTTACTTTTAATTGGGTTTTATTTTGGATTTGTAAAGGCCTTTAAAGTTATGTTTTATGTTGTTGATGTTTTAAGTTGATTTTGACATGCCTTAAACAAAGTAACTTGGAATAAATTTTACTAAAACTTGGAAAGATAATGATTTCAAAACTATAACGCATGCTTTTTTTTTTTTTATATACCATCGGGTATCACACTAAGTCTTTTTGATAAACAAAAACAACTGGTTTCCAAATTCAAACTTGTAGTTCTCCTAAGTTTAAAAGTGTTTTATGTGTCACTAAGAAACTAATGAGGTTTTAATGGTTAAACTCGTTTTAACTACAAATTCTGGCTAAGTTTTCAAAATCTCCGGGTTTCAAATACATCAACTGTTTTTCAAACAAGACCACTCAAATTTGTTTCAAAGACCCTGTGTTTTCACCCAGCTTTTAAACGATAAATCTGATCTCCCAAAAGCATTTTCCCCGTAACATACCAGATTCGGACGTGGTGTCTTGTCCGGGTTTGGGGTGTTACATTTGTGGTATCAGAGCCAAGTTCAAAGGCTCGGCTGTGGGCCTGAGGCCCAAAATGTTTTTAAAGGATGTCATAAGTGTTTTAGGTTTAAATATATGGTTTGAAAGGCATGGCACCGAGTCTCGGCTTGCACTTCGCCGCCTGTAAGTACCGGACTATTCTTTGTGATTTGATTGGATATGATATGATCGATGAATAGCAATAGTATACTACTTTAGAGATTGAAAGCGATAGGATTTCGTGAACTCGCGAGAACAAATCCTCATTAAATATTCATAAGACTTGCTTTTTAAACAAGTGGAATAAACAACGATGCATAAAATTCTTTAATCGATACGTAGAAAGATTAGTCATGAGCACTCGAGGCGGACGTGGTCGTAATACTCGTGGTAGAGGTAGGGTAGAATGACGGTTTCGAGCCCGTAGGATCCGGGCGGGGTTGAGAAAATGAGATACACGGGTTCCGTCACCACCGGAGGTGGTGAGTTCCAAGATCGACCGAGACGACGCAGATGTCACGAGCGATGCTGCGAGTGTTGGAAAGGGTAGCCGGGCGGTGGTGGTGCGAGAGTGAAATCGGTTCTCGAGCGACTCCGCTAATGGGGCTGAATTCTTTCGAGGTGTATCCGTGTTGCTCCTAGCCTTCGCTTGAATATTGGCTGGAGGCAACCGAGCGGATCATGGATGATCTGGACTTGATTGGCCAAGAGAAGGCGAAGGGTATCGTGACGCTTCTCGGGATGAGTCATATCGGTGGTGGCTCACGGTTCGGGATAGTGTGGCCGTAGAGAGGATTTGACATGGGATTATTTTCGGGCAAACATATCAAAAGAAGTACATCGGGGCTAGTTACATCGACTCCCAAAGAAAGGCATTTCGAGGCTTGTTCAGGAGTAAGTCCGTTCTCGAGTCACGAGGTGAGTTCTGAAGGTGAGTAGGTATGCCGGGGCATTGTAGCCACCGAGCATGAGAGGTGTGTTCGTTTCGAGGATGGTCTGCGAGACGAGTTGAGGTGCCGATTGCTCCTCAGCAGAGCGCGAGTTTCTTGTCTTAGTTGAGAAGGCTAAGGTAGCCGAGGGTGTTAAGGAGTCCGTGAGGCGTAGTATGGACAGGAGTAGGCTTAAGAGGAGTTTTGGGTCTTACGGTTCGTCGGGTGTCTGCAGAAGAGGGCTAGACCCAAGTGGGCGAATCGATCCGCTAGGTTTGTTCTTTGCTAGGCGGGACCGCCGCAGTTGTAATGTCGATGTGGGAAATCTCATTGGGGTGGTTGTTGGGTGGAGGTAAAGGTTGCTTCGAGTGTGGGTCTCGGATCATCGCATTAGGGATTGTCCGCGTAGGGATGGCGAGATTCGGTCGGAGAGTCGAGCCGTAATCGATTCAGAGGTAATGGACCGCCACCGCAGAGGGGCCGTGGTAATGGCGAGAGATGGTTATGGATCCAGTGGGGCCGTGGAGCACCGCGCAGAGCGGAAGCGGTAGTTCGATGCTGCAACCGATTGGATTGGTGTATGTCGCGAGGCGCCGAGAGGAGGGCGACGCACTGCGGACGTCATAACCAGACGTTCTTGATTTTTGGTACTCCTTATATCGCTTTAATTGATGTGGGTTCTACGCACTCTTATGTTGCCGATGAGTATAGTAGAGACAATGGATTTAGACTCGAGATACCTTCTAGGCGGATGATCGTGATTAGTCCGTTAGGTCACTCTGTAGTAGTAGATAAGCTGTTTAGAGATGTACCTCTAGAACTCCAAGGGGTAGTATTTGCTGCTGATCTGATGGAACTGCCGTTTGGGGAGTTCGATCTGATCCTTGGGATGGATTGGTTGGTTAAGTACCAGGCGAGGTTGGATTGCGCGGCTAAGCGCATGGTTCTTAAGACGGTTGATGGTGATGAGGTGGCTATGATAGGTAGTAGGAGAGATTACTTATCAAATGTGGTATCTGCTTTGAAAGCGGAGAAGATGGTCGGGAAGGGTTGCGGCGTATGTGGTTCATGTGTATGCTTTGGAGGTTAAAGAGTCCTGCTGTTGAGAAGGTTCGCATCTTGTTAAGGAATTTCTTGATGTGTTTCGAGGAGCTTAGGGTTTGCCGCCAGATCGAGAGGTAGAGTTCGGGATAGATCTGCATTGCGGGACGGCGCCGGTGTCTATTGCTCAGTATAGGATGGCACCAAAGGAATTGGTGGAGCTTAAGGCTCGAGATCCGTGGAGTTATTGGATCGAGGTTTTATCGGGCCAAGTGTTTCACCGTAAGTGCGCCGGTTCTTTTGTCAAGAAGAAAGATGGTACGATGCGGATGTGCATAGACTACCGCTTGATTGAACAAGGCGGCGATTAAGAACAAATATCCGTTGCCACGGATAGATGACTTGTTTGATCGGTGAAAGTGCAAAGAAGATTCTCTAAGATTGATCTCGAGGTCCGGTACCATCGGTTGAAGGTTAAGGAAGCGGATATCCATAAAACAGCGTTCGGACTCGGTATGGGCACTACGAATTTTTGGTAATGCCGTCGGGTTGACTAACGACCGGCAGCGTTTATGGACATGATGAATAGGGTGTTTTCAGATGATCTGGATCGATTCGTGGTGGTTTTCATAGACGACATCTTAGTGTACTCAAGGACAGAGGAAGAGCATGATGCGCATTTGAGAGTGGTGCTGCAGATTCTGAGGGAAAAGCAACTCTATGCTAAGTTCAGTAAGTGCGAGTTCTGGCTTAGAGAAGTGACGTTCTTGGGTCATGTAGTGTCGGTGAGGATTCGTGTAGATCCTCGTAAGATTGAGGCAGTTTTGGATTGGAAGCCGCCTAGGTCAGTGGCTGAGATTCGGAGTTTTCTGGGTTTGGCCGGATACTACCGAAGGTTTGTTGAGGGTTTCTCGTTAATAGCAGCGCCGATGACCAAGTTGTTAAGGAAAGAGGTTCCGTTTGTATGGGACCGAGAAAGCAAGGAAAGCTTCGATAAGTTAAAGAAGATTTTGACTCAGAGGCTCGGTTTTGATTCAACCTGAGGTGGTAAGGAATACACAGTCATCGCGATGCATCACATACGGGATTGGGTTGTGTGTTGATGCAGGAAGGTAAGGTTGTGGCTTACGCTTCTAGGCAGCTGAGGCCACATGAGGTCAACTATCCGACGCACGATTTGGAGGCACTACTTGTATGGAGAGAGATCGATAGTCTACACAGATCATAAGAGTCTCAAGTATCTACTGACTCAGAAGGATTTGAATTTGGCGGCGTAGATGGGTTGAGTTCTTTGAAGGATTACGATCATTCTATTGAGTATCATCGGGCAAGGCTAACGTGGTGGCGCGCACGCGTTGAGCCGTAAGGTTGTTTCGGACTTAAGAGCTTTGTTTGCCCATTTGAGCTTGTATGATGACGGGAGTATTCTCGCAGCGAGTTACGAGTTAAGCCTACTTGGGTTGAGCGATCGAGAGAAAAAGCAGTTAGAGGATGAGGTTACGAGTGCGCGAAGGTTACAAGTGCGAATGGTGGTTTGGAGGGTTCTGACTTTGTCGGTGATGAGGTTCTGTGTTTTCAAGGTAAGGCTTGTATGCCTAAAGATGTTGAGTGAGACAGAAGATTCTTCAGACGCACATATGATCCTTATGCTATGCATCCTGGAGGTAGCAAGATGTATAAGGATCTTAGAGAGCGATTTTGGTGGCTGGCTTGAAGAAAGAGGTGACAGAGTTTGTGGGAAAGTGTCGACTTGTCGCAGTCAAGGTGAACATCGATTCTTGCCGTCGGGTTTGCTTGACTGTGAAGATTCCGCGATGGAAGTGGGAAAGGATAACCATGGATTTTGTCGGTGGGTTACCGCTACGCCAAGCAAGAAGGATTCGATTTGGGTAGTGGTGGATCGTCGACTAAATCACTCACTTTATTCGGTGAGGGTTGACTACTCACTCGTAAGCTAAGCGGTTGTATGTTTGAGAGATAGTGAGGTTGCACGGTGTGCGATTTTCGATAATCTCGGATAGGGATCCCGATTTACGTCTAGGTTCGGAAGGCATTGCATCAAGCATTGGGTACTCGTTTGGATTTCAACGGCTTTTCACCCATGATCGACGGACAATCGTAAAGGGTTATTCAGATCTTAGAGGACATCTTTGAGAGGTTGTGTCTTGGATTTCAGAGGTAGTTGGGAGGAGTTTCTACCGTTAGCCGAGTTTGCCTACAACAACAGTTACCAAGCGAGCATCAAGATGGCTCCGTATGAGGCGTTGTATGGTAGGAAGTGTCGCTCACCTACTTGTTGGACGGAGTTAGGTGAACGTCGATTGTTGGGACCCGAGTTGGTAGGCGAGACCGAGGACAAGGTCAAAGTGATTCAGGCTCGATTAAAGGAAGCTTCGGACCGGCTGAAGTCTTATGCCGATCTTAAGCGAAGAGATATAGAGTTTGCTGTAGGGGATAAAGTTTTCCTGAAGGTCTCGCCTTGGAAGAAGGTATTGAGGTTCGGGAAGAAAGGCAAGCTTAGTCCGAGGTTCATTGGGCCGTATAAGGTATTGAGGCGAGTTGGGCCAGTAGCGTATCAGCTTGAGTTGCCAGCAGAGCTTAGTCAGATTCACGACGTTTTCCATGTTTCGATGCTTCGGAGGTATCGTTCGGATCCGTCGCATGTGGTAGCAGTGCAAGAGATCGAGGTGAATCCGGACTTGTATGCGTGGAAGAGGAACCCGTGCAGATTCTTGATCGGGATGTGAAGGTTCTGCGTAGGAAGTCTGTGCCTTTGGTTAAGGTACTTTGGCGGAATCATGGTATAGAAGAAGCGACATGGGAACCTGAGGATACGATGAAACAGCAATACCCGCAACTCTTTTGACCAGGTAATTTCGGGGCCGAAATTATTTTTAAGGGGGTAGTAGAAGCGTAATATCCCGGGTTAGGGGCTATTTTGTTGTTGCATGTTATAGCATGTGTTTAGTGTCTTTGTGTGGTTATTTCGGTGTTTTAGGAGCTTAATTGTAGGCTAGGAGTGTGCACGAGTGAATGGGAAAATTCTGGTTTTTGGGTGTTAAGTGAAGGGAGCCGAGAAGCGGGGTTTAAGAGTTTTAATTGAGGTTTTGTTGCACAAATAAGGAGCTAGCTTGGAGGCAAAGCATGCGCCACATGGGGAGCTTGATGTGGCGTCATCTTCAGGAGAGGGAGGTCCAGTGTTCGAGGCTGCAGAGTTCTCCTTTTGACTTCTTTTGGGACGGCATGGAGGAGAGGTAGAAGGCTAGTGAAACTCTAACTTGGACCAAGTCTTCACATTCAAAAGGAGGGTGGAGAGCAATTGTAGGAGGAGACTTGGTCTTGATGTTTGAATGTGTGGATGTGAGTGAATTAGGGGATGTGTCCGAATTTGTGGGTGTTGAAGTGGGAGTGTGGACGGTTTGGCATGGGGTTTGGGTAGTGCCAAATGTGCCTTGGCATTTTGGGTGTTTTTCGGCAATGAAACAATTGGTAAGGCCACACTTTCTTTTTCCATTTTTGTCAAAACAAGCCGAAATTCTAAGGAGTTTCTCTCATTTTCTCTTTGGAGCCAAAAGTGCAAGCACCTAGTTGTCGAAATTGATTTGTTTCTCTCAACTTTCTTGGTAGCCGATTGTGCCTTGTTTTCTTTCTTTCTCTCTTCATTTCTTCCTTTGGCAAACTGAAACTACTTCCATTTCACTCACTTTTCTCTTTCTCAAATTGCCATTGCCGAAACTACATTCTTCTCACACTTCTTTTCTTTCTCCTCCACTCAAGCCGAACATTAAAGGTGATAAACACTTAAAACCGATTCTTTTTTCTCTCTTTGCAAGCCTTGGCCGAATCTCTTGTGGTTCCCTCCTAGAAGTCCTAGTTGGCCGAATATTGGGTGTTGGTAAGTGCAAGGCCGAATGGCCATATCTCCTTCTTTTGGTTCTTTGTTGGTTATGGTTTGGTTAAGGGCCGATTATGGTCAGTTGGGAAGGGTGTTAACCTTTTGGATTATCATTTTGTGATAGGGTCTTGGATATCGTAAAGTAGCCAGGAAGAGCCTTCGACTCTTTGAACCGATTGGTAAGTGTGGTAAGGGTTGGTATTGTTGTTAGTCCATTTATTAGTTTTCGTTTAGATAAAGGTGATTGGTGCTTAACTATTTGTTTATTAGAGTGCCGATTGTTGGAAGAAGAATCATTGCTTGATTCGGATTTGGTAAGGAATCAAATCAAGAGTAAGGTAAGGGTTCGATATTAACCCTTTGGGTTTATATGTCTTTGGCCGAATGGTCTTAGTGCCTAAATCTATGTTGGCCGATTGTTGTAGGGGCTTGATAATCAAGGGACTCAGAGTGATTCGTGGGGATCTTTAGACTCGGTTTTACTGTGTGTGTAACTAACACACTCTCTACTTAGTAACGTTGTTAATAAACTTGATTGCTTAATAAGATTGAAACAGTGAGAAGGATAATTGGATACCCAAAAGGGGTATGTGTACGATTCGGGTAAGTCTGTTTCTATGATGAGTATTAATGATAACACATGATATCATGATTTATGTTATGCATGTTATGAGTTGTAATGCTTGATATGTTGGCATGATATGCATGGCTTGTATGAGATGCATAATCCCATGAGTATGACATGTGTGGGTGATACGAGAGGAGGGAGCAGTGGTATATTGTCCGACGAGCACCAAGTGCTTTGGTAGCACACTTTGTGACTTTGGGTCACGGAGGTTTGGCACCTCAGAGGTTTGGTACCTCAGCGTCGCCCCATGCTGGCTCAGTACCACGATGGGTTGGCCCCACGGATGATTATACGGGATTGACGCCGGTGATTTGGTATCACACGATGGGTTGGCCCCATCACCGATTTGTGACTACGGTCACCGGTGCTTTGGTAGCACATTGTGTCTTTGGGACACCGGAGGTTTGGCACCTCATTGCGACTTGTCCACGTGGTTTGACCACCGTGGGTTGGCCCCACTTGAGTTATGGGATCGTCTGCTAGTGATTTGGTATCACACGATGGGTTGGCCCCATCATCATCGGATTTGTGACTACGGTCACCGGTGCTTTGGTAGCACATCGTGTCTTTGGGACACCAGTGGTTTGGTACCACAATGACGGATATTGTGTCTTTGGGACACCAGTGTTTTGGTAACACATTGTGACTATATGTCACCAGTGGTTTGGCACCACCAGTGGTTTGGTACCACACGGGGTAGAAAAGGCGATATGGATGGTTAGGATCGGGTTGCATCAATTATGTTGCTATGTATGATGTGTGTTAGTATGTTGTTTCTTCGGGAGCGGGATTTGCACACTGGGTCACTCGACTCACCCTCTCCTTTGACATTTCAGGTGACTCGTAGACGCGGACATGGAGCCGGGATGGACTCGGGGTGCACATGCCATGCTTTAATAAAATTTTACTCAGACTCTACTATTTGGGTACTTTAGTTTATTTACTTTTAATTGGGTTTTATTTTGGATTTGTAAAGGCCTTTAAAGTTATGTTTTATGTTGTTGATGTTTTAAGTTGATTTTGACATGCCTTAAACAAAGTAACTTGGAATAAATTTTACTAAAACTTGGAAAGATAATGATTTCAAAACTATAACGCATACTTTTTTTTTTTTTTTATATACCATCGGGTATCACACTAAGTCTTTTGATAAACAAAACAACTGGTTTCCAAATTCAAACTTGTAGTTCTCCTAAGTTTAAAAGTGTTTTATGTGTCACTAAGAAACTAATGAGGTTTTAATGGTTAAACTCGTTTTAACTACAAAATTCTGGCTAAGTTTTCAAAATCTCCGGGTTTCAAATACATCAACTGTTTTTCAAACAAGACCACTCAAATTTGTTTCAAAGACCCTGTGTTTTCACCCAGCTTTTAAACGATAAATCTGATCTCCCAAAAGCATTTTCCCCGTAACATACCAGATTCGGACGTGGTGTCTTGTCCGGGTTTGGGGTGTTACAGATTTGCAAAAACTCAAAGATTCCGCATTAGACAATGAACAAATCTCGTAATAACCACAATCAAACAAACTAGATTAAAAGAAAATTCATCGTCATACTTTATCGAGTCTTGCATTTTTCGGATATACGTGACTCAATCGTCACAATTTGCAACACAATGATTTTCAAAAAATAAATTCGTTTTACAATCATTCAAAATATCACAAGGGATAGAGGGATGGCAAAGGACGATATCATTCACATAATCACATTCATTAGAAAAATTTGGTGGAGACTGAAACGTTTCGAAGCACTTACCTTCCTTACCTTCCGGGCATAGGCGGTTCAATTTCACTTTCAACCTTACCTTTTCAATCAAAGAAAAACGTCGCTCTTCTGGGAGGTATTGAAGTTGAAGATCTTTGTGCGACACGTCGGGAACCTGAAAAGTAGAAACAGAAGAAGAACAAGCTTCAAAGGGGTTAGTTAAATCATCTCTCTCTTTTTCTTGCTCATCTTGTTCTTTTGTTTCTTTTTCAACATCTTTTTCTATCTCAGTTTCTTTCTCAATCTCGATTTCAATTTTTCTTTCTTCACTTTCTTTTTCTCTCATGTTCTCGAATTCTTTTTCTTCACTCTCATTTTTATTTTCTTTTCTCTCAAACTCTTTTTCTTTATTTTCTTTTTCTTTTTTGTTTTCTTCTTTTTCACATTCTTTTTCGATTTTGTTACAACTCGTAGAGGTTACAAAAGAGTCGAAAAGAGAAGGGTTTGACTCAAAGAAAGAAGTCATTTTCTCATAGAAATCATTTGCTATCCTTTGTGAAAGATTCTTTGTGCAGGATTTCTTTGAATCATACGTTGAATAACTTGTGATTTCCCATCTATCGCCTTGAAAAGAATCGAGCTCGTAACTTCCTTCTCTCCGTCTTGACGGCCTCATTGAGTAGGAGTCTCGATGATAGTCACTTCTCGAATAGTCATCAAGAACGATTCTTCGAGAAGAATACCTCGAGGATGTTTTCTTGGAAATTTTTGAACTGGTATATCGATTAACTTGCATGTCATCTTGGAGGGAGTAAGAATCATAGTCAACTACTCGTCTCAGAATCGATGCCAAAAAGGACTCGCGTCGGGACTTCTTCAAGTAATATTCGGGGGTATATCTTCGTGGGGTTCTTGGGTCTGTTTTTTGACTTGAAGCGTCTCGTTCATAGAAGGCTCGTGGTTCCACACGATTCAATCTTTCGTGCAATTTGTCAAACTTTGAATTCACCATTCTTCGCATCTCTTGTGCCAAATATTGGAACTCCGATTCGGTGAACTCTTCGCGAGACATGACTTCTTTGCTGAAAGAAAAAAAATGTTAGTGCTCAAAAAATGAAATTAAATACCTTACCACAGAAGGTCTCACCAATCACTCAGAAAGAAAATTTACTCCACTCATGTTTACACTCAGAATCAACTTTTTCTATAATGTAATACTCGTGCCTTTTACCACTCAGTCTCGTCTCTCAATTTTGTACTTCGTTTCGAAAAGACTTATTGCTACTTGAGGGTCAGCTTCAAAGTTGGTAACAACGGATGGATGTCGGGAATAGGGGAGGCTGAGCAAAGGAAAGTTTGGTATCGGGTAGTCTAAACAAAAGAGAAAGCAAATGGGGTAGAAGGAGAAGTACCAACGAAAAATTTAGAGATTGGGCGGTAGAAAACGATTTCGATGATCGGGAAACAGGATAGAAGAGATGGGATCCAAAACTTGCATAAACTTCAAGAACTTCACCTTTTTTTTGACTTTTTTTTTAATTCGTATTTTTTTTAACTTCGATTTTTTTTTTGAATTTTTGTTTTTTTTAACTCTTCAAATGCATGAAAATAAATACAATAGAAACGCAATTACAACTTGAATTTTTTTATATTTTTTTGAATTTTTTAATTACAAACACGAATCTATTCTGGCTTCACGAACATCGTTGGAACTCCTCATTTTTTAGCTCTGATACCAAATGATACGATCTGCCTCAGGGTGAGTCGAGCCGTATAAGAGTTTGCTCGATCGTCTACGAGGAGGAAATGAAGTCTTCGGGAAAAATAGTCAAAATTTGAGGTTGACTTTGCGGAAGCTTGAATAAGTGCATTTTTTGGCAATAGTTTTAAGTTAGGAATGGAGGTGAAAATTGATGAAGTGGATTTGGTTTAGGTCAGTTCGATTAAGGAAGAATGGAAGTAATGAAAATGGTGTTTGAATGGTTTGATTTAACAAATGATAACAAAGGGATAGTTGAGTGATAATTTGGTGGAAATGAATAGTAGATCTTAAACAAGAAATGATTCAACACAAATATGTGTCACCTCGTTTTCTATAACGTTTAAGGTGGAAATATGGAAGTCAAATATGGACCAAGACCCGTTATCTATAAAGATAAGAACCTATGGTATAAGTTGATGGATGAAAACGATTGACGCCACAAGCAAGAAAACTTGATAAGTCGAAATCGAAACTAAATCACGAAAGAAAGAGGAGAATAATCTCACTGAATGAACAAAAGTTCATAAAATATATTCCAAGTTCCAAAAATCCCCCTTTTACAAACTAATAACAAGGTTATATAGTGTTTACATGTGGTTAGCTGAAGAGACAAATGAATTCAACTTTAATATGCATTTAAATGGCTGAAAGAAAATCTAAAAACTCTTGAATTCCTCCAGCCAAATAATAGCAACTTTATGACTCCTAATGAGTTGATTAAATGAATTTGAATGCTTTAAAAATGTCCCTTGAGTTGTCCTTGGCTAGCCGCAAAGTCTCCAGCAACTAAATAAAAATTTGTAACTCATGTGTGACCTTTAAGCTTCAAACGGTTATTAGAAGAAGAAGAGGTTGCTGCCGAAATTAATTGATGTATAATGCTTCCTTCAATTATCATAACAGCTCCTTTAAATGTTGAATAATGCTTTCTTTATGTGTGTAACCGATTCTCACTTGAAAAGTCACATTAAACTCTTTGTAACATCCCATGAGTGTAACGATTTCCAGCTGAAAGGTTTCCTACATTCAAACACATTAAACAGACATATTAACCACATTTAATCACTTATTAAACACTAATTTAACTTAAACACATTAAACACTTATTAAAAGCTAATTTAACTTAACACATTAAACACTTATTAAACACTAATTTAACTCAACACATTAAACACTTGACTTTATTAAATAAACTAAAAGTTAAGACTTCAATTAATGCAGCAATTAGTTAATTTATGGAAGCAGAATTAAACTAACTTAAACACTTTATTAAATAAACTAAAAGTTAAGACTTCAATTAATGCATCAACTAGTTAATTTATGGAAGCAGAATTAAACTAACTTAAACTCATACTTCATTAAAACATCCTAGTAACTAGATTAATTAATAAGCCTCTTATTAAACACAACTTATTTATTTAAACTAGACACCTTTATTTAAAGCTAATATTTAGTTTAAAAGTTTGTATTCAGCAAAAAATTAAAAAAAATGCATGAATTAAATCAAGCTAAACTCAAACTGAATGTAAACTTAAACCAAGCTCAATGAGCTGAGATGAACTCATGTGAGCTAAACAACATAGGAAGGAAGTTTAATTGAGCTGAAAATGAGCTGGAATTAGCTTCATTTTGTACTTTGGCCCCTAGAGCTTAGGCCACTCTCGATGGCGTCGGATGGAGTCGAACCATGATGCGAACAGGATCGCATCAGTTCGTGGCGTATGTGTGTAGACTGTCGCGCCATCAACAAGATCACCGTCAAATATCGACACCCGATACCCCGACTCGATGATATGCTCGACGAGTTAAGTGGAGCGAGAGTCTTTAGAAAGATCGATCTCAAAAGTGGATACCACCAAATACGAATGCGCGAGGGCGACGAGTGGAAAACAGCCTTCAAGACGAAGCTAGGTTTGTACAAATGGTTGGTAATGCCATTCAGACTTACAAACGCTCCGAGTACTTTTATGCGTCTTATGAATAATGTTTTACGAGCTTTTATTGGAAAATCATGTGTCGTTTATTTTGATGATATCTTAGTGTACAGTAAGTCCTTGGAGGAACCTGTGCAACACTTGCGTGCAATCTTGGAGACATTACGAAAAGAGGTATTATACGCTAATCTTAAGAAATGTTCTTTTTGCACTGACAAGGTTGTTTTTCTAGGATATGTTGTGAGTGCAAATGGCCTAGAGGTAGACCAAGAGAAGGTTTGAGCCATCCAGGAATGGCCACGTCCTACGACAATCAGCCAAGTACGCAGTTTTCATGGATTGGCTAGCTTCTACCGCTGATTTGTGCCCAATTTTAGCACGATAGTCGTGCCGTTAACGAGCGTGATCAAGAAAATGCGGCCTTCCATTGGGTCAAGAACAAGAATGATCTTATAATGCAATTAAAGAGTGTCTTGTTAAAGCTCCATTGTTATCCCTTCCTGCTTTTACTAAAACCTTTGAAATTGAGTGTGACACTTTAGGTGTAGGGATCGGAACTGTTCTAACTCAAAATGGAAGACCGGTGGCGTACTTTAGCGAGAAATTGAATGGAGCTGCTCTTAATTACCCCGTGTACGACAAGGAAATGTACGCTCTCATAAGATTGCTTGAAACGTGGCAACACTACTTGAGGCTGAAAGAGTTCGTTATTCATTCAGATCACGAAGCGCTCAAGTACATCAAAGGTCAGCATAAGCTCAACAAACGGCATGCGAAATGGATCGAGTATTTAGAATCATTTCCATACGTAATCAAGTACAAGAAAGGTAAAGAAAATGTTGTAGCTGATGCGTTATCACGAAGGTATACTCTGTTGACTTTTATTGACTCTAAACTGCTTGGTTTCCATCATATAAAGGATTTGTATGTTGATGATGTTGACTTTGGGAATATATATACTGCTTGTGAAAACAGAGCCTTTGATAAGTTTTATAGGTACAAAGGATTTCTCTTCAAAGAGAACAAACTATGTATACCGCACGGCTCTATTCGAGAGTTGCTCGTGTTAGAGGCACATAGTGGTGGCCTTATGGGTCACTTCGGATGAGACAAAACAATGTCAACTCTACAAGAACACTTCTTTTGGCCGGGGATGAGAAAGGGTGTCGAACGAATCTGCGAGCGTTGCATAGCCTGCAAACGAGCAAAATCACGGGTTCAACCTCATGGCTTATACATGCCTCTTCCTATTCTGGACACTCCTTGGGCCGACGTATCCATGGATTTCATCCTTGGATTACCGAGATCAAAAATAGGGAAGGACTCGATCTTTGTTGTAGTTGATCGTTTCTCTAAAATGTCTCATTTTATTTCTTGTTCTAAGATTGATGATGCCGTGCACATTGCAAACTTGTTTTTTAAGGAAATTGTATGATTGCACAGAGTTCCGAGGACGATCGTATCCGATCAGGATGTAAAATTCCTAAGTCATTTTTGGTGAACTCTGTGGGGAAAACTAGGGACAAAATTGCTATTTTCGACCACTTGTCATCCTCAAAAGGATGGACAAACCGAGGTGGTGAATCGAGTCCTATTGACCTTGTTGCGAGCATTGGTTCGGAAAAATCTCAAGACGTGGGAAGACTGTTTGCCCCACATTGAATTTGCTTACAACCAAGCTGTTCATTCCGCGACTAAATTTTCTCCTTTTGAGATTATTTACGGGTTTAATCCTCTCACTCCTCTTGATTTATTACCATTGCCTTTTGACAAATTTATCCATTCTGATGCTAGGAAAAAGGCAGACTATGTAAAGGAACTGCATAGAAAGGTGCGCTAGAATATCGAGGTGAGAACCGAGCAATACACCCAGTGAGCCAACAAAGGACAGAAATAAATTGTGTTTGAACCCGGAGACTGGGTCTGGGTGCATATGAGAAAAGAGTGATTTCCAGCGCGTCGACGAAATAAATTATCACCGAGAGGAGACGGACCTACCCAAGTCCTCGAGCGTATTAATGAGAACTCATATAAACTCGACTTGCCCGGTGAGTATAACATCAGTGCTAGTTTTAATGTGGCTGATTTAACTCCATTTGATGCAGATCCTGACTTGAGGACAAGTCATTTTCAAGAAGGGGAGGATGATACAGGCACGCTCCATCATGAGCTGAGTTTGAGCTGAGACCCGATGGTGTTACCTCGAGGACCAATTACGAGAGCTCGTGCAAGGCAATTCAAGGAAGCAATTGGAGCTTTAGTCCAGCAAGCTTGGGACGTCACTAAAGCTAGCTCAAAATCAACTTCAAGTTCATGGTGCACACTCCTACAAGCTCACGCCCAAGATGCCGAGCTCGACTTGACTCGCGATAATTTTGAGCTCCAATCCAACAACCATATTTAAGGGACATTGGGGCTAACGTTTGTGCTCCCCAACATGACTATTTAAGTCCCCAAACGTGCATTAAAGAAGGGCCACCAGCAGCATGCATGAGACATATTCATTACCATGTTGGTGCATGCGTGGGACACATTCAAGCATTTAGTTGCTGGTTTCAAATTCCCAAACGAAGTTAATGTGCTGTTTCATATTTCCAAGGCGTGGTAAATGCTGCTCATTTAATAAGGAAGTCTTTGAGGGTTACCATGCACCATCAATATCATGCTTGGACGTCAACAAAGAAGGAGGCTGGACGTTTCACTTCCAAGGTGCTTTTTCGTGTGAAACAAAGGATTAAAGGAGATGTTGCTTCGTGAAAATAAAAGAACGACAATTAAAGGCCGAACTTTAATGTATTGTTGGGAGTTTGTTTTTTTCAAATGTTGGCGGCATTAAAGGAGTGCATGAAGATTTGTGATGGCTTTTTCACGTCCCAATACCACCTTGTACCAAGGCATGACCGTTCGGTTTTCCAAGGCTACTCTTTGCACGATCCCAAGGCCAAATTTAAGAGTCTTTCAGCCCCCTTTCTTCCTAGTGAATTAATTTTGTACTTAAAGAGTTTCTAGAAGGGAATTTTGGGTTCTTCATGGATGAACGTGGACAGCAAACTCAAGGGCCAAATTCTAGATTAATCTGGGATCATTTAAGGCCGAAAATTACTTAGAAATTAAGCTAAGTTTTATGACTTTTCAATTAGCTTCTTAGCACTATAAATATCCGAAAATAGCCATTTGTAAAGAACTTTTGATGAATTTTATATTGAAACTCTGTCAAATTTGTGAGACAATTTCTCCAATTTCGTTTAAGGATTCGTTGGCTTATCTAGTGAGCTAGTGGCGTCAACCTATTCTTTTGATCACTTTCCATATACCGAGGTTCCTATCTTATTTCGATAGTGGGTCGAGGTTCGATATCCCTCCACAACTGCTAGGAAAAAGGCAGACTATGTAAAGGAACTGCATAGAAAGGTGCGCTAGAATATCGAGGTGAGAACCGAGCAATACACCCAGTGAGCCAACAAAGGATAGAAATAAATTGTGTTTGAACCCGGAGACTGGGTCTGGGTGCATATGAGAAAAGAGCGATTTCCAGCGCGTCAACGAAATAAATTATCACCGAGAGGAGACGGACCTTTCCAAGTCCTCGAGCGTATTAATGAGAACTCATATAAACTCGACTTGCCCGGTGAGTATAACATCAGTGCTAGTTTTAATGTGGCTGATTTAACTCCATTTGATGCAGATCCTGACTTGAGGACAAGTCATTTTCAAGAGGGGGAGGATGATACAGGCACGCTCCATCATGAGCCGAGTTTGAGCTGAGACCCGATGGTGTTACCTCGAGGACCAATTACGAGAGCTCGTGTAAGGCAATTCAAGGAAGCAATTGGAGCTTTAGTCCAGCAAGCTTGGGACGTCACTAAAGCTAGCTCAAAATCAACTTCAAGTTCATGGTGCACACTCCTACAAGCTCACGCCCAAGATGCCGAGCTCGACTTCAGCTCCGCGATAATTTTTGAGCTCCAATCCAACAACCATATTTAAGGGACATTGGGGCTAACGTTTGTGCTCCCCAACATGACTATTTAAGTCCCCCAAACGTGCATTAAAGAAGGGCCACCAGCAGCATGCATGAGACATATTCATTACCATGTTGGTGCATGCGTGGGACACATTCAAGCATTTAGTTGCTGGTTTCAAATTCCCAAACGAAGTTAATGTGCTGTTTCATATTTCCAAGGCGTGGTAAATGCTGCTCATTTAATAAGGAAGTCTTTGAGGGTTACCATGCACCATCAATATCATGCTTGGACGTCAACAAAGAAGGAGGCTGGACGTTTCAGCTTCCAAGGTGCTTTTTCGTGTGAAACAAAGGATTAAAGGAGATGTTGCTTCGTGAAAATAAAAAGAACAGCAATTAAAGGCCGAACTTTAATGTATTGTTGGGAGTTTGTTTTTTTTCAAACGTTGGCAGCATTAAAGGGAGTGCATGAAGATTTGTGATGGCTTTTTCACGTCCCAATACCACCTTGTACCAAGGCATGACCGTTTGGTTTTCCAAGGCTACTCTTGCACGATCCCAAGGCCAAATTTAAGAGCCTTTCAGCCCCCTTTCTTCCTAGTGAATTTGGCTGTACTTAAAGAGTTTCTAGAAGGGAATTTTTGGGTTCTTCATGGATGAACGTGGACAGCAAACTCAAGGGCCAAATTCTAGATTAATCTGGGATCATTTAAGGCCGAAAATTACTTAGAAATTAAGCTAAGTTTTATGACTTTTCAATTAGCTTCTTAGCACTATAAATATCCGAAAATAGCCATTTGTAAAGAACTTTTGATGAATTTTATATTGAAACTCTGTCAAATTTGTGAGACAATTTCTCCAATTTCGTTTAAGGATTCGTTGGCTTATCTAGTGAGCTAGTGGCGTCAACCTATTCTTTTGATCACTTTCCATATACCGAGGTTCCTATCTTATTTCGATAGTGGGTCGAGGTTCGATATCCCTCCACAACTGAACCTTAAGAATCGTATAAGTAATTCGGGTCGATACCTTTCGGTATTGGTTCTTACTTGTTTCTTAAGCCTTAAATCGAAACCTTCCTTTCTAAAACCGAAACCCGAACACCTTTCAATCTATTTTCGTAACTTTTTTAAGTATTTCCCTTAAAACCGAACCCCTTCTTTCCTCTCACTTTAACGAACCCCCTTCGAACAATTATCCCAATTTCATAACCCGACTTAACTTCCAATCTTAATCCATCCGTAACAATCCCAAACTATTCCTAAACCGAGATCCTTCCCGATTCCTTCTTCTAAACCCGAGTTAATTCCAAACCTCTCGTACTTCATCTTAACCAACTTCATACCTTCATAACTACATCTATACTTCTTCTATTCTATGATAGCTATTCTTTGTCTATCTTCAATCGTATTTCTTGTTTACGATTGGGCAACTAAGCATACATCTCGATTTCATATCGAGACCAGGACTGTATCATTTACTTATAGAAAGGAATTTAAGTTAAATATGGGTGAATGAGGGACGGTGGAAATGATTTGGAAATATGGAATGATAGGTTCGGTTTTATAAGGAAGAAAGAGAGATAAAGGGATAAGTGATGTTTTGGTGGAAATGGAATAAGGAACTTAAACAAAGAAACGATTTAACATTAGCAAATGTCACCCCGGTTTCTATATTTGCTTAAGGTGGAAATATGGATATCGAAGATGGACCAAAGACCCGTTACTTATAGAAGTAAGAACAAAAGGTATAGATTAATGAAAAGACAAGTGATAGACGCCACAAGCACAGCTCGGTAAGTCTATGAAACTTGTACGAAAGTGAAGAGGAGATAACTCATTCGATGAACAAAGTTCATGTAATTTCATAAAAAAAATGATCACAAACTGATTACAAATGAAATGTGTAAAGTATTTATAGGTTTTTTTTCAAGAGCTAGCCGAATGGCCATAGTTCCTTAATAACTAAGTTTAATTTTCGGTCATAAATTAACTTGATTAATCTAGAAAAGGTCCCCTCATCTTACTGTCCACGTTCAGCCTTTGGGGCTCAAACATTCATCTTCTAGAAGGCTATGTGCACCCGAAATTAATAGGAAGAAAGAGGGGCTGAAATGCTCTTAAATTCGACCTTTGAGGACGTGCATGGTTAGCCTTGAAATCCGAATGGTCATGCCTTTGATCTAGGCTGCATTGTGATGCAATCCTGGTCGCATCATGTTTCGATACATCTCGACGACATCGAGATTGGCCCAAACTCGAGGGGCCAAAGTGCAAAATGAAGCTGATTCCAGCTCATTTTCAGCTCAATTAAACTTCCTTCCTATGTGGTTCAGCTCACATGAGTTCATCTCAGCTCATTGAGCTTGGTTTAAGTTCACATTTAATTCATCCAGTTTGTGTTTAGCTTGATTTAATTCATGCATTTTTATTTTGCTGAATACAAACTTCTAAATTAAATATTAGCTTTAAATAAAGGTGTTTAAATAAATAAGATGTGTTTAATAAGAGGCTTAATAATTAATCTAGTTACTAGGATGTTTTAATGAAGTATGAGTTAAAGTTAGTTTAATTCTGCTTCCATAAATTAACTAGTTGCTGCATTAATTGAAGTCTTAAATTTTAGTTTATTTAATAAAGTGTTTAAGTTAGTTTAATTCTTCTTCCATAAATTAACTAATTGCTGCATTAATTGAAGTCTTAACTTTTAGTTCATTTAATAAAGTCAAGTGTTTAATGTGTTGAGTTAAATTAGTGTTTAATAAGTGTTTAATGTGTTAAGTTAAATTAGCTTTTAATAAGTGTTTAATGTGTTTAAGTTAAATTAGTGTTTAATAAGTGATTAAATGTGGTTAATATGTCTATTTAATGTGTTTGAATGTAGGAAACCTTTCAGCTGGAAACCGTTACACTCATGGGATGTTACAAAGAGTTTAATGTGACTTTTCAAGTGAGAATCGATTACACACATAAAGGAAGCATTATTCAACATTTAAAGGAGTTGTTATGATAATTGAAGGAAGCATTATACATCAATTAATTTCGGCAGCAACCTCTTTGATACAGTCCGCCTCGGGAAGAGTCAAAATGTATGTGATTGCCCAATCGTCTACGTGGAGGAGATAAGCCTTCGGAAAATAATAGGAGATATCGTTAAGTTACGGAAGCTTTTTGTTTGAATTTGTTTAGAAAATGGATTAAGTTAGGAATAGAGGTTATGAGAATGAGGGAAACGGTTTAGATGAAGGTAATGATAGGTTCAGAAAAGATGAAGAAAGGAAATGGTATTTGATGGTTCGGTTTAACAATAAAAACAAAGGATAGATGATAGTTTGATATTTTGGTGGAAATGGAAGAAAGAACTTAAACAGAAATGATTCAACACTCAATGGTGTCACCCCGATTTCTATAGTGTTTAAGGTGGGAATATGGAAATCGATATGGACCAAAGACCCATTATCAAGATTGATAAGAATCAATGATATAGTTAAATGGAAGAACAAGTGATAGACACCACAAGCACGGCTCGATAAGTCTATGAAACTTGTACGAAGTCGAAGAGGAGTCAAGCTCACTCAAATGAACAATGTTCATATAATTTTATAAAATGATCAAAAGCTGATTACAAATGAAATGTACAAAGTATTTATAGGCCTATATCTTGTGCTAGCCGAATGGTCACTAGAAAACCTTAATGGCTAAGCAAAAATTAAACTAGAAAATGCTAGGGAAATCTAGAAAAAAAATCCCTTGGTTTGCTTGAAAAAATTTGGATGAATGTGGCCTTGATGTGCTTGCAAATTTGGCCAAGTGAAATTTAATTGAGGTGCCTTGAAAATCTGATTGGTCTTGCTTCTAGAATAAAGAAATTCTGTAACAACCCAAACCCGGCCCAAACACTATGGCCGAATCCGAGTTGCTACAGTGGAAAAGACTTTTGGAAAACCTTACTTAGAATTTATTTAAAAGTTAATTCAACCAAGTTATTATCGAATATCGAGTGTGCCCGATGGCACTATGAAAACATTTTCGTGTTAATTTGGGAAAAACATGTGACTTTAATTTAATATTGGTAATCATAGTTTAAAACAATTATTCGACATATGAAGAATAAAAAACAAAAAAAAATAAAATAAAATATCAGGAGGCCTTATTACATCCAAATAAACTAAAAACCAGAAATAAAATTTATCATAACTAAAATTAAAGTTCATTTAATTTAAATCCACCGCATGGCCACCTCGAGTCCAACCGGCTCCTCTACCGCCATCTACGAGTCACCTGAAAAATGTTAAAGGAGAAGGTGAGTCACCAAGACTCGACATGTAACCCTTCCCCGTTTTAAAGACAATTCCATACACAACATATAACGATTAATATGCGTAATATTATGTACCCCAACCTAGCCCACCAAACGCCACTGTCTACCCCATTGTGGTACCAAACCCTTTGGTGGTGCCAAACCTGGTGACATATAGTCACGATGTGTTACCAAAACACCGGTGTCCGTGAGACACGAATCGATTGATGGGGCCAACCCATCGTGGTGATACCAAATCACCGCGCACGATCCCATATCTCAAGTGGGGCCAACCCACGGTGGTGTTAACCACAGGGACGAGTCGCTATGAGGTACCAAACCTCTAGAGGTACCAAACCTCACGGTGACGTAGTAGTCACAGTGTGTTACCAAAACATTTGGTGCCCGCGTCGGCACGATTAATCACGCCCCTCCACTCATCAATCCCACATGGTCACATATGTACATGTTTCATGTCATCACATACTTAAATCTCATGTATCAATACATCATGCTTCCCAAAAGCATCGAATAACAAATTCATATTAACAGGTACTTACCTGAATCACCATCTATACCGATATGGTATATTATCCAATGCTACATAAAATCAAGATAGCATTCACAACAATCAGCACATTAACAAGTTATACGTGTGTATGTACACACCTGTCACCACTGAATCGTCTAAATCCCAAAAAGAGAAGTCGGCCACCCTAGATCTACTTGTCCCTATATTCGGCCAACTATCAAAGTTAGTGAAATGGCCATTCGGCCAAACCAAATAATTTAAAAGGGTTTTCTTTTTGACCCCGAATCCTTACCTAATCGCTTGAATTCTAACTTCCGCACACGAATCGCGATTCTCGTTCACCACCACAATTGGTCAGTTAACACTATCAATAACCATGGCCTTTGGCTTTTAAACACTAACATAAGCCTTACCTATACTTACCAAATCGATTGCTAGAAGACTTGAACCAATTGCTTCAAGATCCCGAAACACCTGGACAGAATCGGTTTAGAATAGGAGTTAATATCCTAGCCACAAGTGCCGAAATTAGTTCCTATTTCCTTAAAAAGAAATCGGCAAGAACAGGAATCAAAATAAGGCATTCAACTTTTGCCTCTTACCCTCCAAATGAACCGATTGCGGGAAAAACTTGAGAAGATTACCTTAATTAAGCTATTCGGCCAAAACCACCCAACCGAGGAGAAGGGATTCGTCTTTTAGTGACAAAGAGAAAGTGCAACAGAGTTTGGCTAAGTGTTTTTGAGAGGAAGAAGAAAGAAATAGGTGGGGAATTTTGGTATAGAAGATTCGGCCAAGGTCTAGGGAGAATGGAGAAAAATGACAGAAACAAAGAAGGAAAGGTTGGGGATTTCGGCTAAAATGAAAAAAAAGAAAACAAGATAGTAGATTGAGGCTTTTATAGACATTCGGCATCCCCCCTAGTGGCCTTGCCGTCCACTTCTCCATGAAGTGTTTAAAATTTAAAGCAAACACTTACAACCTCTCTGGCCACTCATTTAAATTAATTCAAATTAATTTGAATTAATTTCCCTTTAATCAAATAATAATCCAACCAATATCCTCTTTATCTTCTATTATCCTTAGAATTAATAATAACAATTTAAACACTCATATTATCCTCTTTATCTAAATAAAAATTAAGAGTTTAAAGAGAGAAAGTCTCTCTCCCTCCCTATGCCGTCCATAACAAGGTGCAAAAGGGATCTTCGTGACTCGAACACAAGCACTCCCATCCTCAGTGTGGCGTCACATGTAACTCTTAAGTGACCCTCCTATTGCCACTTTTCCAAGTTGATTTTCATGTCAAACTATCCACATTTATTCTTATAACCCCCCTCTTGCTAAGGCTCCCTTCCTTTAAAATTAAAAACTGAAATTTTTTACCAAACCGAGCCTACTCAAGGCCTTTGATTAAACCATATATTCCCATAAATAATATCACAGCAGTTCCAACATACCAAATAATTATTCAATCACAAATAGCCCCTAATTTAGGATGTTACAGTTCTACCCCCCTTAAAATAAATTTCGTCCTCGAAATTACCTGGTTAAAAGAGGTGGGGGTATTGCTGCCGCATCACATCCTCGGGTTCCCACGTAGCTTCCTCTGTACCATGGTTCCGCCATAGCACTTTTACTAAGGGCACTGACTTTCTACGTAGAACCTTCACATCTCGATCTAAGATCTGAACCGGTTCTTCTTCAAAAGATAAATCCGAGTTCACCTCAATCTCTGCTACTGGCACAACGTGCGAAGGATCTCGACCGATACTGATCTCAAAGATCGATACATGAAATACGTCATGGATCTCGATTCGATTCACGGCACTCTAGCCGATAAGCTACCGGTCCTACTCGCTTTACAATCAGATATGGCCCGATGAACCTTGGGCTTAGCTTCCTTTTCGTCCAAATCTCAACACCTTTTTCCAAGGCGACACTTTCAGAAAGACCTTGTCCCCACAAAGATACTCCATTTCCTTGCGTTTGAGATCGGCATAAGACTTTCGCCTATCTCGATGCTTCCTTGAGACGCGAGACCGAATCACCTTGACTTTGTCTTCGAGTCTCTGTTACCACTCGGACCAGAACTTGTCGTTCCCCAACTCCGTCCAACATGTAGGAGTACGGCATTTTCGCCCATATAGGGCTTCATATGGAGCCATTCGAATACTCGCTTGATAACTATTGTTATAAGCGAATTCCGCTAATGGTAGGTACTCTTCCCAACTACCACTAAAATCCAAGACACAACCTCTTAACATGTCTTCTAAGATCTCAGATCACCCTTTCCGATTGTCGTCCGATCGTGGATGGAAAGCCCGATCTTGAAATCTAACCGTGTACCCAAAGCTTGATGCAACGCTTTCGTAACCTTGACGTGAATCGGGATCCCTATCCGAGATAATCGATCATCGCACACCATGCAACCTCACTATTTCACCCACATACAACTTCGCTAGCTTCTAGAGTGAGTAATCCATTCTCACCGCATGAAGTGAGTGATTTAGTCAAAGCGATCCACAATTACCCAAATCGCATCCTTCTTGTTGGGCGTAAGGGGTAGCCCACTAACGAAATCCATGGTGATCCTCTCCCATTTCCATTGAGGGATCTTTATCGGTTGAAGTAGTCCCGATGGTAACTGATGTTCAGCCTTTAACCTCGGGCATGTCGACACTTTCCTACGAACTCGGTTATCTCACACTTCAACCCCGGCCACGTAACTATTTTCGCAAATCTCCATACATCTTGCTTCCTCCCGGATGCATAGCATATGGGCTGCTATGTGCATCATGGAGAATTTTCCGCCTCAACTCTTCATCCTTCGGCATGCATGCTCGCCCTTGAAAACATAGCACTCCATCCCTAGATGCACTGCACCCTTCCAAACCACCATCCCGAACTTGTACCCTCTTAGCGTTCAAGCCTTCATCCACTAACCGCTTTTCCTTAATCTCCTCAATCCATGTTGGCTTAACTCGAGTTCCGCCAAAAGACTCCCATCATCATATAGACTCAACCGAGCGAACATTGCTCTTAAGTCCGTCACAACCTTAGGCTCAACGCGTCGCCTACCACATTAGCCTTACCGGATGGTACTCGATTGAACAATCGTAGTCCTTTAGTAGTTCAATCCACCGACGCTGTCTCGATTGAGATCCTTCGAGTCGAAGATACCTCAAGCTTTTGTGATCCGTGTAGACTATCGACTTCTCCCCATACGGGTAATGTCTCCATATCTTGAGCAAAGACGATCGCCGCTAACTCCAAGTCGTGCGTTGGGTAGTTAGCCTCATGCGGTCTTAATCGACGGATGCATAGGCTACTACCTTCCCATCTCTGCATCAACACACATCCCAAACTAGTGTGAGATGCATCACAATAGACTCGTGAATAACTTTCCTGCTTCAGTTGTACCAAAACCGAGCTTCCACAAAATTTTCCTTAGCTTATCAAAGCTTCCTTGTCGCTTCTCCGTCCATACAAATGGAACACCTTTCCTTAGTAACTTAGTTTAACGGCGCTGCTATTAGAGAGAATCCTTCCACGAATCTCCGATAGTACCTCGCTAAACACGAAAACTTTCGTATTTTCACCCACCGACCTAGGTGGTTTCCAATCCAATCTTCGCTTCAATCTTGCGAGGGTCTACTCTAATTCCTTGGTGATACTACATGACCTAAGAAAGCCACCTCCCTAAGCCAAAATTCGCACTTACTGAATTTGGCGATAATCTCAGTAACACCCCAAACCCGCCCACAAGTCCTCGACCGGATCTGGTTGTGTCAACAAGGAAACCGCTTGCAAAATCTTTGACTTTTAATAAATCTTGAAAATTTTATTAACTTTTGGAAACCATGTCTTTTTTTTTCAAAATTATAAATAAAGCTTTGTTATTAAAAATAATCCATATTAAAACTTTATTATAATTTATTATAATATAAATCCTTTGTAAAAATATTACTAAATACTATGAACCCTTTATCAACTATAAATAGAGTACTTTAATCAAAAGTGGCCCTTATTACAAAATAATCAATCCAAGTACTTCAAATTAAAATGCTTGAAATAAAAATATTCAAAACGTCTACTTCTGCATGAAAATCTGTTTCTGCATGGCCACCTTTGTATCCACTCCAACCCGGTCCATTAATCACGACTCACCTGCGATGTTTAAAAAGTTGGGTGAGTCATACAGACTCAGTGTGTAATTAAACCACTGATATCCACCCACATGCTAGCCACAAATCAACCCAAATATCAAATGCAACATATAAATATAATCATTTAAACATTACCACAATCTGGGCTTGGCCCACAATCAAATCATATCAAATACTGGGCTAGGCCCTTTTCTTTTCAATCCACTGATTACTGGGCTTGGCCCATTTCCACGTATGTTCTCACAACATTTCCATATCAATTCATAACGAAACCATGCAATCATGATACCCAACCCAAACCTAAGGTCCATCCGCTACACACCCCCTTATCCATTTACCACACACCGGGGACTATCGAGTCACCTCTCCTTTTCCTCCATAAAGGCAACCAATGCCATCCACGATGTAGCGTATAGCTAACATCAAACCACGATGGAGCACACGGCAATCCATCAAGCCACGATATGGCATAAAGCCCATATCAATCAAGGTAACCACGAACCAAATCGCAAAGATCCACAACGCGACCTCGATCGGCGCCAATCCACGATGTAGCACAAAGTCGACATCAACCACGCACTCGAAGTACACCCGCACCTTCTTTCAAAACCCACCCATGCACATGTAACATAATATGATCTTTGAGATGATGCATGTACATGATATTCACAATCATAGGCATGCTCACATAGTTAAAATCAATTATCACATATTAGCCAATTTGCTACTAACTGGTCGTCATCATACCCCTTTAGGGTATCCATTACACATATGGCACTGCAATTCATTAGTAAACATATAACACAACAGATATCATACAAATCCCGGAAACAATGGTCTAACCACACACCTTATTACTTGGAGTTCTAGACTCTCGATCCTCGACGCTATCGTTTAGTGAGACTACGGCTATTTGCCTAACGTTTTTCGTTGTCGCCCACACCCCGTGGCCAATCTCGCATGCCAGAAAACAGATCTCTTCTTGAACTTTGGGATGGGAGCTTTCCCTTGCCCACTTTGACTGGCACTCGCATCCATCGACGATACTTAATCAGAACCACACGATTAATCACAGCAATCAAAATCTACAAATATCGAATCTAGATCACCTATTAACATCCTTACCGAAATACTGAGATCCCGAAGGCTTTCCTTTGCTTCTGTCGATTTGCCCTTACAACCGACTTGGTTTCCTACCAAATCCCGAGTCAAGCGATGGTTCACCTCTGATAATAACATGTTTCCAAACAAAAACCAAAATCAGTTCTTACCTTTGTAGAAGTCGACAGAGAACAGAGAGGGAAAGAAATAGGCATTCGGCTAAGCCTACTTACCTTTTCCAACGATTGAAAAAGGAACCCAAAGTGATCCACACCACACCTACTATTCGGCCAAGGTGACAACTAAATAGGGGAAGGGAATTTCGGCACACCAAGAGGGAGAGGGAGAGATTCGGCAAAAGACTTGAAGAATAATTTGGCACTCTACCCCCCTATTTATAGAATTCGGCCACCTCCCCCCTCCTTGAAGACTCCAAGTTTCGGCCATCACCTATGGCCACTAATTCAAATTAATTTGAATTAGTCTACTACCTAAATTTTCTCTCCAACACTTATTCAAAATAAGTTGAATAAGTCCACACTTATCCCTCCTCTATTTATCACCTAGCTTATTCAAAATGAAATACTACAATAATTATCCTACACTTCTAAATAACTAAATAGATAAATAAAAAAAAAAAACATTATCCTCATCTAAATAAAAGCCTTCTAGCCGTCCAACACCTTCAAAATTGCTGCCAAAAAGGAATAAAAATTTAAACTCCAAAACGCAACTCTCTTGGTTCGAACTCGGGACCACCACGCACACACCCTCCTCCAACGCCTGTGCCACTCGGCCACATTGTATTTCATGACATAAGGCCCCAACATTTATTTTTAACCCTTCCTACTTCAGCCCATCACCAAACAACAAAAATAAAACTCCAAAATGCCGCTCCTGTGCCCTCGAAACCGCGCTCTCTCTCTCCTCCAGGCGCCTAAGTGGCGCATGAGTGCCACTTTGCCAACTGGACTTCCATGTCCACCAAGCCACACCATTAATTTTTAAGGCATACTTAGCCCGGTCCCTTGACGCACAAAAATAAAACAAAATTGCTGCCCCCAAAGCTCGAACCCTTGCTCCTTAGGCGTCACCTTCCAAAGCCCCAAGCGGCGCCTCCACGCCACTTTGCTGATCCTTTCTTGCGGCCCTAAACTCCCCAATTTATTTTAAGGCCTTCCCGCCTCTATTCCCCTTTTACCCTAAAAATCTAAAAATTTTCTAAGGCATTCCTTGCCTTCTAGGGTTCTCCAAACCCCTAAAAATTCCTCCAACATGACCATAAGCTCTGTCAACCACCACTCGGGTTATGCTCCAAACGCATAACCCCTAAACCAGGTGTTACAATTCTACCCTCCTTAAAAATAATTTCGTCCTCGAAATTACTTTACTAACAAACATCCATACAACCTATCTTACCACCTTACGCTTATGTCTGCGACTCACAGATCTTACTAAGGCTATCGTACCTACACAATCTCTAAGTTCGCTCAAAATTTGAAACACCTCTCTTAGCAAAGCACCAAAACTAATTCACATGTGCAAGCAAAGCGCTTAAAACATGTACCAAAGCAAAGGAGCTTACCCGTTATCACATCCTTGGTTGACTCGACTAGAACCATTCCTCCATGGCTTGAACCACGACCCTCGTCGCCGAGGACAATTCTTAACCAGATGTGCCTTAGATCCACACCGAAAGCATTCCTTACTATTTCCCCAACATTCTCCTAAATGAGCTCTCCCACACTCAACACATGAATGATTTCGATCGGTGGTACAAGTGCACGCATACATGATTCTCGATCCTTGGTCTTTTCGGACATTACCAAGCGATGCTGATGGTCTAAAACTTCTCTTATTCTCGTTCCTATTCTTTCTCGGTTTTTTCTTATAGTCTTCTTAACCTCTTGATGAATCCGAGCTTTCTCCACTAGCACCGCGAAGTCTCTCTCCCTCTCATGGAGCAATCAAGATTCGAAGTTCATCTCGCAATCCGTCCTCAAACCGGACGCACCTCTCATAATCAAGTGGCCACAATTCCCTTAGCATACTTGGCTTAACCGCACAAATTCCGCTTCAGACTCGGCCTATCGACTTACTTCCTTGCACTAGATTTAGAAACGCTTTCCTTTGCGAGTCCAAATAATCGCTCCTACGCACTTTCCTTCAAACTTAACCTTAAAGAAATCCCAATCCGGTCGATCCGCGCCGGTACACCTTGTTTGACAAATGAGCCACCAATGATAAGCTTCGTCGCGAAGCAACGAAACAAAGACCCTTCACTTTTCTTCATTGGTGCGGTCCAAATCGCCCATGATTCTTTCAACTGCTTCTAGCCAATACTCCGCTACGTTAGGAGCTACTCCCGACACTCCTCTAAAGGTCTCGGCTCCATTTGATCTAAGCCTTTCCGACACCGACTTTCGAGTTCCATTTCCCCTACTAACTCCTACTACTCGTTCTAGCACTCGCAACATGGCCCGCGATACTGCGTCATCTTCACCTATCTGATCTTGTTCCTCCGCGCCCACTGCTGGTGGCGGCACTTCACTTTCTGACCCATGGCCAGACCCTACTGGTTCCGATGCTGCCAATCTACCTCTACCGCGTCCCCTAAAACTCATCTCTATCGTCGCGATTTAATCTGATTAAGGAGTTTTATGCATTAGTAATTTGGTTCCACTGTTTAACCGCGAACAATTTTATGAAAAGAATTTCTAGAGGTAGTTCTTCCGATCACACAAATTTTCAGTTCAAATTCCCTATTCTATTTCAGAATATCACGTTCATCCATAAGGACACATCCATTCATCAACAAAAACACATTCCTTCCTCATTAAAGGCACATTCAGTGGTATCCACCACACACATTCACTATCCAGACATCTCTGCCTATTTTTACCCCAGGGGTATTTTCGTCATTTTCCTACAGGGGTATTTTTGGTAATTTTGTAAATCGAGAAAACATCTTTCAAAATCAGATTTAGAGTTTAAAGGGGTAAATTTTGAAAATTTAAAACTAAGGATTTTAAAACAGTAAGGCAAATCCCTTTCGGGTTTTATTAATTGGTTTAGCCTATGAACAAGTCCTCTTGGTTAAGGTGAACCGTAGCTACGCACTGTAGGATTCGAGTAAAGAGGAGGTGAGTCGCTAGGACCGCTTAAGTACCAAGCTCTCATCGAATACCAATCCTAGACATGCGCATAATGGTTGCCACACCTTAATCCCTGGCGACTTACTTCACAGTTTGTTTAGTAACCTTAAGTCTTATGCATGTGTTTGAGTAGACTAGTCCTAGGGTTCAATAGCCCTAACATTCTAATCTACGAGCCCATAAAAAGCCCATATAGCTCATATACACAATTCACTTGAAGTCCAAGTACTTACCGTGGACTTTGGCCGAGGTACAGTGCCATGCCGTAAAAACTCAAATTTTTTTTTCTTAAAAGCCCATATTTTTAAAAAGCCCATTTTGAAAATGTTTTGGGCCCAAAACCTCAAAGCCGAAGTTTTGAACCGGCTCGATATTAAATCAGAACACCCCAAACCCGCCCACAAGTCCTCGACGGATCTCTGGTTGTGTCATCATGAAACCGTTTGCAAAATCTTTGACTTTAATAAATCTTGAAAATTTTATTAACTTTTGGAAACTATGTCTTTTTTTTTCAAAATTATAAATAAAGCTTTGTTATTAAAAATAATCCATATTAAAACTTTATTATAATTTATTATAATATAAATCCTTTGTAAAAATATTACTAAATACTATGAACCCTTTATCAACTATAAATAGAGTACTTTAATCAAAAGTGGCCCTTATTACAAAATAATCAATCCAAGTACTTCAAATTAAAATGCTTGAAATAAAAATATTCAAAACGTCTACTTCTGCATGAAAATCTGTTTCTGCATGGCCACCTTTGTATCCACTCCAACCCGGTCCATTAATCACGACTCACCTCGGATTTTAAAAAGTTGGGTGAGTCATACCGGACTCAGTGTGTAATTAAACCACTGATATCCACCCACATGCTAGCCACAAATCAACCCAAATATCAAATGCAACATATAAATATAATCATTTAAAATTACCACAAACTGGGCTTGGCCCACAATCAAATCATATCAAATATGGCTAGGCCCTTTTCTTTTCAATCCATCGACATCGGGCTTGGCCCATTTCCACGTATGTTCTCACAACATTTCCATATCAATTCATAACGAAACCATGCAATCATGATACCCAACCCAAACCTAAGGTCCATCCGCTACACACCCCCTTATCCATTTACCACACACTGGGGACTATCGAGTCACCCTCTCCTTTTCCCTCCATAAAGGCAACCAATGCCATCCACGATGTAGCGTATAGCTAACATCAAACCACGATGGAGCACACAGCAATCCATCAAGCCACGATATGGCATAAAGCCCATATCAATCAAGGTAACCACGCGAACCAAATCGCAAAGATCCACAACGCGACCTCATCAGCGCCAATCCACGATGTAGCACAAAGTCGACATCAACCACGCACTCAAGTACACCCGCATCTTCTTTCAAAACCCACCCATGCACATGTAACATAATATGATTTGAGATGATGCATGTACATGATATTCACAATCATAGGCATGCTCACATAGTTAAAATCAATTATCACATATTAGCCAATTTGCTACTAACCTGGTCGCCATCATACCCATTTAGGTATCCATTACACATATGGCAATCGCATTCATTAGTAAACATATAACACAACAGATATCATACAAATCCCGAAAACAATGGTCTAACCACACACCTTATTACTTGGAGTTCTAGACTCTCGATCCTCGACGCTATCGCTTAGTGAGACTACGGCTATTTGCCTAACGTTTTTCGTTGTCGCCCACACCCCGTGGCCAATCTCGCATGCCAGAAACAGATCTCTTCTTGAACTTTGGGATGGGAGCTTTCCTTGCCCACTTTGGATCGCACTCGCATCCATCGACGATACTTAATCGTAACCACACGATTAATCACAAGAATCAAAATCTACAAATATCGAATCTAGATCACCTATTAACATCCTTACCGAAATATCGAGATCCCGAAGGCTTTCTTTGCTTCGTCGATTTGCCCTTACAACCGACTTGGTTTCCTACCAAATCCCGAGTCAAGCGATGGTTCACCTCCGATAATAACATGTTTCCAAACAAAACCGAAATCAGTTCTTACCTTTGTAGAAGTCGACACAGAGAAAGAGAGAGGAAAGAAATAGGCATTCGGCTAAGCCTACTTACCTTTTCCAACGATTGAAAAAGGAACCCAAAGTGATCCACACCACACCTACTATTCGGCCAAGGTGACAACTAAATAGGGAAGGGAATTTGGCACACCAAGAGGGAGAGGAGAGATTCGGCAAAAGACTTGAAGAATAATTTGGCACTCTACCCCTATTTATAGAATTCGGCCACCTCCCCCCTCCTTGAAGACTCCAAGTTTCGGCCATCACCTATGGCCACTAATTCAAATTAATTTGAATTAGTCTACTACCTAAATTTTCTCTCCAACACTTATTCAAAATAAGTTGAATAAGTCCACACTTATCCCTCCTCTATTTATCACCTAGCTTATTCAAAATGAAATACTACAATAATTATCCTACACTTCTAAATAACTAAATAGATAAATAAAAAAAAAAAAACATTATCCTCATCTAAATAAAAGCCTTCTAGCCGTCCAACACCTTCAAAATTGCTGCCAAAAAGGAATAAAAATTTAAACTCCAAAACGCAACTCTCTTGGTTCGAACCTGGGACCAGTCTGTTGCACACCCCTCCTCCAACGCCCAGGCCACTCGGCCACATTGTATTTCATGACATAAGGCCCCAACATTTATTTTTAACCCCTTCCTACTTCAGCCCATCACCAAACAACAAAAAAATAAAACTCCAAAATGCGCGCCTGTGCCCTCGAAACCGCGCCCTCTCTCCCCTCCAGCGCCTAAGTGGCGCATGAGTGCCACTTTGCCAACTGGACTTCCATGTCCACCAAGCCACACCATTAATTTTTAAGGCATACTTAGCCCAGTCCCTTGACGCACAAAAATAAAACAAAATTGCTGCCCCAGCAGCTCGAACCCTTGCTCCCTTAGGCGTCACCTTCCAAAGCCCCCAAGCAGCGCCTCCACGCCACTTTGCCAGATCCTTTCTTGCGTCCTAAACTCCCCCAATTTATTTTAAGGCCTTCCTGCCCTATTTCCCCTTTTTACCCTAAAAATCTAAAAATTTTCTAAGGCATTCCTTGCCTTCTAGGGTTCTCCAAACCCCTAAAAATTCCTCCAACATGACCATAAGCCTGTCAACCACTCGGGTTATGCTCCAAACGCATAACCCCTAAACCAGGGTGTTACAACTGCTTTTCCCTCAACACTTGTAGGACTACTCGCAAATGCTTGTCATGTTCCTCCTCCGTCCTTGAGTAAACCAATATGTCGTCGATGAACACCACGACGAATTGGTCCAAGGCATCGTTGAAATACCCTATTCATTAAGTCCATAAATGCCGCCGGTGCATTGGTCAACCCGAATGGCATCACTAAGAACTCGTAATGCCCATACCGAGTTCGAAATGTAAATCTTGTGAACATCGCCTCCTTCACCCTTAATTGATGATAACTCGACCTAAGGTCAATCTTTGAGAATACCGACGCACCTTCTTCGCTTGGTCAAACAAATCATCGATCCGAGGCAACGGGTACTTGTTTTTGATCGTTAACTTGTTTAATCGACGGTAGTCGATGCACATCCGCATAGAACCGTCCTTCTTCTTGACAAACAACACAGTGCTCCCCACGGAGATATACTTGGTCGAATAAACCTCTATCCAAGAGCTCCCGAATTTGAGCCTTTAGCTCCACCAATTCCTTTGGTGCCATTCGGTATGGTGCTATAGACACAAGTGCCGTTCCTGTAGCAAGTCTATATCGAATTTGACTTCCCGATCCGGAGGCACCTAAGCTCTTCCGGGAACACATCGCAAATTCCCAACCGTTCGGACCTTTCCAACTACTAACCCCTTAGCTTCCAAAGCACGTGATTTGAACCAAATACGCCTCACAACCCTTCTTGACCATCTTTTCACCTTCAAGGCAGACACTACATTGGATAGGTAATTCCTTCTATCCCCTATCATAACCACTTCATCACCTTCACTGCCTTAAGAACCATGCGCTTTAGCCGCGCAATCCAAATTCGCTTGATACTTAACCAGCCGGCCCATTCCAAGGATCAAATCGAACTCCCCAAACGGTAGTTCCATCAGATCACCACAAATACTACCCCTTGAAGTTCTAGGGTACGCCTCTATAAAGTTTGTCTACCACTACAGAGTGACCTAAAGGGCTAACTACGGTCATCTCCCTAGAAGCGCTTCAGAGTTTAGGTCCATAGTTCCTACCACACTACTAGCAATGTAGAAAGGCGTCGAACCCACATCAATTAATGCAACATAAGGAAGATCAAAAATTAGAAAAGTACGGTTATGACATCCGGGTGCGTCACCTTCGTCGCGACACCTCATTTGCATAAACTAAGCCAGCCGCCTAGCCTCGTGTTGCCCGAACCTCTCGCCTCGAGTTCCACGACCTCTGGTTAGGACCGTTGTTTCTCCGCCATTACCACGACCCTCTATGGTCCCACATTTCTATCCCGAGTACGATTCGCCCCTCGGCTGATTCTTAGTTAGTTTTCGGGGACAATCTCGACACGATGCTCCAAAGACCCACACTCAAAACATCCTCTATCACCGGTCCAACAACCTCCCCAATGGGTCTTTCCACATGATGTTACAATCGAGTCGGCCTCGATTAGTAGTCGTGGGCCTTGCCGCCTAATTTGGCCCACTTGGCCTAGCTTTTCTCGAACACTACCGCTTGATCCGGTGACCCAAATCCTCTCTCTTCGATTATTCCTACTATAACTTTGCCTCACACCTCCTTGATCCCTTCGGCTACCTTAGCCTTTTCCACTAGAGATGAGAACTCACGAACCTCTGCGGGGCAATCAAGAACCTCAAATCATCTCTGAGTCCGTCCTCAAAGCGGACACAGCGCTCATGTTCGTGAGACACGATGCCTCTTGCATACCTACTCACCCTTAAAAATTTCGCCTCATATTTCGACACGGACTTAGTTCCTTGCACTAATCCCAAAAAGCCTTTCTCTCTGGCGTCACAAGATAGCTGGTGCCCACATACTTCTTCTTCCGATAGGTGGTTTTGAAATACTCCCAAGTCAAATCATCTGCTGTAGCCCCATCTCGAACCGTAAGCCACCATCGACACGCTTCATCCTTTAGGAGCGACATCGCCTTTTTCGACTTTTCTTCCTCGGTCAGTCAAGATCATCCATGATCCTTTCTGGGTTGACTCTAGCCAAGATTCTCACAGACTGGGTGCCACTCCCGACACACCGGAATACCTCGCGCTCCGTTAGATCGGAGTCGCCGGGGACGATTTCCGAGCTTCCAAATTTCCACCAGCCCACCCACAATCTCCAAGACTCGCTGAAATAGCTTGCGATACCGCCTCACCACCGGCCCGATCTCGCTCCTCACTCTAAAAGTAGGAGGTGGTGGTGGCGGTGGTACCTCATTTTCGTAACCTTGTCCCGACTGACGGGTTCGGTTGCACATCATCATCCTACCCCTACCGTGTCCACGGCGCCCACGCCCTCTAGAACTCATTCTATCTACCGCGCTTTTAACTGATTAAGAAAAATTTTATGCGTTAGCATTTGTTCCACTTTCTTATTCACGAAGAAATTTTATGGATAGAGTTTTAATCAGAGATTCTTTCGAGCAACCAAGGTTTCAGCTTTCCTATCCTAGTTCGCACAAAGAAGTTCATGCATCCATTCCTTAATACTTTCCATACCTATTCGCTCATCGGACATTTCGCCCATTTCTATCCTGTGGGTATTTTTAGTCTTTTCCTACTGTGGGTATTTTCATAATTTTCTAGAACCAAAATATTTTGGTTGATGATTTCCAAAGCTAAGTTGTTGAATATTTGTAAAATAGTTGAAATTTTTGAGCAATACCATTGAACTGATATTTTATGAACCGAGGGCATTTTAGTAATTTTACCCCCTACGGGCATTTCTGTAATTTTCCACAATTAAGTTTTTCGAGAAAAACGTTGTAAAAATAATGTTCTCGGATTTGAAAAAAAAAGTTATTGCACAAGTTTTGAAAACATTAGGGTTTGTTGTTTCATTCTTTTTTTGAAAACATGGCTAATTCCCTTTTCGGGTTTTAATCATTGTGTTTAGCCTATGACCGAGCCCTCCTAGTCAGGGTGAACCAAAGCTATGCACCAGGCAGAATTCGAGTGAAGAGGAGGTGGGTCACGCGGACCGCTTAAATACCAAGCTCTCACCGAACCTTTCTAGACATGCGCACAGAGGTTACCACACCACTGAGCCCTCCGAGTTAGGGTGAACTGGCTACGCACTGCAGGATACTGCGCGAAGAGGAGGTGAGTCACGAGGACTGCTTAAATACCAGGCTCTTCCGGATCCAATCCTAGACATGCGTACAGGGGTTACCACACCCTAGCTCATTGACTAAGTCATATGTTGGTTTAGTTCCTTAAGTCTTATGCTTCGTTTGTGTGTTTGAGTAGCCTAATCCTAGGGTTCAAGCTCCTATAAGTCTATCTACGTTCCATGCTTCCTACCCTTCTACAGAATATAATTCACAAAGAGGTTTAGATGTACTTACAGGCGGATCGGTGTTTGAGACTCGGGCCATGCTGTTCAAAAACCAAAAATCATTCCATAAGGCCTACCAAAACATTTTTGGGCCTTGGGCCCCCACAGCCGAGCTTTGAACTGGGCTCTGATACCAATTTTGTAACAACCCAAACCCGGCCCAAACACTATGGCCAAATCCGAGTTGCTACAGTGGAAAAGACTTTTGGAAAACCTTACTTAGAATTTATTTAAAAGTTAATTCAACCAAGTTATTATCGAATATCGAGTGTGCCCGATGGCACTATGAAAACATTTTCGTGTTAATTTGGGAAAAACATGTGACTTTAATTTAATATTGGTAATCATAGTTTAAAACAATTATTCGACATATGAAGAATAACAAAACAAAAAAAAAATAAAATAAAATATCAGGAGGCCTTATTACATCCAAATAAACTAAAAATCGGAAATAAAATTTATCATAACTAAAATTAAAGTTCATTTAATTTAAATCCACCGCATGGCCACCTCGAGTCCAATCGGCTCCTCTACCGCCATCTACGAGTCACCTGAAAAATGTTAAAGGAGAAGGTGAGTCACCAAGACTCAGCATGTAACCCTTCCCCCGTTTTAAAGACAATTCCATACACAACATATAACAGTTAATATGCAGAATATTATGTACCCCCAACCTAGCCCACCAAACGCCACTGTCTACCCCGCTGTGGTACCAAACCACTGGTGGTGCCAAACCACTGGTGACATATAGTCACGATGTGTTACCAAAACATCGTGTCCGTGAGACACGAATTGATTGATGGGGCCAACCCATCGTGTGATACCAAATCACTCGTAGACGATCCCATATCTCAAGTGGGGCCAACCCACGGTGGTGTTAACCACAGGGACGAGTCGCTATGAGGTACCAAACCTCTGGAGGTACCAAACCTCTGGTGACCGTAGTCACGCAGTGTGTTACCAAAACATGGTGCCCGCACGACGATTACTGCCGCCTCCACTCATCAATCCCACATCGTCACATATGTACATGTTTCATGTCATCACATACTTAAATCTCATGTATCAATACATCATGCTTCCCAAAAGCATCGAATAACAAATTCATATTAACAGGTACTTACCTGAATCACCATCTATACCGATATGGTATATTATCCAATGCTACATAAAATCAAGATAGCATTCACAACAATCAGCACATTAACAAGTTATACGTGTGTATGGTGTCACCACCGAATCGCCTAAATCCCAAAAAGAGAAGTCGGCCACCCTAGATCTACTTGTCCCTATATTTCGCCAACTATCAAAGTTAGTGAAATGGCCATTCGGCCAAACCAAATAATTTAAAAGGGTTTTCTTTTTGACCCCGAATCCTTACCTAATCGCTTGAATTCTAACTTCGGCACGAATCGCGATTCTCGTTCACCACCACAATTGGTCGCTTAACACTATCAATAACCATGGCCTTTGGCTTTTAAACACTAACATAAGCCTTACCTATACTTACCAAATCGATTGCTAGAAGACTTGAACCAATTGCTTCAAGATCCCGAAACACCGGATGAATCGGTTTAGAATAGGAGTTAATATCCTAGCCACAAGTGCCGAAATTAGTTCCTATTTCCTTAAAAAGAAATCGGCAAGAACAGGGAATCAAAATAAGGCATTCGGCTTTTGCCCTTACCCTCCAAATGAACCGATTGCAGGAAAAACTTGAGAAGATTACCTTAATTAAGCTATTTGGCCAAAACCACCCAACCGAGGAGAAGGGATTCGTCTTTTAGTGACAAAGAGAAAGTGCAACAGAGTTTTGGCTAAGTGTTTTTGAGAGGAAGAAGAAAGAAATAGGTGGGGAATTTTGGTATAGAAGATTCGGCCAAGGTCTAGGAGAATGGAGAAAAATGACAGAAACAAAGAAGGAAAGGTTGGGGATTTCGGCTAAAATGAAAAAAAGAAAACAAGATAGTAGATTGAGGCTTTTATAGACATTCGGCATCCCCTAGTGGCCTTGCCGTCCACTTCTCCATGAAGTGTTTAAATTTCTGCAAACACTTACAACCTCTCCTGGCCACTCATTTAAATTAATTCAAATTAATTTGAATTAATTTCCCTTTAATGAAATAATAATCCAACCAATATCCTCTTTATCTTCTATTATCCTTAGAATTAATAATAATAATTTAAACACTCATATTATCCTCTTTATCTAAATAAAAATTAAGAGTTTAAAGAGAGAAAGTCTCTCCCTCCCTATGCCGTCCATAACAAGGTGCAAAAAGGGATCTTCGTGACTCGAACACAAGCACTCCCATCCTCAGTGTGGCGTCACATGTAACTCTTAAGTGACCCTCCTATTGCCACTTTTCCAAGTTGATTTTCATGTCAAATTATCCACATTTATTCTTATAACCCCCCTCTTGCTAAGGCTCCCTTCCTTTAAAATTAAAAACTAAATTTTTTTACCAAACCGAGCCTACTCAAGGCCTTTGATTAAACCATATATTCCCATAAATAATATCACAACAGTTCCAACATACCAAATAATTATTCAATCACAAATAGCCCCTAATTTAGGATGTTACAAATTCGGCTGAATGTTGTTTGGAAATGTCTACATTTGGCCATGGTCTTTTAATGGGGTTTAAGTGTTGCCTTGGAGAAGAGAAATAACCATCCTTGAAGGGGTGTGTCCATTGGCTGAATATGAGCAGCAATTAAGCTCAAAAGTTGCCGAAATAAATGAGAAAGCTGATGTCTCTTGACTCCACGAATTGGCCCCCTTGGGAAACTTCAACAGCAGCTACTTTTATGTTATTAAGATACACCAGCCGATTTTAATACCCTGTCCTTTATGTTTACGAAAAAAAAGGCACCAGCATGTACAACAAAACATTAAATTCGGCCAAAAAGAAAAATGCTGCACATGAATGCATTAATTTCGTCCATTCATGTCCCAAGACAACCTCTTAAATGTCGTTCCAACCAAGCACCCAGCATGTTCTTAAATGGTGCTCTCTTTTGTCATTCACGAAGCAAGCTCGTTAACTCCCTTTTGTAGTTCAAAACCATGCATGTTCCAACATGTCAATTAATGATGCTGCCATCCATTAATGTATGCACCAACACTTCATTAATTGATGTTCCATGCATGAAGAAGCAACTCCCAACAGCTCATTTATCACGTCTAGGAAATGAAACCAGCACATAAATGCCTTGAATGTTGTCCCACGCATGCACCAACATTAATTTCGGCTATTAAAACATGCAGCATAATAAATGACGTCCATGCAAGCCCAACATCCATTAAATTCGGCCAAGCATGCTTGCTTTTAATCCTTTATTAATTTGCCCTCAAGTTGATTGTTATTCCAGCCGAAAAATGCCTTGAGAAGCCAAAAATCAGCAGCATTAATTCATGCTTCCAACCGTCCATGTTCCCCAATGCTCATTGATGCAATCGGCCAATTAAATGCACCTAAGTGCATGGACCTTCCTTTAATGCTTTGGAGGATTTCGACTGAACCTAAAAAGGAGATGAACTTGTATTAAATCACTTCAATTCAGCTAAATGAAATTAAGGACACTCTAGGATATCTCAATGTGCACTTTGGACAACTTAAAGACACCTTTTAAAACACTTGAATTTCAAGCAAATTTCTATTTTAACCAAAAAAACTGCACATTTAATTTAACTTTAAAACACTTAAAAACATGTAATAAAAATGTGACAAATTAATTTAGACTAGGACGAATTAATTTAGACACTAAATAAAATATTAGAACGCATTAATTTGCTGTAGGAAAAATTATTAAATTAAATACTCAATTTATTTAAAGCATTAAAATTAACGAATCAGCTCAATGAGCTGGAGCGAGCTCGAGTGAGCTCAAATTTAGCTTGAATGAGCTAATCCGGCTCAATTTCGAAGTGCATGACGATGCACATGAGCTCCACGTTACTACGAGCTTTGAGTTCGAGCTCATCAACTTGAAATTTGGTGGGTGCCCCGGGCGTGCCCGTATCACTCTTCTTCTTCCAATAACCGTTTGAAGCTTAAAGGTCACACATGAGTTACAAATTTTTATTTAGTTGCTGGAGACTTTTCAGCTAGCCAAGGACAACTCAAGGGACATTTTTAAAAGCATTCAAGATGGACATTTAAGCCTTTTAAAACACCATTAGTTGCTGGAGACTTTTCGGCTAGCCAAGGACAACTCAATGGACATTTTTAAAGCATTCAAATTCATTAAATCAGCTCATTTGGAGTCTTAAAGTTGCTGTTATTTGGCTTGGAGGAACTCAAGAGTTTTTATTTATTGATTAGATTTTATTTCAGCCATTTAAATGCATATTAAAGTTGAATTCATTTGTCTCTTCAGCTAACCACATGTAAACACTATATAACCTTGTTATTAGTTTGTAAAAGGGGATTTTGGAACTTGGAATATATTTTATGAACTTTTGTTCATTGAGTGAGATTATTCTCTCTCTCTTTTTTCGTAAGAGTTTTGATTTCGACTTATCAAGTTTTCTTGCTTGTGGCGTCAATCGTTCTCATCCATCAACTTATTCCATAGGTTCTTATCTTTATAGATAACGGGTCTTGGTCCATATTTGACTTCCATATTTCCACCTTAAACGTTATAGAAAACGGGGTGACACATATTTGTGTTGAATCGTTTCTTGTTTAAGATCTACTATTCATTTCCACCAAATTATCACTCAACTATCCTTTTGTTATCATTTGTTAAATCAAACCATTCAAACACCATTTTCATTACTTCCATTCTTCCTTAATCGAACTGACCTAAACCAAATTCACTTCATCAATTTTCACCTCCATTCCTAACTTAAAACTATTGCCAAAAAAATGCACTTATTCAAGCTTCCGCAAAGTCAACCTCAAATTCTGACTATTTTTCTCGAAGACTTCATTTCCTCCTCGTAGACGATCGGGCAAACTCTTATACGACTCGACTCACCCTGAGGCAGATCATATCATTTGGTATCAGAGCTACAAAACGAGGAGTTCTGATGACAATCGAGAGCCGAAATAGGTTTGTAAGTTGAAAAAAATATCAAAAAAATTGAAAAAAAGAAGTGAAATTTTGTGATCTTGTTAGTTTCTCCATTCTTCTCCTCAATTTTTGAGTTTCCGAAACCATTAATTTTCATATTCCTACCCCGATCATTCAGGAAGCATTTTAACCATCATCTTGTATCATTTGTTCAATCCCAACGCCACCATCCCCAACATTTTATTTTTCTCTATTAAGCCTACCTTTACCCAAAATGATTTTTCCTTTGTTTAAACCCCTTGAAGCCGACCTACAAGTTGTTAATAAGTCTAAGGAAACCTTCCAAAATTTTGAGAGGTGGATTCGAGTGGTAAAAGGCACGAGTGACTCATTAGAGAAAAAGCTAAAATTGAGTGAAACACGAGTGTGAGTGCTCAATATTTATTTTTTTCTTTGTGAGTGACTTGTGAGTTTTGTAGTAAGGTATTTCATTTTTTCTGTTTATTTCTCCTTGATAACATTTTCTTTTCAGCAATAAACATGTTTCAAGAAGAACTCTCCACCGATGACTTCCAATTCTTGGTGAATGAAATGGACCAAATGCTCAAGAAAAAGCTAAGTCCAATACAAAAGCATTTGGACCGAGTGGAGGAAAAGGCTCGACGGAAGCACACTACATCAAGTCGAGAAATGGAGTTGCGACCATCTTGAATACCCACTTTCGATAATTATTTGAGAAAAGAATTCTGTCATGACTTCCATTCATCATCGACTTCAAGATCAAGAGATTTTCATCAAGATTCCTCTTCATTAAGGAGTTCATCGTTCAATGACTATGTGAGAAGAGATTATTATCAAGACTCGTATTCGTCAAGGCCTCCGAGACAACGAGAAGAAATCTACAAGTTTGAGGCTCTCTGACATAACGAACGAGAAAGCACAAGCCGTTCTTCAAGAAATTCATCCATGAAGAACCCATCACGAAGAAATGACCATCTTTTGCAAGACGCCTCTTTCTCTTCTTCACAACGAAGTGTTTCTCATCTTGATGATTCTTTTATATTTCCCTCTTGTAATAAAATCGAAAAAAAGTGTGAAAGAAAAGAAAAAGAAATAAAAGAAGAAAAAGAAAAAGGAGAAAAAGAAAAATAAGTTGAAAGAGAAGTCGAAAAGAAATTTGAAAAAGAAAAGAAAGAAAATAACGAGCAAGAAAAAGTGAGGAGTGTTTCAACTAACCCCCTTGAAGTTTGCTCTTGTTCTATTTCTACTTTTCAGGTTCTCAAAAGACCGAAAGAAGTTTTTCAACTTCAATACCTTCCGAAAAAACGTCGTTTCCATATGACCAGTCAAGGTAAAGTTGAAAATGAACCACACGAGCCAGAAGATAAGCAAGGTAAGGAATTTTTAAACGAGTCTCGGCAATCTGATTTCAAAGTTGTCAATGAAATTTCCAGTGACTTAGTTTTTAAAAGTTTCTCTTATTCTCCTTCGATTAACTTTTACTTTTTGAATGTGGTTGATATCTTTCCCTCTGTTCGACAAACCCACTTGATTTTGCAGCATGACGCGTTATCACGAAAAGCAAATAAATTATTTAAATATGATAATTTCGTGAGTCAATCTTTACCTTTTGGAAAATCTTTGAGTTTGTCAGTTTTGATGAATACAAAAAGATTTGATTACACGTTGCCGAGTATGCAAAATTTTTCTTGGTTTAACATGTTTGATTTAATGAAATCGTTGAAACATTTTGACTCAAATAATCAAACACATGTTTTTAAATCGGGAATTTGTTTTGATTCATCTTGTTGGAAAATCAAGCAACATCAATCATGTGCGAAAAATTTCTATCTTTTTGATACGAGGTTTTTGAATAAGATAATGAACTTTGCTAATTTTTTTTCAATTTTTATTCGTTCCTTAAGCAAGTTTTGTGGTTGTACATGGAGTTCGTGTACATGGAGTTCACATTTCATTTGAAAAAGGTTGATTCACGTGCGAAGCCCCGACTACACTACAATCCCGAGGAGAGAAGGTTTGTAATGTTCGAGCAAGGTAAGAATGATCTTAGTCTTTCCGAGCATAAAGGTGTGTCACTTGAAGACTTTGAGATGTTTTCATTCTCCTCAGATGTTAATAGAACTCATGATACTGATTCCCCTTTTGTAAATCATTTAGATCATGAATTGTTTGAATGTCCTACTCTGTTTATTGATGATCTATCTATTTTGTTCATTGACAAAAGGAATCTTGTGTTCAATAATTTTTATAATTCATGTACGAGTGATTTCATATATCGTTCAATGCAAGGTTTGGTTATTCAATTTCGTGTGCCATGTGCATTTTCTCAACTACCTGCTTGTGACGTTTATGTTTATCATTTGATTCATTATTCGCATGATAATTTTGACTTGTGGAATCCAATTAGATCGTATGCATGCCTTGAAGTCTATCCAATTTTGTTGCAAACGTTTGACAAGGCATTACTTCTCTTATATGATAATTTGGTTCTGTCCATTAGCATGCGATTTACTTGTTTGGTGCTGCTAACATTTGGATTGTAAATTTATTTGAAACAACTCTTGCTAACTCATGGTTATCCATTTTAGGTAACCCGATTAATATCTGCCCCATTTGATCGAGGAAAGCCGAGCAAAAGAAATTTTGTTTGAGAAAACCAATGGTTCGATTCGAGGACGAATCGCTTTCAAGAGGGAGGGTATGATGCGATCTTGGTCGCATCATGTTTCGATACATCTCGACGACATCGAGATTGGCCCAAACTCGAGGGGCCAAAGTGAAAAATGAAGCTGATTCCAGCTCATTTTCATCTCAATTAAACTTCCTTCCTATGTGGTTCAGCTCACATGAGTTCATCTCAGCTCATTGAGCTTGGTTTAAGTTCACATTTAATTCATTCAATTTGTGTTTAGCTTGATTTAATTCATGCATTTTTATTTTGCTGAATACAAACTTCTAATTTAAATATTAGCTTTAAATAAAGGTGTTTAAATAAATAAGATGTGTTTAATAAGAGGCTTAATAATTAATCTAGTTACTAGGATGTTTTAATGAAGTATGAGTTAAAGTTAGTTTAATTCTGCTTCCATAAATTAACTAGTTGCTGCATTAATTGAAGTCTTAACTTTTAGTTTATTTAATAAAGTGTTTAAGTTAGTTTAATTCTGCTTCCATAAATTAACTAATTGCTGCATTAATTGAAGTCTTAACTTTTAGTTCATTTAATAAAGTCAAGTGTTTAATGTGTTGAGTTAAATTAGTGTTTAATAAGTGTTTAATGTGTTAAGTTAAATTAGCTTTTAATAAGTGTTTAATGTGTTTAAGTTAAACTAGTGTTTAATAAGTGATTAAATGTGGTTAATATTATGTTTGTTTAATGTGTTTGAATTTAGGAAACCTTTTAGCTGGAAACCGTTACACTCATGGGATGTTACAAAGAGTTTAATGTGACTTTTCAAGTGAGAATCGGTTACACACATAAAGGAAGCATTATTCAACATTTAAAGGAGTTGTTATGATAATTGAAGGAAGCATTATACATCAATTAAGTTCGGTAGCAACCTCTTCTTCTTCCAATAACCATTTGAAGCTTAAAGGTCACACATGAGTTACAAATTTTTATTTAGTTGCTGGAGACTTTTCAGCTAGCCAAGGACAACTCAAGGGACATTTTTAAAAGCATTCAAGATGGACATTTAAGCCTTTTAAAACACCATTAGTTGCTGGAGACTTTTCGGCTAGCCAAGGACAACTCAATGGACATTTTTAAAGCATTCAAATTAACTAAATCAGCTCATTTGGAGTCTTAAAGTTGCTGTTATTTGGCTTGGAGGAACTCAAGAGTTTTTATTTATTGATTAGATTTTATTTCAGCCATTTAAATGCATGTTAAAGTTGAATTCATTTGTCTCTTCAGCTAACCACATGTAAACACTATATAACCTTGTTATTAGTTTGTAAAAGGGGGATTTTTGGAACTTGGAATATATTTTATGAACTTTTGTTCATTGAGTGAGATTATTCTCCTCTCTTTCTTTCGTACGAGTTTCGATTTCGACTTATCAAGTTTTCTTGCTTGTGGCGTCAATCATTCTCATCCATCAACTTATACCATAGGTTCTTATCTTTATAGATAACGGGTCTTGGTCCATATTCGACTTCCATATTTCCACCTTAAACGTTATAGAAAACGGGGTGACACATATTTTTGTTGAATCGTTTCTTGTTTAAGATCTACTATTCATTTCCACCAAATTATCACTCAACTATCCCTTTGTTATCATTTGTTAAATCGAACCATTCAAACACCATTTTCATTACTTCCATTCTTCCTTAATCGAACTGACCTAAACCAAATCCACTTCATCAATTTTCACCTCCATTCCTAACTTAAAACTATTGCCAAAAAAATGCACTTATTCAAGCTTCCACAAAGTCAACCTCAAATTTTGACTATTTTTCCCGAAGACTTCATTTCCTCCTCGTAGACGATTGGGCAAACTCTTATACGACTCGACTCACCCCGAGGTGGATTGTATCACATTGGGGATGTGAATGGCCCTCCCAAACTCCCATACCATCTTTTAATTGCTTCCCACGCATGGAGAGACATACCAGCAGTAAATTAAATTCATCTCCTTTATGGCCTTGTGTTTTACTTTCCACGAAGCACTCCTTGAATGCTGAAGCACACCTACCACGCCTAGGAGAAAGCAACCAGCACATTAATCACGTCTAGAAGAGAGGAATCAGCACATTAAATGGTGCCCTTTACTTTCACGAGGCCAACAAGCTCATTTAAGCCTTTTTCTTTTACGAAAAGTAGCCTAGGAAAGTTGAACAATCAGCCATTGAATGTGCCATCCAAGCCATGCATGCTACTGATTTATTGAGCTTCTTTAATAGCCTTAATTCCGCCCAAAGCATGTTCCAACACTTCCATCAATAATGTTCACGCATGCTGCTGGTTTTGACTTGTTTTAATGTAAATTTGGGAGACATAAAAAAACCACGTTGGAAGCATAAACATCAGCTCATTGAAGTCCCATGCATCTTTGCCGTCCATGCATTAATAACGTCCCAAAAAAACACGCACATCATTAAATTCGGCCATTAGTGTCCAAAGAATTAAAACAACTTTTAAAACATGTTTTTTTTTTGGCTGGACAAATTAAATAAAGGATGGTTATTACTTATATTAATTTCAGCTGGAATTTTAGGACACATTAAATGCACATTTCGGCCAAATAAATGAAGTAGCAGCCAACTATTAAATTGGTCCTAATCTAGACATATTAATGTTAACTATTAATTATGCACTAATTAAGACTTATTTAAGCTTATTTAAATGTAGCAAAATAATTAAAACAAATATTTATTATGTCCAAATTTATTTAATGCATTAAAATTAAAGAATCAGCTCAAAGAGCTGGAGTGAGCTCGAGTGAGCTCAAAATTGAGCTCAAATGAATTAACCCGGCTCAATTTGGAAATGCACCAAAGTGCATATCAACTTCACGGCACTTGGGACTTCGAGTTCGAGCTCGTTCAATTTGTAAAATGTTGGTGCCCCGGGCGTGCCCGTATCATCCCTCCCCTCTTCAAGACGATTCGTCCTCGAATCGACCTGTTGGCTTACTCGAACAAAATTCTCCTTGCTCGACTTTCCTCGATCAAATGGGACGGATGATAGTCGTAACACCTAAAAGATATAATCATGAGTTAGCAAGAATTGTCTCAAAAGTACTTGCAACCCAAATGTAATCAAGACAGAACAAATAAATCTCATGCGGACAGGCATGATCACACTATCGTACAAAATGAGCAAAGCCTTATCAAACATTTAGAGCTGAATGGAATAAGCTTCATGTCATGCATTCGATTCAAATGGATTCCACAAGTCAAAACCAACATGCGAATAACACATCAAGTGATAGATATAATCGTCACAAGCAAGTAATGAAGAAAACGCAAATGGCACTTGAAATTGAACATTCAAATCTTGCATTGAATGATATATGGACTCACTCGCACTTGAATTGAAACACCCCCAAACCCGGCCCACGAGCCCAGACCGGATCTGGTATGTTCCTCGAGTAAAACGTTTTAATTTCATGTTTATTACTTGGAAAATTTGGGGTGGTTTTATAAAAATACCGAGTTGTTTTGGGGTTGATCTTTAATTCAGAAATCGTTTGTGTTTAGGTGTCTAAACACTTACATTTATTTTTAAGAAGAGTTGCTTAAACTTTAGATTGTTAAAAATTGTATCATAATAAAATAATTAAAATGCATGCATACTAGTGGCCTTATTACATCGAAGCAAAACCCGAAATAAATCCAAGATACTTATAAGAAAATGAAGAGTCCAAATTGAAAATAATCTTTGTGCTGAGCATGGCCACCACTAAGCTCCTGCCGACCCAGTCCATCACTGAGTGTCACCTGAAAAATATTCCCCAACGGGGTGAGTCAAACAGACTCAATGTGTAACCAACACTAAATCCCAATAGTTTAGGCATATCAGTTCATACATATGCATATAATTAAATAATAAAATGATGCAAACCCGAACCCAAACCTAGTTACCATCCGCTACACATCACCCGTACCAACCTGCACACCGTGGGGACTACTAAGTCAACCCTCCATCCGCTACACATCATCGAAGGTAGTCGCTGCAGTCGACGTGCTCATCGCCCTTATAATATTCGTGGCATAGCCACCAGATAATTATTTTGTGTCATGAGACACCACATTCAGATAACGTGACCGAAGCCACCACATTCATATATTGGGGTATATAACCACCAATCACTTCCCCTTTCCATATAACCCATATGCCCATGCCATACAAAACATGCCATATCATGCCATATTCTTTATTCACATTCTTATAGTTTCACATGTGTGCCATAACAGATCATATTATACTCATAGTAGGAGTGGGTAAACGTACCTGAGTACTTTGTACCATTGCATGATACCTTTGGCCACATTCATATTATTATAAGCACACATAACTAATTTAAACCGTAATCTAATAAGGTTTAGTGTGGGGTACACACCTGATATACTTATCGCTTCCACTGAGATCCCGAAGAATCCCGATTTAATGTTCTAGATCTTAGTCCCCTAAATTCGGCCAACACTTAATATTTTAACAAAGCCTATTCGGCTATAAAACTAATTCCCGAAGAATCAATGCGACCAAAATCTTACCTTGCTGCCGATTTGATCACCAATCAAATCCCGAAACTCCGAGATAATCCCTCTTGCAATCGGCTAGCACTAAATCACTTCACGGATTAGTTTTCGGCTTCTAAGTAAATAAGAATTAAATCTAAGTCACTAAATAGGCCTTGGCTGAATGTGTATATACCCTTACCTTGCGATTCTAATCTTGAAATTGATCCTTGCTTCTTTAATGATGTCGAGATTCCTATGGCCACATGTTAGATCTAATCTAATATTAAAACATAATAAAATGGCCTTCGGCCTAAGATCTTATTTGCTTACCTTCGATCTAACAAAATCCCAAATAATCTTCTATTGTAGTCGACAACTACCAAATCCCGAAAAGACCCTTCAAAGTTTCGGCCATAGAGTATTATTGGGATTAGATACCTATGTTTTGGCTAAAAGAAAAGAAATAATAATATGAAAACAATTGAATCCTTACCCTTAATGTTGTAGGCGACGGCACCCTTACCAAAACTCACAGAGATATTCGGCTAGGACTACTTTGAGTTTTCGGCTATAGCCTAGAAGGAACTTGCTTTCGGCTTTTGGAAGATTGAGAGAAAAAGAAGAGAAGAAAGGTGAAGAAATCGGCTAGACTTTGCTTGAGTTTTCAGCTTTGGCAAAATAAAAGAGAAGAGGAGGTTCACTAGAGAATTCGGCAGAGGAAAAAGAGAAAAGAAAGAATGAAAAATAGCCACCCTTTTCCCCTTTTTGCCGAAATTACTCTACCTAGAGACCCCTATTCGGCCAACTCTTCCCTATTCTAATAACTTTATTTCTCAATTATCACCTTATTCAAATTAATAAAATTAATCCATCATTTATCTTCCACCTTAGCCGAAATTATTTGAAAGAATAACACCTCATCTTAAACTCCTCCCATAGACTCCCCATGCCGTCCATTACTTCCCTTGTTCCCGCAAAAAATAAAAATTCCCTTATTGCTTTCCTTGTGGCTCGAACTCAAGACCTCCTTGCACTGCATATGGCGTCACTTTCCTGGGCTTTAAGTGGCGCCTCCAAGCCACTTAGACAAGCCCATTTCTGTGTCATATTTCCCTTACAAATTTCCTTAAGGCCTTATCAAGCTTAGCTCCTTTTAAACTTAAAAATCCAATAATTTCTAAGGCATTTAACTATACACTAAGGTTCACAAAAATTCATAGAACACATTTAGAATATTCATAAGCATGCTACTTCATCTAATTTAGTATTAATGCATAAGCCATAATCCAGGATATTACAGTTCTACCCCCTTAAAATAATTTCGACCTCGAAATTACAGCTAAAATAAGTGAGGGTATTGTTGTCGCATTGCTTCTTCCGGCTCCCCACGAAGCTTCTTTCGATCCGTGATTACGCCATAACACTTTGACCAAAGGAACTGACTTCCTTCGCAACACTTTCACATCTCGTTCCAAGATCTGAATCGGCTCTTCCTCATAGGACAAATCTGGCCTTAATTCCACCTCTTCAACCAGAACTACATGAGATGGATCCGAATGATAACGACGTAGCATGGACACAAGGAATACGTCGTGTATCTGCTTCAATTCTAAAGGCAACTCTAACTGGTATTCCACTGGTCCAACTCACTTCAATACCTGATATGGTCCTATAAACCTTGGACTTAACTTCCCTTTGCGACCAAATCTCATCACCTTCTTCCAAGGCGGTACCTTAAGAAACACTTGATCTCCCACATCAAATTCTATTTCTTTCCTCTTAAGATCTGCGCACGACTTACGCCTCGTCGATGCTTCCTTCAACCGCGGCGCGAATTATCTCAACTTTCTCTTGAGATCTCCGCCACAATCTCTGGACCCAAAACTCGTCGTTCCCCCAATTCCGTCCAACACGTAGGAGTGCGACACTTTCGTCCATACAGCGCTTCATATGGTGCCATCCGAATACTGGCTTGATAGCTGTTGTTGTATGCAAATTCCGCTAACGGCAAATATTCTTCCCAACTTCCTCTCAAGTCTATCACTGACCTCTCAAAGATATCTTCCAACACTTGGATTACTCGTTCGATCGCCGTCCGATTGTGGATGAAAAGCCGTAGTGAAATCCAATTTAGTGCCCAAAGCTTCGATGTAGAGCCTTCCAAAACCGAGACGTAAACCTTGGATCCCTATATCGAAATAATTGATAGTGGCACTCCATGCAACCTCACAATTTTCGCCACATATAACTTTGCTAACTTCTGCAAAGAATAATCAACTCTTACCGGAATGAAGTGCACGGACTTGGTCAACCGGTCCACTATCACCCATACCGAGTCCTTCTTAGTAGGCGTAAGGCGTAAGGGGAAACCCACTAACGAAGTCCATGGTAATTCTCTCCCACTTCCACTACGGAATCATTATCGGTTGAAGCAATCCTGACAGAACTTGGTGTTCAGCCTTAACTTGCTGACACGTTAAGCACTTGCCGACAAATTCTGTAACTTCCTTCTTCAGACTAGGCCACCAAAACAGTTCCCTTAGATCCCTGTACAATTTAGTACCTCCAGGATGCATAGCATAGGGGCTACCATGCGATTCCTGAAGAATCCTCTGCCTTAACTCCTTGTTCCTCGGCATACAGACCTTACCCTTAAAACACAACACTCCTTCGTTATTAATACCATAATCTTCCAACTCTCCACTCTGCACTTGCGCAACTTAGCACTTAAGTCCTCATCCACTAACCGACTTTCCTTTACCTCATTTCACCATGACGGCTTAACTTGCAACTCGCGCCAACAGACTTCCATCGTCATACAAGCTCGGATGTGCAAACATTGCCCTCGGATCGACCCCACTTTCTCGACTTAAGGCATACGCCACTACATTCGCCTTGCCCGGATGATACTCTATGGAACAATCATAATCCTTCGTAATTCCACCCACCTTCATTGTCTCAAGTTTAGCTCCTTACGAGTCAACAGATACTTAAGACTCTTGTGGTCCGTGTAGATCACCGACTTTTCTCCATAAAGGTAGTGCCTCCACACCTTAAGAGCAAAGACCACCGCCGCCGATTCCAAGTCATGCGTCGGTAGTTAACCTCATGTGGCCTCGGTTGTCGAGATGCATAAGCTACAACCTTCCCGTCCTGCATTAGAATACATCCTAATCCTGTGTGAGAAGCATCACAGTACACCACAAAGTCCTTCCCTGCCTCCGGTTAAATCAAAACCGGAGCTTCAGTCAAAACTCTCTTAAGCTTCTCAAAGCTCTCCTGTTGCCTATCTGTCCAAACGAAAGGTACCTCCTTTCTCAACAACTTTGTCAACGGTGCGGCTATTGAAGAAAATCCTTCCACAAACCTTCTGTAGTAGCCTGCCAATCCCAAGAAACTTTGAATCTCAGCCACAGACTTAGGTGGTTTCCAATCTAGTACCGCCTCAACCTTCTTAGGGTCCACCCTTATTCCTTCTGCAGACACCACATGCCCTAAGAATGCAACCTCCTTAAGCCAAAACTTGCACTTGCTGAATTTGGCATAAAGCTTCTTCTCCCTTAACACTTGCAACACTTTCCGGAGATGCTCATCATGTTCTTCCTCAGACTTGGAGTATACAAGGATATCGTCGATGAACACAACGATGAACCGATCCAAGTAGGGTTGAAAAACCCGGTTCATCATATCCATGAATGCGGCGGGGGCGTTCGTCAAACCAAATGGCATCACTACGAACTCATAATGTTCGTATCTTGTCCGAAAAGCCGTCTTATGGATATCCGCTTCCTTCACCTTAAGCTGATGATATCCAGACCTTAGGTCTATCTTTGAGAATACCGCCTTCTTAAGTCGATCGAACAAGTCGTCTATCTTTGGCAAAGGGTACTTGTTCTTGATGGTCAGCTTATTCAACTGACGATAATCTATGCACATACGCATAGTCCCATCTTTCTTCTTCACAAACAAGACCTGGTGCTCCCCATGGAGACACACTGGGTCGAATAAACCCACGATCAAGCAACTCTTGGATTTGAGCCTTGAGCTCAACCAACTCCTTCGGTGCCATTCTATACGGAGCGATAGATACTGGCGCCGTTCCAGGCAGCAAGTCAATTCCAAACTCCACCTCCCTGTCCGGGGTTATTCTAGGTAACTCCTCCGGAAAGACATCCACAAACTCCTTTACTATTCTAACTCCACTAACTCCCCATTCTTTGGCATCCAATGCCCTAACAAAAGTCAAAAATGCCTTGCACCCTTTCCGAACCATTTTATCAGCCTTTAAGGCAGAGACTACGTTAGACAAGTAGTTTCTTCTTTCTCCTATCATAATTATCGCCTCATCCTCCGGCGTCTTTAACTCCATTCATTTAGCTGCACAATCCAATATAGCTCGGTGTTCTACTAGCCAATCCATGCCAAGTATGAGATCGAATTCTCCGAAGGGAAGTTCCATTAAGTCGGCAGAAAATATCACTCCCTGAATTTCTAAGGGTACACTCCGAAAGATCTTATTCACCACTACAATTTGGCCTAATGGGCTTACTACAGTCATCTCCCTATCAGATAGTTCAGAGTCTATGCCTAGTGTTTCAACTACACTACATGCAACATAGGAATGGGTCGAGCCCACATCAATCAAAGTAAAATAAGGCTTGTTCGCTATAAGGAACGTACCGGTTATGACGTCCGGCGCGTCTTCGTCCTCCCTCTGGCGAACCGCATACACTAGACCCAGCTGTCTTGCCTCGGCATTGCCAACACCTTGGCCCGGGGTCCCACGTCCTCTTCTAGCACCATTACCTCTGTTATTCGGACCACGACCCCGCTGAGGCTGTTGTCCCCCTCTTCCAGCCTGATTAGAACCTTGACCTGTTGGTCGGCCCCCGTCTATTTTTATAGGACAGTCCTTAATCATGTGGTCCTTGGACCCACACTTGAAACATCCCCCTGTCTTCTTCCAACACTCTCCTAGGTGCCTCTTCCCACACTGATCACAAGTACGATACTGCCCTCCTGTCACAACTTGCTGACCTCGCGGCCCATCAACTCTAGGCCTCTTCTGCGCATTCCCAGATGACCCAGATGATTCGAATCCTCTCTTTTGCCTATTCCGATCAGAGCTCTACCTTATAGAGTCCTTAACTCCTTCGGCCACTTTAGCCTTCTCCACTAATACGGCAAATTCCCGCTCCTGCTGCGGAGCTATCAACAACCTTAGGTCACCCCTAAGTCCGTCCTCAAACCGGACACACCGTTCATGCTCCGTAGCCACTATCCCTCGAGCATACCGACTCACCTTAAGAATTCACCTCGTACTCGCCACGGATTTGTTCCTTGAACCCACCCTTTAAATGCTTTCCTCTGCGCATCAATATAATCTGGTACCAACATACTTCTTTTCCGATACGCCGCCTTAATATATTCCCAAGTAAGATCCTCGGTGTGGCACCATCCTGCATCGTGAGCCACCATTGATATGCTTCGTCGCGAAGTAGTGCCACCATCCCTTTCAGTTTCTCCTCAGCAGTTAAATTGAGCTCGTCCATAATTCGCTCGGTTGCCTCCAACCAATACTCAGCCGTACTGGGTGCCACACCAGATACACCACGAAACACCTCAGCCCCATTGGCTCGGAGTCGCTCGGGTACAGATTTCCGAGCTCCCATACCTCTACCTACTCCAGCCACCATCTCAAGAACTCGCAGTATTGCCTGCAATACTGCATCCTCCCCCATCTGATCTTGCTGCTCAACACCAACAGCTGGTGGTGGGGGTGGTGGTACCTCATTTTCAGACCCTTGTCCAGACCTAACGGGTTCCGATACGGTCATTTTGCCTCTACCACATCCTCGCACATTACGACCACGTCCCCTAGAACTCATGTCTACGATCACACTTTAATCTGATTAAGAAATTTTTATGCATTAGTATTTTGTTCCACTGTTTATCCGCGAAGAAATTTTATGAAAGAAGTTTAGAAGTAGTTCTTTCAATCGATCAAAGTTTCAAGTCTTCTATCCTAATTTAAAGGAGCACGTTCATTCAACACACATTCATCATTCAAACATTTTCGTCCTATTCTTATCCCAAGGGTATTTTCGTCATTTCACCTACAGGGGTATTTTGGTAATAAATCGGGGTTAATTTAAAAATTTGTAAATCAGAGGTAATTTCATAAATTTTCCAATTCAGGGTTCCTTGGTGATTTTATGAAATAAGGGTATTTCGGTAAACAATTTTTTTTTCCAAACTAGGGTGGCTGGTCCCTTTCGGGTTTTAATTATAGGGTTTAGCCCATCAACGAGTCCTCATAACTAGGGTGAATAGTCACCACGCACCAGGTAGGATTCCAGCGAAGAGGAGGTGAGTCGCTAGGACCGCTTAAATACCAAGCTCTCCTCGAATCCACTCCTAGGCATGCGTCGCCTATTGCCACACCCTAACTCGACTAAGGTGAGCAGTCACTACGCACTGTAGGATTCCAGCGAAGAGGAGGTGAGTCACTAGGACCGCTTAAATACCAAGCTCTTAGGATCCAATCCTAGACATGCGCATTTACAGTTACCACACCCTAGTCTTGTGGCTCGTTAACGGGTTTGTTTAGTGAAATTAAGTCTTATGAAAGTTTAAGAAGTGGTTTAAACTAAGCCTATAGCCCATCAGAGTCTATTTAAACTAGTCTACGTCCCATAAAGCCCATAAAGCCCACATGTATATCACACAATGGTTTAGGTACTTACAGCGGACTTGGGTGAGAGACGCAGGTGCCATCTTTGAGCTAATGCACTGTTATCCTTTAAAAAGCCCATTTTTAGAAAACATTTTGGAGCCCAAAAACCCCAGAGCTAAGTTTTGAACCTGGCTCTGATACCAATTGGAAACACCCCCAAACCCGGTCCACGAGCCCAGACCGGATCTGGTATGTTCCTCGAGTAAAACGTTTTAATTTCAAGTTTATTACTTGGAAAATTTGGGGTGGTTTTATAAAAATACCGAGTTGTTTTGGGGTTAATCTTTAATTCAGAAATCGTTTGTGTTTAGGTGTCTAAACACTTACATTTATTTTTAAGAAGAGTTGCTTAAACTTTAGATTGATAAAAATTGTATCATAATAAAATAATTAAAATACATGCATACTAGTGGCCTTATTACATCGAAGCAAAACCCGAAATAAATCCAAGATACTTATAAGAAAATGAAGAGTCCAAATTGAAAATAATCTTTGTGCTGAGCATGGCCACCACTAAGCTCCTGCCGACCCGGTCCATCACTGAGTGTCACCTGAAAAATATTCCCCAACGGGGTGAGTCAAACAGACTCAATGTGTAACCAACACTAAATCCCAATAGTTTAGGCATATCAGTTCATACACATGCATATAATTAAATAATAAAATGATGCAAACTCGAACCCAAACCTAGTTACCATCCGCTACACATCACCCGTACCAACCTGCACACCGTGGGGACTACTAAGTCAACCCTCCATCCGCTACAATCATCGAAGGCGATCATTTGCAATCGGCGTGCTCATCGCCCTTATAATATTCGTGGCATAGCCACCAGATAATTATTTTGTGTCATGAGACACCACATTCAGATAACGTGACCGAAGCCACCACATTCATATATTGGGGTATATAACCACCAATCACTTCCCCTTTCCATATAACCCATATGCCCATGCCATACAAAACATGCCATATCATGCCATATTCTTTATTCACATTCTTATAGTTTCACATGTGTGCCATAACAGATCATATTATACTCATAGTAGGAGTGGGTAAACGTACCTGAGTACTTTGTACCATTGCATGGTACCTTTGGCCACATTCATATTATTATAAAAACACACATAACTAATTTAAGCCGTAATCTAATAAGATTTAGTGTGGGGTACACACCTGATATACTTATCGCTTCCACTGAGATCCCGAAGAATCCCGATTTAATGTTCTAGATCTTAGTCCCCTACATTCGGCCAACACTTAATATTTTAACAAAGCCTATTCGGCTATAAAACCAAATCCCGAAGAATCAATGAGACCAAAATCTTACCTTGCTGCCGATTTGATCACCAAGCAAATCTCGAAACTCTGAGATAATCCCTCTTGCAATCGGCTAGCACTAAATCACTTCACGGATTAGTTTTCGGCTTCTAAGTAAATAAGAATTAAATCTAAGTCACTAAATAGGCCTTGGCCGAATGTGTATATACCCTTACCTTGCGATTACAATCCTGAAATTGATCCTTGCTTCTTTAATGATGTCGAGATTCCTATGGCCACATGTTAGATCTAATCTAATATTAAAACATAATAAAATGGCCTCCGACCTAAGATCTTATTTGCTTACCTTCGATCTAACAAAATCCCGAATAATCTTCTATTGTAGTCGACAACTACCAAATCCCGAAAAGACCCTTCAAAGTTTCGGCCATAGAGTATTATTGGGATTAGATACCTATGTTTCGGCTAAAAGAAAAGAAATAATAATATGACAACAATTGAATCCTTACCCTTAATGTTGTAGGCGACGACACCCTTACCAAAACTCACAAAGATATTCGGCTAGGACTACTTTGAGTATTCGGCTATGGCCTAGAAGGAACTTGCTTTCGGCTTTTGGAAGATTGAGAGAAAAAGAAGAGAAGAAAGGTGAAGAAATCGGCTAGACTTTGCTTGAGTTTTCAGCTTTGGCAAAATAAAAGAGAAGAGGAGGTTCACTAGAGAATTCGGCAGAGGAAAAAGAGAAAAGAAAGAATGAAAAATAGCCACCCTTTTCCCCTTTTTGCCGAAATTACTCTACCTAGAGACCCCTATTCGGCCAACTCTTCCCTATTCTAATAACTTTATTTCTCAATTATCACCTTATTCAAATTAATAAAATTAATCCATCATTTATCTTCCATCTTAGCCGAAATTATTTGAAAGAATAACACCTCATCTTAAACTCCTCCCATAGACACCCCATGCCGTCCATTACTTCCCTTGTTGCCGCAAAAAAATAAAAATTCCCTTATTGCTTTCCTTGTGGCTCGAACTCAAGACCTCCTTGCACTGCATATAGCGTCACTTTCCTGGGCTTTAAGTGGCACCTCCAAGCCACTTAGACAAGCCCATTTCTGTGTCATATTTCCCTTACAAATTTCTTTAAGGCCTTATCAAGCTTAGCTCCCCTTTTAAACTTAAAAATCCAATAATTTCTAAGGCATTTAACTATACACTAAGGTTCACAAAAATTCATAGAACACATTCAGAATATTCATAAGCATGCTACTTCATCTAATTTAGTATTAATGCATAAGCCATAATCCAGGATATTACATGAATTATAAAAATGATTGAACACAAAATCCTTTTTGTCATCTATTAAAATAGGTAGACCATCAATAAGCAGAATAACACATTCACGCACTTCATGATCTAAATGATTTATAAAAATGCAATCAGCACCATGTGTTCTATCAATATCCAAAATAGATAGATCATAAAGAAGCAAATTGGAATAGCTAATCATATCATGATCTAATTACTTTGCAAAAGACAGTTCATCAACACAATGCATGTCATCATTCTTTGGACAGATAGATCACAAACAGTCATAATAGAACAATTAATCATAACATGAACTAAATATTTATCAGCAACCAATTTATCAACGCAAAACTTGCCACCATCAGAAGAAAGCAGAAGATCGTCAACAGTTTTAGAAGGCTTACCTTGATACTCAGAAAGGCAAAGATCAGTCTTACCTTGGTCGAGCAATTCAACCCTTCTCTTTTTGGACATGTAATGTAGTCGATGCTTTACTCGCGAATCAACCTTTTTCAAGCAAAATGAGAATTCCATGTACACGAATTGTATGTGCAACCACAAAATTTGCTTAAGGAACGCATAAAAATTGAGAACAAAGTTGACAAAATTTGTTACCTTATTCAAAAACCTTGTATCAAGAAGATAGAAATCTTTCAAACATACCAGATGATACTTGAGTTTTCCACAAAACAAATCTGAACATATGCCCGGTTTAAAAACTTGATTTTGATTATTTGAGTCAAAATGAATCAATGGTTTCGATGATTCAAACATATTAAACCAATATGAATAATGCATTCTCAATATCAAGCGATCAAAACTCTTGATATGTCTCAATATCGATTTACAAAAATTCAAAGATTTCGAATTGAACAACGAATAAATCTCATAATACCCGCAGTCAAACAAATTGGGATTAAGAGAAAATTTATCGTCATACTTACTCGCATCTTGTACTTGTTGGATATGCGTCTCTTCACCTTCATACTTTGCATCACATTGATTATTAGTAGACAAACTCATCTTACCATCATTTAAAACATCAAAAATGGTTGGAGGATGGAAATCAACGGTATTATCCACATATTCACAAATATTAGAAAAATTTGGTGGAGACGAATTCGTTTCAAAGCACTTACCTTCCTTACCTTCCGACTTGTGTGATTCAACCTTACCTTTTTTAATCAAAGAAAAATGTCGTTCTTCCGGGAGGTATTGAAGTTGAAGGTCTTTGTGCGATACATCGAGAACCTGAAATGAAGAAACAGAAGAAGAACATAGTTCCGATGAGTTAGCTAAATCAACGCTCACTTTTTCTAGCTCATCTTGTTCTTTTGTTTCTTTTTCAATATTTTCAACGCTCTCTTTTTCTTGTACTTCTTTTTCAAGCTCCTTTTCTTTTCTCTCATTTTTGTTTTCTTTTCTCTCGAACTCTTTTTCAATTTCTTTTTCTCTTTCAAATTCTTTTTCTTCTTTTTCATTTGATTTTTCCTTTTCATTTTGATTACAACAAGTGGATGGTTCGAAAGAGTCGAAAAGAGAAAATTTTGACTCAAGGATCGAGGCAATGTTTTCATAGATATCACGATCGATTCCTCGCGAAAAATTCTTCATACGGGACTTTGTTGAATCATAAATTGAATAACTCGTACTTTCGTGTTCATGTTGTCGAAAAGAATCAAGCTCGTAACTTTCTTGTTCATAATGTTGAAGAGCCTCGTACGTGTATCTTTCTTCTCGTTGTCTCGAAGGTCTTGACGAACATGATTCTTGACAATAATCTCTTCTCACATAGTTATTGAATGATGAACTCCTTGATGAAGAAGAATCTTGATAGAAGTCTCTCGACCTTGAAGTCGGTGATGAATGGGAGTCGTATCGAAATTCTTTTATCGAATAACCATCAAAGGTGGGTCTCCGAGATGGTCACCGCTCCGTTTCTCAACTCGTTGTAGTGTGCTTTCGTCGAGCCTCTTCCTCCACTCGGTGCAAATGCTTTTGTATTGGACTTAGCTTTTTCTCGAGCATTCGGTCCATTTCGTTCACCAAGAACTGGAAATCATCGGCGGAGAGTTCTTCTTGAAACATGTTATTGCTGAAAAGAAAATGTTATAAGGAAAAATAAACAGAAAAATTTAAGTACCTTACCACAAAAATCTCACAAGACACTCACAAAGAAAAAAATCACTCACACTCGTGTTTCACTCGTATAAGGCTTTTTCTCTAATGTAGCACTCGTGCCTTTTACCACTCAGTCTCGCTCTCGCAAATTCGTACTTCGTTTCAAAAGACTTATTGCGGCTTGAGGGTTAGCTTCAAAATTGGTTAACAACGGTTTGATGTCGGGAATAGGGGAGGCTGAAATAAAGAAAAGTTTGGTTTCGGGTAGGCTAAACAAAAAAAAAATTGGGTGTGAGGGCGTTGTGGTTTTGAAGGAGTGGGGGTAAGAAGGATGAACACAAGACAAGAACTTACAAAAAAAACTTCACCACTTTTCCTTTTTTTTTACTCGTATATTTTTTTTCTTTTTTCTTTTTACTCTTCGTAATCCCCCTTTTTTTTTACTTCAAATACACTATAATGAAACACAAGAAACAAAAATTACAACTTGAAATTATTATTTTTTTCAAACTTTTTTTGTCGATTTTTTTAACTTACGAACTAATTTCTGGCTTCACGATCGTCATCGAAAATCCTCGTTTGGTAGCTCTAATACCAGATGATACAGTCCGCCTCGGGATGAGTCGAAACGTATGCGAAATGCCCAATCATCTACGAGGATGAATTTTAAAGCCTTTGGGACAAATGACAGTAAATACGGTTAAGATTGCGGAAGCGATGATTAAGTTTATTTATAGAAAGGAATTTAAGTTAAATATGGGTGAATGAGGGACGATGGAAATGATTTGGAAATATGGAATGATAGGTTCGGTTTTATAAGGAAGAAAGAGGGATAAAAGGATAAGTGATGTTTTGGTGGAAATGGAATAAGGAACTTAAACAAAGAAACGATTTAACATTAGCAAATGTCACCCCGGTTTCTATATTTGCTTAAGGTGGAAATATGGATATCGAAGATGGACCAAAGACCCGTTACTTAGAGAAGTAAGAACCAAAGGTATAGATTAATGGAAAGACAAGTGATAGATGCCACAAGCACAGCCCGATAAGTCTATGAAACTTGTACGAAAGTGAAGAGGAGATAACTCACTCGATGAACAAAGTTCATGTAATTTCATAAAAAAAATGATCAAAAACTGATTACAAATGAAATGTGCAAAGTATTTATAGGTTTTTTTTCAAGAGCTAGCCGAATGGCCATAGTTCCTTAATAACTAAGTTTAATTTTCGGTCATAAATTAACTTGATTAATCTAGAAAAGGTCCCCTCATCTTGCTGTCCACGTTCAGCCTTTGGAGCTCAAACATTCATCTTCTAGAAGGCTATGTGCAGCCAAAAGTAATAGGAAGAAAAAAGGGCTGAAATGCTCTTAAATTCGACCTTTGAGGACGTGCATGGTTAGCCTTGAAATTCGAATGGTCATGCCTTTGATCTAGGCTGCATTGGGGACGTGAATGCCCCTCCCAAACTCCCATACCATCTTTTAATTGCTTCCCACGCATGGAGAGACATACCTGCAGCAAATTAAATTCATCTCCTTTATGGCCTTGTCTTTTACTTTCCACGAAGCACTCCTTGAATGCTGAAGCACACCTACCACGCCTAGGAGAAAGCAACCAGCACATTAATCACGTCTAGAAGAGAGGAATCAGCACATTAAATGGTGCCCTTTACTTTCACAAGGCCAAAAAGCTCATTTAAGCCTTTGTCTTTTACGAAAAGTAGCCTAGGAAAGTTGAACAATCAGCCATTGAATGTATCGTCCAAGCCATGCATGCTGCTGATTTATTGAGCTTCTTTAATAGCCTTAATTCCGTCCAAAGCATGTTCCAACACTTCCATAAATAATGTTCACGCATGCTACTGGTTTTGACTTGTTTTAATGTAAATTTGGGAGACATAAAAAACCCACGTTGGAAGCATAAACATCAGCTCATTGAAGTCCCATGCATGCTATCATCCATGCATTAATAACATCCCAAAAAACACTTGCACATCATTAAATTCGGCCATTAGTGCCCAGCAATTAAAACAACTTTTAAAACATGTTTTTTTTTGGCTGGACAAATTAAATAAAGGATGGTTATTACTTATATTAATTTCAGCTGGAATTTTAGGACACATTAGATGCACATTTCGGCCAAATAAATGAAGTATCAGCCAACTATTAAATTGGTCCTAATCTAGACATATTAATGTTAACTATTAATTATGCACTAATTAAGACTTATTTAAGCTTATTTAAATGCAAAAAAATAATTAAAACAAATATTTATTATGTCCAAATTTATTTAATGCATTAAAATTAAAGAATCAGCTCAAAGAGCTGGAGTGAGCTCGAATGAGCTCAAAATTGAGCTCAAATGAATTAATCCGGCTCAATTTGGAAATGCACCAAAGTGCATATCAACTTCACGGCACTTGGGACTTCGAGTTCGAGCTCGTTCAATTTGTAAAATGTTGGTGCCCCGAGTGTGCCCGTATCACTACCCACAACCATACAATTCATCCTTTGTTACCCCCTTTGAAACCGACTAATCTAGACAAAGGTTTAAGCCTTGGCAAATCTGTGTACGAAATTGCGAGAGAAAGTTTGAGTGGTAATGATGCGGGCACGCCCGGGGCACCAATGATTTTCAAACTTATAGAGCTTGAGCCTAAAGTTCCAAGTGCCGTGGAGCTTGTGCGCAACTTGGTGCACTTCCAAATTGAGCCGGATTAGCTCATTCGAGCTCAATTTGAGCTCACTCGAGCTCACTTCAGCTCATTGAGCTGATTACATAAATTTAATGCTTTAAAATAAATTAAATTTTTATTTTTATTTATTTTTCTACAGCCCATTAATGTGTCTAGATATTTTATTTTAGTGTCAAATTTAATTTGCCTAAGTCTAATTTAATTTGTGTCATTTTATTACAGCCTTTTAAGTGTGTTTTAATTTAAGAAGTAAAGTGCAGAATTTTTCTAGTCATTTAAATTTGCGAATTTTCAATGTAGCATATTGGTGTCTTTAAGTTGTCCAAACGTCCCTTGAAGTGTCCATAGCATGTGTTTAATGTTATTCATCTGATTTGGTTTGATTTAATGTGGATTCATGGTCTTTGTAGGTTCAGCCGAACCTATGGAGTGAATTAAAGAAGATACATGTAACACCCCAAACCAGGTCTATGCGTTAAGACGAGATTTGGTTTGTCACACCGAACGAACATCCAATATTCTCTAATGATTTAAGTAAAACAGTAATGCAAAACCTTTAGAAATAAGGTTTAATAAAAACTAAGTACAATGATTAAAATTTATGAATTAAGAAAAATACTTGTTTGAAATCTTATATATATTAGTCAAAACCTTAACGTAGTTTTAAAAGAATTTGAAAGAAATTGAAAAGTAATTTAGGTGTCCAAAATTGTTATAAAACACAATATTTTTAAGAAAACTTTATAGATTTTAACATAAGCCCATTTTAAGAGTCTTAAAATAAAATTAAATCCATCCACACATAAAAATCCATAAAAACATAATTAGAGGCCTTATTACATCATACCCAAATAGTAATTAAAATAAGTAACTTAAATAAAGTTCATAGTTTATAAAACCCAAGCTCGTAGTATGGCCTCCACCATGTCATCCCCGGCTCAAGTCCACATCAATTTCCATTACTTGAGATGGATAATAAAACGGGGTGAGTTACAAAGAACTCAGTGTGTAACTCACTTACCACCATTATTGGGCCAGACCATCAAGGCATTAATTTGGGCTTGAAATAAAATATATAAAATGCATGTAAAATGAATTTCCCAACCAAGCCTAATTTCCATCCGCTACACACCCCCGTACCAACCAGCACACCTGTGGGGATCAAGTCAACCCACCCCGCCAAACACACCAATCGTAGGCATTTAGCCTTTTAAATAATATTGTAGTGCACTACCGAACTAGATTGTGACATAGTCACCGAACTAGAGGCATTAAGCCAAAATTTTGTGGCAGAGCCACCGAACTAGATATGTGGCCACAGGCCTTTCTTCTCTTCATCAAATCCCATCCCATGCATTTATGTATGAATAACAAACTTTAATCATAAATAATTTATCAAGTAACCCATAATACAAATGAGTTTTTAATAAAACCCTTCATTTAGGCCTATTAACAATATAGTATTAAACTTTGGCCCATATCTCGAACTAGAGGGTTTCCGGCCCATTAGCGATCTAGCAAACTTTTATGGCCCAATTTATCGATCTAGCAGTTTTATGGCCCGATTTATCGATCTAGCAGTTTTATGGCCCAATTTATCGATCTAGCAGTTTTATGGCCCGATTTATCGACCTAGCAGTTTTATGGATTTACACAAAAGTACTTATTACTACAACATTTTTGATTTGGCCATTTTTACGATTTATCATAATACTTACTGTTTAGCATCTAACCCGAAAGATAAGTGTGAAGTTACACACCTGGTTATAGTGAGAACTAGACTTTCCCGCTCGTCAACACCTATACATATCACGATAATTAGAATCACTATATTTTATTAACGAAATCAATCTTAGAAATTAACGATCTAACTTTTACCCTCGGATTTTCGAACTACTTCTACTTGCGGTTTCTCCCCGATTGATGGTTCTTTAACCGAATCAAATCCACGAACAAATAATGGTTCGAGTACGAACTACTTCAAACAATTGATTCTCCTCGGATGAACGTCGCAAACCGGTGGGAAATCCGGATTCTTTGAAACGATCCTTTGTTTATACTTAGGGGATTAACGGAACCACCCCTCTTCCGAACACTATTCTTCGCCCTTTTCTTCCCTATCTTGATTGTCTTCAAAGACAAAAGATCGTTAGCACGTCCTAATAATATATATATCAAATATGACTAAAGGTTTTAAGAACGAGATTTCCTTACCACAAATATTCTTGTTCCACAAGGAGAATCGATCCAAGCGTTCTATGTCACTCACGACCACTTGATTTCCGATCTTCCGTTATCGCACTAAAGTATAACAAAAATAAACGTTAATAGAAGGAACGTTTATTTTGATCTAAGAAAGCCTTCATACCACCATCAATATTCGGCCATGACTACTTCTAACTAAACGGAACTAAAAAGAATTCTTACCCTTTTGTCCACGGTTGAAAAGAAAGGATTGAAAAAAATGATGTCTCTAAGTGATGGAGGATTCGGCTATGACTCACTAACATTCGACCATGGAGAAAAAACAATGGAGAAAAGGATGAGTGAAAAGAAATAAAATATGAGAGAAGAGATGATAGTGAAGATTCGGTTTTCAAAGAGAAGAAAAGAGAAAAAAGAAAAAGATGTATTGGAGAGCAAGGTACATTCGGCAATGGAGAAAGAAAACAAAAAGAGAGAGATGGTCTTTTTGGTACTAACACTTTCGGCACTAAGAAGAGGCACAAGAGAATATTCAAAAGATGAACAAAGAAAATGACCAAATGGTCAAAAGAATTAGGCTTTACCAAATGCACAAATTCGGCCAAGGGAGAAAAGTTGAGAAAGGATTGCAAACTTTGCACATATGCTAAGAATGACCAAAAAGAGACTTCAAATCCTAGCCAAACTAACACCAAAAATTCGGCTCCCCCCTAGACCATATTGCCGTCCATATGCATGGTCAAATGGCCATGATTTTGTTTCCAAAACACTTTCCTTGATACTTGCCCTATGTCTCCATATCTTTCCTTATTTTCTTGATTCCCTACCAAAAATTCACTCTTACCTTATTCCTTTGATATACTAACCAAAATAACAAGGTCAACACTTACCATAAATAAGCTTGGCCGACACTTACCATAGAAGAGCAAAATAAAAGTTGTCAAAATGCCATCCAAGGGATTCGAACCACTCTCCTCATGCTATAACCCATGCGCCAACACCACCTTGCCATTTACTCATCTTATGCTACTTTTTAACACTTAATTTAACTTAAGTGTCAATGCCACTTGCTCCACTTCAATAAATTCTCAAACTAAAAAAAATTATTCCATACCCGAATAATTCTATACTCTTCTTCAGGATTATAATAGGCACAAAAAGAAATAAGAAAATTTTTCCTTCATAAACTAAACACCAAAACATGCAATAAATCGATACTTGAATTTTAGGGTGTTACAACTCTACCCTCCTAAAAAAAATTTCGTCCTCAAAATTTACCTGTTTGAAAAAGGTGAGGGGATTATTGTTCCCGAATTACATCTTGAGCTCCCACGTAGCTTCCTCCACTCCGTGATTTTGCCATAAAACCTTGACCAACGGCACGGTTTTCTTTCTTAGCACCTTAGCATCTCGGTCTAAGATTTCCTTTGGTTCCTCCTCAAAAGACAAGTCTGAATACAACTCCACTTCTTCTACCGGTACTATATGCGAAGGATCCGATCTATAGCGCTCAAAGATGGAAACATGAAAAACATCATGAATCGACTCAACTCCGGAGGTAATTCGATCGATAGGCCACTGGACCAACACGCTTCACCACACGATATGGTCCAATGTATCTAGGACTCAATTTGCCCTTCTTCCCAAACCTAAAAATCTTCTTCCAAGGTGAGACCTTCAAGAAAACTTGATCCCCACAAAGATACTCGATACTTCTACGCTCGGATCACATACGACTTTTGCCTATCTGAAGCTTCCTTTAACCGTGCTCGAATAGCTTTTACTTTTTCTTCCGTTTGAGAGATCACCGGGACCTAACATCCATCGTTTCGCCCAATTCGGTCCAACAACTAGGAGAACGACACCTACGACCATATAATGCCTCGTAGGGTGCCATCGAATGCTAGGACCGATAGCTATTGTTGTAAGCAAATTACGCCAATGGTAGAAAATCCTCCCAATTACCTTTGAAGTCGATTATACAACCCCTTAACATGTCTTCCAGAATCTGAATTACTCTTTCTGATTGACCATCTGACTGAGGATGAAAAGCCGTACTGAAGTTTAGCTTTGTTCCCAAAGCTTCATGCAATGCCTTCCAAAACCGTGACGTAAACCTAGGATCCCTATCTGATATAATAGACGCAGGTACCCCATGCAACCTCATGATTTCGGATACGTATAGCTTAGCCAACTTCTGTAACGAGTAATCCATACGAACTGGTAGAAAATGAGCAGTCTTCGTCAAACGATCAACAATTACCCAAACAGAGTTTTTCTTAGTAGGTGTTAAAGGTAACCCACTAACAAAATCCATTGTTATCCGCTCCCATTTCCAAAGAGGAATCTTTACCGGTTGTAATAATCTTGACGGCAATTGATGCTCCGCCTTCACTTGCTGACAAGTTAAACATTTTCCCACAAATTCAGAAATCTCACGCTTCAACCCTGGCCACCAATATTGTTCACGAAGATCCCGATACATCTTATTTCCTCTGGGGTGCATAGCATAAGGGCTACTATGCGCCTCTCGTAGAATCATTTGTCTCAGATCTGAGTCCTTAGGCATACAAATTCTCCCACGAAAACATAACACACCTTCCGCGTTTATGCTAAAATCCTCTATTCCACCATTTTCAACTTGTTGAATTAACAGTCCCAATTTCTTATCTGATATCTGTTTTTCATTGATTTGCCCTAACCACAGAGGCTTCACCTGAAGTTCCACTATCAGACTACCATCCTCGTACAAACTTAAATGGGCAAACATTGCTCTCAAATCTGATACCACCTTACGACTTAACGCGTCTGCTACCACATTAGCTTTTCCAGGATGATACTCGATTGAGAAATCATAGTCCTTTAACAGCTCCACCCATCTTCGTTGTCTCAAGTTTAATTCCTTCTGAGTAAGAAGATACTTAAGACTCTTGTGATCCATATAGATGATAGACTTTTCACCGTAGAGGTAATGCCTCCAAATCTTTAGAGCAAACACTCTGCGCAGCTAACTCCAAGTCATGAGTAGGGTAGTTTACTTCGTGCGGTCTCAACTAACGAGAAGCATAAGCCACCACTTTCCCACTTTGCATCAATACACATCCTAAGCCCGTGTGTGACGACGATCGCGAAGAAACTATAAACTCCTTTCCACCTCTCAGTTGAATCAAGATTGCGCGCTCCGTTAAAATCTTCTTCAATTTCTCGAAACTTTTCTTTGTTTATCGGTCCATAAATATGGTACTCCCTTCCGCAATAGCTTAGTTAGGTGCAGCAATCAACGAAAACCCCTCAACAAAGCGTCTATAGTAACCACCAAACCCAAGAAACTCAGAATCTCGACTCTCGACTTTGGTGGTTTCCAATCCAATCTGACCTCAATCTTCCGAGGATCCACCCTTATTCCTTCGATCGACACCACATGACCCAAGAAAGTCACTTCCCTTAACGAATTCACATTTCTCGAATTTGGCATACAGATTGATTATCTCGAAGTAATAATGCAATACAATTCGCAAATGCGAGTCATGCTCCTCTTCATTCCTTGAATATACGAATGTCATCTATGAATACCACCACAACCTGGTCTAAATATGGTTGAAAGACACTGGTTCATCATATCCATAAATGCAATTTGGTGCATTGGTCAACCCAAACGGCATCACCAAAAACTCATAATGTCCATAACGAGTTTGGAAAGCCGTCTTGTGAATATCCGCTTCTTTCACCTTAGGTCGATGATAACCCGATCTCAAATCAATTTTGGAAAAGCTGAAGCTCCCTTCAATTGATCAAACAGTCGTCAATTCTTGGAGAGGGTACCTATTCTTGATCGTCAATTTATTTAATTGCTCGTAGTCAATACACATACGCATCGACCCATCTTTCTTCTTAACAAACAAAATCGGTGCTCCCCACGGAGACACACTCGGTCGAATAAAGCCTCGATCTAGCAATTCTTGAATTTGAGCTTTAAGCTCCGCCAACTCCTTCGGTGCCATTCTATAAGGAGCAATGGACACCGGAGCTGCCCGGCAAAAGCTCAATACCAAATTCCACTTCCCGATCTGGAGGTACACCGGGAAGTTCTTCAGGAAATACATCTGGAAATTCCTTCACTGTTCTCGCATCTTCCACTGACAACTCCTTGGCATCTAAAGCACTAATAAATGCTAAAAATGTTCCATACCCTTTTCGCACCAACTTTTCTGCCTTAAGTGCAGATACCACATTTGCCAAGTAATTCCTTCGCTCGCCTATCATAATTATTTCTTTATCCTCCACTGTCCTTATTGACATCCACTTTTCAGCACAATCCAATTTTGCCCGGTGCTTAACCAACCAATCCATGCCCAAAATGATATCGAACTCGCCAAAAGGCAATTCCATCAAAATTGCCAAAAATATTTCTCCTTGAATTTCTAAGGGCACATCTCTAAACAGTTTATTTACCAATACCGACTGTCCTAAAGGACTAATTACCTTCATCTCACTATCGGAAATTTCAGAGTCTAAATTCAAGTTTCCAGATATGGTGCTAGCAACATACGAATGAGTAGAACCAATATCTATCAAAGCAATAACAGGTACATCAAAAATGAAGAACGTACCAGTTATCACATTAGGTGCATTGCCATCCTCACGGCGTCTAACTGCATATACCAATCCTGGCTGTCTTGCATCTGTGTTGCCTCTAGGACCATTGCCTCGACCCGCTGCACCTTGACCACGTCCAGCCCCATTACCACCACGACCTGGTCCACGACCTCTCGGTGGTTGCTAAATTCCTCTTGCCGGTGGTGCATCAGTATTACGAGCTTCCTGAGTTGTATCCATTCGACGAGGGCAATTCCTATATTGATGATCCATCGACCCGCATTTATAGCAAGCACCCGTTTTCTTCCAGCACTCTCCAGAATGCCTTTTCCCACAATCAGCACAATCTCGACTCTGATTCATAGTTACAGGTGTTCTACCTTGAGCTGGTTCATCATTCCGAGGCCTCTTCAGAAAACTTCTTGAAGAACCTGAATACTTCATATCTCTCTTGCCTCTAGCTCGTTCTCGATTCTAACATTCCTAGTTCTTAACCTCTTCGGCTATCTTGGCCTTTTCCACAAGCGTGGCAAAAGTTCTAACTTGTTGTGGGGCTATCAAAACCCGCAATTCATCGTTCAAGCCATCCTCAAAGTGTACACAATGCTCATGATCCGTTGCCACTATTGTTCGAGCATAGCGACTCAAGCGCAAAAACTCAGCTTCATATGTCGCCCTTTGTCTTATTCCCTTGGACCAGATTCAGAAATTCCTTCCTTCTGGCATCAACATAACTCGTTCCTACATATTTCCCTTGGAAGGAAACTTTAAAGAATTCCCAATTAACTAATGCAGCTTCAGTGCCTTCTCGGACAGTAAGCCACCATTGGTATGCTTCGTCCCTTAACAAGGACACCGCTCCCCTTAGTTTTTGTTCCACCGTGCACTCAAGATCGTCCATAATTCGCTCCACTGCCTCAAGCCAATATTCAGCGACATTTGGAGCTACACACCGAGACACCTCGAAAACCTCAAGCACCACTTGATTTCAATCGTTTCGATATCGACCCACGAGTGTGGCCCGATTCTAGCTCCAAATGACCCTTTCAAGGACTCGCAGCATTGCTCGCGTCACCGCATTATCTTCTTCCATATGATTATGTGATCCCGTCTCACTTTCGAGTGACGCAGGTGCATCCATTTCCGGCATATGATTCGGTGCTTCGGTTGCGCCTCTAACACCTCGTCCTCTACCACGGCCACGTCTACCATGTCCACGACCACGTCCTCTAGAGCTCATAATGACTGATTTAATCTGATTATGAGTTTTATGAATCAGAATACTATTTCAGTGTTTATTAACGATATTTTATGATATGAAAGAGATAGAGTTGTTTTCGCAACCATATCCTATTGTCTCAATCTCTACGATTTTCAACACCTAAAACTAGAAGTTCTAGAGTGTTTCTTATGATCATATCACAATGATAATAAACAATCAATATCTGAGATACTTACTTGACTTGGCATGAGAATGCTCATGGTGCCATACTACCTTTAAATCAAAAAGTCTAGAAATTTGAGTTGTTTCTCAAACAATTATCTTTATTGAACCCAAACCACAGTCGAGTTTTGAAACTAGCTCTGATACCATTAAATGTAACACCCCAAACTAGGTCTATGCGTTAAGACGAGATTTGGTTTGTCACACCGAACGAACATCCAATATTCTCTAATGATTTAAGTAAAACAGTAATGCAAAACCTTTAGAAATAAGGTTTAATAAAAACTAAGTACAATGATTAAAATTTATGAATTAAGAAAAATACTTATTTGAAATCTTATATATATTAGTCAAAACCTTAATGTAGTTTTAAAAGAATTTAAAAGAAATTGAAAAGTAATTTAGGTGTCCAAAATTGTTATAAAACACAATATTTTTAAGAAAACTTTATAGATTTTAACATAAGCCCATATTAAGAGTCTTAAAATAAAATTAAATCCATCCACACAAAAAAACAATCCATAAAAACATAATTAGAGGCCTTATTACATCATACCCAAAATAGTAATTAAAATAAGTAACTTAAATAAATTTCATAGTTTATAAAACCCAAGCTCGTAGTATGGCCTCCACCAAGTCATCCCCGGCCCAAGTCCACATCAATTTCCATTACCTGAGATGGATAATAAAACGGGGTGAGTTACAAAGAACTCAGTGTGTAACTCACTTACCACCATTATTGGGCCATAAAACTGCTAGATCGATAAATTGGGCCATAAAACTGCTAGGTCGATAAATCGGGCCATAAAACTGCTAGATCGATAAATTGGGCCATAAAATTGCTAGATCGATAAATTGGGCCATAAAACTGCTAGATCGATAAATTGGGCCATAAAACTGCTAGGTCGATAAATCGGGCCATAAAACTGCTAGATCGATAAATTGGGCCATAAAAGTTTGCTAGATCGCTAATGGGCCGGAAACCCTCTAGTTCGAGATATGGGCCAAAGTTTAATACTATATTGTTAATAGGCCTAAATGAAGGGTTTTATTAAAAACTCATTTGTATTATGGGTTACTTGATAAATTATTTATGATTAAAGTTTGTTATTCATACATAAATGCATGGGATGGGATTTGATGAAGAGAAGAAAGGCCTGTGGCCACGTATCTAGTTCGGTGGCTCTGCCACAAAATTTTGGCTTAATGCCTCTAGTTCGGTGACTATGTCACAATCTAGTTTGGTAGTGCACTACAATATTATTTAAAAGGCTAAATGCCTACGATTGGTGTGTTTAGCGGGGTGGGTTGACTTGATCCCCACAGGTGTGCTGGTTGGTACGGGGGTGTGTAGCGGATGAAAATTAGGCTTGGTTGGGAAATTCATTTTACATGCATTTTATATATTTTATTTCATTTTATATTGTTAAAATTTGTAACTGGGTTCAAGCCCAAATTAATGCCTTGATGGTCTGGCCCAATAATGGTGGTAAGTGAGTTACACACTGAGTTCTTTATAACTCACCCCGTTTTATTATCCATCTCAGGTAATGGAAATTGATGTGGACTTGGGCCGGGGATGACTTGGTGGAGGCCATACTACGAGCTTGGGTTTTATAAACTATGAACTTTATTTAAGTTACTTATTTTAATTACTATTTTGGGTATGATGTAATAAGGCCTCTAATTATGTTTTTATGGATTGTTTTTTTGTGTGGATGGATTTAATTTTATTTTAAGACTCTTAATATGGGCTTATGTTAAAATCTATAAAGTTTTCTTAAAAATATTGTGTTTTATAACAATTTTGGACACCTAAATTACTTTTCAATTTCTTTCAAATTCTTTTAAAACTACGTTAAGGTTTTGACTAATATATATAAGATTTCAAACAAGTATTTTTCTTAATTCATAAATTTTAATCATTGTACTTAGTTTTTATTAAACCTTATTTCTAAAGGTTTTGCATTACTGTTTTACTTAAATCATTAGAGAATATTGGATGTTCGTTCGGTGTGACAAACCAAATCTCGTCTTAACGCATAGACCTGGTTTGGGGTGTTACAATACATGTACCTAGGTGCATTGTACCTAGCCAAATGTATCCAAGAACCATGGAGGTGCATGAACGGCTGGAAGCATGTATGTTGCAGCTCATTTTTGGCCCCTCAAGACACCTTTTCAGCCAAGAGTCACTAGCCCTTCAAGCTCCCCAAGGTACAGCCGAATGTACCAATGCATTAAAGAAAGGTTCATGCATATTAAGTGCATTGTATGTGGCCGAATGCTTCCATGTGCATTGGTAGATGCATGTTTGGTTGGACAAGGCTTAAATGCTGCTCATTATCCATCAAAAGACATCAATTAAAGAGCATAATTAAAGTATGGGACGTACCTGGCTGCTGCATGCATTTTCAAGTGACCCAAAACTCATCTCCTCTTCTAGAAACATGGCTAATGAAGTTCCCAAGGGCTGTACATGGACTTGGATGAATTTCTTCTTCATGAAGCATGGCTATTGATGTTCCAAGAGGCTGAATTTGGACTTGTCCATTGACCTCCTTCAAGCATTCATCTACCAAGTTAATTGCTCCATCTAGAAGCTGCCCACTTGACTCCCATTTAGCCGAATCTGCCCATAACCACTTAATGAGTTTATTCCAGATTTTTCAACTCAATTAAGCCTTCTAGAAGTGGCCTTTGACGTCCTCAATGCATGGGAAACTATAAGGAAACCTTCTCCAAAATTCTGGAAATTTCTAAGTGTTTCTAGATTAATTTAGCTTAGTTATTAAGTTATTTGAATGACCATTCGGCTAGCCCTATGATAGCCTATAAATAGTTGTTAATTTCATTTGTAAGAGATAGACTTTTTGCCATTTTTATGAAGCATATGAACTTTGTTCACCGAGTGAGATTTTCTCCTCTCTATCTTTCGTACGAGTTTCGATCCCGACTTATCAAGCTTCGCTTATGGCGTCAATCGTACTCATCCATTTTATTATACCAACGATTCTTATCTCTCTATAGATAATGGGTCTTTGGTCCACCATCGATCTCTATCCTTTCACCTTAAACATCATAGAACCCAGGGTGACACTGACATAGTGTTGAATCGATTCTTTGTTTAAGTTCTTTAATCCATTTCCACCAAAATATCACCTATCTTTTATCCATCTTCTTTCATCCTTAAACTGAACCATCAAACATCATTTCCTTTACTTCCGTTGTTCCCGAACCTATCCTATTATAGACTAAAATTGTTTCCATTTCTACTTAAGCCAATCTCTTTAAGAAATATCTTTAAAAGCTTTCGCAACTTAACCAAATTCTTCATTATTTTTCCCGAAGGCTTGTTTTCTCCTCATAGACGATTGGGCAACTCGCATACATTTTGACTCTTCCCGAGGCGGATTGTATCAGGTAAAAGGCACGAGCGTGTGAGACTATTTGAGCAGAGGTAAAAGCCAAACGAGTGTAAACACGAGCGAGAGTGCAAACCATTAATTTTTCTTTCCGAGTGAAATTGTGAGGATTTTGTTGTGAGGATTTTAATTTTTATTTTACTTAACAAATTTCTTTTCAGCAATCAAAGATGTCTCGCGAAGAATTTACTGAATCAGAGTTCCAATTTTTGGTGCAATAAATGCGAAGAATGGTAAATTCTAAATTAGATATATTGCACAAGAGATTAGACCGTGTGAAGAAAAGAGACTAACGGGAACGAATGTCTTCAAGTCAGAAAGTGGAATCAAGAATATCACGAAGACATACATTCAATGATCATTCAAGAAAAGATTTCCATTGTAATTCCTATTCATCATTGACTTCGAAACAAAGGGATTTCAATCGAGATTTCTTTTCGTCAAGGAATTCAAGACGACGAGGGTCTAACCTTAATTTTGAAACCATCCAAGATGCCATCCGAAGAGATCGGCATGCCTCTTTCCGATCTTCAAAGAAATCCTACTCAGAGTATTTTTCACGAAGCATTGATCAAGATTCTTATGCAAATAATTTTCTTTCTTTTGAACAAAATCATTGTTTTCATGATTCTTTTGAATCTTCTTGTAAAAAGAAAACGAGAAAAGAAAAAGAAGAAAAAGAAAAAGAAATAAAAGAGAGGCAAGAGGTGAGCAAGAGAGAAAATGAGAGATTCTTGATAGAGCTTGAGAAAGTCATTGAAAAAGCCAATGAAAAAGAAAAAGAATAAAAAGAGAATGAAAAAGAGTTTGAGAGAGAAAAAGAAGTTGAACAAGAACAACGAGTGGAAAAAGAGATTGAGGAAAAAGAAACGAGAGATCTCGAGAAAAAAGAATCAAGTGAAAAAGAAAGTGACCAAGCAAGGATTGTTTCCACTAACCCACCTGTTCGATCTTCTTGTGATGTAACTTTTCAGGTTCCTAAAGTCTTGTACGACCAATTCCAGCTTCACTACCTTCCAAACGATAGAAGTTTTCGGTTATTTGAGAAAGGTAAGTACGCAAATGACGACCACCCACTTGTGATTAAAGGTAAGAAAGGTAAGGATTCTATGTTTATCGAATCAAGGATTGCTCATAAAGATTTTGATGGGTTAATTTCTAATATGCCTCCATCATTTGATTTGATTAGTCCTTATTCATCTCTTGATGACCCTGCTTTGAAAAGTGCCGTGAAAATTCTATTTTGTGACACGTTTGATCCTTCTATTGGAATGGCTCACCCTAATCGAATTTTAGACGTGTTTGATAAAAGCTTTGCACATACTAATTTTGGTTATATAAACTCTTTGAACTCATGTGTTAAATATGTCTGTTTAAACATGCCTGTTCATTTGGTTTGTGATAGATTTGAATCTTTGAATAGTTATATGTTCACCATGTCTTTGTTTGACATACATGTTAAAAGGCTTTCGCATGCAATGTTCAAACCGTTTGATTTTGGCCTTCAAGATAAAACTTTGAATTTTTATATGAGATTCCCATGATCTACTTGGTTTTGTCAACTCTGCATGTTTGCTTGATCAAGTGGAATTTAAGTCTTGTAGTGAGTTAATTACATCATTTTCTAACATGTTGTGGACATTAGAAATTATTTAAAATATGTTGCATGTTAGAACGAATGATCAAGTTCGTGTGTTCAAACCTGGTATTTGTTACTTTGATTCGTTTTATAGAAACTTCAAGCAACTTGTTTGTTGTGCATCTTATTTAAGTTTGTTTGATATTCGTACTTTAATTAAGGAAATGAAACTTAATGACTTTGGTTTTGTTTTGTTCCTTAATCATATTGTTTGGCCACATATGAAATATTTGTTTCATTTTGAAAAGGTAAGGCTAACATATGGACTTGAATCAAATTTCCAATATGATCTATCTTTCCCTTTTAAGTCCATCAATTCTGTTAATACTAACCAATCTCGTTTTTGTGAATTCCACACTTCGAGGAGCATGAGATGTCATGGTGTCTCATCACCCATCCAAGTTGTTCGAGATAAAAGGTTTGTATTACATTACATTTCCGAGGAGAGAAGATTTGTCTTGATTGACAAAGGTAAAACCAATCATAAATTTTATTCTCTTCAAGATTGTCAAGGTAAAGTCTCTGAAAATTTTCAAATACCTTTGCTTCATTCAAATGAAGATGAAAATTTTGTTGATTGGATGTTTGGAAATTATTTGAATCATGATGTGTTTGATTGTAGTTTTTGGCCTAGTATTGATTCGTTTGTGTTGGATTGTGATAATGGACATAATGTTTTAACAAATCATGATAATAAGCAAATGATTGAAAGATGTTGGCCATGGTACACTTTGCGTGTACAATCACATGAATTTCTGTTTTTGAATAAACATATTGAAAAGTTTTGGATGTGGATTAGTATGCTTAACTTTTTGCAAATATTCATGACTACTTATCCTTTTATCTAATTGAATCCACATGTTTGCATTGATGGAATAATGAAATTTTTCAATAAATTGAAGTATGTTTGCTTTGTCCAATTGAGATTATTGCCATATGATCTTTGGATTACATTCTATAAGAGCTATTTGGATTTGAATACTTTGCACTTGTCATTGTCAAAATTGATAAGTCATTTTGACAAAATAAAATCAGCTTTTTGCTTAGCATTTAGTTTATCTTTAGGTTTTTGTTGTCTTAATCCACTGTTACTTATCTATGATGGTGATGTGCTTTCTTGTCCATTGATAAATCATTTCCAGGATTGTGTGATATCTTCCATTCCATTTGATCGAGGAAAGCTGAACGAGAGGAAATATTTTCCAATAGAGAAATAACTCGACTTGAGGACAAGTCACCTAAAAGAGGGGGGAATAATACGATCGCGCCCCGGAGTGCATCAAGTTTGAGCAAGGATTCAATGGTGCTGCCCCAAGGACCAATTATGCAAGCTCGAGCTAAGCAATTCAAAAAGACCATTTCGGCCTTAGTTAATCAATTGTGGGGCGAGACTTTAGTTGGAGAAATAGATCGAGTTGGGACCAGCTCAATGAAGTTTCCTTTCAACTTGTTGCAAACCGATTTCAGCTCAATTCCAACTCTTTGAACCATTCCAACTAAATTGAACTTTTTTATTTAATATTCAGCATTGCATTTAGTTTGCATTTTTAAATATTTGCATTTAAGCATCTTAGTTAATAAATGAGTGCTGCTCATTAATTCATCTTAGTTTAATTAGTTGAGTTTCTTTTAATGAATTTAATTTAATAGTTGCTTCATTAATTAATCTAGTTACTTGGTTAATTTATTGATGCATGAGTTAAAGTTCATTTAATAATGCTTTTCTTAATCAAACTAGTTGTTGGAATAAATGATGCTTAAGTGTTAGTTCATTTATTTAAGTCTAGTTGCTGGAATAAATGATGCTTAAGTATTAGTTCATTTATTTAAGTCTAGTTGCTGGAATAAATTATGCTTAAGTATTAGTTCATTTATTTAAGTCTAGTTGCTGGAATAAATGATGCTTAAGTGTTAGTTCATTTATTTAAGTCTAGTTGCTGGAATAAATGATGCTTAAGTATTAGTTCATTTAATTAAGTTAGTTGTTAATTTGTTTTAAGTTTAATAATTGCATTAATGTGTCGGTTACATTTGATAATTGCAGGTGACTTTTCATCTCACATCCATTATTTCTAAAGGCTGTTGTGCATTCATTGAGATGACTTTTCAAGTGAATTCGATTACACAAGAGGGGGGCTGATATTAAGAGGCTTAATTCATCATTAAGAAGTTGTTTTATTAAATAAAGAAGAGCATTATGGTTCTTTAATTTTGGCAGCCTCTTTGTCTTCAACTTCCATAATCATTTGCTTCATGGTATTTACTACATGCAATCAATTCTCCATCATATGGCTGGTGACTTTTTGGTTGATCATGGAGACCTCAAAGGACTTTGACAAGCAATTTAATTGAAGAATTAATCACATTGAAGATGGGAGTTACATGGCTAGAATTCCAAAAGTTGAGACTTTTCATTTGGCTGGTGACTTTTTGGTTGATCATGGAGATCTCAAAGGACTTTGACAAGTAATTTAATTGAAGAATTAATCACATTGAAGATGGGAGTTACATGGCTAGAATTCCAAAAGTTGAGACTTTTCATTAGAGTTCATTATTAGCCTCATTAAAAGTGACCATTCAACTAGTTTCATTTGATACTATAAATACATGTAATCAACATATTGTAGGGAGCTTTTGATGTTTTTGCTTAGTTTGAAAATATTATTGAACTTATATGAAATTTGTGAGATTTCTTTCTCTCATATATCGTTGAAGAACTCGTTGGCTTATCTAGGTCATTAGTGGCGTCAACCTGCCTTCTTCTTTATCCTGAACTTATCACTATCAAATAGTGTGGCGTTCACCCTTATACCAAGGTTCCTACTTTGCTAAGTAGCGGGTCGAGGTTCTCCTATTCACCATCCGACCATCTTGAAAACTTATAAGCATTTGGGTCAATATTTTCTAATATTGGTTCATGTTTGTTTTTGAGATCATTTTCATTCCATTCCATCTTTTCGTTTCATCATAATCGATCCATCCATTTCCCTTTCTATCCATTCTTTGTTATCCAACTTCCATTTTTATTTCCATAATTATATTCTCCAAAATTGAACCTATACATATTTTTCACAACTATAAACCTCTTTTTGAACCCTTAAATATAGCTTCCACCATCATTTTTACCTTAAGGTATCCTCTTAGAAAGAGCCAAATGATACTTCTTCGTAGACGATCGGCCAAACTCGCATACGACTCGACTCACCCCGAGGCGGATCGTATCACCCAAAAACCATAATTTCTCCTATGGACTAACTTGAACCCGGGACTTCATAGAAACCCCGTAACCTTCCAAAATCACCTTCCTGACAGGTCCAACCAGGAATAATGCCGTTCTCATTTTCTCTAAAAATTCCAAATGCTCCTATGCCCAAGGCCCAATGGGCCCAATTCTACTAGGCCCAAATTCAGGGTGTTACATTGGGAACGTGAATAGCCATCCAAAACCATTCATGCAAGCTTCTTAAATGCTATCCACGCATGGAGAAGCAAATACCCAGTAACTCCTTTAATGCTGCTCCCTTTTGACATTCACGAAGCAATGTTCCTTCTTGGCTGCTGGTGTGCACAAAAAATCAGCTGGAAAAGGATGTTGATTCAGCTCCATCCAAGGTCCATTGATCTTCACGAAGAGATCACATGGAAAAAGAAACTAGCAGTTCATTCAATTTGTCTACCAGCAGCTCATTAAATCCTTTGCTGTTCACGAAATAGCATTCAATGCATTGTCTATTGCTTTACTCGAAAAGGCACATTTGAAAAGGAGAATTTGATAGCTTCTTAATGTCCATGCATGCTTCTCCAGTAGCTTATTAAATACTTTCCATGCATGCTTGCTTTAAGGATGCCCCATGCATGAATGCTTGTCTTTAAAGGCTTGAAAAGCTGAACCAGTAACTCACTTAATGTGCCGCCCAAGCATGCACCAACATGACATTAATTTCGGCACAACATGCTTATTTTTAAACCTGCACAATAAATCAACAGATTAAGTTCATAAATTTGGCAGCAAGATACATTAAATTCGGCAGCTGCTAATTAAAACATGTTTCAGCTTAAGTGATACGATCTACCTCAGGATGAGTCAAAACATATACGAGTTGCCCAATCGTCTACGAGGAGTAAATCAAGCCTTCGGTGATAATGAGAAAATATGGAAGAGTTGCGGAAGCCTTTAAGTGAATTGGTTTTAAGAAATATATTAAGTTAGGAATGGAGGTTTGAGAAATGAAGGGAACGGTTTATATGATAGGTTCGGTTTTATGTTGAAGGAAGATGGATAGAAGATAGGTGATATTTTGGTTAAGTGATAAGTGATATTTGATGGAGATGGATAGAAGAACTTAAACAAAGAATCGATTCAACACTATGATAGTGTCACCCCGGGTTCTATAATTGTTTAAGGTGGGAAATGGTAATCGAAGGTGGACCAAAGACCCGTTTCTTATCAAAGTAAGAACCAATGGTATAGATTAATGGAAGAACAAGTGATAGACGCCACAAGCACGGCTCGATAAGTCTATGAAACTTGTACGAAAGTGAAGAGGAGACAAGCTCACTCGATGAACAAAAGTTCATATAATTTGATTAAAATTCAAAGATGAAAGTTCCCATTTACAAATGAAAATAACAACTATTTATAGGCTAATATGAGAGCTAGCCGAATGGTCATCCAGATATCTTAAAAGCTAAGTAAGAATTAAACTAGATTAAGCTAGAAAAATCTAGATTAAAGTCCTTTGGCTTGCTTGGCTAGGTTGGCCGAATATGGCCCCTTGGTGTGCTTGCACATTCGGCTGAATGTGGAGGAGAGAATCACCTCCTAGATGGTTCAAATTTACTTGACAAATTCGGCATTGAAACTTGAGTAGGGTGCCTTGGAAACCCGAAAAGGCATACAACTCTTTAATGGCATCCTTGGGACGTGAATGGCCTTCTGTGCATGCTTCTTGGATATTGTCCATGCATGAAGAAGCAAAGCCTTAAATGTTGTTCCCCTTTGTCTTTCATGAGACAATGTTTGGAAAGGAGGAAGGAGTGATAATTAATTCGGCCTAGTGAACCTTGAATGAGGTGCCTTGGAAATCTAATTTGGGCATGCTAAAAAGGCACCTTGGAGACGCCAACAATCAGCCTCTTTGGTGTCCTCAAAATGCACCAGCTGAAACTTTAATGCATTGTCCTTTTATGTTCACGAAAACGACACCAGCATCCATTAAATGGTGTTCATGTATGTCCAACAAATCATTAAGTTCGGCCAAAAAGAAAATGTTGTACATTAATATATTAATTTTGTCCATTCATGCTGGACAAGGACTTTATTGCCGTCCCAACATCTCCATAAATTCGGCCATTGACTTGAATTAAATTCAGCTACACACATGCATTAATTCGGCACATTAAGCATTGTGCTTGGTGAGATGAATTGTAACGACCCAAAATTGGGCCTAGTAGGATTGGGCCCATTGGACCTTGAGCATAGAAGCATTTTAAAATGTATGGGAATTTGAGAATGACATTATTTAAAGTTGGACTTATTAAGAGGGTGATTTTAGAAAGTTACGGGGTTCTAGGAAGTTCCGGGTTCAAATTGGGCCTTAGCAAAATTTTTGTGTTTAAGCACTTTAAGGTGAGAAGGTAAGTGGCATCAAGGCTTATGGAAATAAGTGTGCATTTTGCTAGCACAAGTGAAGCTAGTGGAGGAGTGGTGTGGCGTTGCATGTATGGGCTTGAGGGGTGGAGTTCGAATCCCACCTAGTGCAAATTTTGTGATTTTATTTTTGTATTCCTTCCCTAAGTGTCAGCCAAGGTGGTATTTAAGGCAAGGAAGACTTTTTGGTTTTGAAAAGGTGGCTAAAGAAATATGGTATGGAGGAAGATAAGGGTTGATGATGGAAAGAATCAAAAGAAAAAGGCATGTGAAGGGAACATGTTGGCTTATAGTGTGGAAGGTGTTTTGGAAAGATTTTTATTTGGTCAATGCTCATATTTTGGAAAAGATGATACATGGTTTTGGTTAAGGGAAAGAGTCCCCAAATTCCTCTAGCTCTCTCTTGCATTTTCACATCTTTGGGGGTCATTTCTTTTTCCTTTCTAAATATTTTGGTTCTTTTAATTGCATTTCCTCTTGACCGAAACTTCAATTTGCCTATTGACTTCTACTCTTTTCTTTTCAAACATTCTCTTTTATACACCATAACTGAAACATCAACTTCATCTCATAGTCGAAACTTGGTTCTTGTGGTTGCCAAAGCTTTTTTGTCTTCTCGGGTTTTCAGTGGTTGTAAGGCCGAATCTATTCTTTGCTACTTCCATCTTCTTGGTTCTCTTGGTGTGGGCCGAATCGGTAGAGTGTTAGCTTACACTCTTATCATCTTTCTAGCCTTAAGGAAATCGATAGAAGGGGATCTATTATTGTCAAGGTAAGGGATTCGTCATGATTTTTTTTGATCTTTTTCGTTGATCGGTTAGTTGCTAAACGATATAGAGGTGATGACTAATCATTTATTTTTAGGGACCAAATCGCTCGATCACCTATCCCTCGTAATAAGAGACTCGGATTGTTGGTAAGTGATATAGATTGTTAATCAATCGCAATACTTGGTTGAAGTTAAAAATTGGGCTTTGGACTAATTGTTAACCGATTGTACCTTTAGGTGCCGCGGAGAGTATCGTGTTACGGATTCCGAATAAGGTGTGTAATCCCGTACCCTTCCGAATACCTGTTTGAAATGGTGTGTAATCTCATACCTCTCTGAAAGTTTACATGAAATGTTCTGTAACATCCCAAAATTGGGCCTAGTAGAATTGGACCTATTGGGCCCATTGGGCCTTAAGCGTAGAAGCGTTTTAAAATTTTTGAGAATAAGAGAACGGCATTATTTCAAGTTGGACTTATTAGGAAGGTGATTTTGGAAAGTTACGGGGTTCTATGAAGGCTCAGGGTTGAATTGGGCCCTAGTAAAAATTTGGTATTTAAGCCTATTTAGGAGAAATAGTAAGTGACCTCAAAACTTATGGAAATAAATGAGTAAATTGCTAGCATAATTGAACAATTGGTAAGAAGGTTATGGCGCCACATGAAGTACCTTGAGGGAAGAGGTTCAAATCCCCTTGATGCAAAATTTTGACTATTATTTTTGCATTCTTTCCCTAAGTGTCGGCCAAGCATGTAAATAAGGCAATGTGGACTTTTCATTTTTGGCAAGATGGCTAAGGAAAATAGGAAAGGATGAAGGTGAGGAAAGAAATCAAGAGAAAGGGGAAAGTAAGGGGAACATGTGGCCTTTTTCAAGGGAAATGTTATGGAAAGTGTGGTTGGCCAATTTTTGACCATTATGGTCATGAATGTGGACGGTTTTGGGTGTAGAGGGAGGTAGTCGAATTTTCTTTGGCAATTGGTAAAAGTTTTGGTGTTGTTTTGGCCAAAAACTCCTATTTGCAACTTTTGTGTCATTTTTCTTTTCTCTCCAAATTTCCTTCTTCTTGCCGAATCTTCAAGCTTTGAGTGTACATCTTTCTCCTTTGTTTGGCCAAATCACTCACCTTTTTGTTCATCTCCCCTTAGATAGCTGAAACAATCTAGCACTCTTCTCTCCATCCATTCTTTTCTTTTGACCTTTTCATCAACATTTTCTCTATTCTTAATTCGACATTACCTTGTGATCAAATCATCCTCTTTTCATAGTGATTTAAGTGAGTGGTGCTACAAGGAAATTAACAATCGGTAAGTAGTAGTTCTCTCTTTGTCAATAACTTTGTTTCATCCTAGTTTTTCCTTAATAATCGAGTGTTCTTCTTTCTCTCTCGTTGGGTCTGAGTTACATTCTTTTCTGTGATATGGCCATCGTTGGATGTAGGGCTTTCAACAAGGTGAAGGAACACAAGTGAATTGTATTAACCAAATCGTTATCGTCGACTCGTCAAGCAAGTGGGGTAAGAACGTTGTTATAAGATTTGTTTTGGTCAAAGGTGGGATAATTGCTAACGACTCTTTCACTCACCAAATATTGTTAGGATGGGATTTTAGTAGCCAAAGGGTAGGATTGATTTTTGGTGCACTGAGGGAGATCACATTCGTGGTGTTGAAACGGTAGAAAGCACAACTTGTAATCAAGGTGTGAAATCCTGTACCCTTCCGAATACATGTTTGAAATGGTGTGTAATCTCATACCTCTCTGAATTTTTGTATGATATGTTCTATGATTCGGTCGAAATACCGAAGAAAATCAGAAACCAGCATCCGAGACCACTTGGGAGTGCGTATGTTCATAGTAGTAACCATAGTTTGCAAGGAAACAATTTTTGGTCAGCAACAGTGACGTGATTTTGAAAAATCATGAAAAATAGGATAAAGGGAATTAGAAAGCGAAAAAGATATTGAAATAAAGCTTACTGTGTCTATTTTTATATGGAATAAACGGAGAAGGAAAAGGAATTTTATATTCTGAGATATCTTAATTTTAGTGAGACTGGTTCTGATCGACTTCGTGGTTCCCTGTTCTGTCTTGGAAAAATTGGTTAAAATTTTGCAAAGTGAATTATGAGTTATAATTTATATGTATAGATTTTCAATAGACACAAGTGGGAGCAACATATGAAAACCGTACAGTGAGATATTTGAATTTTGGGTAAGAGAGGTCAGAACCATTGGACAGTGTAACAAGGGAATCTTTAAGGAATAAATTGTACTAAATGGTTAAGCCAAAAATTTTGGAAAAATAGTAGTAAGAAGATATATGAGTCTAGTTTCAAGGAAAATTTACGGATTTATATTTCGAGATTCCTAACTCGAGTTATAGTCAATTTAGTCAGTACGACGCAGATGGACAGTTTCAAATTTTTATGCCCAAATTAGTAGTTAAGTCCGGGGTTGCGAAATTACCAAAATACCCTTAGAGTGTAAATTACCGAAATACCCCTGGGTTGCGAGATTACCGAATTACCCTTAGTGGGTAAAATTACTGATTTACCGAAATGCCCCTATGGGCCGTTTTGATAGATTGTTATAATGGGCCGATTTACCGAAATGTCCTTATGGACCGAATTACCGAAATGCCCCTATGGGCTGAATGATCGTATTGCTTTAATGGGCTGATTCATAAAAAGTATTCAATAGGTTAATGGATGTTATTTTTATATGGATGTTTTACGATTATGTATGATGCATCTTTACATATTGCATGGGATGGGAAAATTTGAATGAAGAGAAGTATAGACCGGTGGCATTGCCATAAATTCTGATAATGGCTATGTGCCTAACATATGAATTAACGACTCTGTGTCGATCATTTTACCGTATATGAATCTGGTGGCTCACCACAAATAGTATAAATGGCGGCTTGATCGCAAATTGGAGAGATCGGCGGGGTGGGTTGACTTGATCCCCACAGAGAGACCGGGTGGTACGGGGAGAGATTGGATGGATGGGTTGGGTTGCATACTTTGCATTCATATATATATACTGTTTTGTAATTGGGCTTCGGCCCAAGATTATCTTAAATGGGCTTAGGCCCAAGATATTTCTAAGCGGGTTCAGGCCCAGTGGTTGACGGCAAGGGGATTTCACACTGAGTTCTTGTAACTCACCCCCCTTTTTCTTAACCCTTGTAGGTAATGCTCCGTAATGAGGACTTGGGCCCATGGATGACTCGGTGGGGGCCATACTTCAAAAACGGTGTTTTATTTTGAACTTTAGATTTTTAATTTCGTTCACTTTACTATTTTGGGTTTTTATGTTGTAATAAGGCCTCTGGAGTGTTTTATTATTTGCTTTATGGTTGATATACTTATTATTTTGCTTAAATTGTTTAAAACGAGAATTTTCTAAAACTTAAATAAAGGTTTTCCAAAATTGATTAACATATGGATTTCATAACAAACTTTTACAAATATTTTTAACATTGGAAATTTTCTCTCAAATTATCAACGATATTTTCAAAAGTCACGGTTTTAAAAGATTACTAGTTCGATTATCGATTTATCAAACAACCTCTCAAAAATACTTGCATTTTATCTACGTTTTCGCAAAATTTTAAAAATGCTTTTGCAACTCTATTTCTAAACGTCACATTTTCGTAAATTGTTTATTTCAAATATGCTTCCGCAAACGAAAAGGTTTTTAAAGATAATTACGTTTTCAATTAGACATGAATTGCTTAAGTGTTTTAGGGTTTTTAATAAAGAGGCTGTATTTCTCAAGCAAGTTTTTACTTCCATGTGACACACCAGATTCGGGCCTAACTTCTAGGCCGGGTTCGGGGTGTTACATGTTCTGTGATTCGGTCAAAATACCGAAGGAAAACCAGAAATCGGCATCTGTGACCACTCGGGCGTGCGTATATTCGTAGTAGTAACCATATTTTGTAATGAAACAGTTTGGTCAGCAGCAGTGACGTGATTTTGAAAAATCATGAAAAATAGGATAAAGGGAATTAAAAAGTAAAAAAGATATCCAATTAAATATTACGGTGTCTATATTTATATGAATGAAACAGAGGAGGAGGAGGAGTTCTATATTCTGTGATATCTTAATTTTAGTGAGACTGGTTTTGATTGACTTCGTGGTTCCCTATTTTGTCTTGGAAAAATTGTTCAAAATTGTACAAAGTGAATTATGAGTTATAAGTTATATGTATAGATTCCTTAGTGAGCCTATTTTCAATAGAAACAAGTGGGAGCAACATATGAAAATCGTACAGTGAGATATTTGAATTTAGGGTAAGAGAGGTCAGAACCATTGGTCAGTGAAACAAGGGAAATTTTAATGAATAAACTGTACTAAATAGCCAAGCCAAAAATTCTAGAAAAATTTTAGTAAGAAGATATATGAGTCTAGTTTTAAGTAAAATTTACGGAACTAAATTTTGAGTTTCCTAACTTGAGTTATAGTAAGTTTAGTCAATATTGGACAGTTTCAATTTTTATGCCCCACATTAGTAGTTAAGTCTGGGTTGCGAAATTACCAAAATACCCTTGGAGGGTAAATTATAGAAATACCCCTGGGTTGCTAGATTACCGAATTACCCTTAGTGGGTAAAATTACCGAATTACGAAATGTCCCTATGGACCGATTTACTGAAATGTCCCTATGGGCTGAATTATCGAAATGCCCCTTTGGGCCGAATTATTAAAATGCTATAATGGGCTGATTCATTAAAAATATTCTATAGATTAATGGTTGTATTTATATGTGGATATTATATGTTACTATGCATATTGCATCTTTATATATTGCATGGGATGGGAAACTTGAATGAAGAGAAGTGTAGACCGGTGGCATTGCCACAAATTTTGATAATGGCTATGTGCCAATTTAAATATGGCTTTGTGCCATCGTGATTAAGGTTGTGTGTCGATTATATTACCGTATATGATACTCTAGTGGCTTAGCCACAAAAATATTATAAATGGCAGCTTGTCTGCAAATTGGAGAGACTGGCGGGGTGGGTTGACTTGATCCCCACAGGAGAGATTGGTTGGTCGGGGGAGAGATTGGATGGATGGGTTGGGTTGCATACTTTGCATTCATGTCATTTATTTATTACTTTATTATGGGCTTAGGCCCAAGTTGATGCTAAACGGGTTCAAGCCCAATAGATGACGGTAATGGGTTTCACACTGAGTTCTTGTAACTCACTCCTTCTTTTCTTAACCCTTGTAGGTAATGCTCAGTGATGTGGACTTGGGCCATGGATGACTCGGTGGAAGCCATACTTATATAATGGTGTTATTGAACTTTAGATTTCTATTTCCGTTCACTTTACTACTTTTACTATTTTGGGTTTTTATGTTGTATTAAGGCCTCTGGAATATTTTATTTTGCTTTATGTTTGACGTACTTATTATCTTGCTTGAATTATTTTAAATGAGAATTTTTCTAAAAACTTAAATAAAGGTTTTCCAAAATAGAATAACAAATGGATTTTATAACAAACTTTTACAAATATTTTAACTCGAAAATTTTCTCTCAAATTATCAATGATATTTTTTTAAAAGTCACGATTTATAAGGTCTCTAGTTCAAATTATCAATTTATCAATCAACCATCGAGATTAGTAGTATTTTATCAAATGTTTCAAATCAAATTTGTTTTCTTGATTATAACAAAATAATATCTATTTTAGTACAAATCAAAAGGGATTTAACACGTTTTTCTCATATGACATGTCAGATCCGGTCATAACGCATGAGCTGGGTTTGGGGTGTTACATTTAATGGTATCAGAGCTCGGTTGCAAAACTCGGCTGTGGTTTGGGTTCAAAAGCATTTTCCAAAGCTGTTTAAAATTTTAAATTATAGATGCATGTTCTAAAGGAAGTATGACACCACGGGTATCCGGCACCAAGTCAAGTAAGTTTATGTTTTCAATTTATGATTATTGTGGTATGACTGTAGAAATACTCTAGAACTCTTAGCTTCAGGAGCTGAAACTATAGAGATTGAGACCTTAGATACGTACTACGAAAACAACTTTACTTCCTATACTCCATAAAACATTGTTTAATAAACACTAAAATAGTATACTAATTCATAAAACTCGTAATAAGATTAAGTCGACATTAGTGATCATGAACGTTAGAAGATGTGGACGCGGTAGACGTGGACGTGGTAGAGGCCGAGGTGCTAGGGCTAGATCTTCAGCATCGGGGCATGTTTCTGAAAGGGAGGTGTTGGCATTGTCAGTGGCTGAGACAGAGTCTTATGACCGAGATGGAATTGATGAGCTGACTCAGCTAGTTAGGGAGCTTGTGGAGGAGGTTAGAGAAATTGGTCAAACACTTCGAGTTGGGCGCGTGGACTGTAAGAAGAAATTAGATCGCAGTTCTCTAGGGTCGCAGTCTCATTCCGTAAAGCGTGTTAAGGCACGTACAAACTTTCCAGCTTGCGATTATTACAGAAGGTGTCATCCGAGAGAATGCTAGAAGAGGTCAAGAGCATGCTTGAAATGCGGGTCTAAGGAGCATAAGGCTCGGGATTGTTTCATCACCATCAAGTCAGGTATGTTATGGTTGGACGTGATGATTGAATGTAGAAAATTTTAGGTATAAGTGGTAGATAACTGCTTGCTTCTGTGGTTAGATGTTTGGTTGAGTGAAAGAGGATTCAAGATTTTGTTAAAAGTACATTAGTGTTATTAAGATCGAGAGTGCAATAAAGCATAGTGGTGTGATTTGAGCGGTGCGTTTAGTAGTTGGTTGGAAATTTTGAGGACGAAATTTCTTTAAGGAGGGTAGAATTGTAACGACCCAAAATTGGGCCTAGTAGGATTGGGCCCATTAGACCTTGAGCATAGAAGCATTTTAAAATTTATGGGAATTTGAGAACGGCATTATTTCAAGTTGGACTTATTAGGAGGGTGATTTTGGAAAGTTACGGGGTTCTAGGAAGTTCTGGGTTCAAATTGGGCCTTACCAAAATTTTTGTGTTTAAGCACTTTAAGGTGAGAAGGTAAGTGGCATCAAGGCTTATGGAAATAAGTATGCATTTTGCTAGCACAAGTGAAGCTAGTGGAGGAGTGGTGTGGCGTTGCATGTATGGGCTTGAGGGGTGGAGTTTGAATCCCACCTAGTGCAAATTTTGGGATTTTATTTTTGTATTCCTTCCCTAAGTGTCAGCCAAGGTGGTATTTAAGGAAAGGAAGACTTTTTGGTTTTGGAAAGGTGGCTAAAGAAATATGGTATGGAGGAAGATAAGGGTTGATGATGGAAAGAATCAAAAGAAAAAGGCATGTGAAGGGAACATGTTGGCTTATAGTGTGGAAGGTGTTTTGGAAAGATTTTTATTTGGTCAATGCTCATCTTTTGGAAAAGATGATACATGGTTTTGGTTAAGGGAAAGAGGGGGAGCCGAATTTCTCTAGCTCTTCCTTGCATTTTCACATCTTTGGGGGTCATTTCTTTTTCCTTTCTAAATATTTTGGTTCTTTTGATTGCATTTCCTCTTGACAGAAACTTCAATTTGCCTATTAACTTCTACTCTTTTCTTTTCAAACATTCTCTTTTATACACCATAACCGAAACATCAACTTCATCTCATAGCCAAAACTTGGTTCTTGTGGTTGCCAAAGCTTCTTTGTCTTCTCGGGTTTTCAGTGGTAGTAAGGCCGAATCTATTCTTTGCTACTTCCATCTTCTTGGTTCTCTTGGTGTGGGCCGAATCAGTAGAGTGTTAGCTTACACTCTCATCATCTTTCTAGCCTTAAGGAAATCGATAGAAGGGGATCTATTATTGTCAAGGTAAGGGATTTGTCATGGTTCTTTTTGATCTTTTTCGTTGATCGGTTAGTTGCTAAAGGGTATAGAGGTGATGACTAATCGTTTATTTTTAGGGACCAAATTGCTCGATCACCTATCCCTCGTAATAAGAGACTCGGATTGTTGGTAAGTGATATAGATTGTTAATCAATCGCAATACTTGGTTGAAGTTGAAAATTGGGCTTTGGACTAATTGTTACCCGATTGTACCTTTAGATGCCATGGAGAGTATCGTGTTACGGATTTCGAATAAGGTGTGTAATCTCGTACCCTTCCGAATACCTGTTTGAAATGGTGTGTAATCTCATACCTCTCTGAAAGTTTGCATGAAATGTTCTGTGATTCGGTCGAAATACCGAAGGAAAATCGGAAACCGGCATCCGTGACCACTCAGGCATGCGTATATTCGTAGTAGTAACCATATTTTGCAATGAAACAGTTTGGTCAGCAACAGTGATGTGATTTTGAAAAATCACGAAAAATAGGATAAAGGGAATTAGAAAGTGAAAAAGATATCGAATTAAAGCTTACAGTGTCTATTTTTATATGAAAGAAACAGAGGAGGAGGAGGAGTTCTACATTCTGTGATATCTTAATTTTAGTGAGACTGGTTCTGATTGACTTCGTGGATTCCCTGTTCTGTCTTGGAAAAATCATTTAAAATTGTACAAAGTGAATTATGAGTTATAAGTTATATGTATAGATTCCTTAGTGAGCATATTTTCAATAGAAAGAAGTGGGAGCAACATATGAAAACCATACAGTAAGATATTTGAATTTTGGGTAAGAGAGGTCAGAACTGTTGGTCAGTGAAACAAGGTAAACTTTAATGAATAAACTGTACTAAATATCTAAGCCAAAAATTCTAGAAAAATTTTAGTAAGAAGATATATGAGTCTAGTTTCAAGGAAAATTTACGGAACTAAATTTCGAGTTTCCTAACTCGAGTTATAGTCAGTTTAGTCAATATGTTGCAGATGGACAGTTTTAATTTTTATGCCCCACATTAGTAGTTAAGTCTGGGTTGCGAAATTACCAAAATAGCCTTGGAGGGTAAATTATCGAAATACCCCTGGGTTGTGAGATTACCAAATTACCCTTAGTGGGTAAAATTACCGAATTAAAAAATGTCCCTATGGACCGATTTACCAAAATGTCCCTATAGACTGATTTACCGAAATGTCCCTATGGGCCGAATTATCGAAATGCCCCTATGGGCCGAATTGTTAAAATGCTATAATGGGCTGATTCATTAAAAATATTCTATAGATTAATGGTTGTATTTATATGTGGATATTATATGTTACTATGCATATTGCATCTTTATATATTGCATGGGATGGGAAACTTGAATGAAGAGAAGTGTAGACCGGTGGCATTGCCACAAATTCTGATAATGGCTATGTGCCAATTTAAATATGGCTTTGTGCCATCGTGATTAAGGCTGTGTGCCAATTATATTACCGTAGATGATACTCTGGTGGCTTAGCCACAAAAATATTATAAATGGTAGCTTGTCTGCAAATTGGTGAGACTGGCGGGGTGGGTTGACTTGATCCCCACAGGAGAGATTGGTTGGTCGGGGGAGAGATTGGATGGATGGTTTGGGTTGCATACTTTGCATTCATGTCATTTATTTATTACTTTATTATGGGCTTAGGCCCAAGTTGATGCTAAACGGGTTCAAGCCCAGTGGATGACGGTAAGGGGTTTCACACTGAGTTCTTGTAACTCACTCCCCCTTTTCTTAACCCTTGTAGGTAATGCTCAGTGATGTGGACTTGGGCCATGGATGACTCGGTGGAAGCCATACTTCAGAAATGGTGTTATTAAACTTTAGATTTCTATTTCCGTTTACTTTACTACTTTTACTATTTTGGGTTTTTATGTTGTATTAAGGCCTCTGGAATATTTTATTTTGCTTTATGTTTGACGTACTTATTATCTTGCTTGAATTGTTTTAAATGGGAATTTTTCTAAAAACTTAAATAAAGGTTTTCCAAAATAGAATAACAAATGGATTTTATAACAAACTTTTACAAATATTTTAACTCGGAAATTTTCTCTCAAATTATCAATGATATTTTTTTAAAAGTCACGGTTTATAAGGTCTCTAGTTCAAATTATCGATTTATCAATCAACCATCGAGATTAGTAGTATTTTATCAAATGTTTCAAATCAAATTTGTTTTCTTGATTATAACAAAATAATATCTATTTTAGTACAAATCAAAAGGGATTTAACACGTTTTTCTCATGTGACATGTCAGATCCGGTCATAACGCATGGGCCGGGTTTGGGGTGTTACATGAATGGACGCATGGAGAAATGCAATCAGCAGCCCCCTTAAATGAGTTGTTATTCACGATGGTGATACGAGCACGCCCAAGGCCTCCAACATTTTGCGAACTAATGAGCTCGGGTCATTGAGCCCAAGTGCCGTGGAGCTTGTGCGCAACTTGGTGGACTTCCAAATTGAGCCGGATTAGCTCATTCGAGCTCAATTTGAGCTCACTTGAGCTCACTTTAGCTCATTGAGCTGATTACATAAATTTAATGTTTTAAAATAAATTAAATATTTATTTTTATTTATTTTTTCTACAGCCTATTAATGTGTCTAAATATTTTATTTAGTGTCTAAATTAATTTGTCTTAGTCTAAATTAATTTGTCACATTTTTATTACATGTTTTTAAGTATTTTAATTCAAGAATTAAAGTGCAGTTTTTTTAGTTAAATTTAGGGGCTGCCGAATTTTCAATGAAGCATAATGGTATCTTTAAGTTGTCCAAAATGTCCCTTGATGTGTCCATAGCATGTGTTTAATGTTATTCATCTGATTTGGTTTGATTTAATGTGGATTCATGGTCTTTGTAGGTTCAGTCGAACCTATGGAGTGAATTAAAGAAGATACATGCACCTAGGTGCATTGTACCTAGCCGAATGTATCCATGAACCATGGAGGTGCATGGACGGCTGGAAGCATGTATGTTGCTGCTCATTTTTGGCCCCTCAAGACACCTTTTTCAGCCAAGAGTCACTAGCCCTTCAAGCTCCCCAAGGTACAGCCGAATGTACCAATGCATTAAAGAAAGGTTCATGCACATTTAGTGCATTGTATGTGGCCAAATGCTTCCATGTGCATTGGTAGATGCATGTTTGGTTGGACAAGGCTTAAATGCTGCTCATTATTCATCAAAAGACATCAATTAAAGAGCATAATTAAAGTATGGGACGTACCTAGTTGCTGCATGCATCTTCAAGTGGCCTAAAATGCATTTATCCTTCTAGAATGCTGCCCCTTGACGAAAGTTCATGTAATTTCATAAAAAAATGATCAAAAACTGATTACAAATGAAATGTGCAAAGTATTTATAGGTTTTTTTTCAAGAGCTAGCCGAATGGCCATAGTTCCTTAATAACTAAGTTTAATTTTCGGTCATAAATTAACTTGATTAATCTAGAAAAGGTCCCCTCATCTTGCTGTCCATGTTTAGCCTTTGGAGCTCAAACATTCATCTTCTAGAAGGCTATGTGCACCCGAAATTAATAGGAAGAAAGAGGGGCTGAAATGCTCTTAAATTCGGCCTTTGAGGACGTGCATGGTTAGCCTTGAAATCCGAATGGTCATGCCTTTGATCTAGGCTGCATTGTGATGCGATCCTGGTCGCATCATGTTTCGATACATCTCGACGACATCGAGATTGGCCCAAACTCGAGGGGCCAAAGTGCAAAATGAAGCTGATTCCAGCTCATTTTCAGCTCAATTAAACTTCCTTCCTATGTGGTTCAGCTCACATGAGTTCATCTCAGCTCATTGAGCTTGGTTTAAGTTCACATTTAATTCATTCAGTTTGTGTTTAGCTAGATTTAATTCATGCATTTTTATTTTGCTGAATACAAACTTCTAAATTAAATATTAGCTTTAAATAAAGGTGTTTAAATAAATAAGATGTGTTTAATAAGAGGCTTAATAATTAATCTAGTTACTAGGATGTTTTAATGAAGTATGAGTTTAAGTTAGTTTAATTCTACTTCCATAAATTAACTAGTTGCTGCATTAATTGAAGTCTTAAATTTTAGTTTATTTAATAAAGTGTTTAAGTTAGTTTAATTCAGCTTCCATAAATTAACTAATTGCTGCATTAATTGAAGTCTTAACTTTTAGTTCATTTAATAAAGTCAAGTGTTTAATGTGTTGAGTTAAATTAGTGTTTAATAAGTGTTTAATGTGTTAAGTTAAATTAGCTTTTAATAAGTGTTTAATGTGTTTAAGTTAAATTAGTGTTTAATAAGTGATTAAATGTGGTTAATATGTACATTTAATGTGTTTGAATGTAGGAAACCTTTCAATTTGAAAGCTATTACACTCATGGGATGTTACAAAGAGTTTAATGTGACTTTTCAAGTGAGAATCGGTTACACACATAAAGGAAGCATTATTCAACATTTAAAGGAGTTGTTATGATAATTGAAGGAAGCATTATACATCAATTAATTTTGGCAGCAACCTCTTTGATACAGTCTGCCTCGGGAAGAGTCAAAATGTATGCGAATTGCCCAATCATCTATGTAGAGGAGATAAGCCTTTGGAAAATAATAGGAGATATCGTTAAGTTGCGGAAGCTTTTTGTTTGAATTTGTTTAGAAAATGGATCAAGTTAGGAATGGAGGTTATGAGAATGAGGGAAACGGTTTAGATGAAGGTAATGATAGGTTCAGAAAAGATGAAGAAAGGAAATGGTATTTGATGGTTCGGTTTAATAATGAAAACAAAGGATAGATGATAGTTTGATATTTTGGTGGAAATGGAAGAAAGAACTTAAACAGAAACGATTCAACACTCAATGGTGTCACCCCGATTTCTATAGTGTTTAAGGTGGGAATATGGAAATCAATATGGACCAAAGACCCGTTATCAAGATTGATAAGAACCAATGGTATAGTTAAATGGAAGAACAAGTGATAGACGCCACAAGCACGGCTCGATAAGTCTATGAAACTTGTACGAAGTCGAAGAGGAGTCAAGCTTACTCAAATGAACAATGTTCATATAATTTTATAAAATGATCAAAAGCTGATTACAAATGAAATGTGCAAAGTATTTATAGGCCTATATCTTATGCTAGCCGAATGGTCACTAGAAAACCTTAATGGCTAAGCAAAAATTAAACTAGAAAATGCTAGGGAAATCTAGAAAAAAAATTCCTTGGTTTGCTTGACAAAATTTGGCTGAATGTGGCCTTGATGTGCTTGCAAATTCGGCCAAGTGAACTTTAATTGAGGTGTCTTGAAAATCTGATTGGTCTTGCTTCTAGAATAAAGAAATTCGACTGAATGTTGTTTGGAAATGTCTACATTCGGCCATGGTCTTTTAATGGGGTTTAAGTGTTGCCTTGGAGAAGAGAAATAGCCATCCTTGAAGGGGTGTGCCCATTGGCTGAATATGAGCAGCAATTAAGCTCAAAAGTTACCGAAATAAATGAGAAAGCTGATGTCTCTTGCACTCCACGAATTGGCCCCCTTGGGAAACTTCAACAGCAGCTACTTTTATGTTATCAAGATGCACCAGCCGATTTTAATACCCTGTCCTTTATGTTTACGAAAAAAAAAGCCACCAGCATGTCCAACAAAACATTAAATTCGGCCAAAAAGAAAAATGCTGCACATGAATGCATTAATTTCGTCCATTCATGTCCCAAGTCAGCCTCTTAAATGTCGTTCCAACCAAGCACCCAGCATGTTCTTAAATGTTGCTCTCTTTTGTCATTCACGAAGCAAGCTCCTTAACTCCCTTTTGTAGTTCAAAACCATGCATGTTCCAACATGTCAATTAATGATGCTGCCGTCCATTAATGTATGCACCAACACTTCATTAATTGATGTTCCATGCATGAAGAAGTAACTCCCAACAGCTCATTTATCATGTCTAGGAAATGAAACTAGTACATAAATGCCTTGAATGTTGTCCCACGCATGCACCAACATTAATTTCGGCTATTAAAACATGCAGCACAATAAATGACGTCCATGCAAGCCCAACATCCATTAAATTCGGCCTAGCATGCTTGCTTTTAATCCTTCATTAATTTGCCCTCAAGTTGATTGTTATTCCAGCCGAAAAATGCCTTGAGAAGCCAAAAATCAGCAGCATTAATTCATGCTTCCAACCATCCATGTTCCCCAATGCTCATTGATGCAATCGGTCAATTAAATGCACCTAAGTGCATGGACCTTCCTTTAATGCTTTGGAGGATTTCGGCTGAACCTAAAAAGGAGATGAACTTGTATTAAATCACTTCAATTCAGCTAAATGAAATTAAGGGCATTCTAGGATATCTCAATGTGCACTTTGGACAACTTAAAGACACCTTTTAAAACACTTTGAATTTCGGCAGCCCCTATTTTAACCAAAAAAATTGCACATTTAATTTAACTTTAAAACACTTAAAAACATGTAATAAAAATGTGAAAAATTAATTTATACTAGGACAAATTAATTTAGACACTAAATAAAATATTAGAACGCATTAATTTGCTGTAGGAAAAATTATTAAATTAAATAAATTTATTTAAAGCATTAAAATTAACGAATCAGCTCAATGAGCTGGAGCGAGCTCGAGTGAGCTCAAATTTAGCTTGAATGAGCTAATCCGTCTCAATTTGGAAGTGCATGACGATGCACATGAGCTCCACGTTACTACGAGCTTTGAGTTCGAGCTCATCAACTTGAAATTTGGTGGGTGCCCCGGGCGTGCCCGTATCATCCCTCCCCTCTTCAAGACGATTTGTCCTGGAATCAACCTGTTGATTTTCCGAACAAAACTCCTTTTGTCTCGGTTTTCCTCGATCAAATGGGACGGATGATAATCGTAACACATGAAAGTAATAATCATGAGTTAACAAGAATTGTTTCAAAAGTACTTGCAACCCAAATATGTTCAGAACATGATAAGTAAATGGCACGCAATCGGTCATAATCACTTTATCATATAAAAGTAACAAAGCCTTATCAAACGTTTGCAACAAAAGTGAATAGACTTCAAAACATGCGTACGATTTTAACAGAGTCCTCAAAACAACATGATCATGCGAGTGACACATCAAATGATATATATGATCGTCACAAGCAAATAGATGAAAAAGTGCATTTGATACTCGACATGAAACAACCAAATCTTGTATTGAGGGATATACGAAATCATTTACACATGAATTATAACAATTATCGAACACAAGAATCTTTTCGTCAATAAACAAAATGGATAGATCATTAATAAACAGAATAAGACATTTAAACAATCCATGATCTAAATGATTTATAAAATGGGAAACAGTAACACAAATCTTATCAACATCCAAAAAAAATAGATCATCAACAAACGAGTTAGAGCATTCAAGCATATAATCATCTAAATGTGTTTCAACAACGAAATCAGCAACGTAAAGCTTTTCACCATCCGTAGGGAGCAGAAATGCATCAACAAGTTCAGAAGACGTACCTTTATGCGCGGAAGGATAAAGATCATTCTTACCTTGTTCGAGCATTACAAACCTTCTGTCCACGGACAAGTAATGTAATCGAAGCTTCGCGTTTGAATCAGCACTTTTCAAATGGAATGTGAATTTCAAGTGCAACCACAAGAATTATTTAAGGAACGAATAAAAATTGATCAAAAAGTTGACAAAATTTGTTACCTTAATCAGAAGACAAGTATCGAAATGATAGGAATCTTTCCATAGAATAAATCAGAACGTATTATCGGTTTAAAAACATGCGTTTGATTATTTAAATCAAAATGTATCAAGGGTTTCTTTAATTTAAACTTGTCAAACCAATAGGAATTGTGCATGATCAAGATCGAGCGATCAAAACTCTTGACGTGCTTCAAAACAGACTTACAAAAACTCAAAGATTTCATGTTAGACAACGAACAAATCTCGTAATAGCCATAGTCAAACAAATGAGGATTAAGAGAAAAGTCATCGTCATACCTTGACGAGTCTTGCATTTGTCGGATAGACACTACTCCACCGTCACACTTTGCATCACAATGATTATTATGAAATAAAGTCGTCTTATCATCGTTTAAAACAACATAATTATTTGAAGGATGGCCAATGACGAAATCACCCATATACTCACAATATTTAGAAAAATTCGTTGGAGATTGAATCGCTTCAAAATACTTACCTTCCTTACCTTCAATCTCGCGTGATTCAACTTTACCTTTTTCAATCATGTGAAAACATCGCTCGTCGGGAAGGTATTGTAGTTGAAGGTCATCGTGAAATTTGTCGGGAACCTGAAAAGAAGGAACAAAAGAAGAACAAACTTTAAATGAGTTAGCTGAAACAACTCTTTCTTTTTCTCGTTCTTCTTGTTCTTTCACTTCTTTTTCTATCTCAATTTTTTTCTCAATTTCTTTTTCAATTTTATTTTCTTCATTTTCATTTTCAAACTCTTTTTCTTTATTTTCTTTTTCTCTCACGATTCCGAATTCTTTTTCTTCATTCTCTTCATTCTCATGTTTGTTTTCTTTTCTCTCATTTTGATTTTCTTTTCTCTTGTTTTCTTTTTCATATTCTTTTTCATTTTCATTTTGATTACAACAAGAGGAGGATTCAAAAGAATCGAGAATATAAGGATTTGATTCTAAGATCGAAGCGATGTTCTCATAGATATCTTGATCAATTCCTCGTGAAAGATTCTTCGTACGGGACTTCTTTGAATCATAAAATGTATAACTCATGCTTTCTTGGCCGCCACCGTAAAAGGTTTCAAACTTGTTATTCGTTTTGCTTCGCCTGGAATACGAATCATGATGGGAATTTCTTCGCGAACGATCTTTCATAGTCAAATATTTATAGCTTTCTTCTCGTTCGTCGCCTCGAAAAGATTCGAACTCATATCTTGCTTCTTTCCGTCTCGAAAGCCTCGACAAACATGAGTCTTGATAGGAGTCTCTTCGCGAATAGTTTTTGGAGGTATATCGCGGTGAAGAACTTGACTCCGTCATCCGACTTGATGACATCTTCCGGTCGAGCATGCTTTCCATTTCGCTCAACAAATATTGGAAGTCAGCGGCTGTGAATCCTTCTTGTGACATTTTTGTTGCTGAAAAAGAAACTGTTATAAAGAAGAGAAATAAACAGACAAAAATTAAAGTACCTTACCACAAGTCACTCACAAAGAAAAATCGCTCACACTCGTATTTCACTCGTATAAGGCTTTTTCTTTGATGATTACACTCGTGCCTTTTACCGCTCTTTCTCGCTCTCACAATTTCGTACTTTGTTTCAAAAGACTTATTACGGCTTGAGCGTCGGCTTCAAAGTGGGTAACAAAGGTTTGACGTTGGGTATCGGGGAGGCTTAAAGACAAAGAAAACAAAAGTATGTGTGGCGTTAGGATGGAAAGGATGAAAAGGGACCCAAATGATGGTAGGGGGTTTTGAAGATCAGGTAGAAGGAATGAGAACACAAAAGCTTGCAAAAACTTTCACCTTTATTTTTTTTAACTCGTATCTTTTTTTTATTCGTATCTCTTTTTTTCCTTCTTTTTTTTTAACTTCGATTTTTTTCTTTTTTTTTTGAATTTTAGTTTTTTTTCTCTTTTTAACACTTCAAATGCATGAAAATAAATACAATAGAAACGAAATTACAACTTGGAAAAAAAATTTGATCTTTTTTTTTTACTTCACGAACCTATTTTCGAGATTGTCTCGTACGTCATGCTCCTCGCTTGGTAGCTCTAATATCAGATGATACAGTCCACCTCGGGAAGAGTCAAAATGTATGCGAATTGCCCAATCGTCTACGAGGAGGAGATAAGCCTTCGGAAAATAATAGGAGATATCGCTAAGTTGCGGAAGCTTTTTATTTAAATTTGTTTAGAAAATGGATTAAGTTAGGAATGGAGGTTATGAGAATGAGGGAAACGGTTTAGATGAAGGTAATGATAGGTTCAGAAAAGATGAAGAAAGGAAATGGTATTTGATGGTTCGGTTTAACAATGAAAATAAAGGATAGATGATAGTTTGATATTTTGGTGGAAATGGAAGAAAGAACTTAAACAGAAATGATTCAACACTCAATGGTGTCACCCCGGTTTATATAGTGTTTAAGGTGGGAATATGGAAATCGATATGGACCAAAGACCCGTTATCAAGATTGATAAGAACCAATGGTATAGTTAAATGGAAGAACAAGTGATAGACGCCACAAGCACGGCTCGATAAGTCTATGAAACTTGTACGAAGTCGAAGAGGAGTCAAGCTCACTCAAATGAACAGTGTTCATATAATTTTATAAAATGATCAAAAGCTAATTACAAATGAAATGTGCAAAGTATTTATAGGCCTATATCTTGTGCTAGCCGAATGGTCACTAGAAAACCTTAATGGCTAACCAAAAATTAAACTAGAAAATGCTAGGGAAATCTAGAAAAAAAAATCCCTTGGTTTGCTTGACAAAATTCGGCTGAATGTGGCCTTGATGTGCTTGTAAATTTGGCCAAGTGAACTTTAATTGAGGTGCCTTGAAAATCTGATTGGTCTTGCTTCTAGAATAAAGAAATTTGGCTGAATGTTATTTGGAAATGTATACATTTGGCCATGGTCTTTTAATGGGGTTTAAGTGTTGCCTTGGAGAAGAGAAATAGCCATCCTTGAAGGGGTGTGTCCATTTGCTGAATATGAGCAGCAATTAAGCTCAAAAGTTGCCGAAACAAATGAGAAAGCTGATGTCTCTTGCACTCCACGAATTGGCCCCCTTGGGAAACTTCAACAGCAGCTACTTTTATGTTATCAAGATGCACCAGCCGATTTTAATACCCTGTCCTTTATGTTTACAAAAAAAAAAAGCCACCAGCATGTCCAACAAAACATTAAATTCGGCCAAAAAGAAAAATGCTGCACATGAATGCATTAATTTCGTCCATTCATGTCCCAAGACAGCCTCTTAAATGTCGTCCCAACCAAGTACCCAGTATGTTCTTAAATGTTGCTCTCTTTTTTCATTCACGAAGCAAGCTCCTTAACTCCCTTTTTTAGTTCAAAACCATGCATGTTCCAACATGTCAATTAATGATGCTGCCGTCCATTAATGTATTGCACCAACACTTCATTAATTGATGTTCCATGCAAGAAGAAGCAACTCCCAACAGCTTATTTATCACGTCTAGGAAATGAAACCAGCACATAAATGCCTTGAATGTTGTCCCACGCATGCACCAACATTAATTTCGGCTATTAAAACATGCAGCACAATAAATGACGTCCATGCAAGCCCAACATCCATTAAATTCGGCCAAGCATGCTTGCTTTTAATCCTTCATTAATTTGCCCTCAAGTTGATTGTTATTCCAGCCGAAAAATGCCTTGAGAAGCCAAAAATTAGCAGCATTAATTCATGCTTCCAACCATCCATGTTCCCCAATGCTCATTGATGCAATCGGCCAATTAAATGCACCTAAGTGCATGGACCTTCCTTTAATGCTTTGGAGGATTTCGGCTGAACCTAAAAAGGAGATGAACTTGTATTAAATCACTTCAATTCAGCTAAATGAAATTAAGGGCATTCTAGGATATCTCAATGTGCACTTTGGACAACTTAAAGACATCTTTTAAAACACTTTGAATTTCGGCAGCCCCTATTTTAACCAAAAAAACCGCACATTTAATTTAACTTTAAAACACTTAAAAACATGTAATAAAAATGTGACAAATTAATTTAGACTAGGACAAATTAATTTAGACACTAAATAAAATATTAGAACGCATTAATTTGCTGTAGGAAAAATTATTAAATTAAATATTCAATTTATTTAAAGCATTAAAATTAACGAATCAGCTCAATGAGCTGGAGCGAGCTCGAGTGAGCTCAAATTTAGCTTGAATGAGCTAATTTGGCTCAATTTGGAAGTGCATGATGATGCACATGAGCTCCACATTACTACGAGCTTTGAGTTCGAGCTCATCAACTTGAAATTCGGTGGGTGCCCCGGGCGTGCCCGTATCACTCTTCTTCTTCCAATAATCGTTTGAAGCTTAAAGGTCACACATGAGTTACAAATTTTTATTTAGTTGCTGGAGACTTTTCAGCTAGCCAAGGACAACTCAAGGGACATTTTTAAAAGCATTCAAGATGGACATTTAAGCCTTTTAAAACACCATTAGTTGCTGGAGACTTTTCGGCTAGCCAAGGACAACTCAAGGGACATTTTTAAAGCATTCAAATTCATTAAATCAGCTTATTTGGAGTCTTAAAGTTGCTGTTATTTGGCTTGGAGGAACTCAAGAGTTTTTATTTATTGATTAGATTTTATTTCAGCCATTTAAATGCATATTAAAGTTGAATTCATTTGTCTCTTCAGCTAACCACATGTAAACACTATATAACCTTGTTATTAGTTTGTAAAAGGGGATTTTGGAACTTGGAATATATTTTATGAACTTTTGTTCATTGAGTGAGATTATTCTCCTCTCTTTCTTTAAATCACGAGTTTCGATTTCGACTTATCAAGTTTTCTTGCTTGTGGCGTCAATCGTTCTCATCCATCAACTTATACCATAGGTTCTTATCTTTATAGATAACGGGTCTTGGTCCATATTCGACTTCCATATTTCCACCTTAAACGTTATAGAAAACGGGGTGACACATATTTGTGTTGAATCGTTTCTTATTTAAGATCTACTATTCATTTCCACCAAATTATCACTCAACTATCCCTTTGTTATCATTTATTAAATCGAACCATTCAAACACCATTTTCATTACTTCCATTCTTCCTTAATCGAACTGACCTAAACCAAATCAACTTCATCAATTTCCACCTCCATTCCTAACTTAAAACTATTGCCAAAAAAATGCACTTATTCAAGCTTCCGCAAAGTCAACCTCAAATTTTGACTATTTTCCCGAAGACTTTATTTCCTCCTCGTAGACAGTTGGGCAAACTCTTATACGACTCGACTCACCCCGAGGTGGATCGTATCACATTTGGGACGTGAATGGCCCTCCCAAACTCCCATACCATCTTTTAATTGCTTCCCACGCATGGAGAGACATACCAGTAGCAAATTAAATTCATCTCCTTTATGGCCTTGTCTTTTACTTTCCACGAAGCACTCCTTGAATGCTGAAGCACACCTACCATGCCTAGGAGAAAGCAACCAGCACATTAATCACGTCTAGAAGAGAGGAATCAGCACATTAAATGGTGCCCTTTACTTTCACGAGGCCAACAAGCTCATTTAAGCCTTTGTCTTTTATGAAAAGTAGCCTAGGAAAGTTGAACAATCAGCCATTGAATGTGCCGTCCAAGCCATGCATGCTGCTGATTTATTGGGCTTCTTTAATAGCCTTAATTCCGTCCAAAGCATGTTCCAACACTTCCATAAATAATGTTCACGCATGCTGCTGGTTTTGACTTGTTTTAATGTAAATTTGGGAGACATAAAAAAACCACGTTGGAAGCATAAACATCATCTCACTGAAGTCCCATGCATGCTACCGTCCATGCATTAATAACGTCCCAAAAAACACCTGCACATCATTAAATTCGGCCATTAGTGTCCAGCAATTAAAACAACTTTTAAAACATGTTTTTTTTTGGCTGGACAAATTAAATAAAGGATGGTTATTACTTATATTAATTTCAGCTGGAATTTTAGGACACGTTAAATGCACATTTCGGCCAAATAAATGAAGTAGCAGCCAACTATTAAATTGGTCCTAATCTAGACATATTAATGTTAACTATTAATTATGCACTAATTAAGACTTATTTAAGCTTATTTAAATGCAGCAAAATAATTAAAACAAATATTTATTATGTCCAAATTTATTTAATGCATTAAAATTAAAGAATTAGCTCAAAGAGCTGGAGTGAGCTGGAGTGAGCTCAAAATTGAGCTCAAATGATTAACCCGGCTCAATTTGGAAATGCACCAAAGTGCATATCAACTTCACGGCACTTGGGACTTCGAGTTTGAGCTCGTTCAATTTGTAAAATGTTGGTGCCCCAGGCGTGCCCGTATCATCCCTCCCCTCTTCAAGACGATTCGTCCTCGAATCGACCTGTTAGCTTACTCGAACAAAATTCTCCTTGCTCGACTTTCCTCGATCAAACGGGACGGATGATAGTCGTAACACCTGAAAGATATAATCATGAGTTAGCAAGAATTGTCTCAAAAGTACTTGCAACCCAAATGTAATCAAGACAGAACAAATAAATCTCATGCGGACAGGCATGATCACACTATCGTACAAAATGAGCAAAGCCTTATCAAACATTTGGAGCTGAATGGAATAAGCTTCATGTCATGCATTCGATTCAAATGGATTCCACAAGTCAAAACCAACTTGTGAATAACACATCAAGTGATAGATATAATTGTCACAAGCAAGTAATGAAGAAAACGCACATGGCACTTGAAATTGAACATTCAAATCTTGCATTGAACGATATATGGACTCACTCGCACTTGGATTATAAAAATGATCGAACACAAAATCCTTTTTGTCATCTATTAAAACAGGTAGACCATCAATAAGCAGAATAACACATTCACGCACTTCATGATCTAAATGATTTATAAAAACGCAATCAACACCATGTGTTCTATCAATATCCAAAACAGATAGATCATAAAGAAGCAAATTGGAATAGCTAATCATATCATGATCTAATTGCTTTGCAAAAGGCAATTCATCAACACAATGCATGTCATCATTCTTTGGAATAGATAGATCACAAACAGTCATAATAGAACAATTAATCATAACATGATCTAAATGTTTATCAGCAACCAATTTATCAACGTAAAACTTGCCACCATCAGAAGAAAGCAGAAGAGCGTCAACAGTTTCAGAAGGCTTACCTTGATACTCAGAAAGGCAAAGATCAGTCTTACCTTGGTCGAGCAATTCAAACCTTCTCTTTTCGGACATGTAATGTAGTCAATGCTTTACTCACGAATCAACCTTTTTCAAGCAAAATGGGAATTCCATGTACACGAATTGTATGTACAACCACAAAATTTGCTTAAGGAACGAATAAAAATTGAGAGCAAAGTTGACAAAATTCGTTACCATATATAGAAACCTTGTATCAAGAAGATAGAAATCTTTCAAACATACCAGATGATACTTGAGTTTTCCACAAAACAAATCTGAACATATGCCCGGTTTAAAAACTTGATTTTGATTATTTGAGTCAAAATGAATCAATGGTTTCGATGATTCAAACATATTAAACCAATATGAATAATGCATTTTCAATATCGAGCGATCAAAACTCTTGATGAAACACCCCAAACCCGGCCCACAAGCCCTGACCGGATCTGGCATGCTCCTGGTGTAAAACTCGTTTTGTTATCTTGAAAAAAATAGGTTGATTCCGAAGAAAAATAGATTTGAAGTGTGTTCATGGTGAAAACCGTGTGGTGATTTAAGTTCGTGTAAAACGTTATTTTTATGAGTTTAGAAAATTTTATAAGTCAAAAGAAAAAAAACCCAATTTAGAACTTATTATTAAGTTGGAAACCTTAGGTGTTTAGGTGTTAAAACAGTTTAAGTTGTTTATCGAAATAATTTGAAACATTTAGTTGAAGTCTTTTCAGTAGCGAAATAAAAATTTAAAACGTATAAAAACATAGCTAATGGTGGCCTTATTACAAAAACATCACCCAAAAATAAATTCCGAATAATAAAAGAAAATGTTGTAAATTCTATTAAAAGGAAAACCAAAATACTGAGTTGAGCATGGCCACCACCTAGTCCTCGCTGACCCGGTCCATCACTAAGTATCACCTGCAAAAGATATCCCATGAAGGGTGAGTCAACAGACTCAATGTGTAACAGTACACTAAAACCCAATCGATCATAGTCTTAACGATAACATTTTTGGCAAAGCCCATTTGGATCACATTTAGCCATTAGCCCATAACATAGCAAATCAAATAACGGCAGATTAAATCACATGTACATATAAAATGAAATGCAATCCCGAGCCCACCTAGATATCCATCCGCTACACACCACCCGCATTCGCCAATCACACCGTGGGGATTACTAAATCGACCCTCCATCCGCTACACACCATCGAAGGCAGTCACTGCAGTCAACCGCACATCGCCCTTATAATCGTGGCATAGCCACCAGATAATGTGACAGAGTCACCGGATTCATAATATGTGACAAAAGTCACCGGATATATAATATTGTGACATAAGTCACCGGATAATGTGGTAAAAACCACCGGAACACTTCCCCTTTATCAAAATCACCCATATGCCCATGCAATAAACATATTATTCAGATATCATGCCATATACCCCAAAGTCATAATAGAATCATACTTATCTCATATCCATACTTATAACATCATTAACTGAGTATATTAGGGGGTTTACGTACCTGAACACATCGTACCACAGTATGGTACCCATAGCCACATTCACACAGATTTCTTATTAACACATGCTATCACTAATACTATCAATCTATCAAAATTTTAGTGTAGGCTACACACCTGATAACCGTAAGTATGATACTATCGATACCGACCCTCTCGCTAGCAGGGATAACAGTGAATTGCTTATCCCTTTCCGATGCTGGCCCACACCCCGGTGGCCAATCACGAACAGCAGAAACCGAACGTTTCTTGAACTTAGGGGTAGGCACTACCCCTTTCTCCCCTTTACTGGTACTCGCATCCATTGAATCAACACTTAATCAGAAAACCTGGTTAACTAACATATGAGATCTTAATTGATTAACTACAACTTAAACACCTTTACCAGAATGGATCAGAATCCCGAGACTTCTCCTAATTCATGTCGATCTGCCCCTAAAAGATCATAGTCAGAATCGACCAACCTTAATAAATAATATGGCCTTTGGCCGAATATCAAGACCCCCTTACCTTGATTATCTCGATCCCGAAAATGTCACTTGTCCTTGGAGATGTCGAAATCCCTACATGGTCTATGTTAGATTCGATTCTAACATTTAATGAACCAAAGTAAATGGCCTTCGGCCTAATACCACACTTCACTTACCTTGAATATTCAAATCTCAAACTCACCTTCAAGGTTTCGTCCAAAGAGAGTAAAAGGGATTAGATTCCAAAATTTCGGCTAATCCAAAAGAAAAGAAAGAACAACGAATGGCGGTTAACCCTTACCCCTATCGTTGAGATCGATTGCACCCCTTGCTTGAACCCACAGAGATTCGGCAATGGTGGTATTTTGGTTGAAGAGGTTGCGGCAATGGTGAACTTTGGGAGAGAGAGATTCGGCCTAAGCAAAATAAAAAGAAAAGAAGAGAAGAGAAGATGGTAGATTCGGCTTACCCTTAAACAAGTAAGAAGAGAAAGAAAAGGTAAATGACCCTAATAGTCTATGGATAGTTCGGCCAAAGTCTAACAAGAGAGGAAAAAGAGTGAATTTTGGTGTGATTTGCTTATGAAAGAAAAATGGTTGAAAGCTCAGGAGAGAATGAAGTTGAATTTTGGCAGAAGAAGATGGCAAAAATGGCACTTTGATGGCCTTAAACTTTCGGCACACTAGCCTATCCCCCAACCGATTGCACTTCACCTCACTCCCCTCTCCTGAATTCGGCTGACACTCAAACACTAGCTTCCCTTACTTTTCTTCTATTTTTCCTCTTCTTTACTCATTCAAAATAATTTGAATGAGTCAACACATATCTCCTGCCTTTAGCCGAATTTTTAAAAGAATATGACCAAGTCTCATCCTCATCCACTTAAAGTCCTTGTGCCGTCTATCATTACTCCTCTTTGCCGCAAAATGCAAGCCCAAAATGCTGCTTGTGCTGCTCGAACCTAAGCCCCCTTCCTCTGCTTGTGGCGTCACTCTCTAGACACCTTAGTGGCGCCTCTTTTGCCACTTTACCAAGGTAATTCTTGTGTCTAAATCCTCATACAAATTTTTTTAAGGCCTATCTTGCTTAGCTCCATTTTAAAACTCAAAATCTAATATTTTTTCTAAGGCATTCTCCTACATTCTAAAGTTCCCGAAACCCCTAGAACATATTCAAACCACACCTAGGCATGCTACCACATACATTTGAGTTAAAAAGCATAACCCCTAAATCCCAGATATTATAGTTCTACCCCCCTTAAAAATAATTTCGACCTCAAAATTACGGCTAGAATAAGTGAGGGTATTCTTTGTCGCATTGCTTCCTCGGCTCCCATGAAGCTTCTTCCGATCCATGATTATGCCATAATACTTTGACTAGAGGAACTGATTTCCTCCGTAACACCTTCACATCCCGTTCCAAAATCTGAATCGGCTCCCAAAGTCACTGATATCAATAATAATATGGTGCCAAACCACTGGTGACCCAAAGTCATGAATAATCTTAGTTGTGATACCAAGTCACTGGCGATAATCCTCGTAGGACAAATCTGGTCTTAGCTCCACCTCCTCAACTGGCACTACATGAGATGGATCCGATCGGTAACGACGTAACATTAAAACATGGAACACATCGTGCATCTGCTTCAATTCCGAAGGCAACTCTAACTGATATGCCACTGGTCCAACCCTCTTCAAAACCCGATAAGGTCCTATAAACCTGGGACTTAACTTCCCTTTGCGACCAAATCTCATCACCTTCTTCCACGGTGAAACTTTTAGAAACACCTGATCTCCCACAGCAAACTCTATTTTCTTCTGCTTAAGATCTGCGTACGACTTTTGCCTGTCAGAAGCCTCCTTCAACCGTGCCCGAATTACCTTAACCTTTTTTTCGAATTCTGCCACAATCTCTGGACCCAAAACCTGACGTTTCCCCAATTCTACACCTGTCGTATCTTAGCACTTAGATAATCATCTTCCAGCTGTCTTTCTTTCACCTCATTCCATCCTCAAATCTGACACACCGCTCATAATCAGTAGCTACTATCCCTCTGGCATACCGGCTCAACCGCAAAAACTCCGCTTCATACTCGACATACCGACTTATTTCCTTGCACTAAATTTAGAAACGCCTTCTCTCGCGAGTCTATGTAACTAGCTCGACGTATTTTCCCTCAAACTTAACCTTAAAATACCCCAATCCACTCGATCTGCAGGGTACCCTCTTTTGTGATGAGCCACCACCGGTAAGCCTCATCACAAAGCAAAAAAAACAAAGACCTTTCGGCTTTTCTCAAGTGAATGCGGTCCAAATCATCCATGATCCTTTCGATCGCCTCTAACCAATACTCGCTACATTCGAGAGCTACGCCCGATACTCCCTAAAAACCTCGGCTCCATTTGACCTAAGTCTCTCAGCTACTGACTTTCGAGCCCCATTACCCATACTAGCTCCCGCTACTCGCTCTAAAACTCGTAGCATAGCCTGCAATACTGCGTCATCTCCTCCTGTTTGCTCCTGAAATTCTGCCCCTACTGGTGGTGGTGGTGCCTCATTTTTGAACCCCACTGCGGACCAACTGGTTCCGACACAGTCATCCCGCTCTCTGGCGCCCACGGCGACCACGTCCCCTAGAACTCATGTCTACTTCGCGTCTTATCTTATTTTACGAAAATTTTATGCATTAGAGTCTTTTCACTTCTTGTTTAAAGAAAATTTTATGCAACAGAGTTTTAATCAGTGGTTTTTCCGTAAGAGTACACATATACCTAGGGTCCGTGTCTCTAAAGTATAGTTTCCTTAGGCCTATCAACTAAAGTTTCATACATTAACATACTCATATCAATTTATCAACAAAAGAACTTACCTGGTGGACCTAGGCCGAGAACTCGGGTGCCATGCTTCCATAAAACCATTCTAACCAAAATCTTTTCAAAAAACTCATTTTGGGCTCAATTTTGAAAACGTTGTGGGCTTCAAAACCCAAGGCCGAGTGTTTAAAACTGGGATCTGATACCAAGTTGAAACACCCCAAACCCGACCCACAAGCCCTGACCGAATCTGGCATGCTCCTGGTGTAAAACTCGTTTTGTTATCTTGAAAAAAATAGGTTGATTCTGAAGAAAAATAGATTTGAAGTGTGTTCATGTTGAAAACCGTGTGGTGATTTAAGTTCGTGTCTCATTAAAACGTTATTTTTATGAGTTTAGAAAATTTTATAAGTCAAAAGGAAAAAAAACCCAATTTGGAACTTATTATTAAGTTGGAAACCTTAGGTGTTTAGGTGTTAAAACAGTTTAAGTTGTTTATCGAAATAATTTGAAACATTTAGTTGAAGTCTTTCGTAGCAGAAATAAAAATTTAAAACGTATAAAAACATAGCTAATGGTGGCCTTATTACAAAAACATCACCCAAAAATAAATCCCAAATAATAAAAGAAAATGTTGTAAATTCTATTAAAAGGAAAAACGAAATACTGAGTTGAGCATGGCCACCACCTAGTCCTCGCTGACCCGGTCCATCACTAAGTATCACCTGCAAAAGATATCCCACGAAGGGTGAGTCAACAGACTCAATGTGTAACAGTACACTAAAACCCAATCGATCATAGTCTTAACGATAACATTTTTGGCAAAGCCCATTTGGATCACATTTAGCCATCAGCCCATAACATAGCAAATCAAATAACGGCAGATTAAATCACATGTACATATAAAATGAAATGCAATCCCAAGCCCACCTAGATATCCATCCGCTACACACCACCCGTACCTGCCAATCACACCGTGGGGATTACTAAATCAACCCTCCATCCGCAACACACCATCGAAGGCAGTCGCTGCAGTCAATCACACATCGCCCTTATAATCGTGGCATAGCCACCAGATAATGTGACAGAGTCACCGGATTCATAATATGTGACAAAATTCACCAGATATATAATATTGTGACATAAGTCACCGGATAATGTGGTAAAAACCACCGGAACACTTCCCCTTTATCAAAATCACCCATATGCCCATGCAATAAACATATTATTCAGATATCATGCCATATACCCCAAAGTCATAACAGAATCATACTTATCTCATATCCATACTTATAACATCATTAACTGAGTATATTAAGGGGTTTATGTAACAGTCCAAATTTGACCCTAATCAGAACGGTGGTTTCGGGACCACGAATCCGAGTCTGGAAAATTTTTAATATTATTTTTGGTGCTAATTATATGTGATTTATTATATGTGAAAGTTTCGTATAAATATTTTATTGATTGAGTGCTTAACTTAAGTGAAAGGATTAAATTGAATAAGTGGAAAAATAATAGCTTTTGTGAGATTAGTAGCCAAATCGAATTATTTTCTTTGAAGTAGGTATTGAAGTGATAAATTAGCCATTTTGATTTTTTATGATGGATGGTTAGTGAAATAAAATAATACTAAGTGGATGTTTATTTTATAAAAAAAAAAAGTAAAAGTAGTTGTATCAAATAGGAGGGTTTAAATGAATTGCTCTTTGAAAGATTGGACTTGCATGTAAAATACTCCATTTTTAATGATGATGGACGGCATGATAATTAAGGTTCCTATTTAATTATTTTATTATAGTTAGTGGTATGACATAGGTATTATATTTTGATTATTATAATAAAAACAAGGAAAAGATGATAAGAAAGAAAAAGAATTACCTTCCATCTTCTTTCTCCATCTGCCGAAATTATTAACCAAGAAAAGAAGAAAAGAAAAACCATTCAAACCTCCATGGCCGGACCTTGCATGCATTCTTAAGGTGAGTTAGCAAGCTCCAATCTTGATAATTCTTGCACAATTATGTTAGTAGGCTTGTGCACTATCAATTTCGTGTATAAATTTTGAATTTAAAGCTTCCTTTAGATTCGGCTATTAGTAATAAATATGCCATATTTATGTTTGATAAAGAAACCTTGATCTTGGTTAGTGAATTAGCATGTTGATTAAAGAAAATAAGTTTGAGTTATGGCTTGGGTATTTTGGAAGCAATCGGTTGGAAGCTAAGTGGCTAGACCGAATGGTTTTATGAACCTAGGAAATGAAGTTTAAGATTCGGCTACTAGAGGAAATAGTTGGATTTTTAAAAAATAATAATAATAATAATAAATAAAATATTATGAATAATATGTTTAGGACTTATTTGAATTGGATGAGAACTTATAGGAGTAAATTAATAAGAACTGTAAAATTTTGCAATTTGATTGAATTGAATTAGATTAAGTGGAAATTATTTGAACCAAACCTCATTTGATATTTCATAGATCGGGAACAAAAAGAGAAGGAGCTAAACCGGGGAAAAACTAAGGTGAACGAATAGCGGAAATTTGAATCTATCGACTTCTAAGGTAAGTCCTTAAGCAAATTTATGTCAAAGAATTATTTATGAACTTAGTATAAAATAAATTTGGAAATTTGAGGCATGAAAATATATGTTGGCCGAATATAGGGGTATGAATTTGTAGTAAATTTATTTGTTGAATATACTGTGAATAATTATGTTTGATTTAATATGTGAAAGTAATATGTTGCAAATGAGATAGTTGTGATTATTAGCATCAAGTAATGTGTGTTGGAATGTTGAAAATGTCGAAAATTCGGGCTTTGAGCCTAGCAGGCCTTGTGCCGGTGATCTAATTCGGGCTTAATGCCTAGCAGGCCTTGTGCCGGTGGATTAATTTGGGCTTAATGCCTAGCAGGCTAAATGCCGATGTTTTAAATCTCGGACTTCAAGTCTAGCAGGCAGGGTGCCGGTGTATGTGATTTGATTTAGTGTGTAGCTTGTTATATGCTAGTAAGTTATCTATTTCTGAATTTAGTTACGAAATGGTAAAGTTATAAAACAAATCATGGAAGCTTAAGTTTATGAAAGTGAATTGGTAAGTTCGGCTATAAGGTATGTATTATGTATACTTTAATGTCATGATTATAAGCTATGATGATAAATAAATGTAACGATGAAAGGAATTGATGTACATATGATAGATGGAATTCGATTATATGTATACTATGAGTGAATTAGTTATTGAAAATCATGAAAGAAGTAAAAGTCGATGTAGTTATATATAATGGAATGGGATATTCGGTTTTGGTAGATTAAACATTAAGTCATGAACGTTTGATGTTAAGGAATGTTTATTTTAAAAGCTTATATACTTGAATGTTACATTAAAGTTGCTTAAGACTTCTGAAGCTAGTAAGCTCACTTTGTGTGTATCCCTTGTTTGTTCTATAGATTTTGTTAAAGCTACGGGCTCAGTGGATCTTCGGGGAAGTCAACCACACTGTCAACTCTTTTGGTACTTATAAACCTAGTTTGAACTTAAGGCATGTATAGGCTAGCTTAAGGTTTGAATGATATTTAGTTGATGTATATAAGCCATGCGAAAATGGCTTGTCCATCTTGTAAATCTTGGAATTTATATTTTGGCTTGATGATTATGTTTGGTTGTGTTTTTGGTTAATTTGGTTTTAGTATATATATATGTATGGTTAATGTATAGAGTTTAAATGAAATGAAGTAAGGAGGTTATAAACTAGTTAATCATATTTTGAAATGAAACAGTTTTTAGTTAGCAGTAGTGATGTGATTTTGAAAAATCACCAAAAATAGGAGAAATTGAATTAGTAAGTGAATAAGATATAGAATTAAATATTATTGTGTCTATTTTGATATGAAAGAAACCGAGTAGACAAATAAATTTTATATTATGAGATATTTAAATTTTAGTGAGACTTGTTCTGAATGACTTCGTGATTCCCTGTTCTATCTTGGAAAAGTTGTTAAAAATTTAAAAAATAATCATGGAGCATAGTTTATATGCTTAGAATCCTTAATGAGTCTATTTTTTTATTGGAATAAACAAGAACATTATTGAAATTATGTACAATGAGATAACTAAGTTTTTGTAAAGATTGGTCAGAACCATCAAACAGTGAAATAGGGGAAATTTTGATGAATAAACTGTACTAATTGGCTTTATGAAAAATTCTAGAAAAATTATGGCAAGAAGATATACGAGTCTAGTTTCAAGGAAAATTTTCGGATCTAAATTTTGAGTTTTTTAACTCAAGTTATGGTCAATTTAGTCAACACGACGCAGTTAGACAGTTTTAATTTTTATGCCCCGAATTAGTAGTCAAGTCTAGTAATGCCTCATACTCGACTCCGGCAACGGTCTCGGTTAAGGGGTGTTACATTTTATTGGTATCAGAGCTTATGGTTTAGTCGATTCTAGGACTACCATAGCGAGTGAGAGTCTAGCTATACATGCCTTATTGTATATTTGATAGTGCGGTGACTTCTGACATCTTGAACTGTGTTTATTATAGTAATGGATCCTGATCCCGATAGAGCCGTAGTGGATGATGTAGAGAGCGTAGCGTCTGACCGTGCACGCAGATCCGTGCCAGTAGACTCTCGACCAGTTTCGGGTAGACACGAAGGGGAGGCTAAACAAGCCTTCTACCAGATGATGAGTGAGTGGTTTACCCAGTTCATTCAGAATAACCCGGCTATACAACCATCTCCACCCCGAATAATCCAACTCCGGCACCTTTTGCACCTCAGATGATAGATCCGATGAGATCTAGTAAGCCTCGCATTGATAAAATTAGGAAACATGGGGCCGAAGAATTTAAAGCTAATGATGATGATGACGCAGAGAGAGATGAGTTGTGTCTTGATAACACTATTCGGGTACTTGATGAATTATCTTGTACTCCAGACAAATGCTTGAAATGTGCTATATCGTTACTTCGGGACACTGCATATCACTGGTGGAATACACTAGTATCAGTGGTTCCGAAAGAAAAAGTTATGTGGGATTTCTTTCAAATAGAGTTCCGCAAGAAATATATTAGTCAGAGGTTCATCGATCAGAAACGGAAAGAATTTCTGGAATTAAAACAGGGCCGCATGACTGTAACAGAATATGAACGGAAATTTGTCAGATTGAGCCGATATGCTCGAGAGTGTGTATCAACTGAAGCTATCATGTGTAAAAGATTTGAAGACGGTCTGAATGAAGACATAAAGTTGCTTGTTGGCATTCTTGAGATTAAAGAGTTTGTGACACTAGTCGAGCGAGCTTGCAAAGCTGAAGAGCTCGGAAAGGAGAAAAGAAAAGCTGAAATAGAAGATAGAGACACTCGAAAAATATCATCGAGTAAAATTTTTCATTCAGTGCATAAGAAGTTCAGAGATAACCCCAGCCAACATAAAGCTACTTCAGACTTGCCTAGACGTGATCGACCTCTAGTGAGTTCCCGAGCCACTTCGATGGCTAGTGTTGGTAATGTTCCACAGAACCGGGCCGAGTGTAAACATTGTGGGAAATGGCATTCTGGAAGTTGTAGAGTTTGTGATCGGTCCTGCTTTAAATGTGGATCGTCGGACCATTTTATTCGAGAGTGCCCGATGTTAACCGAAAGCGAATCTGACTTAGAACACTAGACCGAAGCAAACAGCGCCAAAGACAGGCGGACCAATTAGACATTCAGGCAATGTAGGTGGCAGTCAGAGAGTGATGAAAGACACTATAGTTCGACCAGAGGCCCGAGCACCAGCCTACGTGACTTATGTCAGACGAGCGTAGAGGATGCTTCTTCCCGGATGTTATTACTGCGGTACTTTCACACTTTATGATACTACTGTGATTGCATTGATTGATCCTGGTTCAACTCATTCATATGTGTGTGAAACTTTAGTATCCAGTAAGACTCTACCTGTTGAGTCTACTGAGTTTGCGATCCGTGTGTCCAGTCCTGTGGGTCATTGTGTAATGGTTGATAAAGTATGTAAAGGTTGCCCATTGATGAATCGGGATTCCTGCTTCCCAGCTGATTTAATGTTATTGCCTTTTGACGAATTTGATATAATTCTAGGAATGGACTGGCTAACTTTGTATGATGCAGTGGTGAATTGTAAAAGAAAGATTATTGAGTTAAGATGCCAAAATGGTGAGATCATCCGGGTTGAATCTAATGATTTGAGTGGGTTGCCTACTGTAATAACCTTGATGTTAGCCCAGAAGTATGTGAAGCTTATTTGGCTTATGTGCTGGATAATAAAGTATCCGAAAAATAGATTGAATCAGTACCAGTTGTGTGTGAATACCCAGATGTGTTCCCTGAAGAATTACCGGGTCTACCACCAGCGCGAGAAGTTGAGTTTGGCATTGAACTAGTTACCGGGACAACTCCGATTTCAATAGCTCCGTATCGGATGGCATCTACTGAGTTGAAAGAATTGAAAGCACAGTTGCAAGAGTTGATAGATAGGGGTTTTGCACGACCGAGTTTCTCATCGTGGGGTGCACCAGTTCTGTTTGTGAAAAAGAAAGACGGGACTATGTGAATGTGTATTGATTATCGGCAACTGAATAAAGTGACAATAAAGAATAAATACCCGTTACCCCGAATTGATGATTTGTTTGACCAGTTGAAAGGGGCTTTGGTATTTTCAAAGATAGATTTGAGATCGGGCTATTATCAGTTACGAGTCAGAGATACGGATGTGCCAAAGACTGCGTTCCGAACGAGGTACGGACACTTTGAGTTTCTGGTTATGCCTTTTGGACTTACTAATGCACCTGCTGTTTTTATGGATCTGATGAATCGGGTCTTCAGACAGTTTTTGGATCGGTTTGTAGTAGTGTTTATTGATGATATACTGATCTACTCCAAAGATGAAATTGAACATGCCGAGCATTTGAGATTGGTGCTACTAACTTTGCGAGATAAACAGTTGTATGCAAAGTTTAGTAAGTGTGAGTTTTGGATGAAGGAAGTTAGTTTTTTGGGTCATGTCATGTCAGCATCGGGTATTCGTGTTGACCCGAGCAAAATATCGGCTATTATTGATTAGAAACCACCAAAGAATGTTTCTAAAATCCGAAGCTTTCTGGGACTTGCGGGTTATTATCGATGATTTGTGAAAGGTTTTTCTATGATAGCTACCCCGTTGACAAAGCTATTGCAGAAAGATGTCAGGTTCGAGTGGTCGAAAAAGTGTCAGAAAAGCTTCGATCAGTTGAAAGCCCTTTTGACCGAAGCTCCAGTGTTAGTTCAGCCTGAATCGGGTAAAGAATTTGTTGTTTATTCTGATGCTTCTTTGAATGGTTTGGGTTGCATTTTGATGCAGGAAGGCAAAGTCGTAGCCTACGCTTCGAGACAATTGAAGCCGCATGAAAGAAATTACCCGACACATGATTTAGAACTCGCAGCTATCATGTTCGCATTAAAAATTTGGCGTCATTATTTATACGGTGAGAAATGTCATGTTTACTCGGATCACAAAAGTCTTAAGTATTTGATGACTCAGAAAGATCTAAACTTGAGACAACACAGATGGTTAGAACTATTGAAAGACTATGAGTTGGTGATTGACTACCATCCAGGGAAAGCTAACGTTGTCGCAGATGCGTTAAGTCAAAAATCATTGTTTGCTCTTCGTGCATTGAACACACAGATGGTTATGTCAGGTGATAGTTCGATCATAGCCGAGTTAAAAGCAAGACCAATGTTTATTCAGCAAATTTGTGATGCATAAAAAGCTGACAAAGATATGACGGTTAAACGAGTTCAGTGTGAAAGTAATGCAGAGTCAGAGTTTTGAATTGATGAAAATGACTGTTTGAAATACAAAGGCCGAATGTGTATACCGAGGAACGTGGACTTGATTCAGATGTTATTGAATGAGGCTCATAATAGTCAAATGTCGATACATCCGGGTAGCACGAAAATGTATAATGACTTAAAGCAGTTCTACTGGTGGCCTGGTATGAAACGGGATATATCTGAATTTGTTTCAAGGTGTTTAATATGTCAACAAGTCAAAGCCGAACATCAGGTGCCTTCTGGATTACTTCAGCCAATTATGATACCTGAGTGGAAATGGGATAGAATAACAATGGATTTCGTGTCAGGTTTGCCTACGACACCGAGTAAGAAAGATGCAGTCTGGGTTATAGTTGATAGACTGACTAAATTAGCTCACTTTGTGCCAGTTCGTACAGACTATTCGCTTGATAAGCTTGCTAAATTGTATGTATCTGAAATTGTGAAATTACATGGTGTACCGAGTTCCATTGTTTCAGACAGAGACCCGAGATTCACATCGCGGTTTTGGAAGAAGTTGCAAGATGCTTTAGGTACTAAACTTCATTTTAGTACAGCTTTCCATCCGCAGACAGACGGTCAGTCTGAACGAACCATCCAGATACTTGAGGACATGTTGAGATGTTGCGTTCTTGAGTTTGAAGGTACGTGGGAAAGGTACTTACCTACGTTGAATTTGCTTATAATAACAGTTTTCAATCTAGTATTAAAATGGCACCATACGAAGCTCTTTATGGTCGCAAATGTCGTACACCGTTGTATTGGACTGAGCTCAGTGAGAACAAGATACACGGGGTTGATTTGATTAAAGAGACCGAACAAAAAGTAGCAGTGATCAGAGATACCTTGAAAGCTGCCTCAGATCGACAAAAGTCCTATGCTGATTTAAAACGTAAAGACATTGAATTTCAGGTCGGAGATCGAGTATTCTTGAAGGTTTCTCCGTGGAAGAAAGTACTCCAATTTGGTCGGAAAGGCAAGTTGAGTCCGAGATTCATAGGACCGTATGAAATCATCGAACGAATTGGGCCTGTTGCGTATAGATTGAAGTTGCCCTCTGAATTAGAAAAGATACATGATGTATTTCACGTTTTGATGCTTCGTAAGTATAGATCAGACCCGTCACATGTGATCACTCCGTCAGAGGTTGAAATCCGAAATGATATGACATATGATGAAGAACCGATCCGTATCTTAGCTTGGGAAATGAAAGAGTTGAGAAACAAGAAAATTCCGTTAGTGAAAGTGTTATGGAATAGGCACGGAATTGAAGAGGCTACGTGGGAGCCCGAGGACTCATTGAGGCAACATTATCCAACTTTGTTTAATGGTAAGATTTTCGAGGACGAAAATTCTTAAGGGGGGAGAGTTGTAACAGTCCAAATTTGACCCTAATCGGAACGGTGGTTTCGGGACCACGAATCCGAGTCCAGAAAATTTTTAATATTATTTTTGGTGCTAATTATATGTGATTTATTATATGTGAAAGTTTCGTATAAATATTTTATTGATTGAGTGCTTAACTTAAGTGAAAAGATTAAATTAAATAAGTGGAAAAATAATAGCTTTTGTGAGATTAGTAGCCAAATCGAATTGATTTCTTTGAAGTAGGTATTGAAGTGATAAATTAGCCATTTTGATTTTTTATGATGGATGGTTAGTGAAATAAAATAATACTAAGTGGATGTTTATTTTATAAAAAAAAAAGTAAAAGTAGTTGTATCAAATAGGAGGGTTTAAATGAATTGCTCTTTGAAAGATTGGACTTGCATGTCAAATACTCCATTTTTAATGATGATGGACGGCATGATAATTAAGGTTCCTATTTAATTATTTTATTATAGTTAGTGGTATGACATAGGTATTATATTTTGATTATTATAATAAAAACAAGGAAAAGACGATAGGAAAGAAAAAGAATTACCTTCCATCTTCTTTCTCCATCTGCCGAAATTATTAACCAAGAAAAGAAGAAAAGAAAAACCATTCAAACCTCCATGGCCGGACCTTGCATGCATTCTTAAGGTGAGTTAGCAAGCTCCAATCTTGATAATTCTTGCACAATTATGTTAGTAGGCTTGTGCACTATCAATTTCGTGTATAAATTTTGAATTTAAAGCTTCCTTTAGATTCGGCTATTAGTAATAAATATGCCATATTTATGTTTGATAAAGAAACCTTGATCTTGGTTAGTGTATTAGCATGTTGATTAAAGAAAATAAGTTTGAGTTATGGCTTGGGTATTTTGGAAGCAATCGGTTGGAAGCTAAGTGGCTAGACCGAATGGTTTTATGAACCTAGGAAATGAAGTTTAAGATTCGGCTACTAGAGGAAATAGTTGGATTTTTAAAAAATAATAATAATAATAATAAATAAATAAATAAAATATTATGAATAATATGTTTAGGACTTATTTGAATTGGATGAGAACTTATAGGAGTAAATTAATAAGAACTGTAAAATTTTGCAATTTGATTGAATTGAATTAGATTAAGTGGAAATTATTTGAACCAAACCTCATTTGATATTTCATAGATCGGGAACAAAAAGAGAAGGAGTTAAACCGGGGAAAAACTAAGGTGAACGAATAGCCGGAAATTTCAAATCTATCGACTTCTAAGGTAAGTCCTTAAGCAAATTTATGTCAAAGAATTATTTATGAACTTAGTATAAAATAAATTTGGAAATTTGAGGCATGAAAATATATGTTGGCCGAATATAGGGGTATGAATTTGTAGTAAATTTATTTGTTGAATATACTGTGAATAATTATGTTTGATTTAATATGTGAAAGTAATATGTTGCAAATGAGATAGTTGTGATTATTAGCATCAAGTAATGTGTGTTGGAATGTTGAAAATGTCGAAAATTCGGGCTTTGAGCCTAGCAGGCCTTGTGCCGGTGATCTAATTCGGGCTTAATGCCTAGCAGGCCTTGTGCCGGTGATCTAATTCGGGCTTAATGCCTAGCAGGCCTTGTGCCGGTGGATTAATTCGGGCTTAATGCCTAGCAGGCTAAATGCCAATGTTTTAAATCTCGAACTTCAAGTCTAGCAGGCAGGGTGCCGGTGTATGTGATTTGATTTAGTGTGTAGCTTGTTATATGCTAGTAAGTTATCTATTTCTGAATTTAGTTACGAAATGGTAAAGTTATAAAACAAATCATGGAAGCTTAAGTTTATGAAAGTGTAACACCCTAAAATTTGAGTATCGATTATTGCATGTTTTGGTGTTTAGATTATGTAGGAAAAATTTTCTTATTTCTTTTTGTGCCTACTATAGTTCGGAAGAAGAGTATAGAATTATTCGGGTATGAAATATTTTTTTTAGTTCGAGAATTTATTGAAGTGAAGCAAGTGGCATTGACACTTAAGTTGAATTAAGTGTTAAATAGAAGCATAAGATGAGTATATGGCAAAGTGGTGTTGGCGCATGAGTTAGTGCATGAGGAGAAGGTTCGAATCCCTTGTTTAGCATCTAGATGAATTTTATTTTTAATTTTTACGCACATGTATAGCAAGTGTCGGCCAAGTACATATATGGTAAGTGTTGACCTTGTTATTTTTGGTTAGTATATCAAAGGATTAAGGAAAGTGTTAACTTATGGTATAGAATCAAGAAAGTTTGGAAAGATATGGGGACATAAGGCATATATCAAGGAAAAGTTTTGGAAACAAATTCATGGTCATTTGACCAATGAATTTGGACGGCAATGAGGCTAGGGGGGAGGTTGGCCGAATATGCTTGTAGCTTGGTAAGGTTTAGGAGTTGTTTTTGGTCATTCTTAGTTTTTTGCAAGTTTTGCAACCTTTTCTCAACCCTTCTCCTTTAGCCGAATTTGAGCATTGGTAAGCCTTAATTTTTTAACCATTTGGTCACTTTTGTCTATTACTTTGGTATTCTTTGTATGCCTTTTCTTTTAGTGCCGAAATCACCTATACCAAAAAGCCATTCTTTTTCTTTTCTTTTTACCATTGCCGAATGTACCTAGCTCCTAAACACATCTTTTTCTTCTCTTCTCTTTGAAAACCGAAACAACATCATCACCATCTTTTCTCTTATTTTTAATTTCTTTAAATTTTCTTTTAAAACTACTTTAAGGTTTTGCATTAACTGATTATTTAAATCATTAGAGAAATTTTGGATGTTCGTTCGGTGTGACAAACCAAATCTTGTCTTAATGCATAGACCTGGTTTGGGGTGTTACATTTAATGGTATCAGAGCTAGTTTCAAAACTCGGCTGTGGTTTGGGTTCAATAAAGATATTTGTTTGAGAAACAACTCAAATTTCTAGACTTTTTGATTTAAAGGTAGTATGGCACCATGAGCATCCCGCGCCAAGTCAAGTAAGTATCTCAGATATCTTTGGTTGTTTATTATCATTGTGATATGATCATAAGAAACACTCTAGAACTTCTAGTTTTAGGTGTTGAAAACCGTAGAGATTGAGACAATAGGATATGGTTGCGAGAACAACTCTATCTCTTTCATATCATAAAACATCGTTAATAAACACTGAAATAGTATTCTGATTCATAAAACTCATAACCAGATTAAATCAGTCATTATGAGCTCTAGAGGACGTGGTCGTGGACGCGGTAGACATGGCCGTGGTAGAGGACGAGGTGTTAGAGGCGCAACCGAAGCACCGGATCATATGCCGGAAATGGATGCACCTGCGTCACTCGAAAGTGAGACGGGATCACATAATCATATGGAAGAAGATAATGCGGTGACGCGAGCAATGCTGCGAGTCCTTGAAAGGGTCATTTGGAGCTAGAACGGGCCAATGTACTCGTGGGTCGATATCGGAACGATTGAAATCAAGTGGTCTTGAGGTTTTCGAGAGGTGTCTCAGTGTAGCTCCAAATGTCGCTGAATATTGGCTTGAGGCGATGGAGCGAATTATGGACGATCTTGAGTGCAATCGTGGAATAAAAATTAAGGGAGCGGTGTCCTTGTTAAGGGACGAAGCATACCAATGGTGGCTTATCAGACGAGAAGGCAATCAAGTCGCATTAGTTAATTGGGAATTCTTTAAAGTTTCCTTCCAAGGGAAATATGTAGGAACGAGTTATGTTGATGCCGGAAGGAAGGATTTACGAATCTGGTCCAAGGGAATAAGACAAGTGATGAGATATGAAGTCGAGTTTTTGCGCTTGAGTCGCTATGCTCGAACAATAGTGGCAACAGATCATGAGCGTTGTGTACGCTTTGAGGATGGCTTGAACGATGAATTGCGGGTTTTGATAGCCCCACAACAAGTTAGAACTTTTGCCACGCTTGTGGAAAAGGCCAAGATAGCCGAAGAGGCTAAGAACTCGGAACGTCAGAATCGGGAATGAGCTAGAGGCAAGAGAGATATGAAGTATTCAGGTTCTTCAAAAAGGTTTACGAAGATGCCTCGGAACGAGGAACCAGCTCAAGGAAGAACACCTGTAGCTGTGAATCAGAGTCGAGATCGTGCTAATTGTGGGAAAAGGCATTCTGGAGAGTGCTGGAAGAAAACGGGTGCTTGCTATAAATGCGGGTCGATGGATCATCAATATAGGAATTGCCCTCGTCAAATGGATACAACTCAGGAAGCTCGTGAATATCGATGCACCACCGGCAAGAGGAATTCAAAGCAACCACCGAGAGGTCGTGGACCGTGTCGTGGTGGTAATGGAAAGTGGACGTGGTCAAGGTGCAGCGGGTCGAGGAAATGGTCCTAGAGACAACGCAGATGCAAGACAGCCAGGATTGGTATATGCAGTTAGACGCCGTGAGGATGGTAATGCACCTGATGTGATAACTGGTACATTCTTCATTTTTGATGTACCTGTTATTGCTTTGATAGATATTGGTTCTACCCATTCGTATGTTGCTAGCACCATATCTCGGAACTTGAAATTAGACTCTGAAATTTTTGATAATGAGATGAAGGTAATTAGTCCTTTAGGACAATCGGTATTGGTAAATAAATTGTTTAGAGATGTGCCCTTAGAAATTCAAGGAGAAATATTTTTGGCAAATTTGATGGAGTTGCCTTTTGGCAAGTTCGATATCATTTTAGGCATGGATTGGTTGGTTAAGCACCGGGCGAAATTGGATTGTGCTGAAAAGCGGATGTCAATAAGGATGGTGAAGGATAAAGAAATAATTATGATAGGCGAGCGAAGGAATTACTTGGCAAATGTGGTATACGCACTTAGGCGAGAAAAAAGTTGGTGCGAAAAGGGTATGGAGCATTTTTAGCATTTATTAGTACTTTAGATGCCAAAGAGTTGTCAGTGGAAGATGTGAGGACAGTGAAGGAATTTCCAGATGTATTTCCGGAAGAACTTCCCGGTGTACCTCCAGATCGGGAAGTGGAATTTGGTATTGAGCTTTTGCCCGGAGCGGCTCCAGTGTCCATTGCTCCTTATAGAATGGCACCGAAGGAGTTGGCGGAGCTTAAAGCTCAAATTCAAGAATTGCTAGATCGAGGCTTTATTTGACCGAGTGTGTCTCCGTGGGGGCACCGGTTTTGTTTGTTAAGAAGAAAGATGGGTCGTCGCGTATGTGTATTGACTCTGTGCAATTAAATAAATTGACGATCAAGAATAGGTACCCTCTGCCAAGAATTGACGACCTGTTTGATCAATTGAAGGGAGCTTCAGTTTTCTCCAAAATTGATTTGAGATCGGGTTATCACCAGCTTAAGTTGAAAGAAGCGGATATTCACAAGACGACTTTCCGAACTCGTTATGGACATTATGAGTTTTTGGTGATGCCGTTTGGGTTGACCAATGCACCAATTTGCATTTATGGATATGATGAACCGGGTCTTTCAACCATACTTAGACCGGTTTGTGGTGGTATTCGTAGATGACATTCTGGTATATTCAGGGAATGAAGAAGAGCATGATTCGCATTTGCGAATTGTATTGCAGTTACTTCAGATAATCAATGTATGCCAAATTCGGTAAATGTGAATTTCAGTTAAGGGAAGTGACTTTCTTGGGTCATGTGGTGTCACGAAGGAATAAGGGTGGATCCTCGGAAGATTGAGGTGTATTGGATTGGAAACCACCAAAGTCGATGAGTTGAGATTCGGAGTTTCTTGGGTTTGGTGGTTACTATAGACGCTTTGTTGAGGGTTTTCGTTGATTCTTTGCACCCTAACTAAGCTTTTGCGTAAAGGGAGTACCGTTTATATGGTGAAAAATAGCAAGAAAGTTTTGATGAATTGAAGAAGATTTTGTGGAAGCACCGGTATTGATTCAACCCGAAATTTGGAAAGGAGTTTACGAGTTTATTGTGATGCGTCGCACACGGGATTAGGTTGCGTATTGATGCAAAATGGGAAAGTGGTAGCTTATGCTTCTCGTCGATTGAGACCACACGAAGTAAACTACCCTACTCATGACTTGGAGTTAGCTGCAGAGTGTTTGCTCTAAAGATTTGGAGGCATTACCTCTACGGTGAAAAGTCTATCATATATACGGATCACAAGAGTCTTAAGTATCTTCTTACTCGAAGGAGTTAAACTTGAGACAACGAAGATGGGTGGAGTGTTAAAGGACTATGATTTCTCAATCGAGTATCATCCTCGAAAAGCTAATGTAGTAGTGCACGCGTTAAGTCATAAGGTGGTATCTCGATTTGAGAGCAATGTTTGCCCATTTAAGTTTGTACGAGGATGGTAGTCCGATAGCGGAACTTGGTGAAGCCTCCGTGGTTGGAGCAAATTAAGAAAAAGCAAATATTAGATGGAAAGTTGGGACCTTTACTTCAACAAGTTGAAAATAGAGGAATAGAGGATTTTGGTATAAACACGGAAGGTGTGTTGTGCTTTTCGTGGAAAAGTCTCAGTATGCCTAAGGACTCTGATCCGAGACAAATGATTCTTCGAGAGGCGCATAGTAGCCCTTATGCTATGCACCGGAGGAAATAAGATGTATCGGGATCTTCGTGAACAATATTGGTGGCCGTGGTTGAAGCGTGAGATTTTTGAATTTGTGGGAAAATGTTTAACTGTGTCGCCAAGTGAAGGCGGAACATCAATTGCCGTCAGGATTACTACAACCGGTAAAGATTCCTCTTTGGAAATGGGAGCGGATAACAATGGATTTTGTTAGTGGGTTACCTTTAACACCTACTAAGAAAAACTCTGTTTGGGTAATTGTTGATCGTTTGACGAAGACCGCTCATTTTCTACAACAGACGGATTACTCGTTACAGAAGTTGGCTAAGCTGTATGTATCCGAAATCGTGAGGTTGCATGGGATACCTGTGTCTATTATATCAGATAGGGATCCTAGGTTTATGTCACGGTTTTGGAGAGCATTGCATGAAGCTTTGGGAACAAAGCTAAACTTCAGTACGGCTTTTCATCCTCAGTCAGATGGTCAATCAGAAAGAGTAATTCAAATTCGGAAGACATGTTAAGGGGTTGTATAATCGACTTCAAAGGTAGTTGGGAGGATTTTCTACCATTGGCAGAATTTGCTTACAACAATAGCTATCAGTCTAGCATTCAGATGGCACCCTACGAGGTATTATATAGTCGTAGGTGTCGTTCTCCTAGTTGTTGGACTGAATTGGGCGAACGACAGATGTTAGGTCCAGAGCTGATCTCTAAAACGGAAGAAAAAGTAAAAGCTATTCGAGCACGGTTAAAGGAAGCTTTGGATAGACAAAAGTCGTATGCAGATCCAAGCGTAGAAGTATCGAGTATCTTTGTGGGGGATCGGAGTTTTCTTGAAGGTCTCACCTTGGAAGAAGATTTTCGAGTTTGGGAAGAAGGGCAAATTGAGTCCTAGATTCATTGGACCATATCGTGTGGTGGAGCGTGTTGGTCCAGTGGCCTATCGATCGAATTACCTCGGAGTTGAGCCAAATTCATAATGTTTTTCATGTTTCCATGCTGAGGCGCTATAGATCGGATCCTTCGCACATAGTACTGGTAGAAGAAGTGGAGTTGAAGTCAGACTTGTCTTTTGAGGAGGAACCAGTGGAAATCTTAGACCGAGATGTTAAGGTGCTAAGAAAGAAAATCGTGCCGTTGGTCAAGATTATATGGCGTAACCACGGAGTGGAGGAAGCTACGTGGGAGCCCGAGGATGCAATTCGACAACAATACCTCACCTTTTTCAACTGTAAATTTCGAGGACTAATTTTTTTTTAGGAGGGTAGAGTTGTAACACCCTAAAATTTGAGTATCGATTATTGCATGTTTTGGTGTTTAGATTATGTAGGAAAAATTTTCTTATTTCTTTTTATGCCTACTATAGTTCGGAAGAAGAGTATAGAATTATTCGGGTATGAAATATTTTTTTTAGTTCGAGAATTTATTGAAGTGAAGCAAGTGGCATTGACACTTAAGTTGAATTAAGTGTTAAATAGAAGCATAAGATGAGTATATGGCAAAGTGGTGTTGGCGCATGAGTTAGTGCATGAGGGAGAAGGTTCGAATCCCTTGTTTAGCATCTAGATGAATTTTATTTTTAATTTTTCTGCACATGTATAGCAAGTGTCGGCCAAGTACATATATGGTAAGTGTTGACCTTGTTATTTTTGGTTAGTATATCAAAGGATTAAGGAAAGTGTTAACTTATGGTATAGAATCAAGAAAGTTTGGAAAGATATGGGGACATAAGGCATATATCAAGGAAAAGTTTTGGAAACAAATTCATGGTCATTTGACCAATGAATTTGGACAACAATGAGGCTAGGGGAGGTTGGCCGAATATGCTTGTAGCTTGGTAAGGTTTAGGAGTTGTTTTTGGTCATTCTTAGTTTTTGTGCAAGTTTTGCAACCTTTTCTCAACCCTTCTCCTTTAGCCGAATTTGAGCATTGGAAAGCCTTAATTTTTTAACCATTTGGTCACTTTTGTCTATTACTTTGGTATTCTTTGTATGCCTTTTCTTTTAGTGCCGAAATCACCTATACCAAAAGCCATTCTTTTTCTTTTCTTTTTACCATTGCCGAATGTACCTAGCTCCTAAACACATCTTTTTCTTCTCTTCTCTTTGAAAACGGAAACAACATCATCACCATCTTTTCTCTTATTTTTATTTCTTTTCACTCAAATTTTCTCCATTAAACTCTCTCATGGCGAATGCTAGTGTGCCCATAGCCAAAACATTATCTCTTTTTCTTTGGTTATACATAGCCGAATCCTTCATCAAACATCATTCTCAATCCTTTCTTTTCGATCGTGGTCAATAGGTAAGAATTCTTTTTAGTTACGATTAGTTAATAGTTCATACTATTAACGTTTCCATTCGTTATATTTTAGTGCGATAACGGAAGATGGGGATCAAGTGTTCGTGAGTAACATAGAAAGTTGGAATCGATTTAAGTGTTAAGGAAACGTTTGGACGACTCTCGTATTGTGGGACAAGGATTATTGTGGTAAGGAAATTTCACTCTTAAAAACTTTTGGTCATATTGTTTTGGTATAATATTAGAATGGTTAATGATCTTTTGTCTTCTAAGACATTCAAAATAGGGAAGAAAAGGGCGGTGTTTAGTTTTTGGATGAAGGAGATTCCGTTAATCCCCTAAGTATAAACAAAGGATTGTATCAACAATCGGGATTTCCACGGGTTGTGGACGTTCATCCGAGGAGAATCAATTGTTTGAAGTAGTTCGTACTCGAACCATTATTTGTTCGTGGATTTGATTCGGTTAACGAACCATCAATCGGGAGAAACCGCAAGTGGAAGTAGTTCAAAAATCCGAGGGTAAATTTTAGATCGTTATGTTTAAATCGGTTTTATTATTAGATTATAATGATCATAAGTTATCGTGATATGTATAGGTGTTGTGAGCGGGAAAGTTTAGTCCTCACCATAGCAAGGTGTGTAACTTCACACTTATCTTTCGGGTTAGATGCTAAACAGTAAGTATTATGATAAATCGTAAAAATGGCAAAATCGAAATTTATGTGATAATTAACCCTTTTGTGTAAATGCATGAAAATGGTTAAAGTTGAAGAAAAATTGCTAGATTGTTAAATTGGGCCGAAAAATTGCTAGATTGTTAAATTGGGCCGAAAAACTGCTAGATCGATAAATTGGGTCAAAAGACTGCTAGATCGCTAAATGGGCCAAAAACCTTCTAGTTTGACATTTGGGCCTAAGTTCGCTAGATTGCTAAATGGGCTAAATACTATTTTGTTTAATGGACCCAAATGAAAAGTTTAATTAAAAACTCATTTGTATTGTGGATTACTTAATAAATTATTTATGATTAAAGTTTGTTATTCATACATAATTGTATGGGATGGGATACATGATGAAGAGAAGTAAGGCCTATGGCCATGAATCTAGTTCGGTGGCTCTGCCACAAATGTTGGCTTAATGCCTCTAGTTCGGTGACTATGTCACAATCTAGTTCGGTAGTGCACTACAATATTATTTAAAAAGGCTAAATGCCTACGATTGGTGTGTTTGGCGGGGTGGGTTGACTTGATCCCCATAGGTGTGCTGGTTGGTACGGGGGTGTGTAGCGGATGGAAATTAGGTTTGGTTGGGAAATTCATTTTTACATGCATTTTATATATGTTATTTCATTTTACATTGTTAAAATTTGTAATTGGGCTCAAGCCCAAATTAATGCCTTGATGGTCTGGCCCAATAATGGTGGTAAGTGAGTTACACACTGAGTTCTTTGTAACTCACCCCGTTTTATTATCCATCTCAGGTAATGGAAATTGATGTGGACTTGGGCCGGGAATGACATGGTGGAGGCCATACTACGAGCTTGGGTTTTATAAATTATGAACTCTATTTAAGTTACTTATTTTATTTTGGGTATGTTGTAATAAGGCCTCTAATTATATTTTTTTTATGGATTTTTTTTATGTGTGGATGGATTTAATTTTTATTTTAAGACTCTTAATATGGGTGTATGTTAAAATCTATAAAGTTTTCTTAAAAATATTGTGTTTTATAACAATTTTGGACACCTAAATATTTTTTTAATTTCTTTAAATTTTCTTTTAAAACTACGTTAAGGTTTTGCATTAACTGATTATTTAAATCATTAGAGAAATTTTGGATGTTCGTTCGGTGTGACAAACCAAATCTTGTCTTAACGCATAGACCTGGTTTGGGGTGTTACAGAAAGTGAATTGGTAAGTTCGGCTATAAGGTATGTATTATGTATACTTTAATGTCATGATTATAAGCTATGATGATAAATAAATGTAACGATGAAAGGAATTGATGTACATATGATAGATGGAATTCGATTATATGTATACTATGAGTGAATTAGTTATTGAAAATCATGAAAGAAGTAAAAGTCGATGTAGTTATATATAATAGAATGGGATATTCGGTTTTGGTAGATTAAACATTAAGTCATGAACGTTTGATGTTAAGGAATGTTTATTTTAAAAGCTTATATACTTGAATGTTACATTAAAGTTGCTTAATACTTACGAAGCTAGTAAGCTCACTTTGTGTGTATCCCTTGTTTGTTCTATAGATTTTGTTAAAGCTACGGGCTCAGTGGATCTTCGGGGAAGTCAACCACACTGTCAACTCTTTTGGTACTTATAAACCTAGTTTGAACTTAAGGCATGTATAGGCTAGCTTAAGGTTTGAATGATATTTAGTTGATGTATATAAGCCATGCGAAAATGGCTTGTCCATCTTGTAAATCTTGGAATTTATATTTTGGCTTGATGATTATGTTTGGTTGTGTTTTTGGTTAATTTGGTTTTAGTATATATATATGTATGGTTAATGTATAGAGTTTAAATGAAATGAAGTAAGGAGGTTATAAACTAGTTAATCATATTTTGAAATGAAACAGTTTTTAGTTAGCAGCAGTGATGTGATTTTGAAAAATCACCAAAAATAGGAGAAATTGAATTAGTAAGTGAATAAGATATAGAATTAAAGATTATTGTGTCTATTTTGATATGAAAGAAACCTAGTAGACAAATAAATTTTATATTATGAGATATTTAAATTTTAGTGAGACTTGTTCTGAATGACTTCGTGATTCCCTATTCTATCTTGGAAAAATTGTTAAAAATTGTAAAAAAATAATCATGGAGCATAGTTTATATGCTTAGAATCCTTAATGAGTCTATTTTTTGATTGAAATAAACAAGAACATTATTGAAATTATGTAAAATGAGATAACTGAGTTTTTGTAAAGATTGGTCAGAACCATCAAACAGTGAAATAGGGGAAATTTTGATGAATAAACTGTACTAATTGGCTTTATGAAAAATTCTAGAAAAATTATGGGAAGAATATATACGAGTCTAGTTTCAAGGAAAATTTTTGGATCTAAATTTTGAGTTTTGTAACACAAGTTATGGTCAATTTAGTCAACACGACGCAGTTAGACAGTTTTAATTTTTATGCCCCGAATTAGTAGTCAAGTCTAGTAATGCCTCATACTCGACTCCGGCAACGGTCTCAATTAAGGGGTGTTACAGTTTACGTACCTGAACGCATCGTACCATAGTATGGTACCCATAGCCACATTCACACAGATTTCTTATTAACACATGCTATCACTAATACTATCAATCTATCAGAATTTTAGTGTAGGCTACACACCTGATAACCGTAAGTACGATACTATCGATACCGACACTCTCGCTAGTAGGGATAACAGTGAATTGCTTATCCCTTTTCGACGCTGGCCCACACCCCGGTGGCCAATCACGAACAGCATATGAGATCTTAATTGATTAACTACAACTTACACACCCTTACCAGAATGGATCAGAATCCCGAGACTTCTCCTAATCCCTGTCGATCTGCCCCTAAAAGATCATAGTCAGAATCGGCCAACCTTAATAAACAATATGGCCTTTGGCCGAATATCAAGACCCCCTTACCTTGATTGTCTCAATCCCGAAAATGTCACTTGTCCTTGGAGATGTCAAACTCCCTACATGGTCTATGTTAGATTCGATTCTAACATTTAATGAACCAAAGTAAATGGCCTTCGGCCTAATACCACACTTCACTTACCTTGAATATTCAAATCCCAAACTCACCTTCAAGGTTTCGGCCAAAGAGAGTAAAAGGGATTAGATTCCAAACTTTCGGCTAATCCAAAAGAAAAGAAAGAACAACGAATGGCAGTTAACCCTTACCCCTATCGTTGAGATCGATTGCACCCCTTGCTTGAACCCACAGAGATTCGGCAATGGTGGTATTTTGGTTGAAGAGGTTGCGGCAATGGTGAACTTTGGGAGAGAGAGATTCGGCCTAAGCAAAAAAAAAGAAGAGAAGAGAAGAGAAGATGGTAGATTCGGCTTACCCTTAAACAAGTAAGAAGAGAAAGAAAAGGCAAATGACCCTAATGGTCTATGGATAGTTCGGCCAAAGTCTAACAAGAGAGGAAAAAGAGTGAATTTTGGTGCGATTTGCTTATGAAAGAAAAATGGTTGAAAGCTCAAGAGAGAATGAAGTTGAATTTCGGTAGAAGAAGATGGCAAAAATGGCACTTTGATGGCCTTAAACTTTCAGCACACTAGCCTATCCCCCAACCGATTGCACTTCACCTCACTCCCCTCTCCTGAATTCGGCTAACACTCAAACACTAGCTTCCCTTGCTTTTCTCCTATTTTTCCTCTTCTTTACTCATTCAAAATAATTTGAATGAGTCAACACATATCTCCTCCCTTTAGCCGAATTTTTAAAAGAATATGACCAAGTCTCATCCTCATCCACTTAAAGTCCTTGTGCCGTCCATCACTACTCCTCTTTGCCGCAAAATGCAAGCCCAAAATGCTGCTTGTCTTTGCTCGAACCTAAGCCCCCTTCCTCTGCTTGTGGCGTCACTCTCCTGACACCTTAGTGGCGCCTCTTTTGCCACTTTACCAAGGTAATTCTTGTGTCTAAATCCTCATACAAATTTTCTTAAGGCCTATCTTGCTTAGCTCCATTTTAAAACTCAAAATCTAATATTTTTTTCTAAGGCATTCTCCTACATTCTAAAGTTCCCGGAACCCCTAGAACATATTCAAACCACACCTAGGCATGCTACCACATACATTTGAGTTAAAAAGCATAACCCCTAAATCTTGGATATTACACTTGATATGTCTCAATATCGATTTACAAAAATTCAAAGATTCCGAATTAGACAATGAACAAATCTCATAATACCCTTAGTCAAACAAATTGGGATTAAGAGAAAATTCATCGTCATACTTACTCGCATCTTGTACTTGTTGGATATGCGTCTCTTCACCTTCATACTTTGTATCACATTGATTATTAGTAGACAAACTCATCTTACCATCATTTAAAACATCAAAAATGGTTGGAGGATGACAATCAATGGTATTATCCACATATTCACAAACATTAGAAAAATTTGGTGGAGACGAATTCGTTTCAAAGCACTTACCTTCCTTACCTTCCGACTTGTGTGATTCAACCTTACCTTTTTCAATCAAAAAAAAATGTCATTCTTCTGGGAGGTATTGAAGTTGAAGGTCTTTGTGCGATACATCGGGAACCTGAAATGAAGAAACAGAAGAAGAACATAGTTCCGATGAGTTAGCTAAATCAACGCTCACTTTTTCTCGCTCATCTTGTTCTTTTGTTTCTTTTTCAATATTTTCAACGCTCTCTTTTTCTTGTACTTCTTTTTCAAGCTAATTTTCTTTTCTCTCATTTTTGCTTTCTTTTCTCTCGAACTCTTTTTCAATTTCTTTTTCTCTTTCAAATTCTTTTTCTTCTTTTTCATTTGATTTTTCCTTTTCATTTTGATTACAACAAGTGAATGGTTTGAAAGAATCGAAAAGAGAAAAATTTGACTCAAGGATCAAGGCAATGTTTTCATAGATATCACGATTGATTCCTCGCAAAAAATTCTTCATACGGGACTTCATTGAATCATACGTTGAATAACTCGTACTTTCATGTTCATGTTGTCGAAAAGAATCAAGCTCGTAACTTTCTCGTTCATAATGTTGAAGAGCCTCGTACGTGTATCTTTCTTCTTGTTGTCTCGAAGGTCTTGACGAACATGATTCTTGACAATAATCTCTTCTCACATAGTTATTGAATGATGAACTCCTTGATGAAGAAGAATCTTGATAGAAGTCTCTCGACCTTGAAGTCGATGATGAATGGGAGTCGTATCAGAATTCTTTTCTCGAATAACCATCGAAGGTGGGTCTCCGAGATGGTCGCCACTCCGTTTCTCGACTCGTTGTAGTGTGCTTTCATCGAGCCTCTTCCTCCACTCGATGCAAATGCTTTTGTATTGGACTTAGCTTTTTCTCGAGCATTCGGTCCATTTCGTTCACCAAGAATTGGAAATCATCGGCGGAGAGTTCTTCTTGAAACATGTTATTGCTGAAAAGAAAATGTTATAAGGAAAAATAAACAGAAAAATTTAAGTACCTTACCACAAAAATCTCACAAGACACTCACAAAGAAAAAAATCACTCACACTCGTGTTTCACTCGTATAAGGCTTTTTCTCTAATGTAGCACTCGTGCCTTTTACCACTCAGTCTCACTCTCGCAAATTCGTACTTCGTTTCGAAAGACTTATTGCGGCTTGAGGGTTGGCTTCAAAATTGGTTAACAACGGTTTGATGTCGGGAATAGGGAAGGCTAAAATAAAGAAAAGTTTGGTTTCGGGTAGGCTAAACAAAAAAAAATTGGGTGTGAGGGCGTTGTGGTTTTGAAGGAGTGGGGGTAAGAAGGATGAACACAAGACAAGAACTTAGAAAAAAACTTCACCACTCTTCCTTTTTTTTTACTCGTATATTTTTTTCTTTTTTCTTTTTACTCTTCGTAATCCCCCTTTTTTTTACTTCAAATACACTATAATGAAACACAAGAAATGAAAATTACAACTTGAAATTATTATTTTTTGAACTTTTTTGTCAATTTTTTTAACTTACGAACTAATTTTCGGCTTCACGATCGTCGTCGAAAATCCTTGTTTGGTAGCTCTGATACCAGATGATACAGTCCACCTCGGGATGAGTCAAAACGTATGCAAAATGCCCAATCGTTTACGAGGATGAATTTTAAAGCCTTTGGGACAAATGAGAGTAAATACGGTTAAGATTGCGGAAGCGATGATTAAGTTTACTTATAGAAAGGAATTTAAGTTAAATATGGGTGAATGAGGGACGATGGAAATGATTTGGAAATATGGAATGATAGGTTCGGTTTTATAAGGAAGAAAGAGGGATAAAGGGATAAGTGATGTTTTGGTGGAAATGGAATAAAGAACTTAAACAAAGAAACGATTTAACATTAGCAAATGTCACCCCGGTTTCTATATTTGCTTAAGGTGGAAACATGGATATCAAAGATGGACCAAAGACCCGTTACTTAGAGAAGTAAGAACCAAAGGTATAGATTAATGGAAAGACAAGTGATAGACACCACAAGCACAGCCCGATAAGTCTATGAAACTTGTACGAAAGTGAAGAGGAGATAACTCACTCGATGAACAAAGTTCATGTAATTTCATAAAAAAAATGATCAAAAACTAATTACAAATGAAATGTGCAAAGTATTTATAGGTTTTTTATCAAGAGCTAGCCAAATGGCCATAGTTCCTTAATAACTAAGTTTAATTTTCGGTCATAAATTAACTTGATTAATCTAGAAAAGGTACCCTCATCTTGCTGTCCACGTTCAGCCTTTGGAGCTCAAACATTCATCTTCTAGAAGGCTATGTGCAGCCGAAAGTAATAGGAAGAAAGAGGGGCTGAAATGCTCTTAAATTCGGCCTTTGAGGACGTGCATGGTTAGCCTTGAAATCTGAATGGTCATGCCTTTGATCTAGGCTGCATTGGGGACGTGAATGGCCCTCCCAAACTCCCATACCATCTTTTAATTGCTTCCCACGCATGGAGAGACATACCAGCAGTAAATTAAATTCATCTCCTTTATGGCCTTGTCTTTTACTTTCCACGAAGCACTCCTTGAATGCTGAAGCACACCTACCACGCCTAGAAGAAAGCAACCAGCACATTAATCACATCTAGAAGAGAGGAATCAGCACATTAAATGGTGCCCTTTACTTTCACGAGGCCAACAAGCTCATTTAAGCCTTTGTCTTTTACGAAAAGTAGCCTAGGAAAGTTGAACAATCAGCCATTGAATGTACCGTCCAAGCCATGCATGCTGCTGATTTATTGAGCTATTTTAATAGCCTTAATTCCGTCCAAAGCATGTTCCAACACTTCCATAAATAATGTTCATGCATGCTCCTGGTTTTGACTTGTTTTAATGTAAATTTGGGAGACATAAAAAGACCACGTTGGAAGCATAAACATCAGCTCATTGAAGTCCCATGCATGCTGTCGCCCATGCATTAATAGCGTCCCAAAAAACACTTGCACATCATTAAATTCGGCCATTAGTGTCCAGCAATTAAAACAACTTTTAAAACATGTTTTTTTTTTGGCTGGACAAATTAAATAAAGGATGGTTATTACTTATATTAATTTCAGCTGGAATTTTAGGACACATTAGATGCACATTTCGGCCAAATAAATGAAGTGGCAGCCAACTATTAAATTGGTCCTAATCTAGACATATTAATGTTAACTATTAATTATGCACTAATTAAGACTTATTTAAGCTTATTTAAATGCAACAAAATAATTAAAACAAATATTTATTATGTCCAAATTTATTTAATGCATTAAAATTAAAGAATCAGTTCAAAGAGCTCGAGTGAGCTCGAGTGAGCTCAAAATTGAGCTCAAATGAATTAATCCGGCTCAATTTGGAAATGCACCAAAGTGCATATCAACTTCACGGCACTTGGGACTTCGAGTTCGAGCTCGTTCAATTTGTAAAATGTTGGTGCCCCGGGCGTGCCCGTATCACTACCCACAACTATACAATTCATCCTTTGTTACCCCTTTTGAAACCGGCTAATCTAGACAAAGGTTTAAGCCTTGGCAAATCTGCGTACGAAATTGCGAGAGAAAGTTTGAGTGGTAATGATGCGGGCACGCCCGGGGCACGAATGATTTTCAAACTTATGGAGCTCGAGCCCGAAGTTCCAAGTGCCGTGGAGCTTGTGCGCAACTTGGTGCACTTCCAAATTGAGCCGGATTAGCTCATTCGAGCTCAATTTGAGCTCACTCGAGCTCACTTCAGCTCATTGAGCTGATTACATAAATTTAATGCTTTAAAATAAATTAAATATTTATTTTTATTTATTTTTCTACAGCCCATTAATGTGTCTATGTAACATCCTGAAAAGGGCCTATGCATTTTTGGTTTAATTGTACGAAATGACATATCTTATGTGTTATGAATATATTTTGAACACTTTTGGAAACCTGGAAATGTATGGAAATGTTAAGTTTAAAAGAGGAAAGTGAACATTTTTAGAACCTTGGAAATGTAAGGAAATGTCTTGTAAGGAAATGTCATGGAAATGTAAGGAAATGTCTTGTAAGGAAATGTCATGGAAATGTAAGGAAATGTCAAGTTTACAGAGCCGATCGAAAATTTTTGGAAACTTAGAAATGACTTAGAAATGTCGAGTTTTAAAGTTTAAAAGAGGAAATTAAGGCAAGGTGGCCTTAAAAGAAAAAGTTTGTGAAATTTGACACACAAACAGGCTTGGAAAAGTGGTCTGAAGATGCCACATAGGGCCTATGGAAATGGCGCCATATGCAAGAGGAATGGGCCTAAGTTCGAGTCACATGGGAAGCAAATAAAAGAAATTTTATTTTGCTATAAGGAGCAGAGAGGTGGACGGCACATGGCTATAAATTAGGAGCTTTTATTATTTTATAAATAGTGGATAAATAAGGGATTTATTTATCATTATTTTCAAGAGATAATTGTTGGATTAAATTATTTTAATTTGAATAAAGAAATAAAGAGGAAAATAAGGGAGAAGTGATGGCCAAGTAAGGGACTTTGAGTTTAATAATTTCGGCTAAGTAAGGATAGTTGCTGAATTATCTTTTATTTTAAGTGATAATTAAAGAGATAAAGCTATTAAAATAGAGGAGTGGTGGCCAAGTAAGGGACTCCTTAGATGATAATTTTGGCTATAAAAGGAAGGAAGGAGGGCTACTCATCAATTTGTGCTTCCTCCTTTCTCTGCCGAATTCTTAGTGCTCTCTTATCTTCTTTTCTTTCTTTTATTTTTGCCAAGCCGAAATACCTTGTGTTCTAGCCAAATCCTCCATCTTTGTTCTTCCTTCTCTTTTCTTTCCAATCCATCAAAAGCCGAATCTTTGAGGGGCTTCAAGCATAGGTCTTTGTCGATTTCTTCAAGAAAGGAGATCTTTGGGATTTACTAAGTGTCGACTACAAGGAAGGAGAAGTTCTTTTCAGAAGTTACACCATAGGCCACGTGTTCCCTAGTTATTCGGTGAGTTTTGGATTTAAAATCTACAAGGTAAGTTTAAGTATACTAATCCTACTAGGATTTGGATTTATGGCCGAATGGCTTTTTATTAAAGTAGTAGGTGATTAATCAAATGTAGGGATTAAGGATCCAAGCATTAGATCAAGCTTTTCGGGATCTCAAGGAAATTTTAAGCGAATCGGTGTGTACCCACACTAATTCTTAATATGTTTTATGGGTGTGTTTAATTAAAATATGTGATATTAAGAATATGAAAGTGGCTAAAGTACCATGTTATGGTACAAAGTACTCAGCACGTTTCCTACTCCTATTAGGATTACGAAATATGTTATATTTAACATGTGAAATATGATAAGAATGTGAATTTAAGTATGATATGCATGATATGAATAATATGGGTCATTCGGGATATATGAAAAGGGGAAGTGAAGGTGATGACTACGGTCTCACTATATCGAATGTGGTGACTTGGTCACATTATCCGAATGTGGTAACCGGTTACATTATCTCGAATGTGGTGTCTCATGACACAATTATCAGTGGCTATGCCACAAATTTTATATGGGCGATGAGCACGTCGATTGCAAATGATCGCCTTCGATGGTGTGTAGCGGATGGAGGGTTGACTTAGTAGTCCCCACGGTGTGTGATTTGGCAGTGCACGGGGTGTGTAGCGGATGGACAACTAGGTTTGGGTTTGGGAATGCATCATAACCTGCATTTTATGTTTTGAATGTGTAATATGTGATATGCCTGATTCTATTATGATTTAGTGTCGTGTACACATTGAGTCTGTTTGACTCACCCGTTGGGAACATTTTTCGGTGATGAGCAGTGATGGATGGACGGGACAGCGAGAACTTGGGGTGGCCATGCTCAACATGAAGTTTATATTTTTGAGGACTCTTGAATTTATTTTAGTACTTTGAATTATTTTGGGAATTATTTGATGTAATAAGGCCATAAGGCCATAGTTGAATTACTTTACACTTATTTTTATTTATTATGATTATGAATTTTATCTATTAAAATTTAGTTTAAAATTTCTTTTAAACTAAACCCTAAATATTTTGTCACTTAAGATAAAAGGGATTTCAATATAAAACGAACCTGTTTTCAACACAAGCCCAACCCAAAACAATACTTTTCTTAAAATCACACAAGTTTTCCTAAGAACAAAAGAATTTTGAACCGGTTTACTTGAGGAACATACCAAATCTGGTCAAAGCTCGTGGGCCGGGTTTGGGGTGTTTCAGTCTAAATATTTTATTTTAGTGTCAAATTTAATTTGCCTAAGTCTAATTTAATTTGTGTCATTTTATTACAGCCTTTTAAGTGTGTTTTAATTTAAGAATTAAAGTGCAGAATTTTTCTAGTCATTTAGGGGCTGCCGAATTTTCAATGTAGCATATTGGTGTCTTTAAGTTGTCCAAACGTCCCTTGAAGTGTCCATAGCATGTGTTTAATGTTATTCATCTGATTTGGTTTGATTTAATGTGGATTCATGGTCATTGTAGGTTCAGCCGAACCTATGGAGTGAATTAAAGAAGATACATGTACCTAGGTGCATTGTACCTAGCCGAATGTATCCAAGAACCATGGAGGTGCATGAACGGCTGGAAGCATGTATGTTGCTGCTCATTTTTCGCCCCTCAAGACACCTTTTCAGCCAAGAGTCACTAGCCCTTCAAGCTCCCCAAGGTACAGCCGAATGTACCAATGCATTAAAGAAAGGTTCATGCACATTAAGTGCATTGTATGTGGCCGAATGCTTCCATGTGCATTGGTAGATGCATGTTTGGTTGGACAAGGCTTAAATGCTACTCATTATCCATCAAAAGACATCAATTAAAGAGCATAATTAAAGTATGGGACGTACCTGGCTGCTGCATGCATTTTCAAGTGACCCAAAACTCATCTCCTCTTCTAGAAACATGGCTAATGAAGTTCCCAAGGGCTGTACATGGACTTGGACGAATTTCTTCTTCATGAAGCATGGCTATTGACCTTCCAAGAGGCTAAATTTGGACTTTTCCATTGACCTCCTTCAAGCATTCATCTACCAAGTTAATTGCTCCATCTAGAAGTTTGTCCACTTGACTCCCATTCAAATGAATCGCCCATAACCACTTAATGAGTTTATTCCAGATTTTTCAGCTCAATTAAGCCTTCTAGAAGTGGCCTTTGACGTCCTCAATGCATGGGAAACTATAAGGAAACCTTCTCCAAAATTCTGGAAATTTCTAAGTGTTTCTAGATTAATTTAGCTTAGTTATTAAGTTATTTGAATGACCATTCGGCTAGCCCTATGATAGCCTATAAATAGTTGTTAATTTCATTTGTAAGAGATAGACTTTTTGCCATTTTTATGAAGCATATGAACTTTGTTCACCTAGTGAGATTTTCTCCTCTCTATCTTTCGTACGAGTTTCGATCCCGACTTATCAAGCTTCGCTTGTGGCGTCAATCGTACTCATCCATTTTATTATACCAACGGTTCTTATCTCTCTATAGATAATGGGTCTTTGGTCCACCATCGATCTCCATCCTTTCACCTTAAACATCATAGAACCCAGGGTGACACTGACATAGTGTTGAATCGATTCTTTGTTTAAGTTCTTTAATCCATTTCCACCAAAATATCACCTATATTTTATCCATCTTCTTTCATCCTTAAACCGAACCATCAAACATCATTTCCTTTACTTCCATTATTCCCGAACCTATCCTATTATTTACTAAAACTGTTTCCATTTCTACTTAAGCCAGTCTCTTTAAGAAATATCTTTAAAAGCTTCCGCAACTTAACCAAATTCTCTATTATTTTTCCCGAAGGCTTGTTTTCTCCTCGTAGACGATTGGGCAACTCGCATACATTTTGACTCTTCCCAAGGTGAACTGTATCAGGTAAAAGGCACGAGCGTGTGAGACTATTCGAGCGGAGGTAAAAGCTAAACGAGTGTAAACACGAGCGAGAGTGCAAACCATTAATTTTTCTTTCCGAGTGAAATTGTGAGGATTTTTTTGTGAGTATTTTAATTTTTGTTTTACTTAACAAATTTCTTTTCAGCAATCAAAGATGTCTCGTGAAGAATTTACTGAATCAGAGTTCTAATTTTTGGTGCAAGAAATGCGAAGAATGGTGAATTCCAAATTAGATATATTGCACAAGAGATTAGACCGTGTGAAGAAAAGAGACCAACGGGAACGAATGTCTTCAAGTCAAAAGTGGAATCAAGAATATCACGAAGACATACATTCAATGATCATTCAAGAAAAGATTTCCATTGTGATTCCTATTCATCATCGACTTCGAAATGAAGGGATTTCAATCGAGATTTCTTTTTGTCAAGGAATTCAAGACGACAAGAGTCTGACCTTAATTTTGAAATCGTCTAAGATGCCATCCAAAGAGATAAGCATACCTCTTTCCGATCTTCAAAGAAATCCTACTCGGAGTATTTTTCACGAAGCATTGATCAAGATTCTTATGCAAATAATTTTCTTTCTTTTGAACAAAATTATTGTTTTCATGATTCTTTTGAATCTTCTTGTAAAAAGAAAACGAGAAAAGAAAAAGAATAAAAAGAAAAAGAAATAAAAGAGAGGCAAGAGGTGAGTAAGAGAGAAAATGAGAGATTCTTGAAAGAGCTTGAGAAAGTCATTGAAAAAGCTAATGAAAAAGAAAAAGAACAAAAAGAGAATGAAAAAGAGTTTGAGAGAGAAAAAGAAGTTGAACAAGAACAACGAGTGGAAAAAGAGATTGAGGAAAAAGAAACGAGAGATCTCGAGAAAAAAGAATCAAGTGAAAAAGAAAGTGACCAAGCAAGGATTGTTTCCACTAACCCACCTATTCGATCTTCTTGTGATGTAACTTTTCAGGTTCCTAAAGTCTTGTACGACCAATTCCAGCTTCACTACCTTCCAAACAAGAGAAGTTTTTGGTTATTTGAGAAAGGTAAGTACGCAAATGACGACCACCCACTTGTGATTAAAGGTAAGAAAGGTAAGGATTCTATGTTTATCGAATCAAGGATTGCTCATAAAGATTTTGATGGTTTAATTTCTAATATGCCTCCATCATTTGATTTGATTAGTCCTTGTTCATCTCTTGATGACCCTGCTTCGAAAAGTGCCGTGAAAATTCTGTTTCGTGACACGTTTGATCCTTCTATTGGAATGGCTCACCCTAATCAAATTTTAGATGTGTTTGATAAAAGCTTTGCACATACTAATTTTGGTTATATAAACTCTTTGAACTCATGTGTTAAATATGTCTGTTTAAACATGCCTGTTCATTTGGTTTGTGATAGATTTGAATCTTTGAATAGTTATATGTTCACCATGTCTTTGTTTGACATACATGTTAAAAGGCTTTCGCATGCAATGTTCAAACCATTTGATTTTGGCCTTCAAGATAAAACTTTGAATTTTTATATGAGATTCCCATATCTTGATCTACTTGGTTTTGTCAACTCTGCATGTTTGCTTGATCGAGTGGAATTTAAGTCTTGTAGTGAGTTAATTACATCATTTTCTAACATGTTGTGGACATTGGAAATTATTCAAAATATGTTGCATGTTGGAACGAATGATCAAGTTCGTGTGTTCAAACATGGTATTTGTTACTTTGATTCGTTTTATAGAAACTTCAAGAAACTTGTTTGTTGTGCATCTTATTTAAGTTTGTTTGATATTCGTACTTTAATTAAGGCAATGAAACTTAATGACTTTGGTTTTGTTTTGTTCCTTAATCACATTGTTTGGCCACATATGAAATATTTGTTTCATTTTGAAAAGGTAAGGCTAACATATGGACTTGAATCGAATTTCCAATATGATCTATCTTTCCCTTTTAAGTCCATCAATTCTGTTAATACTAACCAATCTCGTTTTTGTAAATTTCACACTTCGAGGAGCATGAGATGTCATGGTGTCTCATCACCCATCCAAGTTATTCGAGATAAAAGGTTTGTATTACATTACATTTCCGAGGAGAGAAGATTTGTCTTGATTAATAAAGGTAAAACCAATCATAAATTTTATTCTCTTCAAGATTGTCAAGGTAAAGTCTCTGAAAATTTTCAAATACATTTGCTTCATTCAAATGAAGATGAAAATTTTGTTGATTGGATGTTTGGAAATTACTTGAATCATGATGTGTTTGATTGTAGTTTTTGGCCTAGTATTGATTCGTTTGTGTTGGATTGTGACAATGGACATAATGTTTTCAAAAATCATGATAATAAGCAAATGATTGAAAGATGTTGGCCATGGTACACTTTGCGTGTACAATCACATGAATTTCTATTTTTGAATAAACATATTGAAAAGTTTTGGATGTGGATTAGTATGCTTAACTTTTTGCAAATATTCATGACTAAGTATCCTTTTATCTAATTGAATCCACATGTTTCCATTGATGGAATAATGAAACTTTTCAACAAATTGAAGTATGTTTGCTTTGTCCAATTGAGATTATTGCCATATGATCTTTGGATTACATTCTATAAGAGCTATTTGGATTTGAATACTTTGCACTTGTCATTGTCAAAATTGATAAGTCATTTTGACAAAATAAAATCAGCTTTTTGCTTAGCATTTAGTTTATCTTTAGGTTTTTGTTGTCTTAATCCACTGTTACTTATCTATGATGGTGATGTGCTTTCTTGTCCATTGATAAATCATTTCTAGGATTGTGTGATATCTTCCATTCCATTCGATCGAGGAAAGCTGAACGAGAGGAAATATTTTCCAATAGAGAAACAACTTGACTTGAGGACAAGTCACCTAAAAGAGGGGGGAATAATACGATCGCGCCCCGGAGTGCATCAAGTTTGAGCAAGGATTCAATGGTGCTGCCCCAAGGACCAATTACACAAGCTCGAGCTAAGCAATTCAAAGAGACCATTTCGGCCTTAGTTAACCAACTGTGGGGCGAGACTTTAGTTGGAGAAATAGATCGAGTTGGGACCAGCTCAATGAAGTTTCCTTTCAACTTGTTGCAAACCGATTTCAGCTCAATTCCAACTCTTTGAACCGTTCCAAATAAATTGAACTTTTTTATTTAATATTCAGCATTGCATTTAGTTTGCATTTTTAAATATTTTCATTTAAGCATCTTAGTTAATAAATGAGTGCTGCTCATTAATTCATCTTAGTTTAATTAGTTGAGTTTCTTTTAATGAATTTAATTTAATAGTTGCTTCATTAATTAATCTAGTTACTAGGTTAATTTATTGATGTATGAGTTAAAGTTCATTTAATAATGCTTTTCTTAATTAAACTAGTTGTTGGAATAAATGATGCTTAAGTGTTAGTTCATTTATTTAAGTCTAGTTCTTTGGAATAAATGATGCTTAAGTATTAGTTCATTTATTTAAGTCTAGTTGCTTTGGAATAAATGATGCTTAAGTATTAGTTCATTTATTTAAGTCTAGTTCTTTGGAATAAATGATGCTTAAGTGTTAGTTCATTTATTTAAGTCTAGTTGCTGGAATAAATGATGCTTAAGTATTAGTTCATTTAATTAAGTTAGTTGTTAATTTGTTTTAAGTTTAATAATTGCATTAATGTGTCGGTTACATTTGATAATTACAGGTGACTTTTCATCTCACATCCATTATTTCTAAAGGCTGTTATGCATTCATTGAGATGACTTTTCAAGTGAATTCGATTACACAAGAGGGGGGCTGATATTAAGAGGCTTAATTCATCATTAAGAAGTTGTTTTATTAAATAAAGAAGAGCATTATGGTTCTTTAATTTTGGCAGCCTCTTTTTCTTCAACTTCCATAATCATTTGCTTCATGGTATTTACTACATGCAATCAATTCTCCATCATTTGGCTGGTGACTTTTTGGTTGATCATGGAGACCTCAAAGGACTTTGACAAGTAATTTAATTGAAGAATTAATCACATTGAAGATGGGAGTTACATGGCTAGAATTCCAAAAGTTGAGACTTTTCATTTGGCTGGTGACTTTTTGGTTGATCATGGAGATCTCAAAGGACTTTGACAAGTAATTTAATTGAAGAATTAATCACATTGAAGATGGGAGTTACATGGCTAGAATTCCAAAAGTTGAGACTTTTCATTAGAGTTCATTATTAGCCTCATTAAAAGTGACCATTCAACTAGTTTCATTTGATACTATAAATACATGTAATCAACCTATTGTAGGGAGCTTTTGATGTTTTTGCTTAGTTTGAAAACATTATTGAACTTATATGAAATTTGTGAGATTTCTTTCTCTCATATTTCGTTGAAGAACTCGTTGGCTTATCTAGGTCATTAGTGGCATCAACCTGCCTTCTTCTTTATCCTAAACTTACCACTATCAAATAGTGTGGCGTTCACCCTTATACCAAGGTTCCTACTTTCCTAAGTAGCGGGTCGAGGTTCTCCTATTCACCATCCGACCATCTTGAAAACTTATAAGCATTTGGGTCAATATTTTCTAATATTGGTTCATGTTTGTTTTTGAGATCATTTTCATTCCATTCCATCTTTTCGTTTCATCATAATCGATCCATCCATTTCCCTTTCTATCCATTCTTTGTTATCCAACTTCCATTTTTATTTCCATAATTATATTCTCCAAAATTGAACCTATACATATTTTTCACAACTATAAACCCCTTTTTGAACCCTTAAATATATCTTCCACCATCATTTTTACCTTAAGATATCCTCTTAAAAAGAGTCGAACGATACTTCTTCGTAGACGATCGGGCAAACTCGCATACGACTCGACTCACCCCGAGGCGGATCGTATCACCCAAAAACCAAAATTTCTCCTATGGCCTAACTTGAACCCGGGACTTCATAGAAACCCCGTAACCTTCCAAAATCACCTTCCTGACAGGTCCAACCAGGAATAATGCCGTTCTTATTTTCTCTAAAAATTCCAAACACTTCTATGCCCAAGGCCCAATGGGCCCAATTTTACTAGGCCCAAATTCAGGGTGTTACATTGGGAACATGAATAGCCATCCAAAACCATTCATGCAAGCTTCTTAAATGCTGTCCACACATGGAGAAGCAAATACCCAGCAACTCCTTTAATGCTGCTCCCTTTTGACATTCACGAAGCAATGTTCCTTCTTGTTTCTTTGGTGTGCACAAAAATCATTTGAAAAGGATGTTGATTCAGCTCCATCCAAGGTCCATTGATCTTCATGAAGAGGTCACATGGAAAAAGAAACTAGCAGTTCATTCAATTTGTCTACCAGCAGCTCATTAAATCCTTTACTGTTCACGAAATAGCATTCAATGCATTGACTATTGCTTTACTCGAAAAGGTACATTTGAAAAGGAGAATTCGACAGCTTCTTAATGTCCATGCATGCTTCTCCAGCAGCTCATTAAATACTTTCCATGCATGCTTGCTTTAAGGATGCCCCATGCATGAATGCTTGTCTTTAAAGCTGAACCAGCAACTCACTTAATGTGCCGCCCAAGCATGCACCAACATGACATTAATTTCGGCACAACATGCTTATTTTTAAACCTGCACAATAATTCAACAGATTAAGTTCATAAATTTGGCAGCAAGATACATTAAATTTGGTAGCTGCTCATTAAAACATGTTTCAGCTTAAGTGATACGATCTGCCTCGGGATGAGTCGAAATGTATACGAGTTGCCCAATTGTCTACGAGGAGTAAATCAAGCCTTCAGTGATAATGAGAAAATATGGAAGAGTTGCGGAAGCCTTTAAGTGAATTGGTTTTAAGAAATGGATTAAGTTAGGAATAGAGGTTTGAGAAATGAAGGGAACAGTTTAGATGATAGGTTCGGTTTTATGTTGAAGGAAGATGGATAGAAGATAGGTGATATTTTGGTTAAGTGATAAGTGATATTTGATAGAGATGGATAGAAGAACTTAAACAAAGAATCGATTCAACACTATGATAGTGTCACCTCGGGTTCTATAATTGTTTAAGGTGGGAAATGGTAATCGAAGGTGGACCAAAGACCCGTTTCTTATCAAAGTAAGAACCAATGGTATAGATTAATGGAAGAACAAGTGATAGACGCCACAAGCACGGCTCGATAAGTCTATGAACTTTGCGAAAGTGAAAAGGAGACAAGCTCACTCGATGAACAAAAGTTCATATAATTTGATTAAAATTCAAAGATGAAAGTTCCCTTTACAAATGAAAATAACAACTATTTATAGGCTAATATGAGAGCTAGCCGAATGGTTATCGGATATCTTAAAAGCTAAGTAAGAATTAAACTAGATTAAGCTAGAAAAATCTAGATTAAAGTCCTTTGGCTTGCTTGGCTAGGTTGGCCGAATATGGCCCCTTGGTGTGCTTGTACATTTGGCTAAATGTGGAGGAGAGAATCTTTAACACCCCAAACCCGGTCAACACACCACGACCGAATCTGGCATGTCACAGAGTGAAAACGATTCGAAGAAAATAGGTTACCGATTTATTTTCAGTGAAAGCTCTTCGATTACCTGTGTTTGGGGAAAACCGATGTATGTATAGTGGAAATTGTTAAGTTGCTTTGAAATCATGTTAATTGTATTACCCGATGGTAGAGTTTAGAAAACACGTTGCGTAGCTTAGTCTGAAAACTTTGATTACCAAGTTATTAAAGCAAGTCAAGTAATTACTTAGTCATATTTAAAACCAAATCCAAAGCAGATAAAATCATCCAAACATAATTTAAAGGCCTTGTTACAACCCAAATAAAAACTAGAATTTAAAGTAAAATACCCAAATCAAATGTCCATGTAAAACCGAAGCAATTATCGCATGGTCACCTCGAGTCCACCCGGCTCCTCATCCGCGATCTACGAATCACTGAAAAGATAAGGGAGAAGGTGAGTCACCAAGACTCGAGTGCATAATCCCCCTCCCGATTATAGCAACATGCTTACACAAATCATAATCAAGCAAACATATCATGCACCCAAACCTAGCCATCCACAACTCTTTTTTCTACCCGTGTGGTACCAAACCACTTTGGTGGTGTCAAACCATTTGGTGACCCAAAGTCGCGATATCAATAATAATATGGTGCCAAACCCTTTGGTGACCCAAAGTCATGAATAATCCAATTGTGGGGCCAACCCACGTTGTGATACCAAATCACTGGCGATAATCCCGTTTTATCAAATGTGGGGCCAACCCACTGTGGTGCTAAGCCACTGGGACGAGTCGCTATGAGGTGCCAAACCTCTAGTGACCCAAAGTCACGAATAATCCATATGTGGGGCAAACCCACGTTGTGATACCAAATCACTGGTGACAATCCCGTTTTATCAAATGTGGGGCCAACCCACTGTGGTGCTAAGCCACTGGGACGAGTCGCTATGAGGTGCCAAACCTCTAGTGACCCAAAGTCACGAAATCAACTGTGGTACCAAACCACTGGTGGTGCCAAACCACTGGTGACCCAAAGTCACAGATATCAATCTTCCCCCTCCTCTCATATCACCCACAATAATGCAATGCACATACAATTCATGCCATCATGCTTAATCATTAGACATATATCGAACATACATAGATAATATCATCAGAAATCATGTACCGTAATCTCAACAAAATGGACTTACCCGAAATCCTTGCTCATACCCATAAAGGTATCATATCGAAATCTACACAGTTTCGGCTTTTAACATAGTTTAGGTTATTAACAAGTTTACAACGATTATGAAGTGTGTAAGTTACACACCTGGTTACTAACGCAATTACTGAATCCCGAAGATCCCGATCTAACGCACTAGATCCCCTTTTCCTACATTCGGCCAAACCAAGATCATTAACAAAGGCCATTCGGCTATATTAGCAAATCCCGAAGGGTTAACGCACAACCATAATCAATCATACAATTAACACATACAACGCTAGTACTACCACGAGGGTTACATGGTCATTTTGTCATTTAGGGGGTAAAGCGATAATTTCACAAATCGAGGGTATTTGGTAATTTCGCAAACCGGGGGTATTTCGGTAATTTCACAAATCGGGGGTATTTCAGTAATTTAAATAAAGTGAGGGGTATTTGGTAATTTTACAAGCTGGGGTATTTCGGTAATTTTGCAAATCGGGGTATTTTGGTAATTTAAGTGGCCGAGGGTATTTTGGTAATTTTAAAAATCGAGGGTATTTTAGTAATTTCGCTTTGCAATGGCTTTTCCAAAGGCCTAATGTCGCCTCGGCGACTCAACTACAATTTCTGGTCATCTAGGACTATTGGGCCTAAAACCCGATTTTGACCCATTCGGGCCCACACGCTCGTGTGGCCCACCTAACACAAATCTAGCCACATATATGAGATTCACCTAGTCTAGTTCACTATATACTACACCATCATACATTTTATTTAATTGGGCCCACGGGCCCATTGGGCCCACTTCGACCCATCGTGGCCCAAGCAGCCTCAACCCATAAGAATACTACTGATGGCCTCAACTATTGCGTCGAAGCCCCACACGTGCGTTCGCACGCTCGTGTGGCTACTATTGTCGTGATCGACACTTCGGCATTTGCCGCTCTACAACTAGAGTAGAGAGAGTTACACACCTGATAGGGGAATCTGGTGCTAATCGCTGGCTTTCGACCAAACCTGTGCCCAAATGCCCTCCAAGGTATCCTTCCTCCTATCATAGAATGCTCTATATATAGCTAGCTTCTCACCTTCCTTCTTTGTATCTTTCCGATGTGGGATCCCTTGGTCAGTAGAGTTTAAATCCAACTCAAACTCTTGCCAGTCCAATTCGCAAAATAAATACTCCCTTGCTTTTCATGAGATTCGAACTCGGGCTCCTTGTAACATAATCCATTTGCTAGCCACTTGGCCACAAACTCCTCTTGTGTCTTAAACCATGTGCAACTAAATATAAATCTATAGCCAAATTCTAAAGTCCATTTAAAAAGAAAACCAAAATGCAAGAGCCAAGACTTGAACCTTGGACCTCCTTCCTTCCCTGTGGAGTCACTCTCTTGTCTCTTATGTGGCGTCACTTTGCCACTACACCACACACTCTACTTATGTCATTTTTCTCCACATTTTATTCTTAAAGCCTACCTACCAACTCCCACGGTTTTTTCCACCTAAAACCAAAATTTTCCTAAAGCTCAAGTTTAATCCCGGGACTTCATAGAAGCCCCCTAACCTTCCAAAATCACTCACCTAATAGGTCCAACAAGCCGTTCTCTTGTTCTCAAAAATTTTAAATGCTACTATGCCCAAGGCCCATTGGCCCAATCCTACTAGGCCCAACTTTGGGATGTTACAAATCTACCCTCCTTAAAGAAATTTCGTCCTCAAAATTTCCAGCTATAGAAACATTCGCACATCCTAACCTACAACACTACACTCACGCTGCGCACTCTAATTCTAAAACAGTAATACACTTTCTAACTTAAGCTTGCAACCTCTTCACACAACCAAATATCTAATACAAAAGCAAACAGATATTTAACACTCATACATAAAATTTTTTCAATCAAACATCACATCCAAAACATACACAGAATAAATACAATCATTATAGCATATAATAAGTAAGGGGACTTACGGATTTGGTGCCGAAGACTCGGGTGCCATACTTCCAAAAAAGATACTTTTTTTTAAAACCAAATTTTAAATAACTCTAAAAAAACATTTTCGAACCCATTCCACAACCGAGTTTTGCAACCTAGGCTCTGATACCACTATTGTAACACCCCAAACCCGGTCAACACACCACGACTGAATCCGGCATGTCACAGAGTGAAAGCGATTCGAAGAAAAGCAGGTTACCGATTTATTTTCGGTGAAAGCTCTTCGATTACTGTGTTTGGGGAAAAGCCGATGTATGTATAGTGGAAATTGTTAAGTTGCTTTGAAATCATGTTAATTGTATTACCCGATGGTAGAGTTTAGAAAATGCGTTGCGTAGCTTAGTCTGAAAACTTTGATTACCAAGTTATTAAAGCAAGTCAAGTAATTACTTAGTCATATTTAAAACCAAATCCAAAGCAGATAAAATCATCCAAACATAATTTAAAGGCCTTGTTACAACCCAAATAAAAACCAGAATTTAAAGTAAAATAACCAAATCAAATGTCCATGTAAAACCGAAGCAATTATCGCATGGTCACCTCGAGTCCACCCGGCTCCTCATCCGTGATCTACGAATCACCTGAAAAGATAAGGGAGAAGGTGAGTCACCAAGACTCAGTGCATAATCCCCCTCCCGATTATAGCAACATGCTTACACAAATCATAATCAAGCAAACATATCATGCACCCAAACCTAGCCATCCACAACTCCTTTTTCTACCCCGTGTGGTACCAAAAACTTTGGTGGTGCCAAACCACTGGTGACCCAAAGTCGCGATATCAATAATAATGTGGTGCCAAACCCTTTGGTGACCCAAAGTCACGAATAATCCAATTGTGGGGCCAACCCACATTGTGATACCAAATCTTTGGCGATAATCCCGTTTTGTCAAATGTGGGGCCAACCTTTGTGGTGCTAAGCCACTTTGGGACGAGTCGCTATGAGGTGCCAAACCTCTGGTGACCCAAAGTCACGAATAATCCATATGTGGGGCCAACCCACGTTGTGATACCAAACCACTGGCGACAATCCCGTTTTATCAAATGTGGGGCCAACCCCTTCGTGGTTCTAAGCCACTGGGACGAGTCGCTATGAGGTGCCAAACCTCTAGTGACCCAAAGTCACGAAATCAACTGTGGTACCAAACCACTGGTGGTGCCAAACCACTGGTGACCCAAAGTCACATATATCAATCTTCCCCCTTGTAACACCCCAAACCCGGTCAGTACACCACGACCGAATCTGGTATGTTACGGGGAAAATCATATTTGAGAGGTTAGGTTTTCGGTGAAAGGTTTAACGAAAACTCTTTGATGTATCTGTACTTGTAAAAAAAAACCTTGGGCATGATTGTTTTAAAACCGGTAGTGCATTTTGAAGACCCGGGAATTTGAAAGCTTAGTTGAAAAGTAAGTTTTTATCATTTAGAAGCCGAGAAATTCCTTTTAGTTACTTAAAAACATTTTGAACTTAGTGTGGAAGATCACAAGTTTAGAAAATATTTGAGTTGCGTTCATTTAAAGATTTTAATGTGATACGTTGGTAAAGTTTGAAACATATCGCTTTATAGTCTTGAAAACCGTTTCATTCCAAGTTTTATCCATTATTAACTTGATAATTTATTAAGGCTAAATTGAAATCAAATTTTAAGCATATAAATAATCAAAGCATAATTTTAAAAGGCCATTTACAATCCCAACAAAACCAAATGAAAATAAATGAAATAAAGTACCAAGTGCTTAAATCGATTGCAAAACCGACTTTATTCATGGCATGGTCACCTCGAGTCCACCCGGCTCCATGTCCGCGATCTAAGTGTCACCTAAAATGATAAGGGAGAAGGTGAGTCGCAAGACTCAGTGCATAAATCCCCCTCCCGATTAATACAACATACTAACACACACAATACTGAGCAATGTCATTAATGCACCCAATCCTAGCCATCCACAACACCTTTTCTACTCAGTGTGGTACCAAACCTTTGGTGGTGCCAAACCACTGGTGACCCAAAGTCACGATATCCATAAGTGTGGTGCCAAACCACTTTGGTGACCCAAAGTCACGAAGAATCCAATGATGGGGCCAACCCATCGTGTGATACCAAATCACTTTGGCGACGATCCCATATCTCAAAAGTGGGGCCAACCACGGTGGTGTTAACCACAGGACGAGTCGCTATGAGGTGCCAAACCTCACGGTGTCCCAAAGACACGAATGTGATACCAAATCACCTTTGGTGACCGAAGTCACGAATCAAGTGATGGGGCCAACCCATCGTGTGATACCAAATCACTTGGCGTCAATCCCGTATTATCAAGCGTGGGGCCAACCCACTATGGTGCTAAGCCCTTTGGGACGAGGCGCTATGAGGTGCCAAACCTCTGGTGACCCAAAGTCACAAAATAATCGTGGTACCAAACCCTTTGGAGGTGCCAAACCTGCTGGTGTCCCAAAGACACGGATATCATATTCCCCCTCCTCTCATATTACCCATTATCATACCGACTCATGTAAAGTATGCAAATCATACAAATCATGCTACATGTTTAATGTTGCATCTCATAACACATACATCATAGGTCATGATCTCAAGTATATCAACAATAGAACTCGTAATGAAACGGACTTACCCGAATTCGTGCACATACCCAATCGGGCATCATATCAATCAACCATACTGTTTCGGCTTTATTAAACAATCAGATTATTAAGCATATTACTAAGCAAAGAGTGTGTTAGTTTACACACTGTTAAAGCATAAGCCTTAATCCCAAGGAACCGATCTAAGACCCTCGATTATCTTGCTCCTATAATCGGCCACATATGAGATTAGCACCTAGGCCATTCGGCCAAAACCATTAAACCAAAGGGGTTAACGTTTGAACCCTTACCTTACACTTGATTTGGTTTCCTACCAAATCCCGAACCAAACGATGGTTCTTCTTTATGCACACGGCACACCCTATTAAGAGGAAAGATTAATCCTTTGAAACTTTGACTTAACGAAACTAAAAGAGTGGACTAAAAGAACCAACCCTTACCACCACTTACCAATCGATTAACAGAGGAAGGCGGCTCCTCTTGCTTGCTTCCAAAATCTGGATGCCCTATGATAAAATCGATTCCAACACAAAAGATTAACTCCTATCAACAAAGGCAAAAATTGGCTCTTAACCAAACCAAAATCGACAAAGAACAAGGGAGAAGAGAAATGAACATTCGGCCAACCACTTACCTTGCTCTAAACCCGATTGGACACCACACACAAGAGAGATCACACCACACCAATATTCGGCCAAGACTTAAACAAAAGGAGAAGAAGATTCGGCCTTACACAAAGAAGGAGAACACAAGAGAAAGATGAAAAGAAAGGGGTTGATATTCGGCCAATAACAGAAATGGGAAAAAGAAGAAGAAGAAGGAAAGTACTTTGGTTTTGAAAAGAAGAAGGAATGGAGAAAATGTTTTGGGGAATAACTTTCGGCTATCAAGGTTTCAAGAGAAGAAAGGAAGAAAGTATGAGAAGAATAGGGTACTAATTTCGGTTTACACAAATGAAAAAGAAAGAAAGATGGAAGAGAACATTCGGCTATCAAAGAATATCAAGAGAAACAAGCAATTTTCGGCAAGTATGTGCTTGGACTTTCGGTTTCAAGAAGAAAATGCAGAAACTCACTTGAAATTTCGGCTTGCTTTTGACAAAAGAAGGATTTTGGCTTACACAAATTTGTGAAAATGCTCCAAAATGCCAAAAAGAATTTCGGCCCTCTCCACTTACCCACTTACCAAAACCGACCACTCCCCCCATGAAGCACCCAACATTCGGCCACTACCTCCAAACACTCCCAACCACTAATTCAAACTAGTTTGAACTAGTCAACCTCCACAATTTACTCTCCACCCACCATTTGAACAATTTGACTTGGTCTATGGCGAGGAGTTTGAACTACCCACAACTTCTTCTTCTCCCCTGTAGTCAAAATGGAAGCAAAAAATATGAGACTTCTGGCTTGAACACGGGACCTCCTTCCTGCAAGTGACGCCAAACCCAAGCTCCAAGTGGCGCCTAACTTGCCACTCTACTAGCTCAATTCTTGTGCTAACATTCTCCTAAAAATATTTATAAACCCACTCATTCGGCTCCCCTCACCTAAAGCTTAAAACTAAAGTTTCCCCAACCACTCAAAGCTTACACCAAGCTTACAACTAAGCCCCAAAATAATTGAAACACAACATTGCGGGCCAAATACATGCAAACAATGCAATAATCAAAATAGCCCCTAACCCGGGATATTACGGTTCTACCCCCTTAAAAATAATTTCGGCCTCGAAATTACCCAGTCAAAAGAGTTGAGGTATTCTTTGCCTCATCATATCCTCTGGTTCCCACGTAGCTTCTTCTACGCCATGATTCCGCCATAGCACCTTTACCAAAGGCCGACTTTCTCGCAGAACCTTCACATCTCGGTCTAGAATGCGCGCTGGTTCTTCTTCCATGGTCAAATCCGAATTTACCTCGATCTCCTCCACCGCTACGACATGCGATGGATCGAGCGATAGCGCCTAAGCATCGAAGCGTGAAATACGTCGTGAATCGACTTAGCTCTCACGGTAACTCAAGGCGATAAGCTCACTGGTCCCACTCGTCTCGGTACCTTATACGGCCCAATAAACCTCGGACTTAACTTGCCCTTCTTCCAGAACCTCAACACTTTCTTCCATGGCGAGACCTTGGAAAAACTTGATCTCCCACAGCAAATTCTATATCTCTCTCACTTTGAGATCGGCATAAGACTTACGCTGTCGAAGCTTCCTTCAACCGAGCTGAATCAACTTAACCTTGTCTTGTCCTACGCAACCAACTCTGGTCCCAACAAGCGGCGTTCACCCAACTCAGTCCAACATGTAGGTGAGCGACACTTCCTACCATACAACGCCTCATATGGTGCCATCTTGATACTTGCTTGATAACTATTGTTGTAGGCGAACTCAACTAATGGCGAAACTCCTCCCAACTACCTCTGAAGTCCAAAACCACGACCTCTCGGCATATCCTCTAAGATCTGTATAACCCTCTCCATTGCCCGTTATTTGTGGGTGAAATGCCGTCTTTGAAATCCAACCGCGTACCCGAGCACGATGCAACGCTTTCGGAACCTTGATGTAAATGCGGGATCCCTATACGAGATGATCGATCTTGGCACACCGTGCGGCCTCACTATCTCGACACATACGACCGCCAACCTCGAAGGGAGTAATCGACCCTCACTGGAATAAATGAGGTGATTTAGTCGGACGATCCACAATTACCCAAACCGAGTCCTTCTTGCTCGGCGTAAGAGGTAATCCATCGCGACAAAATCCATAGTTATCCTTTCCCACTTCCGCTGGGAATCTTCTTTGTTGAAAGCAACCAGCGGCAAGCGATGTTCAGCCTTGACCTGTGACATGTCGGACACTTTCCAACAAACTCTGTCACCTCTCTCTTGGACACTGCCACCAAAAGCGCTCTCTTAGATCCCTATACATCTTGCTACCTCCGGGATGCATAGCGTATGGGCTGCTATGGGCGTCTGAAGAATCCTCCGCTTAACTCGATATCCGCCCGGCATACAAGCTCTCCCTTGAAAACCTGGCACCTATCACTAGACATATCGTAACCCTCCAAACCACCATCCTGCACTTGCAACCTCCGCGCATTCAGAACCTCATCCACTAACTGTTTCCCCCTGATCTGCGCAACCCAAGTAAGCTTAACCTGCAGCTCTGCCAGAATACTTCCGTCGTCATACAAACTCAAATGGGCAAACATCGCTCTTAAGTCCGATACAACCTTACGGCTCAATGCGTGCGCCACCACGTTAGTCTTGCCGGATGATATTCAATCGAATAGTCGTAGTCCTTGAGCAACTCAATCCATCTGTGTTGCCTCAAATTCAAATCTTTACGAGTCAAAAGGTACTTGAGACTCTTATGATCTGTGTAGACTATCGATCTCTCTCTCGTACAAGTAGTGCCTCCAAATTTTCAAGGCGAAGACTACTGCTTTGCTAACTCCAAGTCGTGCGTCGGATAATTGACCTCATGTGGCCTCGTTTGCCTAGATGCATACGCCACAACCTTCCCTTCTGCATCAAAGACACAACCTAATCCCGTATGTGATGCATCGCAATACACTACGAATTCCTTTCTGCCTCAAAGTTGAATCGAGAATAGGAGCCTCGGTCAAAATCTTCTTTAACTTGTCGAAACTCTCCTGCTTTGTTTCTCGGTCCAAACAAAGCGGAACTCCTTTCCTTAATGACTTAGTCATCGGTGCTGCAATCAATGAAAATCCTTCTACAAATCTTGGTAGTATCTGCCAAACCAGAAAACTCGAATCTCGACCCATCGACTTAGGCGGCTTCAATCCAAAAGCGCCTCAATCTTCCGAGGATCCACCTAATCCCCGGCCGACACTACATGACCCAAGAAAGTCACCTCCTAAGCCGAACTCGCACTTACTAAACTTAGCATAAAGTCGCTTCTCCTCAAAATCTGTAGCACCACTCGCAAATCGCATCATGCTCCTCTTACGAGATTGAGTACACCGGGATGTCGTCGATAAAAACCACAACAAACCGATCCAAATCTTCTTTGGAACACCCTATTCATCATATCCATGAATCTTTGTAGGTGCGTTAGTCAACCCAAGCGGCATTACCAAAAATTCGTAGTGCCCATACCGAGAAGCGCGGCGCTATCTTGTGGATATCCGCCTCCTTTACCTTTAATTGGTGATACCCGGACCTTAAATCGATCTTCGAGAATACGAAGCACCCTTGGTGATCAAACAAGTCATCTATTCGTGGCAGCGGATACTTGTTTTTGATCGTCGACTTATTCAATTGGCGGTAATCTATGCACATTCGTATCGTGCCGTCTTTCTTCTTGACAAAGATCTTGGCGCTCCCAAGGTGAAACACTTGGCACGATAAAGCCTCGATCCAACAACTCACGGATCTCGAGCCTTTAATTCCACTAATTCCTTTGGCGCCATCCTATACGGGCAATAGACACGCGCGCGATTCGGGTAGCAGATCTATCTCGAACTCCACCTCGCGATCCGGTGGCAAACACTGGAAGCTCCTCTGAAACACATCAACAAATTCCTTAACCGTTCGGACCTCTCTCTGCAATGGACTCCTTAGCCTCCAAGGCATACACATGAACCACATATGCTTCACGACCTTTCGACCATCTTCTCGGCCTCAGAGCGGATACCACGTTGGATAAGTAATCTCTTCTATTACCTATCATGACCACCTCATCACCCTCAACCGTCTTTAGAACCATGCGCTTAGCCGCGCGATCCAACCTACTTTGGTGCTTAACCAACGATCCATCCCGAATCGGATCAAACTCCCCAAGCGGCGGTTCCATCGAGATCAACCACAAACACTACCCCTTGGAGTTCTAGAAGTGCGTCTCTCTATATAGCTTATCTACAACTCTGAGTGACCTAGCGGGCTAATTCATCACACCGCCTAGAAGTAGTCTCGAGTCTAAATCCATGGTCTCTACTATGCTCACGGCAGCGTATGAATGCGTTGAACCCACATCAATCAAAGCGGTATAAGGAGAACCAAAGATCAAAACATACCAGGTTATGGCGTCAGGTGCGTCGTCGCCTCCTCTCGGTTCCTCATTTGTATACACCAACCCGGTGTCTTACCTCGGAACTACGCACCTCGCCGGTGCTCCGCGGCCCCGGCAGAACCATTGCCTCCTCGCCATTACCACGACCCCTTTGCGGTGGCGGTCCATTATTCTGAACCGAGTGCGGCCACGACCCTCGGGTGAATCTAGCCAACTTACATGGGCGTCTCTCTCACGGTGATCAATGAGCCACACTCAAAACATCCTTTTCCACCGGTCCAAAGATCCTCCCAATGAGATTTCCCACAGCGGTTGCCTTTGTGTGGGTCACGATTAGTGACAGCAGACCTACGGTGATTTGGCCCACTCTGTCTAGCCCTTTCCGAGGATTACCCGATGACCCGGAAGATCCAAAACTCCTCTTATATACTTTCCTATCCACGTTTTGCCTCACGAGACTCCTTCACTCCTTCGGCTACCTTAGCCTTCTCAACTAGGACGGCAAACTCACGCTCCTGCTTTGTGGAGCAATCAGCGATCTTAATTCATCTCTCGAGACCATCCTCAAATCGAACACACCTCTCGTGTTCGGTAGCCACAATGCCCCTAGCATACCGGCTCGAGTCTCAAGAATTACGCCTCGTACTCGAAACACGGACTTGCTCCTGAACCGACCTCGAAATGCTTTTCGTTGCTCATCAATGTAGCTAGATCCAATATACTTTTTTACGATATGCAACCTTGAAATAATCCCAAGTAAGATCCTCTCTGCGATCTTGTCTCAAACCGTGAGCCACCAGCTGGTATGACTCATCCGAAGAAGCGATACTACCCTTTGACTTCTCCTCGGCGATCAAGTCGGATCATCCATGATCCACTCGTCGCCTCCCGCCAATACTCGGCCGTCTTTGAGCAACACCGAAACACCTCGAAATACTTCCGCCCCATTTGCTCGAGTCGCTCGGCCACAGATTTACGAACACTGCGCCTCCACCTACTCCGGCTACCCTTTCAAAGACTCGCGGCATCGCTGCGACAACTGCGTCATCCGATCGATCACGAAACTCACCACCTCCGGTGGTGGTGATGCCGGTATCTCATTCTCGACCCTTCGACCGGACCCTACGGGTTCAAAACCGTCATCCTACCCGACCGCGTCCACGTGTATTACGACCCGAGACCTCGAGTGCTCATGACTAAAATCTCGACTTATCGATTTAGAAGTTTTATGCATCGAGTACCTTTTCCACTTTGTCTTTTAAAGCAAAGTCTTATGAATATTTCTTATTAAAGAAGTTTTGTTTTTTCGCAAGTCCACAGAGTCCTATCGGTTTGATTTCTAAAGTAATCCACTATTGCTAGTCTTTCAATCATATCACACCCATCAATCACAAGAAATAGTAAGAGAGTACCTACAGGCGATTAGTGCAGGAGACTCGGTGCCATGCCTTTCAAACCATATACTTTAAAATAAAACACTTAAAAACCAATATTTAACACATTTTGGGCCTCAGAGCCACAGTGAAGCTTTTGAACTTAGCTCACGATACCACAAATGTAACACCCCAAACCCGGTCGATTACACCACGACCGAATCTAGTATGTTACGGGAAAATCGTATTTGAGAGGTTAGGTTTCCGGTGAAAGGTTTAACAAAAACTCTTTGATGTATCCGTACTTGTAAAAAAACCTTGGGCATGATTGTTTTAAAGCCCGGTAGTGCATTTTGAAGACCAGGAATTTGAAAGCTTAGTTGAAAAGTAAGTTTTTATCATTTAGAAGGCGAGAAATTCCTTTTAGTTACTTAAAAACATTTTGAACTTAGTGTGGAAGATCACAAGTTTAGAAAATATTTGAGTTGCGTTCATTTAAAGATTTTAATGTGATACAGTTGGTAAAGTTTGAAACATATCGCTTTGTAGTCTTGAAAACCGTTTCATTCCAAGTTTTATCCATTATTAACTTGATAATTTATTAAGGCTAAATTGAAATCAAATTTTAAGCATATAAATAATCAAAGCATAATTTTAAAAGGCCATTTACAATCCCAACAAAACCAAATGAAAATAAATGAAATAAAGTACCAAGTGCTTAAATCGGTGCAAAACCGACTTTATTCATGGCATGGTCACCTCGAGTCCACCGGCTCCATGTCCGCAATCTAAGTGTCACTGAAATGATAAGGAGAAGGTGAGTCGCAAGACTCGGTGCATAAATCCCCTCCCGATTAATACAACATACTAACACACACAATACTGAGCAATGTCATTAATGCACCCAATCCTAGCCATCCACAACACCTTTTCTACCCCGTGTGGTACCAAACCCTTTGGTGGTGCCAAACCTTTGGTGACCCAAAGTCACGATATCCATAAGTGTGGTGCCAAACCAATGGTGACCCAAAGTCACGAAGAATCTAATGATGGGGCCAACCTATCGTGTGATACCAAATCACTTTGGCGACGATCCCATATCTCAAAAGTGGGGCCAACCCACGGTGGTGTTAACCACGGGGACGAGTCGCTATGAGGTGCCAAACCTCGGTGTCCCAAAGACACGAATGTGATACCAAATCACTTTGGTGACCGAAGTCACGAATCAAGTGATGGGGCCAACCCATCGTGTGATACCAAATCACTTTGCCGTCAATCCCGTATTATCAGCGTGGGGCCAACCCCTTCGTGGTGCTAAGCCCACTGGGACGAGGCGCTATGAGGTGCCAAACCTCTGGTGACCCAAAGTCACAAAATAATGCGTGGTACCAAACCACTTTGGAGGTGCCAAACCTCTGGTGTCCCAAAGACACGGATATCATATTCCCCCTCCTCTCATATTACCCATTATCATACCGACTCATGTAAAGTATGCAAATCATACAAATCATGCTACATGTTTAATGTTGCATCTCATAACACATACATCATAGGTCATGATCTCAAGTATATCAACAATAGAACTCGTAATGAAACGGACTTACCGAATCAGGTGCACATACCCAATCGGGTATCATATCAATCAACCAACCACTTTGTTTGGCTTTATTAAAAATCAGATTATTAAGCATATTACTAAGCAAAGAGTGTGTTAGTTTACACACTGTTAAAGCATAAGCCTTAATCCCAAGGAACCGATCTAAGACCCTCGATTATCTTGCTCCTATAATCGGCCACATATGAGATTAGCACCTAGGCCATTCGGCCAAAACCATTAAACCAAAGGGGTTAACGTTTGAACCCTTACCTTACACTTGATTTAGTTTCCTACCAAATCCCGAACCAAACGATGGTTCTTCTTTATGCACACGGCACACCCTATTAAGAGGAAAGATTAATCCTTTGAAACTTTGACCTAATGAAACTAAAAGAGTGGACTAAAAGAACCAACCCTTACCACCACTTACCAATCGATTAACAAAGGAAGACGGCTCCTCTTGCTTGCTTCCAAAATCTTGGATGCCCTATGATAAAATCGATTCCAACACAAAAGATTAACTCCTATCAACAAAGGCCAAAATCGGCTCTTAACCAAACCAAAATCGACAAAGAACAAGGGAGAAGAGAAATGAACATTCGACCAACCACTTACCTTGCTCTAAACCCGATTGGACACCACACACAAGAGAGATCACACCACACCAATATTCGGCCAAGACTTAAACAAAAAGGAGAAGAAGATTCGGCCTTACACAAAGAAGGAGAACACAAGAGAAAGATGAAAAGAAAGGGGTTGATATTCAGCCAATAACAGAAATGGGAAAAAGAAGAAGAAGAAGGAAAGTACTTCGGTTTTGAAAAGAAGAAGGAATGGAGAAAATGTTTTGGGGAATAACTTTCGGCTATCAAGGTTTCAAGAGAAGAAAGGAAGAAAGTATGAGAAGAATAGGGTACTAATTTCAGTTTACACAAATGAAAAAGAAAGAAAGATGGAAGAGAACATTCGGCTATCAAAGAATATCAAGAGAAACAAGCAATTTTCGGCAAGTATGTGCTTGGACTTTCGGTTTCAAGAAGAAAATGCAGAAACTCACTTGAAATTTTGGCTTGCTTTTGACAAAAGAAGGATTTTGGCTTACACAAATTTGACCAAAAATGCTCCAAAATGCCAAAAAGAATTTCGGCCCTCTCCACTTACCCACTTACCAAAACCGGCCACTCCCCCATGAAGCACCCAACATTCGGCCACTACCTCCAAACACTCCCAACCACTAATTCAAACTAGTTTGAACTAGTCAACCTCCACAATTTACTCTCCACCCACCATTTGAACAATTTGACTTGGTCTATGGCGAGTTTGAAGCGCCCACAACTTCTTCTTCTCCCGCCATCAAAATGGAAGCAAAAATATGAGACTTCTGCAGCTTGAACACAGGACCTCCTTCCCTGCAAGTGACGCCAAACCCAAGCTCCAAGTGGCGCCTAACTTGCCACTCTACTAGCTCAATTCTTGTGCTAACATTCTCCTAAAAATATTTATAAACCCAGCTCATTCAGCTCCCCTCACCTAAAGCTTAAAACTAAAGTTTCACCAACCACTCAGGCTTACACCAAGCTTACAACTAAGCCCCAAAACAATTGAAACACAACATTGCAGGCCAAATACATGCAAACAATGCAATAATCAAAATAGCCCCTAACCCGGGATATTACACCCCTCATCTCATATCACCCACAATAATGCAATGCACATACAATTCATGCCATCATGCTTAATCATTAGACATATATCGAACATACATAGATAATATCATCAGAAATCATGTACCGTAATCTCAACAAAATGGACTTACCCGAAATCCTTGCTCATACCCATAAAGGTATCATATCGAAATCTACACAGTTTTGGCTTTTAACATAGTTTAGGTTATTAACAAGTTTACAACGATTATGAAGTGTGTAAGTTACACACCTAGTTACTAACGCGATTACTGAATCCCGAAGATCCCGATCTAACGCAATAGATCCCCTTTTCCTACATTCGGCCAAACCAAGATCATTAAGAAAGGCCATTCGGCTATACTAGCAAATCTCGAAGGGTTAACGCACAACCATAATCAATCATACAATTAACACATACAACGCTAGTACTACCACGAGGGTACAACGATTATTTTGTCGTTTAGGGGTAAAACGGTAATTTCACAAACTGAGGGTATTTTGGTAATTTTGCAAATTGAAGGTATTTTGGTAATTTCACAAATCGGGGGTATTTTGGTAATTTCGTAAACTGGGGGTATTTCGGTAATTTTACAAACCGAGGGTATTTCGGTAATTTTGCAAATCGAGGGTATTTCGGTAATTTCACAAACCGGGGGTATTTTGGTAATTTCAAAAATTGGGGGTATTTTAGTAATTTCGCACCTGCAATGGCTTTTCCAAAGGCCTAATGTCGCCTCGAATGACTCAACTACCATTTCCGGTCGTACCGGACTATTGGGCCTAAAACCCGATTTTGGCCCATTCGGGCCCACACGCTCGTGTGGCCCACCTAACACAAATCTAGCCACGTATATGAGATTCACCTAGTCTAGTTCACTATATACTACACCATCATACATTTTATTCAATTGGGCCCACGGGCCCATTGGGCCCACTTCGGCCCATCGTGGCCCAAGCAGCCTCAACCCACAAGAATACTACTGATGGCCTCAACTATCGTGTCGAAGCCCCACACGTGCATTCGCACGCTCGTGTGGCTACTATTGCCGTGACCGACACTTCGGCATTTGCCGCTCTACAACTAGAGTAGAGAGAGTTACACACCTGATAGGGGAATCTGGTGCTAATCCGCGCTCCGACCACTCCTGTGCCCAAATGCCCTCCAAGGTATCCTTCCTCCTATCATAGAATGCTCTATATATAGCTAGCTTCTCACCTTCCTTCTTTGTATCTTTCTGATGTGGGATCCCTTCGTTAGTAGAGTTTAAATCCAACTCAAACTCTTGCCAGTCCAATTCGCAAAATAAATACTCCCTTGCTTTTCATGAGATTCGAACTCGGGCTCCCTTGTAACATAATCCACGCTAGCCACTTGGCCAAAAACTCCTCTTGTGTCTTAAACCATGTGCAACTAAATATAAATCTATAGCCAAATTCTAAAGTCCATTTAAAAAGAAAACCAAAATGCAAGAGCCAAGACTTGAACCTTGGACCTCCTTCCTTCCCTGTGGTGTCACTCCCTTGTCTCTTATGTGGCGTCACTTTGCCACTACACCACACACTCCACTTATGTCATTTTCTCCACATTTTATTCTTAAAGCCTACCTACCAACTCCCAGGATTTTTTTCCACCTAAAACCAAAATTTTCCTAAAGCTCAAGTTTAATCCCGGGACTTCATAGAAGCCCCCTAACCTTCCAAAATCACTCACCTAATAGGTCCAACAAGCTGTTCTCTTGTTCTCAAAAATTTTAAACGATACTACGCCCAAGGCCCATTGGGCCCAATCCTACTAGGCCCAACTTTGGGATGTTACAGAATCACCTCTTAGATGGTTCAAATTTACTTGACAAATTTGGCATTGAAACTTGAGTAGGGTGCCTTGGAAACCCGAAAAGGCATGCAACTCTTTAATGGCATCCTTGGGACGTGAATGGCCTTCTTTGTATGCTTCTTGGATATTGTCCACGCATGGAGAAGCGAAGCCTTAAATGCTGTTCCCCTTTGTCTTTCACGAGACAATGTTTGGAAAGGAGGAAGGAGTGCTAATTAATTCGACCTAGTGAACCTTGAATGAGGTGCCTTGGAAATCTGATTTGGGCATGCTAAAAAGGCACCTTGGAGACGCCAACAATCAGCCTCTTTGGTGTCCTCAAAATGCACAAGCCGAAACTTTAATGCATTGTCCCTTTATGTTCACGAAAACGGCACCAGCATCCATTAAATGGTGTTCATGTATGTCCAACAAATCATTAAATTCGGCCAAAAAGAAAATGCTGCACATTAATGCATTAATTTCGTCCATTCATGCTAGACAAGGACTTTATTGCCGTCCCAACATCTCCATAAATTCGGCCATTGACTTGAATTAAATTCGGCTAGACTCATGCATTAATTCGGTACATTAAGCATTGTGCTTGGTGAGATGAATTGTAACGACCCGAAATTGGGCCTAGTAGGATTGGGCCCATTGGACCTTGAGCATAGAAGCGTTTTAAAATTTATAGGAATTTGAGAATGACATTATTTCAAGTTGGACTTATTAGGAGGGTATTTTAGAAAGTTACGGGGTTCTAGGAAGTTTCGGGTTCAAATTGGGCCTTAGCAAAATTTTTGTGTTTAAGCACTTTAAGGTGAGAAGGTAAGTGGCATCAAGGCTTATGGAAATAAGTGTGCATTTTGCTAGCACAAGTGAAGCTAGTGGAGGAGTGGTGTGGCATTGCATGTATGGGCTTGAGGGGTGGAGTTCGAATCCCACCTAGTGCAAATTTTGTGATTTTATTTTTGTATTCCTTCCTAAGTGTCAGCCAAGGTGGTATTTAAGGCAAGGAAGACTTTTGGTTTTGGAAAGGTGGCTAAAGAAATATGGTATGGAGGAAGATAAGGGTTGATGATGGAAAGAATCAAAAGAAAAGGCATGTGAAGGGAACATGTTGGCTTATAGTGTGGAAGGTGTTTTGGAAAGATTTTTATTTGGTCAATGCTCATCTTTTGGAAAAGATGATACATGGTTTTAGTTAGGGAAAGAGGGGAGCCAAATTTCTCTAGCTCTCCCTTGCATTTTCACATCTTTGGGGTCATTTCTTTTCCTTTCTAAATATTTTGGTTCTTTTGATTGTATTTCCTTTTGACCGAAACTTCAATTTGCCTATTGACTTCTACTCTTTTCTTTTCAAACATTCTCTTTTATACACCATAACCGAAACATCAACTTCATCTCATAGCCGAAACTTGGTTCTTGTGGTTGCCGAAGCTTCTTTGTCTTCTCGGGTTTTCGGTGGTTGTAAGGCCGAATCTATTCTTTGCTACTTCCATCTTCTTGGTTCTTTTGGTGTGGGCCGAATCGGTAGAGTGTTAGCTTACACTCTCATCATCTTTCTATCCTTAAGGAAATCGATAGAAGGGGATCTATTATTGTCAAGGTAAGGGATTCATCATGGTTCTTTTTGATCTTTTTCATTGATCGGTTAGTTGCTAAACGGTATAGAGGTGATGACTAATCGTTTATTTTTAGGGACCAAATCGCTCGATCACCTATCCCTCGTAATAAGAGACTCGGATTGTTGGTAAGTGATATAGATTGTTAATCAATCGCAATACTTAGTTGAAGTTGAAAATTGGGCTTTGAACTAATTGTTACCCGATTGTACCTTTAGGTGCCGCGAGAGTATCGTGTTCTGATTTCGAATAAGGTGTGTAATCCCGCACCCTTCCGAATACCTATTTGAAATGGTGTGTAATCTCATACCTCTCTAAAAGTTTGCATGAAATGTTCGTGATTGGTCGAAATATCTGAAGGAAAATCGAGAAGTCGTCATCCGTGACCACTCGGGCGTGTGTATATTCGTAGTAGTAACCATATTTTGCAATGAAATAGTTTGGTCAAGAGTGATGACGTGATTTTGAAAAATCACAAAAAAATAGGATAAAGGGAATTAGAAAGTGAAAAAGATATTTAATTAAATCTTACGATGTCTATTTTTATATGAAAGAAACAGAGGAGGAGGAGGAGTTCTATATTCTGTGATATCTTAATTTTAGTGAGACTGGTTCTGATTGACTTCGTGGTTCCCTATTCTATCTTGGAAAAATCGTTTAAAATTATACAAAGTGAATTATGAGTTATAAGTTATATGTATAGATTCCTTTGTGAGCCTATTTTCAATAGAAATAAGTGGGAGCAACATGAAAACCGTACAATGAGATATTTGAATTTTGGGTAAGAGAGGTCAGAATAGTTGGTCAGTGAAACAAGGGAAATTTTAATGAATAAACTATACTAAATGGCTGAGCCAAAAATTCTAGAAAAATTTTAGTAAGAAGATATATGAGTCTAGTTTCAAGGAAAATTTACGGAACTAAATTTCAAGTTTTCTAACTCGAGTTATAGACAGTTTAGTCAATATGATGCAGATGGACAGTTTCAATTTTTATGCCCCACATTAGTAGTTAAGTCTGGGTTGCGAAATTACCAAAATACCCTTGGAGGGTAAATTACCGAAATACCCCTAGGTTGCGAGATTACCGAATTACCCTTAGTGGGTAAAATTACCGAATTACGAAATGTCCCTATGGACTGATTTACCGAAATGTCCCTATGGGCCGAATTATCGAAATGCCCCTATGGGCCGAATTGTTAAAATGTTGTAATGGGCTGATTCATTAAAAATATTCTATAGATTAATGGTTGTATTAATATGTGGATATTATATGTTACTATGCATATTGCATCTTTATATATTGCATGGGATGGGAAACTTGAATGAAGAGAAGTGTAGACCGGTGGCATTGCCACAAATTCTGATAATGGCTATGTGCCAATTTAAATATGGCTTTGTGCCATCGTGATTAAGGCTGTGTGTCAATTATATTACCGTATATGATACTCTGGTGGCTTAGCCACAAAAAATATTATAAATGGCGACTTGTCCGCAAATTGAGAGATCGGCGGGGTGGGTTGACTTGATCCCCACAGAGAGATTGGTTGGTCGGGGAGAGATTGGATGGATGGGTTGGGTTGCATACTTTGCATTCATGTCATTTATTTATTACTTTATTATGGGCTTAGGCCCAAGTTGATGCTAAACGGGTTCAAGCCCAGTGGATGACGGTAAGGGGTTTCACACTGAGTTCTTGTAACTCACTCCCCTTTTCTTAACCCTTGTAGGTAATGCTCGATGATGTGGACTTGGGCCATGGATGACTCGGTGGAAGCCATACTTGATAATGGTGTTATTAAACTTTAGATTTCTATTTCGTTTACTTTACTACTTTTACTATTTTGGGTTTTTATATTGTATTAAGGCCTCTTGAATATTTTATTTTGCTTTATGTTTGACGTACTTATTATCTTGCTTGAATTGTTTTAAATGGGAATTTTTCTAAAAACTTAAATAAAGGTTTTCCAAAATAGAATAACAAATGGATTTTATAACAAACTTTTACAAATATTTTAACTCGAAAATTTTCTCTCAAATTATCAATGATATTTTTTTAAAAGTCACGGTTTATAAGGTCTCTAGTTCAAATTATCGATTTATCAATCAACCATCGAGATTAGTAGTATTTTATCAAATGTTTCAAATCAAATTTGTTTTCTTGATTATAACAAAATAATATCTATTTTAGTACAAATCAAAAGGGATTTAACACGTTTTTCTCATGTGACATGTCAGATCCGGTCATAACGTAGGGGCCGGGTTTGGGGTATTACATGAATGGACACATGGAGAAATGCAATCAGTAGCCCCCTTAAATGAGTTGTTATTCACGATGGTGATACGGGCACACCCAAGGCCTCCAACATTTTGCGAACTGATGAGCTCGGGTCATTGAGCCCAAGTGCCGTGGAGCTTGTGCGCAACTTGGTGCACTTCCAAATTGAGCCGGATTAGCTCATTCGAGCTCAATTTGAGCTCACTCGAGCTCACTTCAGCTCATTGAGCTTATTACATAAATTTAATGTTTTAAAATAAATTAAATATTTATTTTTATTTATTTTTTCTACAGCCCATTAATGTGTCTAAATATTTTATTTAGTGTCTAAATTAATTTGTCTTAGTCTAAATTAATTTGTCACATTTTTATTACATGTTTTTAAGTATTTAATTCAAGAATTAAAGTGCAGTTTTTTAGTTAAATTTAGGGGTTTTGAATTTTTAATGAAGCATAATGGTATCTTTAAGTTGTCCAAAATGTCCCTTGATGTGTCCATAGCATGTGTTTAATGTTATTCATCTTATTTGGTTTGATTTAATGTGGATTCATGGTCTTTGTAGGTTCAGCCGAACCTATGGAGTGAATTAAAGAAGATACATGCACCTAGGTGCATTGTACCTAGCGAATGTATCCATGAACCATGGAGGTGCATGGACGGCTGGAAGCATGTATGTTGCTGCTCATTTTGGCCCCTCAAGACACCTTTTCAGCCAGAGTCACTAGCCCTTCAAGCTCCCCAAGGTACAGTAAGAATGTACCAATGCATTAAAGAAAGGTTCATGCACATTAAGTGCATTGTATGTGGCCGAATGCTTCCATGTGCATTGGTAGATGCATGTTTGGTTGGACAAGGCTTAAATGCTACTCATTATTCATCAAAAGACATCAATTAAAGAGCATAATTAAAGTATGGGACGTACCTGGCTGCTGCATGCATCTTCAAGTGGCCTAAAATGCATTTATCCTTCTAGAATGCTGCCCCTTGACATCCCCAAAGTCTATTGGAGTTCATTTGGTTCCTATTCAGCCGAATTTTTGCGAGCAATTTGAAGGCCACATTCAGCCAAATTTTGCCTAGCAAACCAAGGGATTTTATTCTAGATTTTTCTAGTCATTTCTAGCTGAAATTTACTTAGTCTTTAAGTTATGATAGTGACCATTCGGTTAGTTCCAAGATAGCCTATAAATAATTGCTATTTTCATTTGTAATGTTAGACAGTTGAACTTTGATTAAACTATATGAACTTTTGTTCATTAAGTGAGTTTATCTCCTCTTCGTTTTCGTACAAGTTTCCTAGACTTATCAAGTTGCTTGTGGCGTCTAGACTGTTCTTCCATTCTAATATACCATTGGTTCTTATCTTTCTAGATAACTTGGTCGTGGTCCATCATCGATTTCCATATTTCCACCTTAAACATTATAGAAACCGGGGTGACACTTAATAGTGTTAAATCATTTCTCATTTAAGTTCTATCTTTCCATTACCAACAACTTATATTTGCTTATTCACTTTTCTTTGTAAAAAGCTAAGTCCAATACAAAAGCGTTTGGACCGAGCGGAGGAAAAGGCTCGATGAAAGCACACTACAACAAGTCGAGAAACAGAGTTGCGACCATCTCGGAGACCCACTTTTGATGATTATTCGAGAAGAGATTTCCTTCATGACTTCCATTCGTCATCTACTTCAAGATCAAGAGATTTCTATCAAGATTCCTCTTCATCAAGAAGTTCAACGTTCAATGACTATGTGAGAAAAGATTATTACCGAGGCTCCTACTCAACAAGACCTGCGAGACAATGAGAAGAAAGCTACAAGTTTAAGGCTCTTTGACATGACAAACGTGAAAGTACGAGCCACTCATCGAACGCTCCAAAGATGTCCCGCACGAAGAATCTTACACGAAGAATCGAACGTGATTTCTATGAGAAAATGACTTCTTTCTTTGAGTCAAACCCTTCTCTTTTCGATTCTTTTGTATCATCTTCTTGTTGTAATCAAATCGAGAAAAGAGAAAATGAAAAGCGAGTGAAGAAGAAGAGAGTGAAAAGAAAATAAAGAAAAAGAAATTGAAAAAGAAATCAAGAGAAAAGAAAATAAAAATGAGAGAAAAGAAAAAGAGCTTGAAACAGAAGAACAAGAAAAAGAAAGAAAAGAAAGCGAGTTAGAAAAAGAAACGAAAGAACAAAATGAGCAAGAAAAAGTGAGTGTTGATTTAACTAACCTATTTGAAGATTGCTCTTTCTTACATTTCTTCATTTGAGTTCGATATATTGCACGATGACTTTCAACTCCAATACCTTCCCGACGAAAGATGTTTTCATATGATTGAAAAGGGTAAGGTTGAAAAAGAAGTTGAATCACATGAGCCGGAAGGTGAGAAACGTGAAGTCAGGTATATCCAGAAAATGCAAGACTCGATTAGATATGACGATGAATTTTCTTTTAGTTCCAACTTTCTTGACTGTGGTAATTACGAGATTTGTTCATTGTCCTATGCTAAATCTTTGAGTTTTTGCAAATCTATTTTAAAACATGTCAAAAGTTTTGATTGTTCGCTTTTGAATGTGCATAAGTCCTATTGGTTTAACATGTTTGATTTATCGAAACTGTTGCTACATCTTGGTTTAAATAATCAAACACATATTTTTAAACCGGGAATTATTTCTGATTTGTTTTGTAGAAAAATCAAGTATCATCAGATGTGTGTGAGAAATTCCTATTGTTTTGATACTTGGCTTTTGAATAAGGTAACAAACTTTCCCCACATTTTTATTTCAATTTTTATTCATTCCTTAAGCAAGTTCTGTGGTTGTACTTAAAATTCACATTCCATTTGAAAAGTGTTGATTCAAACGCGAAGCTTCGACTACACTACATGCCCGCGGAGAGAAGGTTTGTATTATTCGAGCAAGGTAAGAATGATATTTGTCTTTCTGCACATAACGGTAAGTCTATTGAAATTGTTGATGCATTTTTGCTTTCTTCGGATGATGATAAGCTTTGCGTTGATGAATTGGTTTTTGCAAAACATTTAGATCATGATATGCTTAATCATTCTATTTTGCCTGTTTGCAATCTATCTGTCTTCATGATTGATTAAAAGATCTTTGTGTTAGAAAATTTTTGTGGTTCATGTGTGAGAGAGTCCATATTTCATACAAAGTAAGGTTTGGTTGTTCAATTTCGAGTGCCATATGCATTTTCTCAACTACACGCTTGTGGACGTTTATGTTTATCATTTGATTCGTTACTCGCATGATAATCATGTCTTTTGGACTTCAATTAAATCGTATCCATGCCATGAAGCCTATTTAATTATGATTCAAACATTTGATAAGGCTTTGATCCTTTTGTATGATAATGTGTTTATGCCTGCTTATGCGTGCGATCTATTTGTCTTGTTTTGCTCATATTTGGTTTGCAAGTTTGTTTGAAACAACTCTTGCTAACTCCTGGTTACCTTTTTGGGTGATTCGAAAATTATCTCGCCCATTTGACCGAGGTAAACCGAGGCAAAAAGAATTTTGTTCGAACACCAACGGGTCAATTCGAGGACGAATTGTCTTCAAGAGGGGGATGATACGGGCACGCCCGGGGCACCAACGTTTTACAACTTGATGAGCCTGGGGTCCAACTCCTTAGCACTCCATGCACCTTGGTGCTCGTCTAAGTTGAGCCGAATTAGCTCATTTGAGCTCAATTTCAGTTCACTTGAGCTCACTCCAGCTCATTGAGTTGATTATTTAATTTAATATTTTAAATAAATTGAACATTTTATTTATTTATTTTTCTACAGCAAATTAATGCATCCTCATTTACACAAAAGTGTTAATTATCACATAATTTTTGATTTTTGCCATTTTTACGATTTATCATAATACTTACTGTTTAGTATCTAACCCGAAAGATAAGTGTGAAGTTACACACCTGGTTATAGTGAGAACTAGACTTTCCCACTCGTCAACACCTATACGTATCACGATAAATTAGAATCACTATATTTTATTAACGAAATCAATCTTAGAAATTAACGATCTAACTTTTACCCTCGGATTTTTGAACTACTTCTACTTGCGGTTTCTCCCCAATTGATGGTTCGTTAACCGAATCAAATCCATGAACAAATAATGGTTCGGGAGTATGAACTACTTCAAACAATTGATTCTCCTCGGATGAACGTCCACAACCCGGTGGGAAATCCCAGATTGCTGAAACAGTCCTTTGTTTATACTTAGGGGGAATAACGGAACCACCCCTCTTCCGAACACTATTCACCGCCCTTTTCTTCCCTATTTTGATTTCAAAGACAAAAGATCGTTAATCCAATCTAATATTACATCGAAATATGACTAAGGGTTAATGGGTGAAATTTAAACACCACAAAGATCCTTGTTCCAAAATAAGAGAATCGAGCAAATCATTCTATGATACTCACGAACACTTGAGTTCCGGTCTTCTACTATCGCACTAAAGTATAACAAATAAAAACGTTAATAGAATGAACGTTTATTTCGGTCTAAGAAAGCCTTTATACCACTATCAAGATTCGGCCATGACAACTATTAACTAACATGAACTAAAAAGAATTCTTACCTATTGTCCACGGTTGAAAAGAGACGATTGAGAAAGATGTTTGTGCAAGATGGAGGATTTGGCTATATGACCAAAAAAATAGAAAAGATTCGGCTATGGGTACATCAACATTCGGCCATGAGAGAAAATAATAGAGAAAGTATGAGTATCAAGAATAAAAGATGAGAGAAGAATGATGATGATGTTGTTTCAATTTTCAAAGAGAATAAAAGAGAAAGAAAGAAAGAGATGAGTTTTGGGAGCAATGTATATTCGGCAATAGGGAGAAGAAAAGTAAAGAATGGCTTTTTGGTGTTGGTAGAATCGGCACTATGAGAAAGGCACAAAATTGAACACTAAAGTGAAAAGCAAAAATGACCAAATGGTCAAAATAATCAAGGCTTAGCAAAAGATCAATTTCGGCCAAAGGGAAAAGTTGAGAAGAGGAATGCAAAATTTTGCACAAAAACTAAAATGACCAAAAGCAAACTCCTAAACCTTACCAAGCTACTAGCAAAATTCGGCCAACCTTCCCCCTAGCCATATTGCCGTCCAAATTCATTGGTCAAATGACCATGAATTTGTTTCCAAAACACTTTCCTTGATACTTGCCCTATGTCTCCATATCTTTCCATATTTTCTTGATTCCCTACCATAAATTCACTCTTACCTTATTCCTTTGATATACTAACCAAAAATAACAAGGTCAACACTTACCATAAATAAGCTTGGCCGACACTTACCATAGAAGAGCAAAATAAAAGTTGTCCAAATGTTATACAAGGGATTCGAACCACTCCCCTCATGCAATACCTCATGCGCCAACACCACCTTGCCATTTACTCATCTTATGCTACTTTTTAACACTTAATTTAACTTAAGTGTCAATGCCACTTGCTCCACTTCAATAAATTCTCAAACTAAAAATTATTCCATACCCGAATAATTCTATACTCTTATTCAGGACTATCATAGGCACGAAAAGTAATAAGAAAATTTTTCCTTTATAAACTAATCACCAAAACATGCAATATATCAAGACTCGGATTTTTAGGGTGTTACATCGATTCTTTGTTTAAGTTCCTTATCCATCTCCACTGATCTATCACCTATCTACTTATCCAACATTATTTCTTTCCAACAAACCGAACCATTCCCTTATCACCATATTCCTTCCATAGTTATTTTCGAACCTATCCTTTCATTCATCTAAACAGTTTCTTTTATTTTCTAACCTCCATTCCTAACTTAACCCATTTTCTAAACCAATTCATTTGTAGCTTCCGCAAACTCTTCCATATTTCTCGATTATTTTTCGAAGGCTTGAATTACTCCTCGTAGACGATTGGGAAACTCGCATACAATTTGACTCTTCCCGAGGCGGACTGTATCAATGCATGGGAGACACTTCAATAAATGCCGTCCAAACATCCTCTTAAATTTGTCCCATGAGTGTTTCTGAAAAGGTGTTTGAAAACTTTGCACCATCAGCTCATTTAAGTCTTTTGCTGTTCACGAAATAGCATTCAATGCATTGTCCATTGCTTTACTCGAAAAGGCACACATGAAAAGAAGAAATTCTCCAGCTTCTTAATGCCCATGCATGCTTCTCCAGCAGCTCATAAATTGCTGTCCCTTGCTAGGTACCTGCACCCATTAATTGCCGTTCATGCCTTGTGCTTAATGTGCCGCCCAAGTGACTTGAACATGCAGCAAACATCTCATTAATTTCGGCAGAGCATGCATGTTTTTAAACTTTGAGCATAATAAAATTATGTTGAAACCAGTTAATGGCTGCACATTAATTCGGCCAATTAAAATTCAGCAACTAAAACTCATTAATCCTTTGTCCAGCCGAACATGCATCACCCAAGTGCTTTGAACCTTGCATGCATGCACCATGTTAAATGCTCTCCTCAAAATTAATTTTGCACTGCACAATTCATGAACAAATTAGCTGAACAACATTAAAACATGTCTTGGACCATTCAATTACACATAATTAAGACTAGAAAAAATTAAATAAAGTCTTAAGCATGACATACTAAATTCAGCAGCAAGCAATTTAAAGAAAACCTGCACATTTAATTATTTAAAACTAAACTACTTAAAAGCATGTAATAAAATGTGACAAATTAAATTGGCCCTAGACAAATTAAAACATTAGGACGCATTAATTTGCTGTAGAAAAATAAATAAATAAAATGTTCAATTTATTTAAAACATTAAATTAAATAATCAGCTCAATGAGCTGGAGTGAGCTCAAGTGAACTGAAATTGAGCTCAAATGAGCTAATTCGGCTCAACTTAGACGAGCACCAAGGTGCATGGAGTGCTAAGGAGTTGGACCCCAGGCTCATGAAGTTGCAAAACATTGGTGCCCCGGGCGTGCCCGTATCATCCCCCCTCTTGAAGACGATTTGTCCTCGAATCGACCCGTTGGTGTTCCGAACAAAATTCTTTTTGGCTCAGTTTACCTCGGTCAAATAGAGGCGAGATAATTTTGAATCACTGAAAAAGGTAACTGAGGAGTTAGCAAGAGTTGTTTCAAACAAACTTGCAAACCAAATATGAGTAATACAAGACAAATAGATCGCACGCAAACAGGCATAAACACATTATCTTACAAAAGGATCAAAGCCTTATCAAATGTTTGAATCATAATTAAATAGGCTTCATGGCATGCATACGATTTAATGGAAGTCCAAAAGACATGATTATCATGCGAGTAACGAATCAAATGATAAACATAAACCTCACAAGCAGGTAGTTGAGAAAATGCATATGGCACTCGAAATTGAACAACCAAACCCTACTTTGTATGAAATATGGACTCTCTCACACATGAACCACAAAAATTTCTAACACAAAGATCTTTTTATCAATCATGAAGACAGATAGATTGCAAATAGGCAAAATAGAACGATTAAGCATATCATGATCTAAATGTTTTGCAAAAACCAATTCATCAACGCAAAGCTTATCATCATCCGAAGAAAGCAAAAATGCATCAACAATTTCAATAGACTTACCGTTATGTGCAGAAAGACAAATATCATTCTTACCTTGCTCGAATAATATAAACCTTCTCTCCGCGGGCATGTAGTGTAGTCGAAGCTTCGCGTTTGAATCAACACTTTTCAAATGGAATGTGAATTTTAAGTACAACCACAGAACTTGCTTAAGGAACGAATAAAAATTGAACAAAAAGTGGGCAAAGTTCGTTACCTTATTCAAAAGCCAAGTATCAAAACAATAGGAATTTCTCACACACATTTGATGATACTTGATTTTTCCACAAAATAAATCAGAAATAATTCCCGGGTTAAAAACATGTGTTTGATTATTTAAACCAAGATGTAGCAACAGTTTCGATAAATCAAACATGTTAAACCAATAGGACTTATGCACATTCAAAAGCGAATAATCAAAACTTTTGACATGTTTTAAAACAGATTTGCAAAAACTTAAAGATTTAGCATAGGACAATGAACAAATCTCGTAATTACCATAGTCAAGCAAGTTGGAACTAAAAGAAAATTCATTGTCATATCTAATCGAGTCTTGCATTTTCTGGATATACGTGACTTCACCTTTCTCACCTTCCGGCTCATGTGATTCAACTTCATTTTCAACCTTATCCTTTTCAATCATATGAAAACGTCTTTCGTCGGGAAGGTATTGGAGTTGAAAGTCATCGTGCGATATATCGGGAACCTGAAATGAAGAAACAGAAGAAGAGCAATCTTCAAATAGGTTAGTTAAATCAACACTCACTTTTTCTTGCTCATTTTGTTCTTTCGTTTCTTTTTCTAACTCGCTTTCTTTTCTTTCTTTTTCTTGTTCTTCTATTTCAAGCTCTTTTTCTTTTCTCTCATTTTTCTTTTCTTTTCTCTTGATTTCTTTTTCAATTTCTTTTTCTTTATTTTCTTTTTCACTCTCTTCTTCTTCACTCTCGTTTTCATTTTCTCTTTTCTTGATTTGATTACAACAAGAAGATGATACAAAAGAATCGAAAAGAGAAGGGTTTGACTCAAAGAAAGAAGTCATTTTCTCATAGAAATCACGTTCGATTCTTCGTGTAAGATTCTTCGTGCGGGACATCTTTGGAGCGTTCGATGAGTGGCTCGTACTTTCGCGTTCATCATGTCGAAGAGCCTTAAACTTGTAGCTTTCTTCGTTGTCTTGGAGGTCTTGTTGAGTAGGAGCCTCGATAATAATCTTTTCTCACATAGTCATTGAACGTTGAACTTCTTGATGAAGAGGAATCTTGATAGAAATCTCTTGATCTTGAAGTAGATGACGAATGGAAGTCATGACAGAAATCTCTTCTCGAATAATCATCAAAAGTGGGTCTCCGAGATGGTCGCAACTCTGTTTCTCGACTTGTTGTAGTGTGCTTTCGTCGAGCCTTTTCCTCCGCTCGGTCCAAACGCTTTTGTATTGGACTTAACTTTTTCTCGAGCATTCAGTCCATTTCGTTCACCAAGAATTGGAAGTCATCGGCAGAAAGTTCTTCTTGAAACATGTTTTTATTGCTGAAAAGAAAATGTGATAAAGAAAAATAAACAGAGAAATTGAATTACCTTACTTCCAAAACTCACAAGTCACTCACAAATAAAAAGCGCTCACACTCGTGTTTCACTCAAATATGGCTTTTTTCTCTAATGTAAGCACTCGTGCCTTTTACCACTCGTCTCATCTCATAATTTCGTATTTCATTTCGAAAGACTTATTTACTGCTTGAGGGTCGGCTTCAAAATTTGGTAACAAAGGGAAACGTATACGGGTGTAGGGTAGGCTAGAAATAAAGAAAAGGCAAATGGGGGTAAAGGTGGGTGGCGTTGGGTGAAAATGAGGGGAATACCAAATGATGGGTAAAGAGTTTTGACAGATCAGGGTAGAAAAGATGAAAACAAATCACGAACTTGCAACACTTCACACTTCTTTTTTTTTTAACTCGTATATTTTTTTTGTGAATTTTTTATTGAATTTTCGTATATTCTTTTTTTAATACTTCTATTCAATATGCTGATTTACAAAGAAAATAAATACAACTCTTTTTTATTAATTTTGAATTTTTTTAACGAACCTACTTTTGGCTTGATACGAACATCGTCGACACTCCTTGTTTAATAGCTCTGATACCAAATGATACGATCCACCTCGGGATGAGTAGAGTCGTATGCGAATTACCTAATCATCTATGAGACGGAATTAAGTCTTCGAGAAAATAGTCAGAATTAAAGTTGAGTTTGCGGAAGCTTGAATAAGTTTGCGTTTGGAAATGGTTTTAAGTTAGGAATGGAGGTGAAAAATGATGGAAAGGTTTAGATGATGGAAGGATAGGTTTGGGTTTGGTGATAGAAAGAAATAGGGATGTTAAAGGTTTTCGGTTTAAGGAAAAGTGAATAAGCAAAGATAAGTTGTTGGTAATGGAAAGATAGAACTTAAACGAGAAATGATTTAACACTATTAAGTGCCACCCTGGTTTCTATAATGTTTAAGGTGGAAATATGGAAATCGATGATGGACCACGACCCGTTATCTAGAAAGATAAGAACCAATGGTATATTAGAATGGAAGAACAAGTCTAGACGCCACAAGCAACTTGATAAGTCTAGGAAACTTGTACGAAAACGAAGAGGAGATAAACTCACTTAATGAAAAAAAGTTCATATAGTTTAATCAAAGTTCAAGTGTCTAACATTACAAATGAAAATAGCAATTATTTATAGGCTATCTTAGAACTAACCGAATGGTCACTATCATAACTTAAAGACTAAGTAAATTTCAGCTAGAAATGACTAGAAAAATCTAGAATAAAATCCCTTGGTTTGCTTGGCAAAATTCAGCTGAATGTGGCCTTCAAATTGCTTGCAAAAATTCGGCTAAATAGGAACCAAATGAACTCCAATAGACTTTCAATGGAAGGCCGAATATGGATAGGCAGCTAGTGTGAACTCCTTGAGATGCTTCTTGGAGAGTGAAAACATTCAGCCTTGACGAATGGATACTTCATGCATGCTTTGGCCGAATGGTCACTTAGGAAATAGAAACCAACATGCCTTTAATGTTTCGTCCAATGGTCTACACGTAAAGCTTATGGAAAAGTCAGCAGCTCGTATGTTTTCCATGCATGCTTTTCTTTAATGCTCCAGTAACTCATTTAAGTATGTCCATGCATGGGAGACACTTCAATAAATGCCGTCCAAACATCCTCTTAAATTTGTCCCATGAGTGTTTCCAAAAAGGTGTTTGAAAATCTTGCACCGATAGCTCATTTAAGTCTTTTGCTGTTCACGAAATAGAATTCAATGCATTGTCCATTGCTTTACTCGAAAAGGCACACTTGAAAAGAAGAATTTCGGTAGCTTCTTAATGCCCATGCATGCTTCTCCAGTAGCTCATTAATTTCCGTCCCTTGCTAGGTACCTGCACCCATTAATTGCCGTTCATGCCTTGTACTTAATGTGCCACCCAAGTGACTTGAACATGCAGCAAACATCTCATTAATTTCGGCAGAGCATGCATGTTTTTAAACTTTGAGCATAATTAAATTATGTTGAAACAAGTTAATGGCTGGACATTAATTCGGCCAATTAAAATTCAGCAACTAAAACTCATTAATCCCTTGTCGATCGAACATGCATCACCCAAGTGCTTTGAACCTTGCATGCATGCACCATGTTAAATGCTCTCCTTAAAATTCGATCGCACACCTGCACAATTCATGAACAAATCAGGTGAACAACATTAAAACATGTCTTGGACCATTCAATTACACGTAATTAAGACTAGAAAAAATTAAATAAAGTCTTAAGCATGACATACTAAATTCGCAGACAAGCAATTTAAAGAAAACTGCACATTTAATTTTTTAAAACTAAATAACTTAAAAGCATGTAATAAAATGTGACAAATTAAATTGGCCCTAGACAAATTAAATTTGGCACAAATTAAAACATTAGGGACGCATTAATTTCTTTGTAGAAAAATAAAAAAATAAAATGTTCAATTTATTTAAAACATCAAATTAAATAATCACTCAATGAGCTAGAGTGAGCTCAAGTGAGTGAAATTGAGCTCAAATGAGCTAATTCGGCTCAACTTAGACGAGCACCAAGGTTCATGGAGTGCTAAATAGTTGGACCCCGTGCTCATCAAGTTACAAAACGTTGGTGCCCCAGAGCGTGCCGTATCATCCCCTCTTGAAGACGATTCGTCCTCGAATCGACCCGTTGGTGTTCCGAACAAAATTCCTTTTGGCTCAGTTTACCTCGATCAAATGGGGCAGATAATTTTTGAATCACCTGAAAAAGGTAACCAGGAGTTAGCAAGAGTTGTTTCAAACAAACTTGCAAACCAAATATGAGCAAAACAAGACAAATAGATCGCACACAAACAGGCATAAACACATTATCATACAAAAGGATCAAAACCTTATCAAATGTTTGAATCATAATTGAATAGGCTTCATGGCATGCATACGATTTAATGGAAGTCCAAAAGACATGATTATCATGCGAGTAACGAATCAAATGATAAACATAAACGTCACAAGCAGGTAGTTGAGAAAATGCATATGGCACTCGAAATTGAACAACCAAACCCTACTTTGTATGAAATATGAACTCTCTCACACATGAACCACAAAAATTTTCTAACACTGTAACATCCTGAAATAGGGGTTATTCGTGATTGAATTATTTTGCTTGTGTTTAAATTTCTGTGATATTATTTGTGGTGTTATAAGACTTAATTAGGGGTCTTGAGTAAGCTCGGTTTAGTAAGATAATTCTTAGTATGGATTATTTAATGAAGAGGATTAAATGAGCTTAGCACTTAAGTTAATTTAAGTGTATATTAAAGCACAAGATGAATTAGTGGCAAGTTGGTTAAAGAGCTTGAAAGGTTGCATGAGGTTAGTGGTTCGAGTAGTAGGTATAGCATTTTTAAAAGTTATTTTTGTATGTTAGCTTTAATGGACGGTCAAACATAATTATGATAGGTGGACTAATAATTTTTGGTAAGTTGAATTGTTGTTTAAGGAAAGCATGGAATAAGGGATAAGATTCCTAAGGTTATGGTAAATTGAGGGACAAAGGCTTGGTTTGTGGGAAATGTTTTGGAAACAAATTCATGGCCTTTATGCCATGAACTTGGACGCAACAAAGTGGCTAAAGGGGGAGCCAAAATTTTACCTTAGTTTGGCTAGGATTGAAGTCTTTCTTTTTGGTCATTTCTTTCATTTGGTGCAAAAGTTGCAAAAACATTTTCTCTCAAACACTTTTCTTTTTGGCCGAATTCTACATTGTGGTAAGCCTAAACACTTTTGACCATTTGGTCATTTTTGATCATTTGCTATTTTCTCCTTTTCATTCTCTCAAAAACCAAAACTTTCATTAACCTTTTTGTTCTCCCATTTGTTTTGCTTAAACATCAAAAACCTCCTATACACTCTTCTTTGCCGAAATTATATTTCTCTTCCCATTATTTTCTTTTTGTCCTATAGCCGAATATACCTCTTTGTTGTGCCGAAAATATTCTTCTTCTATCTTGAAGCTCTTAGGCCGAATATTGAAGGTAACATAGTTTTCTTTGGGACTTCTCTAGCAATCGGTTTTTGGTAAGGTGGTAAGGGTTTATTTCAAAGGATTATTCTTTTCGGTTTCGTTTAAGTAGAAGGCTAATAAACCTTAATGATGATGGTTGATTGTAGGGAAGTGAGGCCGATTCTTTTAGGAGTGTGTTGGATAGTGTTCGAAGGCTTTTGGGGACAAGGAAAGTTTGTGTGGCCGATTTGTCTAATCGGGATTTAAGGCTTTCGTTAAATACAGGTGTGTGAACATACACATCTTATAACTTTTAATATGCTAAGTGTTATATTATGCCTAATCGATTTATGTAGACATGGATGTAATATCATCATGGTATTAACAAGGATTCGGGTAAGTCTTTGTGACTATGAGATTACTATTTGATGCTTTTGGGAAGCATGATACATTTGGTATGTGTATTATTGGACATATGGCAATGATAAATTTATTAATGTTGTTAAAATAAACCTTTTGCATGATTTGATTAAATATACATAATTATTTGTTATGGGTTGATGAGTGGAGGGGCGGTGATATTTGTGTCGACAGCGGACACAGTGTTTTGGTAACACATCGTGACTACGATCACCAGAGGTTTAGTACCTCCAGAGGTTTGGCACCTCATAGCGACTTGTCCACGTGGTTAATTCCACCGTGGGTTGGCCCCACTTTGAGATATGGGATAAATGCGCGGTGATTTGGTATCACACGATGGGTTGGCCCCATCATTCGATTTGTGTCTTGGACACGTGAGATTTGGTATCTCCAGTGATTTGGCATCACATCTATGACTATATGTCACCAGTGTTTTGGTAACACAATTGTGTCTTTGGACACCGGTGGTTTAGCACCACCGGTGGTTTGGCACCACACGGGGTAGAAAAAGGCGTATGGATGGTTAGGTTGGGTGCATTTTAAACTTATGCATGTTAATTGGTTATAATTTGTGTATGTTGTTGCACTAAACCGGGAAGGGTTACACATTGAGTCTTGGTGACTCACCTTCTCCTTTAATTTTTCAGGTGATTCGTAGATCGCGGGTGAAAGATAGGATGGACTCGAGGTGGCCATGCGATGGAGACTTTTAATAAATGAATTTTGGATTTTATTTATCTTTCTTTTAGGTTTATGTTGCTTATTTGTAATAAGGCCTCCTAGTATGATTTTATTGTTGCTGCGTGTTTGAATGTTTGGTTTAAACTACTTGATGATGTTAAAACGGTTGCACATATTTTCTCAAATTAAGCATAAAATGTTTTAAAGTACCATCGGGTACATTCGAAATTTGTAAACAACTCGACTCAGCAAATATTTTAAGTTTGGTTTTTAACAAAGAAAATTTAAATTGAAAGGCATTTCGACAAATTTCAAAATCGGTTTTAAAATGGTTTTCAAAATCTTTTCTCTGTAGCAAACCAAATTCGGTCATATTGTTTGGGCCAGTTTGGGGTGTTACAAAATTGGTATCGAGCCAGTTCAAAGCTCTTGTGTGGGGCCCAAGGCCCAAAAATGTTTTGGTAAGGCCTTTTTGAAAAAAAATTGGTTTTTAATAAGCATGGCACCGAGTCTCCGGCACCAACCTGCCCAAGTAAGTATCTCTGACTTTTTTTGTATGAATTATATTCTGCAGTAAAGGGTAGGAAGCATGGGACGTAGATAGTGATAGTATTTTAAACTTTAGGACTAGTTTACCCCAAATAAAGACATAAGACTTTAAAAGCCTAATTAAACCAACCTACGACCAAGTCGCCGAGTTAGGGTGTGGTAACCTTGGTGCGCATGTCTAGGATTGGATCGGAAGAGCTTGGTACTTAGCGGTCCTCGTGACTCACCTCCTCTTCGCGGGATTCCTACTGTGCGTAGCCGGTTCACCCTAACCAAGAGGACTCGGTCATAGGCAAAATCCTAAATAAAACCCGAAAGGGATTAGCCATGTTTTAAGGAAAACTTCAGTTTTAAAATCATTAAATTATTTTTTTTAGATGGTAGGACAAATTTATCTTCGAAAGTTTTCAAATTTCTTGGTTTATTACAAAAATACCCTTTAGGAAAAATGGCGAAAATACCCACAGGTTAGAAAGCAGATGATAATGCCCAGAAGAGTGCATAGGTATGAAAGGTATAGGGAATGGATGTATTATTCTGTGTAAACCAGGATAGAAGACTTAAAACCTTGTTTGATCGAAAGAATCTCTATTAAACTCTTTTCATAAAATTTCTTGCGGATAATCAAGTGAAACATGTATTAATTCATAAAAATTTCCTAATCAGTTAAAGCGCGATAGTTAGAATGAGCTTTAGAGGACGTGGCCGTCGTGGGACGCGGAAGGGGTAGGATGGCCGTATCGGAACACAGTCGGGTCGGGTCAAGGATGCGAGAATGAGATACCGCCACCACCACCCCCCAACCTTTGGAGTCAAGAGCGAGGATCGGACGGTGACGAGTGGCTGTGTCAAGCGATGCTCTGAGTTCCGGAAAGGGTAGCTGGAATTGGTGGAGGTGGAGGAGCTCGGAAGTCGGTTCCTGAGAGACTTCGAGCTAATGGAGCTGAATTTTTCCGAGGTGTGTCTGGTGTAGTGCCCAATACGGCCGAGTATTGGCTGGAATCGACCGAAAGAATCATGGATGAGATAGATTTGTCTAATGAGGAGAAACGAAAGGAGCGGTGTCGCTTCTAAGGATGAGTCCTATCGATGGTGGCTCACGGTTCGAGATGGTGCTACGGCAAATGATCTCACTTGGGAGTATTTCAAGAATTCTTATCAGAAGAAGTATGTTGGCTCAAGCTACATTGATGCTCAAAGGAAAGCTTTTCTGGGGTTAGTACAAGGAAGTAAATCTATGTCAGAATATGAAGCGGAATTCCTAAGGCTGAGTCGTTATGCTCAGGGAATAGTGGCATCGGAGCATGATCGTTGTGTTCGTTTTGAAGACGGACTTAGAGATGAGTTAAGGCTGCTGATTGCTCCACAGCAAGAACGTGAGTTTGCTTTGTCTTGGTGGAGAAAGCGAAGGTAGCCGAAGGAATCAAGGAGTTTGCGAGGCAAAGTTATGATAGGAGCAAGTGAAGAGAGGCTTTGGATCGTGCAGGTCGGTGGTAATGTTCGAGAAAAGGTTTAGGCGAGTGGGTCAAATCGGCGGGAAGGTCCACAGTGCTAATCGAGAGACCGACCCAGTGTAATCATTGTGGGAAGTTCCATTGGGGAGAATGTTGGACCGGAGGAAAGGATGTTTCGAGTGTGGTTCGTTGGATCATCGTGTGAGAGGCGTCCGCGTAAGCAAGCTAGGAATCGATCGAAGGTCAAGGTCGTGCTCGATTCGAGAAAGGAGGACCGGCACGCACCGCAGAGGTCGTGGTTATGGTAGAGGTGGCTATGGCTCTAGTGGAGGTCGCGAGCGGTGGTAGAGGTATTGGCAACACGGAGGCTAAGCGACTGGTTTGGTGTATCTTTGCGAGGCGTCGTGAGGAAGGAGACGCACCGGACGTCATCGCCGTGCGTTTTAATTTTTGGTGTTCCATATATCGCCTTGATAGATGTGGGTTCGACGCACTCTTACGTTGCTAGTAGTATAGTTGAGACCATGAGTTTAGTTCCCAAGATCGCTTCTAGGAGGATGACTGTACTTAGTCCTTTAGGTCACTCTGTAGAAGTAGATAAGTTTGTATAGAGATGTACCCCTAGAACTCCAAGGGGTAGTGTTTGTAGCCGATCCGATGGAGCCGCCGTTTGAGGAGTTTGATTTGATTCTTGGGATGGGTGGTTGGTCAAGTACCAAGCAAGTTTGGATTGTCTTTGCTAAGTGCATGGTTTTGAAGACGGTTGAAGGTGAAGAAGTGGTCATGATAGGTAATAGGAGAGATTATCTATCCAACGTGGTATCTGCGTTGAAAGCGATAAAGATGGTCGGGAAGGGTGTGAGGCGTTCGTAGTTCATGTGTGTGCTTTGGAAGCTAAGGAGTCTTCTGTGAGGAATGTTCAAAGCGTAAAGGAATTTCTTGACGTATTTCTGAAGAACTTAGGGGTTGCCTCGGATCGTGAGGTAGAATTCGAGTATAGATCATTGCAGGAATGGCGCCGGTGTCTATAGCTCGTATAGGATGGCAAGAAGGAATTGTTGGAATTGAAGGCTCGAGATACAAGAGTTGTTGGATCGAGGTTTCATTCGACCAAGTGTTTCACCTTGGGGAGCGCGGTACTTTTTGTCAAGAAGAAGGATGGTGCGATGCGGATGTGTATAGACTACCGCTTGATTGAATAAGGCGACGATTAAAAACAAGTATCCTTTGCCGAGGATAGATGACTTGTTTGATCGGTGAAAAAAAGTGCGGTTTTCTCTAAGATTGATTTAAGGTGCGGATATCATCATTTGAAGGTGAAAGAGGTGATATCCATAAGACGGCATTTGCACTCGGTATGGACACTACGAGTTCTGGTGATGCCGTTTGGTTTGACTAATGCACCCAAGACTTTCATGGACATGATGAATAGGGTATTTCAACGGTTTTGGATCAGTTTGTTGTGGTCTTTATAGATGATATTTTGGTGTATTGAAGTCGAGAAAAGAGCATGATGCGCATTTGCGAGTAGTGTTGCGGATTCGAGGGAAAAGCGGTGTATGCGAAATTTAGTAAGTGCGAATTCTAGCTTAGGAGGTGACTTTCTTGGGTCACGTTGTTTCACCGAAGGGATTAGAGTGGATCCTCGAAATATTGAGGCGGTGTTGGATTGGAAGCCGCCTAAATCGTGGCTGAAATTCGGAGTTTTCTAGGTGCAGCGGGGTATTACAGAAGATTTGTGGAAGGATTTTCTTTGATTGCCGCACCGATGACCAAGTTGTTGAGGAAAGGAGTTCCATTTGTGTGGGTAGAAGCGCAAGGAAGTTTCGACAAATTGAAGAAGATTCGATTGAAGCTCGGTTTTGATTCAACTCGAGGCGAGCAAGGAATTCACGGTTTATTGCGATGCATCACATATTGGTTTGGGATGCGTCTTTGATGCAAGAAGGGAAGGTAGTGGCTTATGCATCTCGGCAGTTGAGACCACATGAGGCTAATTATCCGACTCATTACTTGGAGTTAGCGGTGTAGTCTTCGCTTTGAAGATATGGAGGCACTATTTGTACGGAGAGAAGTCGATAGTTTAAAGCGGATCACAAGAGTCTTAAGTATCTCTTGACTCGGAAGGATTTGAATTTGAGGCGGCGTAGATGGATTGAGTGTTGAAGGACTACATTCGTTCGATCGAGTATCATCTGGTAAGGCTAACGTGGTGGCGCACGCGCGTTGAGTCGTAAGGTTGTATCGATTTAAGATCGATGTTTGCTCGACTTAGTACGTTCGATGATGGGAGTCTTTTGGCGAATTGCAAGTCAAGTCGACTTGGTTAGATCGATTAAGGAGAAGCGGTTAGAGGATGATGGTTTGAATGATCGGAGGTTGCAAGTCCGAATGGTGGATTAAAGGATTTTAGTCTGTCCCGGTGATGGAGTTTTGTGCTTTAAAGGAAGAGCTTGTATGCTTAGAAGGATGTGGAGTTGAGACAAAGGATTCTTGGGACGCACATAGCAGACCATATGCTATGCATCCTGGAGGTAGCAAGATGTATCGGGATTTGAGAGAGCAATTTTGGTGGCAGTGCAAGCGGGAAATGGCGAGTTCGTGGGTAAGTGTCGACGTGTCAACAAGTCAAGAAATTTGAACATCGGTTGCCATCCGGTTTACTTCACCAGTGGTGAAGATTCCTCGGTGGAAATGGGAGAGGATCACCATGGACTTTGTCGGTGGATTACCTCTTACGCCTAGCAAGAAGAATTCGATTTGGGTGATTGTGGATCGTCGACTAAATCAGCGCATTTTATACTGTAAGGGTAGATTATTCGCCTGAGGTTAGCTAAGTTATATGTAGCCGAGATAGTGAGATTGCATGGTGTGCAAGATCGATTATCTCGGATAGGGATCCGAGGTTTACATCAAGGTTTTGGAGAGCATTGCATCAAGCTTTGGGTACGAGATTGGACTTCAAAGATGACTTTTCATCCGCAATCGACGGACAATCGGAAAGAGTGATTGAGATCTTAGAAGATATGCTCGAGAGGTTGCGTTACGGATTTGATGGCGGTTGGGAGGAGTATCTACCGTTGGCGGAATTCGCTTATAACAATAGTTATCAAGCGAGTATCCAAATGGCTCCATATGAAGCCTTTGTATGGACGGAAGTGCCGTACTCCTACGTGTTGGGCGGAATTGGGTGAACGTCGAGTTTTGGGTCGAGTTGGTGGTGGCGAAGATAAAGTTAAGGTAATTCGGGCTCGTCTCAAGGAAGCGTCGGATAGGCGAAGTCTTACGCCGATCTCAAGCGCAAAGAAATGGAATTCGAGGTAGGAGATAAAGTCTTTACGAAGGTGTCGCCTTGGAAAAAGGTGTTGCGCTTTGGGCAAAAAGGAAATTAAGTCCAAGGTTCATCGGCCAGATATCGTGTGTTGAAGCGAGTAGGGCCGGTAGCTTATCGGCTCGAATCGCAAAGCAGAGTTGAGTCGATTCACGATGTCTTCCATGTGTCGATGCTTAGGCGGTATGATAGGTCGGATCCATCGCACGTCGTGCCCGATGAGCGAGAGATTGAGGTTAACTCGACTTATCGTTCGAGGAGGAACCGATTCGGATCTTAGATCGTGATGTCAAGGTTCTGCGTAGAAAGTCGGTACCTTTGGTGAAAGTGCTATGGCGAAACCATGGTACGGAGGAAGCGACATGGGAACCCGAGGATGTAATCTGGCAGCAATACCCCCATCTCTTACGATCGGGTAATTTCGAGGACGAAATTATTTTAAGGGGGTAGAAACTGTAACATCCGAAATAGGGGTTATTCGTGATTGAATTATTTTGCTTGTGTTTAAATTTCGTGATATCATTTGTGGTGTTATAAGACTTAATTAGGGGTCTTGAGTAAGCTCGGTTTAGTAAGATAATTCTTAGTATGGCTTATTTAATGAAGAGGATTAAATGAGCTTAGCACTTAAGTTAATTTAAGTGTATATTAAAGCACAAGATGAATTAGTGGCAAGTTGGTTAAAGAGCTTGAAAGGTTGCATGAGGTTAGCGGTTCGAATAGTAGGTATAGCATTTTTAAAAGTTATTTTTGTATGTTAGCTTTAATGGACGGTCAAACATAATTATGATAGGTGGACTAATAATTTTTGGTAAGTTGAATTGTTGTTTAAGGAAAGCATGGAATAAGGGATAAGATTCCTAAGGTTATGGTAAATTGAGGGGACAAAGGCTTGGTTTGTGGGAAATGTTTTGGAAACAAATTCATGGCCTTTATGCCATGAACTTGGACGGCAAAGTGGCTAAAGGGGGAGCCAGAAATTTTACCTTAGTTTGGCTAGGATTGAAGTCTTTTTCTTTTGGTCATTTCTTTCATTTGGTGCAAAAGTTGCAAAAACATTTTCTCTCAAACACTTTTCTTTTTGGCCGAATTCTACATTGTGGTAAGCCTAAACACTTTTGACCATTTGGTCATTTTTGATCATTTGCTATTTTCTCCTTTTCATTCTCTCAAAAACCAAAACTTTCATTAACCTTTTTGTTCTCCCATTTGTTTTGCTTAAACATCAAAAACCTCCTATACACTCTTCTTTGCGAAAAATTATATTTCTCTTCCCATTATTTTCTTTTTGTCCTATAGCCGAATATACCTCTTTGTTGTGCCGAAAATATTCTTCTTCTATCTTGAATCTCTTAGGCCGAATATTGAAGGTAACATAGTTTTCTTTGGGACTTCTCTAGCAATCAGTTTTTGGTAAGGTGGTAAGGGTTTATTTCAAAGGATTATTCTTTTAAGTTTCGTTTTAAGTAGAAGGCTAATAAACCTTAATGATGATGGTTGATTATAGGAAGTGAGGCCGATTCTTTTAGGAGTGTGTTGGATAGTGTTCAAGGCTTTTGGGGACAAGGAAAGTTTGTGTGGCGATTTGTCTAATCGGGATTTAAGGCTTTCGTTAAATACAGGTGTGTGAACATACACATCTTATAACTTTTAATATGCTAAGTGTTATATTATGCCTAATCGATTTATGTAGACATGGATGTAATATCATCATGGTATTAACAAGGATTGGGTAAGTCTTTGTGACTATGAGATTACTATTTGATGCTTTTGGGAAGCATGATACATTTGGTATGTGTATTATTGGACATATGGCAATGATAAATTTATTAATGTTGTTAAAATAAACCTTTTGCATGATTTGAGTAAATATACATAATTGTTTGTTATGGGTTGATGAGTGGAGGGGGCAAAGTGATATTTGTGTCGACGGACACCGGTGTTTTGGTAACACATCGTGACTACGGTCACAGAGGTTTAGTACCTCGGAGGTTTGGCACCTCATAGCGACTTGTCCACGTGGTTAATTCCACCGTGGGTTGGCCCCACTTTGAGATATGGGATAAATCGCCGGTGATTTGGTATCACATGATGGGTTGACCCCATCATTCGATTTGTGTCTTCGGACACCGAGAGATTTGGTATCTCCGGTGATTTGGCATCACATCTCGTGACTATATGTCACCAGTGTTTTGGTAACACAATTGTGTCTTTGGACACAGTGGTTTGGCACCACCAGTGGTTTGGTACCACACGGGGTAGAAAAAGGCGTATGGATGGTTAGGTTGGGTGCATTTTAAACTTATGCATGTTAATTGGTTATAATTTGTGTATGTTGTTGCACTAAACCGGGGAAGGGTTACACATTGAGTCTTGGTGACTCACCTTCTCCTTTAATTTTTCAGGTGATTCGTAGATCGCGGGTGAGGAGCCGGATGGACTCGAGGTGGCCATGCAGTGGAGACTTTTAATAAATGAATTTTGGATTTTATTTATCTTTCTTTTAGGTTTATGTTGCTTATTTGTAATAAGGCCTCCTAGTATGATTTTATTATTGCTGCGTGTTTGAATGTTTGGTTTAAACTACTTGATGATGTTAAAACGGTTGCACATATTTTCTCAAATTAAACGCAAAATGTTTTAAAGTACCATCGGGTACATTCAAAATTTGTAAACAACTCGACTCAGCAAATATTTTAAGTTTGGTTTTTAACAAAGAAAATTTAAATTGAAAGGCATTTCGACAAATTTCAAAATCGGTTTTAAAATGGTTTTCAAAATCTTTTCTCTGTAGCAAACCAAATTCGGTCATATTGTTTGGGCCGGGTTTGGGGTGTTACAAACACAAAGATCTTTTTATCAATCATGAAGATAGATAGATCGCAAACAGGCAAAATAGAACGATTAAGCATATCATGATCTAAATGTTTTGCAAAAACTAATTCATCAATGCAAAGCTTATCATCATCCAAAGAAAGCAAAAATGCATCAACAATTTCAATAGACTTACCGTTATGTGCAGAAAGACAAATATCATTCTTACCTTGCTCGAATAATACAAACCTTCTCTCCGCGGGCATGTAGTGTAGTCGAAGCTTCGCGTTTGAATCAACACTTTTCAAATGGAATGTGAATTTTAAGTACAACCACAGAACTTGCTTAAGGAATGAATAAAAATTGAAATAAAAATGTGGGGAAAGTTTGTTACCTTATTCAAAAGCCAAGTATCAAAACAATAGGAATTTCTCACACACATCTGATGATACTTGATTTTTCTACAAAACAAATCAGAAATAATTCCCGGTTTAAAAATATGTGTTTGATTATTTAAACCAAGATGTAGCAACTGTTTCGATAAATCAAACATGTTAAACCAATAGGACTTATGCACATTCAAAAGCGAACAATCAAAACTTTTGACATGTTTTAAAATAGATTTGCAAAAACTCAAAGATTTAGCATAGGACAATGAACAAATCTCGTAATTACCACAGTCAAGAAAGTTGGAACTAAAAGAAAATTCATCGTCATATCTAATCGAGTCTTGCATTTTACGGATATACCGACTTCACCTTTCTCACCTTAGGCTCATGTGATTCAACTTCTTTTTCAACCTTACCCTTTTCAATCATATGAAAACATCTTTCGTCGGGAAGGTATTGGAGTTGAAAGTCATCGTGCGATATATCGGGAACCTGAAATGAAGAAACAGAAGAAGAGCAATCTTCAAATAGGTTAGTTAAATCAACACTCACTTTTTCTTGCTCATTTTGTTCTTTCGTTTCTTTTTCTAACTCGCTTTCTTTTCTTTCTTTTTCTTGTTCTTCTGTTTCAAGCTCTTTTTCTTTTCTCTCATTTTTATTTTCTTTTCTCTTGATTTCTTTTTCAATTTCTTTTTCTTTATTTTCTTTTTCACTCTCTTCTTCTTCACTCTCGTTTTCATTTTCTCTTTTCTCGATTTGATTACAACAAGAAGATGATACAAAAGAATCGAAAAGAGAAGGGTTTGACTCAAAGAAAGAAGTCATTTTCTCATAGAAATCACGTTCGATTCTTCGTGTAAGATTCTTCGTGCGGGACATCTTTGGAGCGTTCGATGAGTGGCTCGTACTTTCACGTTTGTCATGTCAAAGAGCCTTAAACTTGTAGCTTTCTTCTCATTGTCTCAGAGGTCTTGTTGAGTAGGAGCCTCGATAATAATCTTTTCTCACATAGTCATTGAACGTTGAACTTCTTGATGAAGAGGAATCTTGATAGAAATCTCTTGATCTTGAAGTAGATGACGAATGGAAGTCATGACGGAAATCTCTTCTCGAATAATCATCAAAAGTGGGTCTCCGAGATGGTCGCAACTCTGTTTCTCGACTTGTTGTAGTGTGCTTTCATCGAGCCTTTTCCTCCGCTCGGTCCAAACGCTTTTGTATTGGACTTAGCTTTTTACAAAGAAAAGTGAATAAGCAAATATAAGTTGTTGGTAATGGAAAGATAGAACTTAAATGAGAAACGATTTAACACTATTAAGTGTCACCCCGGTTTCTATAATGTTTAAGGTGGAAATATGGAAATCGATGATGGACCACGACCCGTTATCTAGAAAGATAAGAACCAATGGTATATTAGAATGGAAGAACAGGTCTAGACGCCACAAGCAACTTGATAAGTCTAGGAAACTTGTACGAAAACGAAGAGGAGATAAACTCACTTAATGAACAAAAGTTCATATAGTTTAATCAAAGTTCAACTGTCTAACATTACAAATGAAAATAGCAATTATTTATAGGCTATCTTGGAACTAAGCTGAATGGTCACTATCATAACTTAAAGACTAAGTAAATTTCAGCTAGAAATGACTAGAAAAATCTAGAATAAAATCCCTTGGTTTGCTAGGCAAAATTTAATTTGAATGTGGCCTTCAAATTGCTCATAAAAATTTACTGAATAGGAACCAAATGAACTCCAATAGACTTTCAATGGAAGGCCGAATATGGATAGGCAGCTAGTGTGAACTCCTTGAGATGCTTCTTGGAGAGTGAAAATGTTCAGCCTTGAAGAATGGATACTTCATGCATGCTTTGGCCGAATGGTCACTTAGGAAATAGCAACCAACATGCCTTTAATGTTTTGTCCAATGGTCTACACGTAAAGCTTATGGAAAAGTCACCGGCTCGTATGTTTTCCATGCATGCTTTTCTTTAATGCTCCAGCAACTCATTTAAGTACGTCCATGCATGGGAGACACTTCAATAAATGCCGTCCAAACATCCTCTTAAATTCGTCCCATGAGTGTTTCTGAAAAGGTGTTTGAAAACCTTTCACCATTAGCTCATTTAAGTCCTTTGCTGTTCACGAAATAGCATTCAATGCATTGTCCATTGCGTTACTCAAAAAGGCACACATGAAAAGACGAATTTCGGTAGCTTCTTAATGCCCATGGATGCTTCTCCAGTAGCTCATTAATTGCCATCCCTTGCTAGGTACTTGTACCCATTAATTGCCGTTCATGCCTTGTACTTAATGTGCCGCCCAAGTGACTTGAACCTGCAGCAAACATCTCATTAATTTCGACAGAGCATGCATGTTTTTAAACTTTGAGCATAATTAAATTATGTTGAAACAAGTTAATGGCTGTACATTAATTTGGCCAATTAAAATTCAGCAACTAAAACTCATTAATCCCTTGTCCAGTCGAACATGCATCACCCAAGTGCTTTGAACCTTGCATGCATGCACCATGTTAAATGCTCTCCTCAAAATTCGGCTGCACCTACACAATTCATTAACAAATCAGCTAAACAACATTAAAACATGTCTTGGACCATTCAATTACACATAATTAAGACTAGAAAAAAATTAAATAAAGTCTTAAGCATGACATACTAAATTCGGCAGCAAGCAATTTAAAGAAAACCTGCACATTTAATTTTTTAAAACTAAACAACTTAAAAGCATGTAATAAAATGTGACAAATTAAATTGGCCCTAGACAAATTAAATTCGGCACAAATTAAAACATTAGGATGCATTAATTTGCTGTAGAAAAATAAATAAATAAAATGTTCAATTTATTTAAAACATTAAATTAAATAATCAACTCAATGAGCTGGAGTGAGCTCAAGTGAACTGAAATTGAGCTCAAATGAGCTAATTCGGCTCAACTTAGACGAGCACCAAGGTGCATGGAGTGCTAAGGAGTTGGACCCCAGGCTCATCAAGTTGTAAAACGTTGGTGCCCCGGGCGTGCCCGTATCATCCCCCCTCTTGAAGACGATTCGTCCTCGAATTGACCCGTTGGTGTTCCGAACAAAATTCTTTTTGGCTCAGTTTACCTCGGTCAAATGGGGCAGATAATTTTCGAATCACCCGAAAAAGGTAACCAGGAGTTAGCAAGAGTTGTTTCAAACAAACTTGCAAACCAAATATGAGCAAAACAAGACAAATAGATCGCACGCAAACAGGCATAAACACATTATCATACAAAAGGATCAAAGCCTTATCAAATGTTTGAATCATAATTAAATAGGCTTCATGGCATGGATACGATTTAATTGAAGTCCAAAAGACATGATTATCATGCGAGTAACGAATCAAATGATAAACATAAATGTCACAAGCAGGTAGTTGAGAAAATGCATATGGCACTCGAAATTGAACAACCAAACCTTACTTTGTATGAAATATGGACTCTCTCACACATGAACCACAAAAATTTTCTAACACAAAGATCTTTTAATCAATCATGAAGACGGATAGATTGCAAGCAGGCAAAATAGAATGATTAAGCATATCATGATCTAAATGTTTTGCAAAAACCAATTCATCAACGCAAAGCTTATCATCATCCGAAGAAAGCAAAAATGCATCAACAATTTCAATAGACTTACCGTTATGTGCAGAAAGACAAATATCATTCCTACCTTGCTCGAATAATACAAACCTTCTCTCCGCGGGCATGTAGTGTAGTCGAAGCTTAGCGTTTGAATCAACACTTTTCAAATGGAATGTGAATTTTAAGTACAACCACAGAACTTGCTTAAGGAATGAATAAAAATTGAAATAAAAATGTGGGGAAAGTTTGTTACCTTATTCAAAAGCCAAGTATCAAAACAATAGGAATTTCTCACACACATCGATGATACTTGATTTTTCTACAAAACAAATCGAAATAATTCCCGGTTTAAAAATATGTGTTTGATTATTTAAACCAAGATGTAGCAAATGATTTGATAAATCAAACATGTTAAACCAATAGGACTTATGCACATTCAAAAGCGAACAATCAAAACTTTTGACATGTTTTAAAATAGATTTGCAAAAACTCAAAGATTTAGCATAGGACAATGAACAAATCTCGTAATTACCACAGTCAAGAAAGTTGGAACTAAAAGAAAATTCATCGTCATATCTAATCGAGTCTTGCATTTTTTCGGATATACCGACTTCACCTTTCTCACCTTAGGCTCATGTGATTCAACTTCTTTTCAACCTTACCCTTTTCAATCATATGAAAACGTCTTTCGTCGGGAAGGTATTGGAGTTGAAAGTCATCGTGCGATATATCGGGAACCTGAAATGAAGAAACAGAAGAAGAGCAATCTTCAAATAGGTTAGTTAAATCAACACTCACTTTTTCTTGCTCATTTTGTTCTTTCGTTTCTTTTTCTAACTCGCTTTCTTTTCTTTCTTTTTCTTGTTCTTCTGTTTCAAGCTCTTTTTCTTTTCTCTCATTTTTATTTTCTTTTCTCTTGATTTCTTTTTCAATTTCTTTTTCTTTATTTTCTTTTTCACTCTCTTCTTCTTCACTCTCGTTTTCATTTTCTCTTTTCTCGATTTGATTACAACAAGAAGATGATACAAAAGAATCGAAAAGAGAAGGGTTTGACTCAAAGAAAGAAGTCATTTTCTCATAGAAATCACGTTCGATTCTTCGTGTAAGGTTCTTCGTGCAGGACATCTTTGGAGCGTTCGATGAGTGGCTCGTACTTTCGCGTTTGTCATGTCAAAGAGCCTTAAACTTGTAGCTTTCTTCTCATTGTCTCAGAGGTCTTGTTGAGTAGGAGCCTCGATAATAATCTTTTCTCACATAGTCATTGAACGTTGAACTTCTTGATGAAGAGGAATCTTGATAGAAATCTCTTGATCTTGAAGTAGATGACGAATGGAAGTCATGACGGAAATCTCTTCTCGAATAATCATCAAAAGTGGGTCTCCGAGATGGTCGCAACTCTGTTTCTCGACTTGTTGTAGTGTGCTTTCATCGAGCCTTTTCCTCCGCTTCGGCCCAAACGCTTTTGTATTGGACTTAGCTTTTTACAAAGAAAAGTGAATAAGCAAATATAAGTTGTTGGTAATGGAAAGATAGAACTTAAATGAGAAACGATTTAACACTATTAAGTGTCACCCGGTTTCTATAATGTTTAAGGTGGAAATATGGAAATCGATGATGGACCACGACCAGTTATCTAGAAAGATAAGAACCAATGGTATATTAGAATGGAAGAACAGGTCTAGACGCATACAAGCAACTTGATAAGTCTAGGAAACTTGTACAAAACGAAGAGGAGATAAACTCACTTAATGAACAAAAGTTCATATAGTTTAATCAAAGTTCAACTGTCTAACATTACAAATGAAAATAGCAATTATTTATAGGCTATCTTGGAACTAACCGAATGGTCACTATCATAACTTAAAGACTAAGTAAATTTCAGCTAGAAATGACTAGAAAAATCTAGAATAAAATCCCTTGGTTTGCTAGGCAAAATTTATTTGAATGTGGCCTTCAAATTGCTCGCAAAAATTTATTTGAATAGGAACCAAATGAACTCCAATAGACTTTCAATGGAAGGCCGAATATGGATAGGCAGCTAGTGTGAACTCCTTGAGATGCTTCTTGGAGAGTGAAAACGTTCAGCCTTGAAGAATGGATACTTCATGCATGCTTTGGCCGAATGGTCACTTAGGAAATAGCAACCAACATGCCTTTAATGTTTTGTCCAATGGTCTACACGTAAAGCTTATGGAAAAGTCACCGGCTCGTATGTTTTCCATGCATGCTTTTCTTTAATGCTCCGACAACTCATTTAAATACGTCCATGCATGGGAGACACTTCAATAAATGCCGTCCAAACATCCTCTTAAATTCGTCCCATGAGTGTGTTTACGAAAAGGTGTTTGAAAACCTTTCACCATTAGCTCATTTAAGTCCTTTTCGCATTCACGAAATAGCATTCAATGCATTGTCCATTGCGTTACTCAAAAAGGCACACATGAAAAGACGAATTTCGGTAGCTTCTTAATGCCCATGGATGCTTCTCCAGTAGCTCATTAATTGCCATCCCTTGCTAGGTACCTGTACCCATCAATTGCCGTTCATGCCTTGTACTTAATGTGCCGCCCAAGTGACTTGAACTGCAGCAAACATCTCATTAATTTAAATGAGCATGCATGTTTTTAAACTTTGAGCATAATTAAATTATGTTGAAACAAGTTAATGGCTGCACATTAATTCGCCAATTAAAATTTAGCAACTAAAACTCATTAATCCCTTGTCCATCGAACATGCATCACCCAAGTGCTTTGAACCTTGCATGCATGCACCATGTTAAATGCTCTCCTCAAAATTAATTGCACCTACACAATTCATTAACAAATCAGCTAAACAACATTAAAACATGTCTTGGACCATTCAATTACACATAATTAAGACTAGAAAAAATTAAATAAAGTCTTAAGCATGACATACTAAATTAAGCGACAAGCAATTTAAAGAAAACCTGCACATTTAATTTTTAAAACTAAACAACTTAAAAGCATGTAATAAAATGTGACAAATTAAATTGGCCCTAGACAAATTAAATTCGGCACAAATTAAAACATTAGGATGCATTAATTTGCTGTAGAAAAATAAATAAATAAAATGTTCAATTTATTTAAAACATTAAATTAAATAATCAACTCAATGAGCTGGAGTGAGCTCAAGTGAACTGAAATTGAGCTCAAATGAGCTAATTCGGCTCAACTTAGACGAGCACCAAGGTGCATGGAGTGCTAAGGAGTTGGACCCTGTGCTCATCAAGTTGTAAAACGTTGGTGCCCGGGCGTGCCCGTATCATCCCCCTCTTGAAGACGATTCGTCCTCGAATTGACCCGTTGGTGTTCCGAACAAAATTCTTTTTAGCTCAGTTTACCTCGGTCAAATGGGGCAGATAATTTTCGAATCACCCGAAAAAGGTAACCAGGAGTTAGCAAGAGTTGTTTCAAACAAACTTGCAAACCAAATATGAGCAAAACAAGACAAATAGATCGCACACAAACAGGCATAAACACATTATCATACAAAAGGATCAAAGCCTTATCAAATGTTTGAATCATAATTAAATAGGCTTCATGGCATGGATACGATTTAATTGAAGTCCAAAAGACATGATTATCATGCGAGTAACGAATCAAATAATAAACATAAATGTCACAAGCAGGTAGTTGAGAAAATGCATATGGCACTCGAAATTGAACAACCAAACCTTACTTTGTATGAAATATGGACTCTCTCACACATGAACCACAAAAATTTTCTAACACAAAGATCTTTTAATCAATCATGAAGATAGATAGATTGCAAACAGGCAAAATAGAATGATTAAGCATATCATGATCTAAATGTTTTGCAAAAACCAATTCATCAACGCAAAGCTTATCATCATCCAAAGAAAGCAAAAATGCATCAATAATTTCAATAGACTTACCGTTATGTGCAGAAAGACAAATATCATTCTTACCTTGCTCGAATAATACAAACCTTCTCTCCGCGGGCATGTAGTGTAGTCGAAGCTTCGTGTTTGAATCAACACTTTTCAAATGGAATGTGAATTTTAAGTACAACCACAGAACTTGCTTAAGGAATGAATAAAAATTGAACAAAAAGTGGGCAAAGTTCGTTACCTTATTCAAAAGCCAAGTATCAAAACAATAGGAATTTCTCACACACATTTGATGATACTTGATTTTTCCACAAAATAAATCAAAAATAATTCTCGGTTTAAAAACATGTGTTTGATTATTTAAACCAAGATGTAGCAACAGTTTCGATAAATCAAACATGTTAAACCAATAGGACTTATGCACATTCAAAAGCGAACAATCAAAACTTTTGACATGTTTTAAAATAGATTTGCAAAAACTCAAATATTTAGCATAGGACAATGAACAAATCTCATAATTACCACAGTCAAGCAAGTTGGAACTAAAAGAAAATTCATCGTCATATCTAATCGAGTCTTGCATTTTCTGGATATACGTGACTTCACCTTTCTCACCTTCCGGCTCATGTGATTCAACTTCATTTTCAACCTTACCCTTTTCAATCATATGAAAACGTCTTTCGTCAGGAAGGTATTGGAGTTGAAAGTCATCGTGCAATATATCGGGAACCTGAAATGAAGAAACAGAAGAAGAGCAATCTTAAAATGGGTTAGTTAAATCAACACTCACTTTTTCTTGCTCATTTTGCTCTTTCGTTTCTTTTTCTAACTCGCTTTCTTTTCTTTCTTTTTCTTTTTCTTTTCTCTCATTTTTATTTTCTTTTCTCTCGATTTCTTTTTCTTTATTTTCTTTTTCACTCTCTTTTTCTTCACTCTCATTTTCATTTTCTCTTTTCTCGATTTGATTACAACAAGAAGATGATACAAAAGAATCGAAAAGAGAAGGGTTTGACTCAAAGAAAGAAGTCATTTTCTCATAGAAATCACGTTTGATTCTTCGTGTAAGATTCTTCGTGCGGGACATCTTTGGAGCGTTCGATGAGTGGCTCGTACTTTCACATTCATCATGTCGAAGAGCCTTAAACTTGTAGCTTTCTTCTTGTTGTCTCAGAGGTCTTGTTGAGTAGGAGCCTCGATAATAATCTTTTCTCACATAGTCATTGAACGTTGAACTTCTTATTGAAGAGGAATCTTGATAGAAATCTCTTGATCTTGAAGTCGATGACGAATGGAAGTCATGACGGAAATCTCTTCTCGAATAATCATCAAAAGTGGGTCTCCGAGATGGTCACAACTCCATTTCTCTACTTGTTGTAGTATGCTTTCGTCGAGCCTTTTCCTCCGCTTGGTCCAAACGCTTTTGTATTGGACTTAACTTTTTCTCGAGCATTCGGTCCATTTCGTTCACCAAGAATTGGAAGTCATCGGTGAAATGTTCTTCTTGAAACATGTTTTTATTGCTAAAAAGAAAATGTGATAAAGAAAAATAAACAGAGAAATTGAATTACCTTACTTCCAAAACTCACAAGTCACTCACAAAGAAAAATCGCTCACACTCGTGTTTCACTCGAATATGGCTTTTTTCTCTAATGTAAGCACTCGTGCCTTTTACCACTCGTCTCGTCTCATAATTTCGTATTTCATTTTGAAAGACTTATTTGCTGCTTGAGGGTCGGCTTCAAAATTTGGTAACAAAGGGAAACGTATACGGGTGTAGGGTAGGCTAGAAATAATGTAACACCCCAAACCCGGCCTAAACGTTACGACCGAATCTGGCATGTCACATGAAAGGAATGTCTAAAAACTGTGCATTCGTTAAAAAAGCTCATATTCTTTATAGTTGTGGTGAGAAATCGAGTTTAAGTAATTTTGAATAAGAAATGGTTTATTATCATTTTAGGAAAATCCCATATTGATCATTTAATAACATGCAATAAACAAATTGAAAGCTGAAACCAAATAAAATACCCAAGGCCTTATTACATAACAAAAACTCAAATAAAAATAAGTCCAAATAAAAGAAACGAATTTACGAGTAAACATATGTATGGCCTCCACGAGTCCACCTCAGCTCCCAAATCCGCGATCTAATGATTACCTGCAAAAATTTAACTAAGGGGTGAGTCATCGAGACTCGGTGTGTAAATCCCCATCCAATGAGGCCCTTACACAATTTCATATGAAAATATGCATATCATGCACCCAAACCTAGCCATCCAATGCTCCTTTCTCTACCCGTGTGGTACCAAACCTTTGGTGGTGCCAAACCACTGGTGACCCAAAGTCACGATATCCATAATTGTGGTGCCAAACCCTTTGGTGACCCAAAGTCACGAATAATCCAATGATGGGGCCAACCCATCGTGTGATACCAAATCACCTGGCGTCAATCCCGTATAATCGGTGTGGGGCCAACCCGCTGTGGTGCTAAGCCACCACGACGAGACGCTATGAGGTGCCAAACCTCACGGTGTCCCAAAGACACGAATGTGATACCAAATCACTTTGGTGACCGAAGTCACGAATCTAATGATGGGGCCAACCCATCGTGTGATACCAAATCCTTTGGCGTCAATCCCGTATAATCAAGCGTGGGGCCAACCCAGCGTGGTGCTAAGCCAACTGGACGAGACGCTGAGGTGCCAAACCTCCGTGACCCAAAGTCATAATAATCAATCTGTGGTACCAAACCACTGGTGGTGCCAAACCACTTTGGTGTCCCAAAGACACGGATATGATTTCCCCCTCCACTCATATAACCCATGCAATATGACATAATAATTCGTGTATGCGATTATGTCATGTATGCTAGACATATATCAAATATAAGTATAACATGAATTACCATCATAATCAGATAGACATGAAACAACATAATCACCCTAATCAACCTCTAAGGGTATAACCGTAATTTTACCTACCAAGGGCATTTTCGTAATTTACCCACCAAGGGTATATTGGTAATTTACCCACCAAGGGCATATCGGTAATTTACCCTTTAGGATATTTTGGTAATTTACCCACTAAAAGGTATTTACGTAATTTCAGACTGGAATGGCCTTTCCAAAGGCCCGATGTCGCCCGGCGACCCAACTACCACCATTTCTGGTCGAAATGGACTATTGGGCCTAAAGCCCAATTTCGGCCCATTCGGGCCCACACGCCGTGTGGCCCACCTAACACAAATCTAGCCACGTTTATGAGATTCACCTAGTCTAGTTCACTAAATACTACACCATCATACATTTTACTATATTGGGCCCACGACCCATTGGGCCCCCCCTTCGACCATCGCGCCCAAGCGACCCAACCCACAAGAATACTACGATGGCCTCAACTATCGCGTCGAAGCCCCCCGTGCGCGCGCCGCACGCGTGTGGCAACTATTGCCGTGATCAAGACTTCCGGCATTGCCGCTCTGACTAGAGTAGAGAGAGTTACACACCTGATAGGAATCTGGTGCTAATCCGCGCTCCGACCACTCTTGTGCCCAAACGCCCTCCAAGGTGTATTCATCCTCCTCCTAGAATGCTATATATATAGCTAGCTTCTCACCTTCTTTGTATCTTTCCGATGTGGGATCCTTCCATCAGCAGAGTTTAAATCCAACTCAAACTCTTCCCGTCCAATCCGCAAAATAAATACTCCTTTGCTTGTCATGAGATTCGAACCCTTGCTCCCTTGCAACATAATCCACGCCGCTAACCACTAGGCCACAAGCTCCTCTTGTGTCTTAAACCATGCGCAACTAAATATAAATCTATAGCCAAATTCTAAGGTCCAAGTAAAAAGAAAACCAAAATGCAAAAGCCAAGACTTGAACCTTGGACCTCCTTCCTTCCCTATGGCGTCACCCCCTTGCCTCTTATGTGGCGTCACTTTGCCACTACACCACACACTCCACTTGTGACATTTTTCTCCACATTTTATTCTTAAAGCCTACCTACCAACTCCCAGGGTTTTTTTTCACCTAAAACCAAAATTTTCCTAAAGCTCCAGTTTAATCCCAGGACTTCATAGAAGCCCCCTAACCTTCCAAAATCACTCACCTAATAGGTCCAACAAGCCGTTCTCTTGTTCTCAAAAATTTTAAACGCTACTACACCCAAGGCCCATTGGGCCCAATCCTACTAGGCCCAATTTCGGGATGTTACAAATAAAGAAAAGGCAAATGGGGGTAAGGGTGGGTGGCGTTGGGTGAAAATGAGGGGAATACCAAATGATGGGTAAAGAGTTTTGACAGATCGGGGTAGAAAAGATGAAAACAAATCACAAACTTGCAACACTTCAGACTTCTTTTTTTTAACTCGTATATTTTTTTGTGAATTTTTTTTGAATTTTCGTATCTGTTTTTTTAAATACTTCTATTCAATATGTTGATTTACAAAGAAAATAAATACAACTCTTTTTTTATTAATTTTGAATTTTTTTAACGAACCTACTTCTGGCTTGATACGAACGTCGTCGGTACTCCTTGTTTAATAGCTCTGATACCAGATGATACGATCCACCTCGGGATGAGTCGAGTTGTATACGAATTACCTAATCATCTACGAGGAGGAATTAAGTCTTTGGGAAAATAGTCAGAATTGAAGTTGAGTTTGCGGAAGCTTGAATAAGTTTGCGTTTGGAAATGGTTTTAAGTTAGGAATAGAGGTGAAAAATGATGGAAAGGTTTAGATGATGGAAGGATAGGTTCGGGTTTGGTGATAGAAAGAAATAGGGATGATAAAGGTTTTCGGTTTAAGGAAAAGTGAATAAGCAAAGATAAGTTGTTGGTAATGGAAAGATAGAACTTAAACGAGAAACGATTTAACACTATTAAGTGTCACCCTGGTTTCTATAATGTTTAAGGTGGAAATATGGAAATCGATGATGGACCACGACCCGTTATCTAGAAAGATAAGAACCAATAGTATATTAGAATGGAAGAACAAGTCTAGACGCCACAAGCAACTTGATAAGTCTAGGAAACTTGTACGAAAACGAAGAGGAGATAAACTCACTTAATGAACAAAAGTTAATATAGTTTAATCAAAGTTCAACTGTCTAACATTACAAATGAAAATAGCAATTATTTATAGGCTATCTTGGAACTAACTGAATGGTCACTATCATAACTTAAAGACTAAGTAAATTTCAGCTAGAAATGACTAGAAAAATCTAGAATAAAATCCCTTGGTTTGCTTGGCAAAATTTGGCTGAATGTGGCCTTCAAATTGCTTGCAAAAATTTGGCTAAATAGGAACCAAATGAACTCCAATAGACTTTCAATGGAAGGCCGAATATGGATAGGCAGCTAGTGTGAACTCCTTGAGATGCTTCTTGGAGAGTGAAAACGTTCAGCCTTGAAGAATGGATACTTCATGCATGCTTTGGCCGAATGGTCACTTAGGAAATAGCAACCAACATGCCTTTAATGTTTTGTCCAATGGTCTACACGTAAAGCTTATGGAAAAGTCAGCAGCTCGTATGTTTTCCATGCATGCTTTTCTTTAATGCTCCAGCAACTCATTTAAGTACGTCCATGCATGGGAGACACTAAATGCCGTCCAAACATCCTCTTAAATTTGTCCCATGAGTGTTTCCGAAAAGGTGTTTGAAAACCTTGCACCATTAGCTCATTTAAGTCCTTTGCTGTTCACAAAATAGCATTCAATGCATTGTCCATTGCTTTACTCAAAAAGGCACACATGAAAAGAAGAATTTTGGTAGCTTCTTAATGCCCATGCATGCTTCTCCAGCAGCTCATTAATTGCCGTCCTTTGCTAGGTACCTGCACCCATTAATTGCCGTTCATGCCTTGTACTTAATGTGCCGCCCAAGTGACTTGAACATGCAGCAAACATCTCATTAATTTCGGCAGAGCATGCATGTTTTTAAACTTTGAGCATAATTAAATTATGTTGAAACAAGTTAATGGCTGCACATTAATTCGGCCAATTAAAATTCAGCCACTAAAACTCATTAATCCCTTGTCTAGTCGAACATGCATCACCCAAGTGCTTTGAACCTTGTATGCATGCACCATGTTAAATGCTCTCCTCAAAATTCGGCTGCACCTGCACAATTCATGAACAAATCAATTGAACAACATTAAAACATGTCTTGGACCATTCAATTACACATAATTAAGATTAGAAAAAAATTAAATAAAGTCTTAAGCATGACATACTAAATTCGGCAGCAAGCAATTTAAAGAAAACCTGCACATTTAATTTTTTAAAACTAAACAACTTAAAAGCATGTAATAAAATGTGACAAATTAAGTTGGCCCAAGACATATTAAATTCAGCACAAATTAAAACATTAGGACGCATTAATTTGCTGTAGAAAAATAAATAAATAAAATGTTCAATTTATTTAAAACATTAAATTAAATAATCAGCTCAATGAGCTGGAGTGAGCTCAAGTGAGCTGAAATTGAGCTCAAATGAGCTAATTCGGCTCAACTTAGTGGAGCACCAAGGTGCATGGAGTGCTAAATAGTTGGACCCCAAGCTCATCAAGTTGCAAAATGTTGGTGCCCCGGGCGTGCCCGTATCATCCCCCCTCTTGAAGACGATTCGTCATCGAATCGACCCGTTGGTGTTCCGAACAAAATTCCTTTTGGCTCAATTTACCTTGGTCAAATGGGGCAGATAATTTTTGAATCACCTGAAAAAGGTAACCAGGAGTTAGCAAGAGTTGTTTCAAACAAACTTGCAAACCAAATATGAGCAAAACAAGACAAATAGATCGCACACAAACAGGCATAAACACATTATCATACAAAAGGATCAAAGCCTTATCAAATGTTTGAATCATAATTGAATAGGCTTCATGGCATGCATACAATTTAATGGAAGTCCAAAAGACATGATTATCATGCGAGTAATAAATCAAATGATAAACATAAATGTCACAAGCAGGTAGTTGAGAAAATGCATATGGCACTCGAAATTGAACAACCAAACCTTACTTTGTATGAAATATGGACTCTCTCACACATGAACCACAAAAATTTTCTAACACAAAGATCTTTTTATCAATCATGAAGATAGATAGATCGCAAACAGGCAAAATAGAACGATTAAGCATATCATGATCTAAATGTTTTGCAAAAACCAATTCATCAATGCAAAGCTTATCATCATCTGAAGAAAGCAAAAATGCATCAACAATTTCAATAGACTTACCGTTATGTGCAGAAAGACAAATATCATTCTTACCTTGCTCGAATAATACAAACCTTCTCTCCGCGAGCATGTAGTGTAGTCGAAGCTTCGCGTTTGAATCAACACTTTTCAAATGGAATGTGAATTTTAAGTACAACCATAGAACTTGCTTAAGGAACGAATAAAAATTGAACAAAAAGTGGGCAAAGTTGGTTACCTTATTTAAAAGCCAAGTATCAAAACAATAGGAATTTCTCACACACATTTGATGATACTTGATTTTTCCACAAAACAAATCAGAAATAATTCCCGGTTTAAAAACATGTGTTTGATTATTTAAACCAAGATGTAGCAACAGTTTCGATAAATCAAACATGATAAACCAATAGGACTTATGCACATTCAAAAGCGAACAATCAAAACTTTTGACATGTTTTAAAATAGATTTGCAAAAACTCAAAGATTTAGCATAGGACAATGAACAAATCTCGTAATTACCACAGTCAAGCAAGTTGGAACTAAAAGAAAATTCATCGTCATATCTAATCGAGTCTTGCATTTTCTGGATATACCTGACTTCACCTTTCTCACCTTCCGGCTCATGTGATTCAACTTCTTTTTCAACCTTACCCTTTTCAATCATATGAAAACGTCTTTCGTCGGGAAGGTATTGGAGTTGAAAGTCATCGTGCGATATATCGGGAACCTGAAATGAAGAAACAGAAGAAGAGCAATCTTTAAATGGGTTTGTTAAATCAACACTCACTTTTTCTTGCTCATTTTGTTCTTTCGTTTCTTTTTCTAACTCGCTTTCTTTTCTTTCTTTTTCTTGTTCTTCTTTTTCAATCTCTTTTTCTTTTCTCTCATTTTTCTTTTCTTTTCTCTTGATTTCTTTTTAATTTATTTTTATTTATTATCTTTTTCACTCTCTTTTTCTTCACTCTCGTTTTCATTTTCTCTTTTCTCGATTTGATTACAACAAAAAGATGATACAAAAGAATCAAAAAGAGAAGGGTTTGACTCAAAGAAAGAAGTCATTTTCTCATAGAAATCACGTTCGATTCTTCGTGTAAGATTCTTCGTGCGGGACATCTTTGGAGCATTCGATGAGTGGCTCGTACTTTCGTGTTTGTCATGTCAAAGAGCCTTAAACTTGTAGCTTTCTTCTCGTTGTCTCAGAGGTCTTGTTGAGTAGGAGCCTCAATAATAATCTTTTCTCACATAGTCATTAAACGTTGAACTTCTTGATGAAGAGGAATCTTGATAGAAATCTCTTGATCTTGAAGTCGATGACGAATGGAAGTCATGATGAAAATCTCTTCTCGAATAATCATCAAAAGTGGGTCTCCGAGATGGTCGCAACTCTGTTTCTCTACTTGTTGTAGTGTGCTTTCGTCGAGCCTTTTCCTCTGCTCGGTCCAAACGCTTTTGTATTGGACTTAGCTTTTTACAAAGAAAAGTGAATAAGCAAAGATAAGTTGTTGGTAATGGAAAGAGAGAACTTAAACGAGAAACGATTTAACACTATTAAGTGTCACCCCAGTTTCTATAATGTTTAAGGTGGAAATATGGAAATCGATGATGGACCACGACCCGTTATCTAGAAAGATAAGAACCAATGGTATATTAGAATGGAAGAACAAGTCTAGACGCCACAAGCAACTTGATAAGTCTAGGAAACTTATACGAAAATGAAGAGGAGATAAACTCACTTAATGAACAAAAGTTCATATAGTTTAATCAAAGTTCAACTGTCTAACATTACAAATGAAAATAGCAATTATTTATAGGCTATCTTGGAACTAACCGAATGGTCACTATAATAACTTAAAGACTAAGTAAATTTCAGCTAGAAATGACTAGAAAAATCTAGAGTAAAATCCCTTGGTTTGCTTGGCAAAATTCGGCTGAATGTGGCCTTCAAATTGCTTGCAAAAATTCGGCTGAATAGGAACAAAATGAACTCCAATAGACTTTCAATGGAAGGCCGAATAGGGATAGGCAGCTAGTGTGAACTCCTTGAGATGCTTCTTGGAGAGTGAAAACGTTCAGCCTTGAAGAATGGATACTTCATGCATGCTTTGGCCGAATGGTCACTTAGGAAATAGCAACCAACATGCCTTTAATGTTTTATCCAATGGTCTACACGTAAAGCTTATGGAAAAGTCAGCAGCTCGTATGTTTTCCATGCATGCTTTTCTTTAATGCTCCAGCAACTCATTTAAGTACGTCCATGCATGGGAGACACTTCAATAAATGCCGTCCAAACATCCTCTTAAATTCGTCCCATGAGTGTTTCTGAAAAGGAGTTTGAAAACCTTGCACCATTAGCTCATTTAAGTCCTTTGCTGTTCATGAAATAGCATTCATTGCATTGTCCATTGCATTACTCAAAAAGGCACACATGAAAAGAAGAATTTCGGTAGCTTCTTAATGCCCATGCATGCTTCTCCAGTAGCTCATTAATTGCCATCCCTTGCTAGGTACCTGTACCAATTAATTGCCGTTCATTCCTTGTACTTAATGTGCCACCCAAGTGACTTGAACATGCAGCAAACATCTCATTAATTTCGGCAGAGCATGCATGTTTTTAAACTTTGAGCATAATTAAATTATGTTGAAACAAGTTAATGGCTGCACATGAATTCGGCCAATTAAAATTCAGTAACTAAAACTCATTAATCCCTTGTCCAGTCGAACATGCATCACCCAAGTGCTTTGAACCTTGCATGCATGCACCATGTTAAATGCTCTCCTCAAAATTCGGCTGCACCTGCACAATTCATTAGCAAATCAGCTGAACAACATTAAAATATGTCTTGGACCATTCAATTACACATAATTAAGACTAGAAAAAAATTGAATAAAGTCTTAAGCATGACATACTAAATTCGGCAGCAAGCAATTTAAAGAAAACTTGCACATTTAATTTTTTAAAACTAAACAACTTAAAAGCATGTAATAAAATGTGACAAATTAAATTGGCCCTAGACAAATTAAATTCGGCACAAATTAAAGCATTAGGACGCATTAATTTTCTGTAGAAAAATAAATAAATAAAATGTTCAATTTGTTTAAAACATTAAATTAAATAATCAGCTCAATGAGCTGGAGTGAGCTCAAGTGAGCTGAAATTGAGCTCAAATGAGCTAATTTGGCTCAACTCAGATGAGCACCAAGGTGCATGGAGTGCTAAAGAGTTGGACCCCGGGTCATCAAGTTGCAAAACATTGGTGCCCCGGGCGTGCTCGTATCATATTTTCTATTATTTTCCGAAGACACATTTTTCTCCTCGTAGACGATTGGGCAATTCGCATACATCTTGAATTCAACTCGAAGACGGGACTGTATCATCTGGTATTAGAGCTACAAAATGAGGAGCATCGACAACGTTCGTGAAGCCAGAATAGGTTCGTAAGTTAAAAAAATAAAAAAATTGAAAAAAATTCAAAGTTGTAATTTAAAGTTCTCTTGTGTTAATTTTGTGTATTTGAGTTTAAAAAAAAAAGAAAAAAATACGAAAATTATAAAAAAAATACGAGTGAAAAAAAGTGAAGGTGAAAGTTTTGCAAGTTTTGATTTTTGTTCTCATTACTTCTTTCCCAGTCTCAAAACCCTCATTTCTACCCTCATTCTTCTACCCCGATCTCCAAAATCCCTTACCATCTTTTGGTACCCTTCATACACCCAACACCACACATACCCCATTTGCCTTTTCTTTGTTTTAGCCTACCCGTACACCCAACAATTACCTTTTGTACCCAATTTTGTAGCCGACCCTCAAGCAGCAAATAAGTCTTTCGAAACGAAGTACAAATTTGTGAGAGTGAGGTTGAGCGGTAAAAGGTACGAGTGTATTCATCAAAGAAAAAGCCATAATACGAGTGAAACACGAGTGGAGTGATTTTTTTTCTTTGTAAGTGACTTGTGAGTTTTGTAGTAAGGTATTTCAATTTTTCTGTTTATTTCTCCTTGATAACATTTTCTTTTCAGAAATAAACATGTCACAAGAAGGGTTCTCAGCCGCTGACTTCCAATACTTGTTGAGCGAAATGGAAAGCATGCTCGACCGGAAGATGTCATCAAGACGGAGAACAGAGTGAAGTTCTTCACAGCGATATACATCCAAAAACTATCCGTGAAGAGACTCTTATCAAGACTCATATTCGTCAAGGCCTCCGAGGCAACGAGAAGAAAGTTACAAGCACAAGGCTTTTCGACAACGCGAACGAGAAAGCACAAACCGTTCTTCAAGAAATTCATCCATGAAGAATCCATCTCGAAGAAATGACCATCTTGTGCTTGACATCCCTTTCTCTTCTTCACAACGAAGTGTTTCTCATCTTGACGATTCTTTTATACTTCCTTCTTGTAATAAAATCAAAAAAGAGTGTGCAAGAAAAGAAAAAGAAGAAAAAGAAATTGAAAGAGAAAATGAGAGTGAAGAAAAAGAGAGTGAAAAAGAAAATGGAAATGAGAGTGAAGAGAAAATTGAAAAAGAAAGAAAAGAAATCGAGATCGAAGAAAGAAAAATTGAAAAAGAAATCGAGATTGAGAAAAAAAGTGAAAAGGAAAAAGATGTTGAAAAAGAAACAAAAGAACAAGATGAGCAAGAAAACGAGAGAGTTGGTTCAACTAACCCATTTAAAGTTTGCTCTTCTTCTACTTATTCTTTTCAGGTTCCCGACATATCGCACGATGACTTTTAGCTCCAATACCTTCCCGACGAAAGACGTTTTCATATGATCGAAAAAGGTAAAGTTGAAAATAAAGTTGAATCACATGAGCTGGAAGGTAAGGAAGGTAAGTGTTTTAAAGCGTGTTTGTTTCTACCAACTTATTCGAATGATTGTGATTATGTGGATAGCATCATTAATTGCCATTCTTTGATTAATTGTGGTGTTTTAAAAGATGGTATGATGATTTTATCTCATAACAATCATTGTGTTGCAAAGTGTGCAGGTGGAGTCACGTATATCCGGAAAATGCAAGACTCGATTAGATATGACGATGAATTTTCTTTTAATCCCAACTTGCTTGATTGTGATAATTACGAGATTTGTTCATTATCCTATACGAAATCTTTGAGTTTTTGCAAATCTATTTTAAAACATGTCAAGAGTTTTGATTGCTCGATCTTGAGTATGCATAAGTCCTATTGGTTTAACTTGTTTGATTTATCAAAACTGTTGTTACATCTTGACTTAAATAATCAAACACATGTTTTTAAACCGGGAATAGTTTCTGATTCATTTTATGGAAAAATCAAGTATCATCAATTGCGTGTGAGAAAGTCCTATTGTTTCGATACTTGGCTTTTGAATAAGGTAACGAACTTTGCCCACTTTTTGTTCAAATTTTATTCATTCCTTAAGCAAGTTTTGTGGTTGTACGTGGATTTCACATATCGTTTGGAAAAAGGTCAATTCAACTGCGAAGCTTCGACTACAATATATTTCTGAGGATCGAAGGTTTGTGCTAACGGAGAAAGGTAAAGTCAAACTTTTTCTTTTTGCTCCCAAAGGTACGACATTTGAAACTTATGAACCCATTTTGTTCTCCTCGGATGGTGACAAGCATCACGTTGCTGATTTCATTTTTGTAAAGTCCTTAAATTGTGATGTGCTTAATTGTTCTATCCTGTTTGATAATGATCTATCTGTTTTGGTTATTGACAAAAAGATAATTGTTTTCGAAAAGTGTCATGAAGCATTTGTTGATACATTTTTGCTCTCTTCGGAGGGTGATAAGCCTTGCATTGATGACTTGCTCTTTGTAAATCATTTAGATCATAAAGTGTTTGAATGTCCTATTCTACTTATTGATGGTCTAATTGTTTTAGTAGTTGACAAAAGGAATCTTGTGTTCGATAATTTCTATAATTCATGTGCAAGTGATTTCATATATCGTTCAAGGCGAGGTTTGGTTGTTCAATTTCGTGTGCCGTGTGCATTTTCTCAACTACCTGCTTGTGACGTTTATGTTTATCATTTGATTTATTATTCGCATGATATTTTTCACTTGCGGAATCCATCGTATGCATGCCTTGAAGATTATTCAATTTCGTTCCAAAAATTTGACAAGGCATTACTTCTTTTGTACGATAATTTGATTCTGCCCGTTCACATGCGATGTATTTGTTTGGTGCTACTCATATTTGGTTTGCAAGTATGTTTGGAACAACTCTTGCTAATTCATGATTATCTTTTGCAGGTGATTCGAAAACTATCTGCCCCATTCGATTGAGGTAAAGTCGAGCAAAAGAAATTCTATTCGAAAAACCAAAGGGTCGATTCGAGGACGAATCGTCTTGAAGAGGGGGGATGATATGGGCATGCCCAGGGCACCAGCGATTTACAAATTGATGGAGCTCGGATCAAATGTCCCAAGTGCCGTGGAGCTAATGTGCACTTTGGTGCACTTCCAAATTGAGCCGGATTAGTCCATTTGAGCTCAATTTGAGCTCATTCGAGCTCACTCCAGCTCCTTGAGCTGATTATTTAAATTTAATGCTTTAAATAAATTGAAAATTTTATTTATTAATTTTCCTACAGCAAATTAAATGTGTCTAAATATTTTATTTAGTGTCAGATTTAATTTGTCTAGGTCTAATTTAATTTGTCATATTTTATTACATGGTTTTAATTATTTTTAATTCAAGAATTAATGTGCAGGTACTAATGTCTTAGCCTAGACATGTTTTAAATGTGTCTTTGAGTCTGCCGAATTTAATTTGTCAATGTTAGGACACATTTAACTTTTGTCCAGCCGAATGTGGTTTAATAATTTGCTGCCAATTTAATGTGTTCCAAGCTGATTAATTGTGGTTTAAATATGCAGCTATTTTTGGCATTAAAGAAGCAAGCATGCCGATTTTAATATGCCTCTTGCTATAGCCAAATTAATTCATGTACAAGGCATGGGAAGCACATTAATTGAGCTGTTAGTACATGGAACAACATTAATTGAGTTGTTGGAGCCTTTTACTCTACCCAAGGCCGAATTAATAGAGGAAATTGAAGTCCTTTGATGCTTATTTCGTCAAGCTGATTTGGGATATTAATGGCTGCTTCCTTTTGAAGTTTCCAAGCAACCATTCATAATAAGGCGTTGCTTGGAAAAACAACATTCCTTGAGTGTTTACGGATCTAGGATTGTAGCAAGCACTTCCCTGCAATTAAACAAAACAAAGAGGTTGGTTTTAGACTTAAAAACACACGAAACTGAATAGATTTGAAGAAGAGAGAAATAAAATGTTGCTGGAATTTCTAGACAGATTTGAAGAAGGTAGAAGATGAATGCTTCAAAATTCATCCATGGCAGCCTTGAACATTCAAAAAAATGGCAGAAATAACGCTGGAAACTGGCTGGGAATTTGAACAATGAAGAACTCGAAAGAACTCGCACAATCTGTTATCCAAACCCGAATCGAATCTGTTCTACGTTAATGGACTTGGACCCACTAGATAGCGATCTAGGAACCCAAAGTATCACAAGATTGACACATCAATTCAGAATTGAAATGTCAAGAAAGAAGTTCAAACAAAGAACCAAATTTGAGAGAAAACTCACAAAATAATTTTTATTTCAAAATAAAAGTCTACCTTTTAACAATGTTTGAAGTACAAATATAGTAGAATGAAGAGGTGACCAAATTACATTGTGTGGCTAACATTAAAGGAGTTTAAAATTTAAATTTGAATTGAAATAACTCCTTTTGGGCGGAATTAATTTGTAGCCAAGTAAAAAAAAGAGTGAGTTGGCATGTTTATCACTTTAAATATGTGCTAATTTCGTTTGAAATTCAAACACACAACTTGCCTTGTTTTTATCTCTTCAATTGCCACAAAAATGCACAAGAATAGGCTGGTTTTTGGTCACACATGTGCACCACATGTGTTCAAGGCTGGCACATGCACATCCACATGCTTGGACACCACCTAGGTCGCCACATGTGCTTTGGTATACTCCAGACACATAGGACACTATTCAGCTATACGGACTCATCGGCTAAAGTTGATCTAGTGGAGTTGGAAGTGAGCCGATTTGGAGCTAAACGAGAAATTTGAATTTAGCTAGCTAGAAGTGAAATGAGTGACATGAGCTGGTGTAGAGTGCTCTGAGTGAGGTGAGTGGGAAACAAGCTTCGAGTGACTTGAGTGAAGATGAGTGCATATACTTTCTTAAGCTGGAGTCCTTTTCGTGTACATGTTACAAAACAATATAACACTTATCAAAGCTATGTAAACTTAACATAACATAGTCTAATAAGTTGTAAACAAGTGCACACTTATTCATTAACACACAAACAACTTGAAGACAATACAAATACTATCAACCCAATCCAAAACATACTTAGCATAATATATACATACTAAACACACCAATATAAGTAGTATGGCCTAAGTATGTCACATATCAGCATGCAACACACTATAAAACTTATCTTCTAAGGCACATTCACTTTTGAAAGAGTCAAAAACTTTAGCACAAGTGAAAGAAAGAACTTCCCTGAATTTCTTTGCCTTAGATCATGTGATGGGTCCTAATGGCAAGACCTCTGGATCAGCCTCCTTGATTAGCTTGGATGTGCCCACATCAGCCCCCCCTTCATGAAAAGGATTTGTCCTCAAATCTGCAGAATTGTCATAAGGGGTTAAGTCTGAAACATTAAATGTGGCACTTACATTATATTCACCCGGTAAGTCCAATTTGTAGGCGTTGTCATTCACTTTCTCCAACACCTAAAAAGGACCATCTCCTCGCGGTAACAACTTAGACCGTCTTTGGGCTAGAAAACATTCCTTTCGGAAATGAACCCAAACCCAATCACAAACATCGAAGGTCACTCACTTTCTTCCTTTGTTTGCTTACTTTTTGTACTGCTGAGTCCTTCGTTCTAAGTTCTCCTTAACCTGTTGATGCAACTTCTTCACATATTCTGCTTTCGCTTTACCGTCCCTGTTCATCACCTGTTCTTGTGGAAAAGGCAACATATCTAGAGGGGTAATAGGATTAAATCCATAAACAACCTCAAATGGTGACATCTTAGTAGTAGAATGTACAGCGTGATTATATGCAAATTCAACATATGGCAAACAGTCTTCCCAAGTTTTTATGTTCTTTTTAATTATAGAACGAAGTAAAGTAGATAAAACCCTGTTAACAACCTCAGTTTGTCCATCAGTTTGGGGATGACAAGTAGTAGAAAACATAAGTTTCGTACCTAATTTTCTCCAAAGAGTCCTCCAGAAGTGACTCAAAACTTTACATCCTGTCAAAAACAATTGACCTAGGAATACCATGTAAATGAACAACATCCCTAAAGAATAAGTTAGCCACATTTACAAAGCATCATCGGTTTTATGGCAAGCAATAAAATGTGCCATCTTCGAGAACCTATCAACCACAACAAATATACTATCTTTACTGGGTCCTAGTTCTAGGCAATCCCAAAATAAAATCCATCGAAATATCGGTCAAGGGAATCAGAATAGGTAAAGGCAAGTACATACCATGTGGTGAAACCTTCGATTTTGCTTTCTTACATGTCACACAACGTTTCTGATCACCGTTCAACGTCCCTACGCATTTTAGGCCAAAATAGATGCTCCTTTAATGTCTATAACATTTTGGTGACTCCAAAATGACCCATCAGTCCACCTTCATGTGCTTCATGGATCAAAATACCACGCATGGATCCTTGTGGAATGCATATCCTGTTCTCTTTGAAAAGATAGCCTCATGCCTATAAAATTTTCCTTCTGCACCTTTTGCGCAAGCATTAAACTTATCTCTAAAATCAGGATCATCAGCATATAGCTCACGAATATATGCAAATCCAATCAAATGAGAATCAAGATAATTTAAAAGTGCATACCTACGTGATAAAGCATCAGCAACGACATTGTCTTTACTTTCTTGTAACGAATGACATAAGGGAAAGACTCAAGAAATTCAACCCAGTTAGCATGTCGTTTGTTTAATTTATCTTTGACTGTGATATATCGCAAAGCCTCATGATCAGTGTGAATCACGAACTCCTTAGGCAACAAATAATGCTGCCAAGTTTCCAATGCCCGAATCAGTGCATACATCTCCTTATCATAGATAGGATAATTCAACGTCGCTCCACTAAGCTTCTCACTAAAATATGCAGCGGGCCTCTTTTCCCGTGACAAACAAAGCACCTATACCAACTCCAGAAGCATCACATTCAACTTCAAACATTTTATCAAAGTTAGGTAATGCTAAAACAGGTGCTTTTGTCAAACACTCCTTTATTTTCAAAAAGGCATCCTCTTGTTCTTTACCCCATGAGAAGACTGAATTCTTCTTTATAATCCCGATTAAGGGGGCAGTAATAGAACTAAAATGGGGAACAAACTGATGGTAGAAACTAGCTAAACCATGAAACGATCTAACTTGACTAACCGATGTCGATTGTGGCCACTCTTGAATTGCCTTAATCTTCTCAGGATCAAGTTCAACTCCCTGAGAACTAACAATATAACCAAGAAATATAAGCTTATCAGTACAAAACACACATTTCTCTTTGTTACCAAACAATCTCTCTTCTCGCAAAGTCTGCAAAATAGCTCGCAAATGTTTTACGTGATCCTGCAAAGTCTTGCATTCATACAGTCCTAGCTTCGTCTTGAAGGCTGTCTTCCACTCGTCGCCTTCTTTCATGCGAATCTGATGATATACACTCTTCAAATCAATTTTGGAGAAGATAGTCACTCCGCACAACTCATCCAACATGTCATCAAGTCGAGGAATGGGATGTCGATACTTGATTGTAATCTAGTTCACTGCTCGACAATCAACACACATCCTCCAAGTTCCATCCTTTTTGGGTACCAACAACACTGGTACAGCACACGGAGTCAAACTCTCTCGAATGTACCCTTTGTCCAACAACTCAGAAATCTGTCTTTGAAGTTCCTTTGTCTCTTTAGGACTCTTTGCGATATCTTTGGTCTATTCGTAATCGTGGCTCTGGAATAAAATCAATCGATGTTCGATGCCACGAATAGGGGTAAAACCTTTCGGTGTTTCATCAGAAACACATCCTCGAATTCTCCCGCAAAGAGATGAAATAGAAACAGGTAAATCACTAGGAATTTGCTAATAAACAATTATCTTTAAACAACAAAATAGGCATAGAATGCTGAGAGGAAAGACATTTCCTGATTTCCTTGCTGCTAGCGTATACATTCATCTTCTTTTTCTCTCGAGCTTCTTCGATATTCTTTCGTAATCTCACTTGGTCTTCTTGCACTTGGCTCGGTGTCAAAGGTGCTAAGATGATCTTTTTATCTGCATGAACAAAAGAATACCTGTTTGTAAAGCCATCATGTACCGCCCTCTTGTCAAACTGCCATGGGCATCCCAACAGTAAATGGCTCGCATCCATCGAAACGACATCGCAAAGTACTTCATCTTTGTACTTTCCAATGGCAAACGGCACAAGAACCTACCTAGTCACTCTAATTTCTCCTCCGTTATTTAGCCACTGTAACTTGTAAGGATTTGGATGCCTTGTCGTCTTCAAACCCAACTTATCAACCATCACAGAACTAGCAACATTAGTGCAACTACCAACATCGATAATTACAACACATACATTGTCATTGATGAGACATCTCGTGTGAAAGATGTTCTCTCGTTGCTGTTCATCCTGAATCGGTTGAGTATTCAGACTCCTCTTGACAACAAGTGCTTCACTGGTGGCAAACGTCTGCACAGTATCATCACCTTCTTGAACGTCCACTGTAGGGGGCTCATGTTCATCTTCTTTGGACTCATATTTAATCTCGCCACTATCCAACAACATCATGGTCCTCCGATTTGGGCACTGACTGGCAACATGCCCTCGACCAAGGCACTTGAAACACAGAATGTCCCTCGAACGTTCTTGTGCCAGCACCTGCTTATCACGCCTATTTTCAGTAATAGGAGTCTTTGGTTTGCTTGACTCTGCCTTATCTCGAATCTGAAGTGGTGCTTGTGGTGTAGGCTTCCTGAAATTGTTAGGAGTAGATAAAGGATTTGAAAATGATTTAAATGGAGTATTACCTCGATTTGAAGACTTCCTACGTTGCTGTCGTTCAACTTTTATCACCATATGCACCATGTCCTCTAACTCGACATAATGCTGCAACTCAACAACATTAGCAATCTCAGAATTGAAACCTGCAAGAAAACGTGCCATAGTAGCCTCTCGATCCTCAACAATGTTGGCTTGCATTATGGACACTTCCATTTCCTTGTAGTAGTCTTCAACATTCATACTCCCCTATTTCAACATTTGCAACTTCTAGAATAAGTCACGATGGTAATGAGAAGGAACAAATCTCTTACGCATGATTTGTTTCATTTCATTCCACGTTCTCACTGGACCTTCACTGGTGCGTCTCTGACTAATTAGCAATTGATCCCACCAGATCAAAGCGTAATCAGTGAATTCCATCGCAGCCAAACGAACCTTCTTCTATTTTGAGTAATTGTAACACTCAAAAACATGTTCGACTTTGCTTTCACAAGTAAGATAAGCATCAGGATCTGTTCGTCCCTGAAATGATGGAATAGCAACTTTAATGTTAGACAGATTATCATCAAGTTGTATATGTCTTCTCAGATTCTGCCTCAGAGATTGATCAACTTCATTCTCGTCATTTCCTTCATTAGGGATTGATTGGGAACCACCACCGTCAATTCTATCCATCCTCGATTGTAGAGGTTCGAGTTCTTGTCTTAAAAGACGCTGAAGTTCACGTGTTATGGCCTGCATTTGCAAGTTTGGTTGCCGGCCATTCAGGTTGCTCTCATTAGAACCTGTCATTTTAAATAATAATAATAATAAAACACTATTAAAGGTTAGTGAAAATAAAGGAATGGACCTCACAAAGACACTTATCTGATCTCACAGAGCTCTCCCAAAGAAAGAACACTCAATAATTTCACTTAGCACTCGTGTTTCACTCGAAGAGAGAATACTTTAAAGGCTCTTTTTGTCTCCCCTTCTGATCTCACACGCTCAATTGCCTTTTCCACTCAATCTCTCATAATCAGTTCTTTAAAGGAACTAATTTTGATCTTTCGAGAATCACATTGTGTCAACTTGTATGAAACAACAAGGATAAAGAATCAAGGATTAGAATGAAAATAGGGCTGAAAGAAAAGAAAAAAAATATAAAGGTGAAAACAATGAAATACAATCTTTGGAAAATTAACAAACGAAATGAAGAAAATAAGGATGAAAATAATAAGAAAAAAAAAAATCAACAACTTATCGCAACATGAAATGCTTACAAAGACCCTATCACCGAGCAGACAAGAATAAGTTGTTTTGGTTGATTTCCAAGCATTTCATGGCATAACATGGCATAATATGAGCATCTTTTATCATTTCAACAAATTAGCACACTTTTTTTTCTTTTGTTTCATTTTGTTGTTTGAATCTGATTTTTTTTTGTGTTTTTTAATTTTCAATTTTTTTATTTTTATTTTGTTTTCTTGATTTTGAGTGCAGAATGTGCTAAAAAAATCCAACACAGCTCTGATTACCATATAATAAGGCGTTGCTTGGCAAAACAACATTTCTTGAGTGTTTACGGATCTAGGATTGTAGCAAGCACTTCCTCGCAATTAAACAAAACAAAGAGGTTGGTTTTAGACTTAAAACACACGAAATTGAATAGATTTGAAGAAGAGAGAAAAAAATGTTGCTTTGGAATTTCTAGACAGATTTGAAGAAGGTAGAAGATGAATGCTTCAAAATTCATCCATGGCAGCCTTGAACATTCAAAAAAATGGCGAAATAATCTTTGAAAGCTGGCTGGGAATTTGAACAACGAAGAACTCAAAAGAACTACGCACAATCTGTTATGCAAACCCGAATCGAATCGTTTCTACGTCAATGGACTTGGACCCACTAGATAGCGATCTAGGAACCGAAGTATCACAAGATTGACACAACAATTCAGAATTGAAATGTCAAGAAAGAAGTTCAAACAAAGATCCAAATTTGAGAGAAAACTCACAAAGTAATTTTTATTTCAAAATAAAAGTCTACCTTTTAACAATGTTTGAAGTACAAATATATAGTAGAATGAAGAGGTGACCAAATTACATTGTGTGGCTAACATTAAAGGAGTTTAAAATTTAAATTTGAATTGAAATAACTCCTTTTGGGCGGAATTAATTTGTAGCCATGTAAAAAAAAGAGTGAGTTGGCATGTTTATCACTTTAAATATGTGCTAATTTCATTTGAAATTCAAACACACAACTTCCCTTGTTCTTATCTCTTCAATTGCCACACAAATGCACAAGAATGGGCTGGTTTTTGGTCACACATGTGCACCACATGTGTTCAAGGCTGGCACATGCACATCCACATGCTTGGACGCCACCTAGGCGCCACATGTGCACCGGTGGTATACTCACGACACGTAGGACACTATTCGGCTATACGGACTCATCGGCTAAAGTTGAGCTAGTGGAGTGGAGGTGAGCCGATTGGAGCTAAACCGAAATGAATTTAGCTAGCTAGAAGTGAAATGAGTGACATGAGTGGTGTAGAGTGCTCTAAGGTGAGGTGAGTGGGAAACAAGCTTCGAGGTGACTTGAGTGAAGATGAGCTGCATATACTTTCTTAATTTGGAGTCCTTTCGTGTACATGTTACAAAACAATATAACACTTATCAAAGCTATGTAAACTTAACATAACATAGTCTAATAAGTTGTAAACAAGTGCACACTTATTCGTTAACACACAAACAACTTGAAGATAATAAAAATACTATCAACCCAATCCAAAACATACTTAGCATAATATATACATACTAAACACACCAATATAAGTAGTATGGCATAAGTATGTCACATATCAGCATGCAACACAGTATAAAACTTATCTTCTAAGGCACATTCACTTTCGAAAGAATCAGAAACTTTAGCACAAGTGAAAGAAAGAACTTTCCTGAATTTTTTTGCCTTAGATCGTGTGATGGGTCCTAATGGCAAGACCTCTGGATCAACCTCCTTGATTGGCTTGGATGTGCCCACATCAATTTGGCCACCAAAGGACAGCAAAATTAAAAGAGTTGCTGGGTGTTTGCTTCTCCATGCGTGAACAGCCATTTAAGAGGCATGCTGGTGGATGAATTTAATGAAATGTTGGGACAAGCATGGAACGAATTTAATGAGATGTTGGTGGATGAATTTAATGAGAAGTTGGTGCATTAATCTACTGCATGAAAAAGTCCCTTGGACAGCACGAATTGAATTAAATGAGCTGCTTCGTGAATGGTAAACGGATGGCATTAAAAGGAGGGCTGACATTTGGAGTTTTCCAAGCTAAACTAATACTTTCCCATGACCATTCAGCTCAACAAAGCACCACCAGCTTGTTGCTTGCATTCGGCCAAACAACAAGTTGCTCAAGAACTGATGTTTCGCTTTCCAAAACATCTAAATTTGTTCCATCTAGAAGGAGACTCTCCCCACCACATTTAGCCATATTTTGCAAGCAACTTGAAGGCCAAATTCAGCCGAATTTTGCCAAGGAGTTCAATGGTTTTCTTTCCAGAATTTTCTAGTCTTTCCTAGCTAAAATTTTGATACGATCCGCCTCAGGGTTGAGTCGAGTCGTATGTGAAATGCCCGATCGTCTACTAAGAGGTTTCATTCGATTGGTTTTAAAAGGGAAAAATTGGTTGGATTTAAGAAAATGGCAGCGATTTAATAACAAAGAAAAATAGATGGATGAATGGAATGATGTTCGAAACAAGAAAGAACCCTTAATAGAAGATTAAAGACCCGAATCTTATATGTTTCAAAGGAATGGTTGAATTGGATAAAAACCGAGACCCACTATCTAGCAAGATAGGAACCAACGGTATTGGTTTGAACGCCACACCCAAAAGGATGATATGTTCGAAAACAAAGTCAGATTGACGCCACTAGTTGATAGATAAGTCAATTTGAACCTTGAAGAATTAAGAGATCGGATAACTCACAATCTGAATATTTCATTAAGCATCAAAAGCCCCCTTTACAAGCTAATAACAAAGTATATATAGTGTTTACATGTGGTTAGCTAAAGAGTCTTATGAATTCAACTTTAATATGCATTTAAATGGCTGAAATAAAATCTAATTAATAAATAAAAACTCTTGAGTTCCTCCAAGCCAAATAACAGGAACTTTATGACTCCAAATGAGCTGATTAAATGAATTTGAATGCTTGGTTTCATGCTCTCTTAGCAGCAGAATGGTCACCAGCAACTTAATGAAAATTTGTAACTCATGTGTGATCTTTTAAGCATCAACGGTTATGGAAGAAGAAAGCCGAATGGTCACCAGCAACTTAATGAAAATTTGTAACTCATGTGTGATCTTTTAAGCATCAACGGTTATGAAAGAAGAATTGGCTGCTGCCAAATTTAATAGATATGTAATGCTTCCTTCAATTATCATAACAACCCCTTTTAATGTTGAATAATGCTTCCCCATGTGTGTAACCGATTCTCACTTGAAAAGTCACATTAAACTCTTTGTAACAGCCCTTGAGTGTAACGGTTTCCAGCTGAAAAGTTTCCTACATTCAAACACATTAAACAAATATATTGATCACATTTAAACACTTATTAAACACTAATTTAACTTAAACACATTAAACACTTATTAAAAACTAATTTAACTTAACACATTAAACACTTATTAAACACTAATTTAACTTAACACATTAAACACTTAACTTAATAAATGAACTAGAAGGGACTTCAATTAATGCAGCAACTAGTTTAATTATAGAAGCAGAATTAATAAACTTAAACTCATGCTCCATTAAATTATCCTAGTAACTAGATTATTTAAATAAGCCCTTTATTAAACACAACTTATTTATTAAACTAATATGCTTAAATGCATGGTTTGAAATGCAAACTAAATAAACAAATGCAAGACTTAATTTAATGATGCATACTTATACTAACATGGGAGTTACATAATGCATGTGTAACATCCTAAAATTTGAGTTTTGTATGTGTTACATTAAATTGGTGATTAAGCATGTTAGATTATTAATTTTTTTTTGTTGAAGAGGTCTTGAGAAGGCTTGGGATCTATTTGGACCTAGTGAAAATTTTTAGCATTTGGTACTTTAAAGAGAGGGAGTCAGTGGATTTGTAACATATGGAAATTTTTGAGTAAGTAACTAACATAAGCTGAGCTAATGGTTAAGAGGATATGCGCCATATGTATTGTCTTGAGGGGAGAGGTTTGAATCCCATGGTATACATTTTTGTGACTTAAATTTTTGCACTCATCTAGCATGTGTCGGCCAAGCTTTATTTTTGGAAGGTTGGACTTTTAGTTTATGGCAAGGTGGCTAATGGATTAAGGCAAGAATTGAACATAGGGAAAGGAATCAATAGGATAAGGTATGTAGGGGAACAAGTGGCTTAAATTGAAGAATGTGCTATGGAAAGTAAAGTTGGCAAATGTTGACCCCTTTTTGGCTTGAACATGGACGGTTTTTGGGGCTAGGGAGAGTGGCCGAATGTTGTTAGTAGTTTGGTTAGGATTAAGAGTTAGTTTTGGTCAATTTCTTAGCATCATGTGTATCAAAAATTCTCTCCAAACTCTTCCTTCTACCCTAATTTTGTCATAAGAAAAAGGTAAAGTTTTTGTTTTCTTTTGGCCATTTCATCTTTGTGACCATTTTGATATCATCTTTTCTCCCTAAACTCTATTCCTCTTTGTGCCGAAATCATATAGTCTTTGAGTGACATTTTCTTTGTCTTCCATTTGGCCGATTATTCACCAACCGCAAGACCCTTTCTTTGTTCATCTTCCATCATTAAAAATCGATACATAAACACTCTATTTCTTTTAATTCTTTTTCTCCTTTCTTCCTTCTTGCAAAGAACTTTTTAAACATTTTTTTCTTCTCCTCCAAAATCTTTCATCATGACCGAATGTTAATAATGTCTTCATAGCCGAATCTTCCAATTCTCATATATTTTTTCTCAATCATTTCTTCTTTTCAAACTTTGGACAAACGGTAAGAATTCTCTTCATTGGTTTCTATTTTATTATTTGTTACTTTTGGCTGAATCCATAGGTTGGCTTAGGAGAGTTTTTTTTAATCGAAATAATCGTTCATTTTCTAAGACAATCTCTTTTCATTTTATTTTAGTGATATAATGGAGGACCGAATCACCATCTCCTCGAAGTTATCTTGAAATCATTAGAGTTTGGATCAAAAACCTTCAAGGTAAAGAGAATTCTTCATGGATTTCATGATCACCCTCAATATTATCAAAATGATTATCAATTTGGAATGAAGTAACCGAAAATTTTATATAGGGATTCTTTTGGGGATCACTCAGAACATTGTGGTAAGCCTAGCTATATCATTTCTTTAAGTCCATACTTTAGTATATTATCGATTTACTAATGATCTAACGAATGGAGGCCCGTAGTGACGTTTTGAAAGGGAAATCTAGTGGTGATTCCAAAAGGAGTGGTTTGGCGTTCTCAACTCCTAGATTCAAACGAAGGTCCGTTTCGACAATTCGAGACTTTCCACCGAGTTATGGACCCTCCTCTGGTGAAAATCAATTATTCGAGGTTATTCGCAGTTTGGAGCCATTAGCTGTTCGTGGTTTTCCAACGGGTTGTGGACCGTCAACCGAGGAAAATCGACAAATCGTAGTTATTCGCGATTTCGAGGGTAAAAATCCTAGACCGTTTATCTTAGAATAAATTACTATAAGTGTTAATGATCTAATCGAGCGTTAAAAATATTCTAGGTGTTGACGATCAAGAAAGTGTAGTGCTCACCGTAATCAAGTGTGTAATCTCACACCATATCTCGTGGGTTGGATAACTATATTGTATTAATCGTTGGATTAAATCACAAGTTAGTGAAATCGATAAAATAGTAAATTTATCATTTTAATGGTAAAAACTATGAAATCGGTATTAAGACTGTGAAAATTACAAAATTTTCCCTTAATGGGCTAAATCGATAAAAGTGACTGAATGGGCCATATGTGATATGTGATAAATGGGCCAAATGTGATACTTGATTTATGGGCCAAATGTGATATTGGCTATATGAGCCAAAATGTGGTATGGGTCAGATTGTAAGAATTTTTTATATTGGGCCATATGTTTGTAATAATTATAGGAATGGATTGTAGTAATTGAATGTACATAATTTATACATGATTTGCATGGGTTGGGATATTTGTGAAGAGAAGTTCGGTAGCTTTGCTACAAAATTCTGGTGGCTTGTCCACAAATTGATATATGGCTTAATGCCCAGTTTGATATATGGCTTAATGCCCAGTTTCGTGTGTTGGCGGGGTGGGTGACTAAAGCTCCCCACAGGTGTGTTGGTTGGTACGGGTGGTGTGTAGCGGATGGAAAACTAGGTTTGGTTGGGAAATTGCATAACACATGCATGTTATATATATGATATAATGCTATGATTGTAATGGGCTTTGGCCCAATAAGTGCTTAATTGAATTTTGGCCCAGTGAAAGTGGTAAGTGAATTACACACTGAGTTCTAAGTAACTCACCCATGTTTTCCTTACCCTCCTCAGGTAATGATCAGTGATGGAGACTTGGGCCGGGGACGACTCAGTGGAGGCCATACTACGAATAATGGGTTATTTACATTCCGGATTTCTTTTTAAGTACTTTTATTATTTTTACTATTTAAGTTAAGCTATAATAAGGCCTCTGGTTAAATTTTTATGGATGTTTTACTTGTGGATGGAAATTATAATACGCTTTAAATACTTATGTGGGGTTTCTTTTTTAAAAATAAAAAATAAATGTTTTTCTTAAAATAAATATGCAAAAAGGGTTTTCATTCTTAAATATTTTTACTACATAAAATTGTGCATTAACGATGTTCTTCAAAATTTTGTTTTCAAAATTATTTTGAACTCTATTAAATTTTCTCAAAATATTATTTTAACTTCTTGTAAGTTTCAATTTATAAATTCTTACGACTCAAATTGTTTGAGTTATCAATCAACCTTAGTTTTCAATAAACTTCACGTCAAGATGTTTTGGAAAATCCGATTTCTTAAAATCTTTAAAAAGACTAGATGTATATTCATTTCTGTGTGACATGTCAAATTTGGTCTTAATGTATAGACCGAGTTTGGGGTGTTACATTTTATGGTATCAGAGCCCGATTCAAAACTCAGCTGTGATTTGGGTTCAAAAACATTTAAGGTTCAAAACTGTTTTGAATTATAGAACTTATGTTTTTAAAGGTAGTATGGCACCACGAGTATCCGGCACCAAGTCAAGTAAGCGTATGCAAATTTAATTATTATTATTGTGACATGACTATAGGAACACTCTAGAACTTTTAGTTTTAGGTGTTGCAACTATAGAGATTGAGACTATAGGATGCGTTTACGAAAACAACTCTACTTCTTATATATCATAAAACATCGTTAATAGTATACTGATTCATAAAACTTGTAATCAGATTAAACCAAAATAGTCAAAATGAGCACTAGAGGACGTGGACGTGGTAGACGTGGCCGTGGTAGAGGCCGAGGTGCTAGGGTTGCATCTGAAGCGTCGGGTCATATACTAGAAATGGACGCACTTGCATCACCCGAGACGGAGACTGGATCACATGACCATACGAGAGAGGACATTGCCTTGACCCAAGCAATGTTACGAGTCTTGGAAAGGGTTGCTGGAGCTAGAATTGGGCCAGCAGCTCGTGGATCTATTTCGGAATTACTTAGATCGAGTGGTGTCGAAGTTTTTAGGGGTATCTCGGGAGTAGCCCCAAATGTAGCGGAGTATTGGCTCGAGGCTGTGGAGCGGATCATGGATGATTTGGAGTGCACCACCGAGCAGAAACTGAGAGGAGCTGTGTCTTTGTTGAGGGACGAGACTTATCAATGGTGGCTTACTGTTCGAGAAGGCACTCAGGCTGAACATGTTACTTGAGATTTCTTCAAAACTACATTCCAAGGAAAGTATGTCGGGGCAAGTTATGTGGATGCCCGGAGGAAGGAATTCCTGAATCTGGTCCAAGGAAATAAGACGGTGGCAGCTTACGAGGCAGAATTTCTACGCTTGAGCTGTTATGCTCGAACAATAGTGCCAACTAACCATGAGCACTGTGTACATTTTGAGGATAAATTTGAATGATGAGTTATGAGTCTGATAGCCCCACAACAAAAAGGACTTTTGCCAAGCTTGTGGAGAAAGCCAAAATAGTTGAAGAGGCTAAGAACTCCGAGCGTCAGAACAGAGATAGAGGTAGAGGCAAGAGGGACTTTAAGCACTCGGGTCCCATAAAAAAGTTTCAGAAGAGGCCCAGGAATGATGAGCCAGCTCCAGCTAGAGCACCTGCTGCTACCAATCAGATTCAACCATGTGCTGACTGTGGAAGACGACACCCTGGTGAATGCTGGAAGAGAACCGGTGGTTGCTTCAAATGTGGTTCTAAGGACCACCAGTTTAAAGATTATCCTCGATGGACCGCTTCAAATCAAGAAGCTCGTAACCATGATACACAGCCAGCTAGAGGCGCTCAACAGCCACCGAGAGGCCGTGGGCCAGGTCGAGGTGGTAATGGCGGTGGACGAGGTCAAGGAGCATCGGGTAGAGGAAATGGCTTCAGAGGTAACACGGAGGCAAGACAGCCAGGGTTAGTGTATGCGGTCAGACGCCGAGAGGATGGTGATGCACCTGATGTGATAACTGGTATGTTCTTCATCTTTGATGTACCTGTTATTGCTTTGATAGATATCGGATCTACCCATTCGTATGTTGCTAGTGATATATCTAGAAATCTGAACATTAGATCTGAGATTACTGATAGAAAGATGACGGTAATTAGTCCTTTAGGACAGTCTGTGATAGTGGATAAATTGTTTAGAGACGTGCCCTTAGAAATTCAAAGAGAAATATTTTTGGCAGATTTGATGGAACTGCCTTTCGGAGAGTTCGACCTTATTTTGGGCATAGACTGGTTGGTGAAGCACTGTGCGCATTTGGATTGTGCTACAAAGCGGATGTCGATAAGGACTTTAGAAGATAAGGAAGTTGTGATGATAGGCGAGCGGAGAAATTATTTAGCAAATGTGGTATCTGTTTTAAAGGCAGAAAAGTTGGTGCGAAAAGGGTGTGGAGCATCCCTAGCCTTCATTAGTGCTTTGGATACCAAGGAATTATCAGTGGAAGGTGTTAGAACGGTGAAAGAATTTCCAGATGTCTTTCCCGAGGAACTTCCAGGTTTACCTCCAGACTGGGAAGTAGAGTTTGGCATTGAGCTTTTGCCCGGAACGGCTCTGGTGTCCATTGCTCCTTATAGGATGGCGCCGAAGGAGTTAGCGGTGAAACACCCCAAACTCGGCCCACGAGCTTTGACCAGATTTGGTATGTTCCTCAAGTAAACCGGTTCAAAATTCTTTTATTCTTTGGAAAACTTGTGTGATTTTAAGAAAAATATTGTTTTGGGTTGGGCTTGTGTTGAAAACAGGTTCGTTTTATATTGAAATCCCTTTTATCTTAAGTGACAAATATTTAGGGTTTAGTTTAAAAGAAATTTTAATTAAATTTTAATAGATAAAATTCATAATCATAATAAATAAAAATAAGTGTAAAGTAATTCAACTATGGCCTTATGGCCTTATTACATCAAATAATTCCCAAAATAATTCAAAGTACTAAAATAAATTCAAGAGTCCTCAAAAATATAAACTTCATGTTGAGCATGGCCACCACAAGTTCTGCCGTCCCGGTCCATCACATTCATCACACTGAAAAATGTTCCCCAATGGGGTGAGTCAAAAACAGACTCAATGTGTACACGACACTAAATCATAATAGAATCGGGCATATCACATATTACACATTCAAAACATAGAATACGAGGTTATGATGCATTCCCAAACCCAAACCTAGTTGCCCATCCGCTACACACCCCGCACTGCCGGTCACCACACCGTGGGACTACTAAGTCAACCCTCCATCCGCTACACACCATCGAAGGCGATCGCTGCGATCGGCGTGCTCATCGCCCATATAAAATTTGTGGCATAGCCACCGAGATAATTGTGTCATGAGACACCACATTCGAGATAATGTAACCAAGTTACCACATTCAAATAATGTGACCGAAGTCACCACATTCGGATAGTGAGACCGTAGTCATCACCTTCACTTCCCCTTTTTCATATATCCCGAATGACCCATATTATTCATATCATGCATATCATACTTAAATTCTCATTCTTATAAATTTTCACATGTTATAAATAACATATTTCATAATCCTAGTGGAAGTAGGAAACGTGCACTGAGTACTTTGTACCATATCATGGTACCTTAGCCACTTTCATATTCTTAATATCACATATTTTAATTAAACACGACCATAAAACATATTAAGAATTAGTGTGGGGTACACACACGATTCGCTTAAAATTTCCTTGAGATCCGAAAAGCTTGATCTAATGCTTAGATCCTTAATCCCTACATTGATTTATCACTTATTACCTTAATAAAAAGCTATTCGGCCAAAACTCTAAATCCTAGTAGGATTAGTATTCTTACCTTGTTGCCGATTGGAACACCAACGAATCCCGAAACTGTTCCTTGTTTCACTAGGAATGTCAAAATCCCTAAAACCTTACGTTAGACTTAATCTTAATCATCAAACATAAATCAAGGCCTTTGGCCGAATATTCACATGTCTTACCTTAATCTTAGAAATCCCGAATACTCCTCCTTTTAGTCGACTACTCTGATAATCCCGAAAGGTCCTTCCATATTCGGCAACCATAATATGTATGGGGTTAGATTATCTCTCGGCTAATCTAAAAGAAAAGAAAGGGAATCAAACTTGTTCTTACCTTTGAAGAAATCGACAGCACCTATGCTTGAAGCCCTTCCAAGATTCGGCTTTTGATGGATTGGAAAGAAAAGAAAAGGAAGAATAAAGATGGAGAATTCGGCAGAGAAAGGAGGAAGCACAAATTGATGAGTAGCCCTCCTTCCTTCCTTTTATAACCGAAATTATCATCTAAGGAGTCCCTTACTTGGCCACCACTCCTCTATCTGATAACTTTATCCTTTAATTATCACTTAAAATAAAAGATAATTCAGCAACTATCCTTACTTAGCCGAAATTATTAAACTCAAAGTCCCTTACTTGGCCATCACTTCTCCCTTATTTTCCTCTTTATCTCTTTATTCAAATTAAAAGAATTTAATCCAACAATTATCTCTTGAAAATAATGATAAATAAATCCCTTATTTATCCACTATTTATAAAATAATAAAAGCTCCTAATTTATAGCCATGTACCGTCCACCTCTCTGCTCTTTGTAGCAAAATAAAATTTCTTTTATTTGCTTCCCATGTGACTCGAACTTAGGCCCATTCCTCTTGCATATGGTGCCATTTCCATAGGCCCTAAGTGGCATCTTGAGACCACTTTTCCAAGCTGTTTGTGTGTCAAATTTCACAAACTTTTTCTTTTAAGGCCACCTTGCCTTAATTTCCCCTTTCAAACCTTAAAACTCGTCATTTCTAGGTCATTTCTAAGTTTCAGAAATTTTCGATCGGCTCTGTAAACTTGACATTTCCTTACATTTCCATGACATTTCCTTACATTTCCATGACATTTCCTTACAAGACATTTCCTTACATTTCAAGGTTCTAAAAATGTTCACTTTCCTCTTTTAAACTTAACATTTCCATACATTTCGTGTTTCCAAAAGTGTTCAAAATATATTCATAACACATAAGATATGTCATTTCGTACAATTAAACCAAAAATGCATAGGCCCTTTTCAGGATGTTACAGTTCTACCCTCCTTAAATATAATTTCGTCCTCGAAATTACTTATTAACAAATAATCGTACATCTTAACTCACCGCACTACGCTTATGTTGCACACTCTGATATTAACAGAACCATCATACTGTCTAGGCACAGTCTCTAAGTTCACGTCCCCTAGAACTCATTTCTAACGTCGCGATTTAATCTGATTAAAAGTTTTATACATCAAAAGTTTTGTTCCACTGATTATTCGCGAACAATTTTATGAAATAAAGTATTTAGAAGTAGTTCTTTCGATCAAACAAGGGTTCAGTTCAAGTTCACCACTCTAATTCAGAGAGTCACACTCACATTCATAGACAGAGACACATTCATTCATCAACAAGAACACATTCATTCAGTGGTATCTACCACACACATTCACTATCCGGACATTTTACGCCGTTCCCATCCGTGGGTATTTTCGTCATTTGTCCTACAGGGGTATTTTGGTAATAAATCGGGGTCATTTTGAATTTTTTTTTTTTACAAATCAAAGGTATTTCAGAATTTACAATACCTCGGGGGTTATCTTGAAAATTTGTTTTCCAAATCGGAGGTGTTGCAAATATTTTTGAGATCGGGGTTATTTGGTAATTTTGGAAGTTAGGGGCATTTTCGTAAATTCTCCAAGTCAGGATATCTTGATATTTGTAAAACATAAGTTTTGGTATTTTTGTAAAGTAGAAATATTTTAGCAAAAGTCGAGGGTATTTTAGTAATTTTACAATCTGAGGGCATTTTTGTAATTTTGTAAATCGGAGATATTTTGGAAAAATTTTCACAATAGTCCTTTATTGCAATTAAAAGGGTAATTTAGGGATTTTAAAACTAGGAATTTTATAAAAGCTGCATGGCTAGTCCCTTTCGGGTTTTAATTAGCGGGTTTAGCCAGTGAATAAGTCCTCTTGGTTAAGGTGAAGCAGTAGCTACGCACTGGTAGGATTCGAGTAAAGAGGAGGTGAGTCGCTAGGACCGCTTAAATACCAAGCTCTTACTGAATACCAATCCTAGACATGCGTACAATGGTTGCCACACCTTAACTCAGCGACTTACTTCACAGGTTTGTTTAATAATCCTTAAGTCTTATGAATCTTGTGTTTGAGTAGACTAGTCCTAGGGTTCAACAGATCCTAGTTCACTAATCTACGTTCCCTTAAAAGCCCATATAGTTCACATAACATATCACTTCAATAATTAGAAGTACTTACCAGTGGATCATGGGTGGAGACTTAGGTGCCATGCTAGAAAACCTGCTCATTTTCAAAAATACTTTCATAAAACTCATTTGGGCTTGATTTGAAAACGTTTTGGGCCTTAGCCCATAGGCCGAGAGTTTAAAACTGGGCTCTGATACCAAACTGAAACACCCCAAACCCGGCCCACGAGCTTTGACTAGATTTGGTATGTTCCTCAAGTAAACCGGTTCAAAATTCTTTTGTTCTTAGGAAAACTTGTGTGATTTTAAGAAAAATATTGTTTTGGGTTGGGCTTGTGTTGAAAACAGGTTCATTTTATATTGAAATCCCTTTTATCTTAAGTGACAAAATATTTAGGGTTTATTTAAAAGAAATTTTAATTAAATTTTAATAGATAAAATTCATAATCATAATAAATAAAAATAAGTGTAAAGTAATTCAACTATGGCCTTATGGCCTTATTACATCAAATAATTCCCAAAATAATTCAAAGTACTAAAATAAATTCAAGAGTCCTCAAAAATATAAACTTCATGTTGAGCATGGCCACCACAAGTTCTCGCTGTAGTCGGTCCATCACTATTCATCACACTGAAAAATGTTTCCAACAGGGTGAGTCAAACAGACTCAATGTGTACACGACACTAAATCATAATAGAATCAGGCATATCACATATTACACATTCAAAACATAGAATACAAAGTTATGATGCATTCCCAAACCCAAACCTAGTTGTCCATCCGCTACACACCCCGCACTACACCGGTACCACACCGTGGGGACTACTAAGTCAACCCTCCATCCGCTACACACCATCGAAGGCGATCAGCTGCGATCGACGTGCTCACCGCCCATATAAAATTTGTGGCATGGCCACAGATAATTGTGTCATGAGACACCACATTCAGATAATGTAACCGAAGTTACCACATTCAGATAATGTGACCGAAGTCACCACATTCAGATAGTGAGACCGTAGTCATCACCTTCACTTCCCCTTTTTCATATATCCCGAATGACCCATATTATTCATATCATGCATATCATACTTAAATTCTCATTCTTATAAATTTTCACATGTTATAAATAACATATTTCATAATCCTAGTGGAAGTAGGAAACGTACCTGAGTACTTTGTACCATATTTAATTAAACGCAGCCATAAAATATATTAAGAATTAGTGTGGGGTACACACCTGATTCGCTTAAAATTTCCTTGAGATCTCGAAAAGCTTGATCTAATGCTTAGATCCTTAATCCCTACATTGATTTATCACTTATTACCTTAATAAAAAGCCATTCGGCCAAAACTCCAAATCCTAGTAGGATTAGTATTCTTACCTTGTTGCCGATTGGAACACCAACAAATCCCGAAACTGTTCCTTGTTTCACTAGGAATGTCAAAATCCCTAAAACCTTACGTTAGACTTAATCTTAATCATCAAACATAAATCAAGGCCTTTGGCCGAATATTCACATGTCTTACCTTAATCTTAGAAATCCCGAATACTCCTCCTTTTAGTCGACTACTCTGATAATCCCGAAAGGTCCTTCCATATTCGGCAACCATAATATGTATGGGGTTAGATTATCTCTCGGCTAATCTAAAAGAAAAGAAAGGGAATCAAACTTGTTCTTACCTTTGAAGAAATCGACAGCACCTATGCTTGAAGCCCTTCCAAGATTCAGCTTTTGATGGATTGGAAAGAAAAGAAAAGGAAGAATAAAGATGGAGAATTCGGCAGAGAAAGGAGGAAGCACAAATTGATTAGTAGCCCTCCTTCCTTCCTTTTATAACCGAAATTATCATCTAAGGAGTCCCTTACTTGGCCACCACTCCTCTATCTGATAACTTTATCCTTTAATTATCACTTAAAATAAAAGATAATTCAGCAACTATCCTTACTTAGCCGAAATTATTAAACTCAAAGTCCCTTACTTGGCCATCACTTCTCCCTTATTTTCCTCTTTATCTCTTTATTCAAATTAAAAGAATTTAATCCAACAATTATCTCTTGAAAATAATGATAAATAAATCCCTTATTTATCCACTATTTATAAAATAATAAAAGCTCCTAATTTATAGCCATGTGCAGTCCACCTCTCTCTGCTCCTTGTAGCAAAATAAAATTTCTTTTATTTGCTTCCCATGTGACTCGAACTTAGGCCCATTCCTCTTGCATATGGTGCCATTTCCATAGGCCCTAAGTGGCATCTTCAGACCACTTTTCCAAGCCTGTTTGTGTGTTAAATTTCACAAACTTTTTCTTTTAAGGCCACCTTGCCTTAATTTCCCCTTTTAAACCTTAAAACTTGTCATTTTTAGGTCATTTCTAAGTTTCCAAAAATTTTCGATCGGCTCTGTAAACTTGACATTTCCTTACATTTCCATGACATTTCCTTACAAGACATTTCCTTACATTTCCAAGACATTTCCTTACATTTCCATGACATTTCCTTACAAGACATTTCCTTACATTTCCAAGGTTCTAAAAATGTTCACTTTCCTCTTTTAAACTTAACATTTCCATACATTTCCCGGTTTCCAAAAGTGTTCAAAATATATTCATAACACATAAGATATGTCATTTCGTACAATTAAACCAAAAATGCATAGGCCCTTTTCAGGATGTTACAAGCGGAGCTTAAGGCTCAAATTCAAGAGTTGTTGGATCAGGGAATTCATTCGACTGAGTGTGTCACCATGGGGAGCACCGGTCTTGTTCGTCAAGAAGAAGGATCGGTCGATGCGTATGTGCATCGATTATAGGCAGTTGAATAAGTTGACGATCAAGAATAGGTATCCATTCTTTGAGAATCGATGACCTGTTTGATCGGTTGAGAGGAGCTTGATTTTCTCCAAGATAGATTTGAGATCGGGTTATCATCAACTTAAGGTTAAGGAGGCGGATATTCATAAGACAGCATTTCAAACTCGTTATGGACATTATGAGTTCTTGGTGATGCCGTTTGGATTGACCAATGCACTAGCTGCATTTATGGACATGATGAACCGAGTCTTTCAACCCTACCTAGACCGGTTCGTGGTGGTGTTCATAGATGATATCTTAGTATATTCGAGGAATGAAGAAGAGCATGACTCACATCTGCGGATAGTATTGCAATTACTGCGAGAAAAGCAACTTTATGCTAAATTTAGTAAGTGTGAATTTTGGCTGAAGGAAGTGACTTTCTTGGGACATGTTGTGTCGGCCGAAGGAATCAGAGTTGATCCTCAGAAGGTAGAGGCTGTGTTGGATTGGAAACCACCAAAGTCAGTGGCTGAGATTCAGAGTTTCCTAGGTTTGGCTGGTTATTATAGACATTTTGTTGAGGGGTTTTCGTTGATTGTTGCACCCTTAACTAAACTGTTGCGTAAGGGAGTACCTTTTGTATGGTCAGATCAGCAGCAAGAGAGTTTTGAGAGATTGAAGAAGATTTTGACGGAAGCACCCGTACTGATTCAACCGAGGCTGGAAAAGAGTTTATTGTTTACTGCGATGCATCACACACGGGCTTAGGATGTGTGTTGATGCAAGGTGGTAAAGTGGTGGCTTATGCATCTCGTCAGTTAAGGCTGCATGAAGTCAATTATCCTACTCATGATTTGGAGTTGGCTGCGGTGGTTTTTGCCTTGAAGATTTGGAGGTACTACCTATACGGTGAGAAGTCGATTATTTATACGGATCATAAAAGTCTGAAGTACCTCCTTACCCAAAAGGAGTTGAACTTAAGACAGCGGAGATGGATAGAGCTGTTGAAGGATTATGACTTCTCAATCGAGTATCATCCTGGAAAGGCTAACGTGGTGGCAGACGCGTTGAGTCATAAGGTGATATCGGAGTTGAGAGCAATGTTTGCTCATCTTAGTTTGTATGAAGATGGCAGTTTATTAGCGGAACTTCAGGTGAAGCCTATGTGGTTAAAACAGATTAAGGAGAAACAGTTATCAGATGAAAAGTTGGGTCCCTTAATTCAACGAGTTGAAAGTGGTGTAATAGGGGATTTTGGATTGAATAAAGATGGAGTATTATGTTTTCGCGGAAGAATTTGTATGCCTAAGGATTCGAATTTGAGACTAATAATTCTGCGAGAGGCGCATAGTAGCCCCTATGCTATGCACCCCAGGGGAAATAAGATGTATCGAGACCTTCGTGATCAGTATTAGTGGCCAGGGTTGAAACGGGAAGTTACGAATTTTGCGAGTAAGTGCCTGACGTGTCAGCAGGTTAAAGCAAAACACCAATTGCCGTCGGGATTACTACAACCGGTGAAGATTCCATTATGGAAGTGGGAACGGATAACGATGGACTTTGTTAGTGGGTTACCCTTATCACCTAATAAGAAAGATTAAAATGCAGGTTATAGTGGATCGATTGACGAAGACTGCCCATTTTCTACCTGTTCGTACAGATTTTTCACTACAGAAGTTGGCCAAGTTGTATGTAGCGGAGATCGTGAGGTTACATGGGGTACCAGTGTCTATTATTTTGGACAGAGACCCTAGGTTTACATTGCGGTTTTGGAAAGCTTTGCATGAAGCTTTGGGAATAAAGTTAAATTTCAAAGATGACTTTTCATCCTCAGTCAGATGGTCAGTCGGAAAGAGTAATCCAAATTTTGGAAGACATGTTAAGGGGTTGCGTGATTGACTTCAGAGGTAGTTGGGAGGATTTTCTTTCGTTGGCAGAGTTTGCGTATAACAACAGTTATCAATCCAGTATCCAAATGACACCTTATGAAGCATTATATGGCGCGAGGTGTCGTACCCCTACTTGTTGGACTGAATTGGGGAGCGGCGATTATTGGGTCCGAATTGATATCGAGAGCGAAGAAAAAGTAAAGGTGATTCGAGCACGGTTAAAGGAAGCCGGATAGACAAAAGTCATATGCGGATCCAAGCGTAAGGACATTGAGTTTGCAGTGGGAGATCGGAGTTTTTCTAAAAGTCTCACCTTGGAAAAGATCTTCAGATCGGAAGGAAGGGCAAGTTGAGCCCTAGGTTCATTGGACCGTACCGTGTGTCGAAGCGTGTAAGACCAGTGGCTTATCAGCTTGAATTACCTCCGGAGTTGAGTCAGATTCATAGTGTTTTCCATGTCTCTATGTTGAGGCGTTATCGATCGGATCCGTCTCACATAGTATCGGTAGAGGAAGTTGAGTTAAGGCCTGACTTGTCGTTTGAGGAAGAGCCAGTGAAAATTTTAGAGCGAGATGTAAAAGTATTAAGAAAGAAGTCAGTACTGTTGGTTAAGATTCTATGGCGTAATCACGGAGCGGAGGAAGCTACATGGGAGCCTGAGGAGACAATTCGCCAGCAATATCCTCACCTCTTTTAACCAGGTAAATTTCGAGGACGAAATTTTCTTTAAGGGGGTAGAATTGTAACATCCTAAAATTTGAGTTTTGTATGTGTTACATTAAATTGGTGATTAAGCATGTTAGATTATTAATTTTGTTTGTTGAAGAGGTCCTGACAAGGCTTGGGATCTATTTGGACCTAGTGAAATTTTTAGCATTTGGTACTTTAAAGAGAGGAGTCGGTGGATTTGTAACATATGGAAATTTTTGAGTAAGTAACTAACATAAGGTGAGCTAATGGTTAAGAGGATATCGCCATATGTATTGTCTTGAGGAGATGTTCGAATCCCATGGTATACATTTTTGTGACTTAAATTTTTGCACTCATCTAGCATGTGTCGGCCAAGCTTTATTTTTGGAAGGTTGGACTTTTAGTTTATGGCAAGGTGGCTAATGGATTAAGGCAAGAATTGAACATAGGAAAGGAATCAATAGGATAAGGTATGTAGGGGAACAAGTGGCTTAAATTGAGGAATGTGCTATGGAAAGTAAAGTTGGCAAATGTTGACCCCTTTTGGCTTGAACATGGACGGTTTTTGGGGCTAGGGAGAGTGGCCGAATGTTGTTAGTAGTTTGGTTAGGATTAAGAGTTAGTTTTGGTCAATTTCTTAGCATCATGTGTATCAAAAATTCTCTCCAAACTCTTCCTTCTAGCCTAATTTTGTCATAAGAAAAAGGTTAAGTTTTTGTTTTCTTTTGGCCATTTCATCTTTGTGACCATTTTGATATCATCTTTTCTCCCTAGACTCTATTCCTCTTTGTGCCGAAATCATATAGTCTTTGAGTGACATTTTCTTTGTCTTCCATTCGGCCGATTATTCACCAACCGCAAGACCCTTTCTTTGTTCATCTTCCATCATTAAAAATCGATACATAAACACTCTCTTTCTTTTAATTCTTTTTCTCCTTTCTTCCTTCTTGCAAAGAACTTTTTAAACATTTTTTTCTTCTCCTTCAAAATCTTTCATCATGACCGAATGTTAATAATATCTTCATAGCCGAATCTTCCAATTCTCATATATTTCTTCTCAATCATTTCTTCTTTTCAAACTTTGGACAAACGGTAAGAATTCTCTTCATTGGTTTCTATTTTATTATTTGTTGCTTTTGGCTGAATCCATAGGTTGGCTTAGGAGAGTTTTTTTTAATCGAAATAATCGTTCATTTTCTAAGACAATCTCTTTTCATTTTATTTTAGTGATATAATGGAGGACCGAATCACCATCTCCTCGAAGTTATCTTGAAATCATTAGAGTTTGGATCAAAAACCTTCAAGGTAAAGAGAATTCTTCATGGATTTCATGATCACCCTCAATATTATCAAAATGATTATCAATTTGGAATGAAGTAACCGAAAATTTTATATAGGGATTCTTTTGGGGATCACTCAGAACATCGTGGTAAGCCTAGCTATATCATTTCTTTAAGTCCATACTTTAGTATATTATCGATTTACTAAAAATCTAACGAATGGAGGCCCGTAGTGACGTTTTGAAAGGGAAATCTAGTGGTGATTCCAAAAGGAGTGGTTTGGCGTTCTCAACTCCTAGATTCAAACGAAGGTCCGTTTCGACAATTCGAGACTTTCCACCGGGTTGTGGACCCTCCTCTGGTGAAAATCAATTATTCGAGGTTATTCACAGTTTGGAGCCATTAGCTGTTTGTGGTTTTCCAACGGGTTGTGGACCGTCAACCGGGGAAAATCGACAAATCGTAGTTATTTGCGATTTCGAGGGTAAAAATCCTAGACCGTTTATCTTAGAATAAATTACTATAAGTGTTAATGATCTAATCGGCGTTAAAAATATTCTAGGTGTTGACGATCAAGAAAGTGTAGTGCTCATCAGTAATCGGTGTGTAATCTCACACCATATCTCGTGGGTTGGATAACTATATTGTATTAATCGTTGGATTAAATCACAAGTTAGTGAAATCGGGTAAAATAGTATATTTATCATTTTAATGGTAAAAACTATGAAATCGGTATTAAGACCGTGAAAATTACGGAATTTGCCCTTAATGGGCTAAATCGATAAAAGTGACTGAATGGGCCATATTTGATATGTGATAAATAGGCCAAATGTGATACTTGATTTATGGGCCAAATGTGATACTTGATTTATGGGCCAAATGTGATATTGGCTATATGAGCCAAAATGTGGTATGGGCCAGATTGTGAGAATTTTTTATATTGGGCCATATGTTTGTAATAATTATAGGAATGGGTTGTAGTAATTGAATGTACATAATTTATACATGATTTGCATGGGTTGGGATATTTGACGAAGAGAAGTTCTGGTAGCTTTGCTACAAAATTCTGGTGGTTTGTCCACAAATTGATATATGGCTTAATGCCCAGTTTGATATATGGCTTAATGCCCAGTTTGATATATGGCTTAATGCCCAGTTTGGTGTGTTGGCGGGGTGGGTGCCTAAAGCTCCCCAGTGTGTGTGTGTTGGTTGAAATACGGGTGGTGTGTAGCGAATGGAAAACTATGTTTGGTTGGGAAATTGCATAACACATGCATGTTATATATATGATATAATGCTATGATTGTAATGGGCTTTGGCCCAATAAGTGCTTAATTGAATTTTGGCCCAGTGAAAGTGGTAAGTGAATTACACACTGAGTTCTAAGTAACTCACCCCTGTTTTCCTTACCCTCCTCAGGTAATGATCAGTGATGGAGACTTGGGTCGGGGACGACTCAGTGGAGGCCATACTACGAATAATGGGTTATTTACATTTCAGATTTCTTTTTAAGTACTTTTATTATTTTTACTATTTAAGTTAAGCTGTAATAAGGCCTCTGGTTAAATTTTTATGGATGTTTTACTTGTGGATGGATATTATAATACGCTTTAAATACTTATGTAGGGTTTCTTTTCTAAAAATAAAAAATAAATGTTTTTCTTAAAATAAATATGCAAAAAAGGCTTTCATTCTTAAATATTTTTACTCTCAAAATTGTTTGTTAACGACGTTCTTCAAAATTTTATTTTCAAAATTATTTTCAAACTCTATTAAATTTTCTCGAAATATTATTTTAACTTCTTGTAAGTTTTAATTTATAAATTCTTACGACTCAAATTGTTTGAGTTATCAATCAACCTTAGTTTTCAATAAACTTCACGTCAAGATGTTTTGGAAAATTCGATTTCTTAAAATCTTTAAAAAGACTAGATGTATATTCATTTCCGTGTGACATGTCAAATTTGGTCTTAACGCATAGACCGGGTTTGGGGTGTTACAGCATATCATAATTTATGATGCAAACTTAACTAACATGAGAGTTATATAATGTATGACTTTATTAAATGCAGAACACATAATGCATGTCATAATTAAAAGATGTAGATCAATAATGCAAGACATTAATTAAAGATGCATTTAATAAACAAGACATAATTAAAGACTCATATTATAATAACTAAAATAACTAAAATAAATAAATCAAAGTCCTTATTCCAGCAACCAAATTAACAAACTAAAATTAAAAGCTTTATTTTGCACTTGGGCCCCTCGAGTTTGGGCCAATCTCAATGTCGTCGAGATGTATCGAAACATGATGCGACCAGGATCGCATCATACCCTCCCTCTTGAAAGCGATTCATCCTCGAATCGAACCGTTGGTTTTCTCGAACAAAATTCCTTTTGCTCGGCTTTCCTCGGTCAAATGGGGCGGATATTAATCGGGTTACCTGAAATGGATAACCATGAGTTAGCAAGAGTTGTTTCAAACAAATTTGCAATCCAAATGTGAGCAGCACCAAACAAGTAAATCGCATGCTAATGGACAGAACCAAATTATCATATAAGAGAAGTAATGCCTTGTCAAATGTTTGCAAAAAAAATTGGATAGACTTCAAGGCATGCATACGATCTAATTGGATTCCACAAGTTAAAATTATCTTGCAAATAATGAATCAAATGATAAACATAAACGTCACAAGCAGGTAGTTGAGAAAATGCACATGGCACACGAAATTGAACAACCAAACCTTGCATTGAATGATATATGAAATCACTCGCACATGAATTATAAAAATTATTGAACACAAGATTCCTTTTGTCAATGAACAAAACAGATAGATCATCAATAAACGGAGTAGGACATTCAAACAATTCATGATCTAAATGATTTACAAAAGGGGAATCAGTATCATGAGTTCTATCAACATCTGAGGAGAACGAAAACATCTCAAATTCTTCAAGTGACGTACCTTTATGCTCGAAAAGACTAAGATCATTCTTACCTTGCTCAAACATTACAAACCTTCTCTCCTCGAGATTGTAGTGTAGTTGGGGCTTTGCACGCGAATCAACCTTTTTCAAACGAAATGTGAACTCCATGTACACGAACTCCATGTACAACCACAAAACTTGCTTAAGGAACGAATAAAAATTGAAAACAAAATTGGCAAAGTTCGTTACCTTATTCAAAAACCTCGTATCAAAAAGATAGAAATTTTTCGCACATGATTGATGTTGCTTGATTTTCCAACAAGATGAATCAAAACAAATTCTCGGTTTAAAAACATGTGTTTGATTATTTGAGTCAAAATGTTTCAACGGTTTCATTAAATTAAACATGTTAAACCAAGAAAAATTTTGCATACTCGGCAATGTGTAATCAAATCTTTTTGTATTCATCAAAACTGACAAACTCAAAGATTTTCCAAAAGGTAAAGATTGACTCACGAAATTATCATATTTAAATAATTTATTTGCTTTTCGTTATAACGCGTCATGCTGCAAAATCAAGTGGGTTTGTCGAACAGAGGGAAAGATATCAACCACATTCAAAAAGTAAAAAGTTAATCGAAGGAGAATAAGAGAAACTTTTAAAAACTAAGTCACCAAAAATTTCATTGACAACTTTCAAATCAGATTGCCGAGACTCGTTTAAAAATTCCTTACCTTGCTTACCTTGGGGCTCGTATGGTTCATTTTCAACTTTACCTTGTCTGGTCATATGGAAATGACATTTTTCCGGAAGGTATTGAAGTTGAAAAACTTCTTTCGGTCTTTCGGAAACCTGAAAAGTAGAAATAGAACAAGAGCAAACTTCAAGGGGGTTAGTTGAAACACTCCTCACTTTTTCTTGCTCGTTATTTTCTTTCTTTTCTTTTTCAAATTTCTTTTCGACTTCTCTTTCAACTTCTTTTTCTTTTTCTCCTTTTTCGTTTTCTTCTTTTATTTCTTTTTCTTTTCTTTCACACTCTTTTTTGATTTTATTACAAGAGGGAAATATAAAAGAATCATCAAGATGAGAAACACTTCGTTGTGAAGAAGAGAAAGAGGCGTCTTGCAAAAGATGGTCATTTCTTCGTGATGGGTTCTTCATGGATGAATTTCTTGAAGAACGGCTTGTGCTTTCTCGTTCGTTATGTCAGAGAGCCTCGAACTTGTAGATTTCTTCTCGTTGTCTTGGAGGCCTTGACGAATACGAGTCTTGATAATAATCTCTTCTCACATAGTCATTGAACGATGAACTCCTTAATGAAGAGGAATCTTGATGGAAATCTCTTGATCTTGAAGTCGATGATGAATGTAAATCATGACAAAAATATTTTCTCAAATAATCATCTAAAGTGGGTCTTCGAGATGGTCGCAACTCTATTTCTCGACTTGATGTAGTGTGCTTCCGTCGAGCCTTTTCCTCCACTCGGTCCAAATGATTTTGTATTGGACTTAGCTTTTTCTCGAGCATTCGGTCCATTTCGTTCACCAAGAATTGGAAGTCATCGGTGGAGAGTTCTTCTTGAAACATGTTTATTGCTGAAAAGAAAATGTTATCAAGGAGAAATAAATAGAAAAATTGAAATACCTTACTACAAAACTCACAAGTCACTCACAAAGAAAAAAAATAAATATTGAACACTCACACTCGTGTTTCACTCAATTTCAGCTTTTTCTCTAATGAGTCACTCGTGCCTTTTACCACTCGAATCCACCTCTCAAAATTCTGGAAGGTTGCCTTAGACTTATTAACAACTTGTAGGTCGGCTTCAAGGAGTTTAAACAAAGGAAAAATCGTTTTGGGTAAAGGTAGGCTGAATAGAAAAAAAATAAAATGTTGGGGATGGTGGCATTGGGATTGAACGGATGGTGCAAGATGATGGTTAAAATGCTTCTTGAATGATCGGGGTAGGAATATGAAAATTAATGGTTTCAGAAACTCAGAAATTGAGGAGAAGAATGGAGAAACTAACAAGATCACAAAACTTCACTTCTTTTTTTTGTTTTTTTTTTCATTTTTTTTCTTGCACTTCAAATGCACGAAATTAAGTATAATAAAACACTTTGAAAACAATTTGAATTTTTTTTAAATTTTTTTCGAATTTTTTTATTTTTTTTCAACTTACAAACCTATTCCGCTCTCGATTATCATCGGAACTCCTCATTTTGTAGCTCTGATACTGATACAGTCTGCCTCGGGATGAGTCGAGTCGTATGTGAATTGCCCAATCATCTACGAGGAGGAATCAAGCCTTCGGAAAAATATGGGAATTTATAGTTAAGTTGCGAAAGATTTTAGTGAATTTGTTTAGGAAAAGAAATTAAGTTAAGAATGGAGGTTGGAAAATGAAGGAAACGGCTTAGGTGATGGAAGGATAGGTTCGGCTATATTTAAGAAAAAAGAAGTTAGTGATTGGAAATGGCTTGGTTTGATATAAATGAATGATGATGGTCAAATGGTAGAAATGTGATAGTTGATGGAAATGGAAAATAGAACTTAAACAAGAAACGATTCAACACTCAAAGGTGTCACCCTGGTTTCTATAATGTTTAAGGTGAAAAATGAAATTTGAAGATGGACCACGACCCATTATCTAGAAAGATAAGAACCGATGGTATATTAGAATGGAAGAGTACGATTGACATCACAAGCAAGCTTGATAAGTTAGAATCGAAACTCGTACGAAAATGAAGAGGAGATAAAACTCACTCGATGAACAAAAGTTCATATATTTAAATCAAAGAAAGTCTCTCTTACAAATGAAAATAGCAAATATTTATAGTCTATCATAGAGCTAGCCTAATGGTCACTAGAAAGCCTTAATAACTAAGCTAAAATTAACTAGAACAAGCTGGAAAAATCTGGAACAAAATCCTCTTAAATTCTTGGCAAACTTCGGCTGAATGTGGCCCTTGGTGTGCTTGCAAATTTGGCTGAATATGGGAGAATAAAGGGCAGCCTCTAGATGGTTCAAATTCAGCTTCTTGGGACGTCAAAAGCCTTCTTAATGGAGAGGGAAAATTGGCTGATTAATCACCTTTGAGACGCCAACCATCAGCAGCATATTAAATTCCATTTGTGCCGTCCAAGGAACTTGTTCATGCAGCAAGTTTGTTCACGAAAAACATGTGCTTTGAAAAGCTGAAAAAACAGCTCATAAATAGAGTCCCATGCTTGTAGACAACCCCTTTAATGGTTGTTTCATGCATGCTCAACATCCCATTAAATTCGGCCAACAACATGCAGCACATTAATGACGTCCATGCATTAAGAAACCAAAACCCAACAGCCCCTTTAATAATGCTCCTTTTAATATCTTGTTATTCACGAGAAAGGAGCTGAACAATCAGCTCATTTGTTGTGTCATCCCAAACATGGTGCATGCAGCAAATTAATGCACCAACATCTTCTTTAATGTGCCACCCAAGCATGCACCAACATGTCATTAATTTCGGTTCAGCATGTTTCCTCATTCGGCTGGACAAATTACCAGTAAGAGTTAAATTCGGCTCAATAAACCATTCAGCTATGTTGAGACAAACATTAATAACATGTCTTAAACTAGGACAAACATTAAATTCGGCCTAGACAAAATAAATAGCAGCAGCTAATTAATTTGTCCTAAACTTGACATATTAACTTCATGTAATTAAACTAGACTCAACTAACTTAAGACATATTAATAACATGCATTAATATAGAACATATTTGATGTGGGCACATCCAAGCCAATCAAGGAGGCTGATCCAGAGGTCTTGCCATTAGGACCTATCACACGATCTAAGGCAAAGAAATTCAGGGAAGTTCTTCCTTTCACTTGTGCTAAAGTTTCTGACTCTTTCGAAAGTGAATGTGCCTTAGAAGATAAGTTTTATAGTGTGTTGCATGCTGATATGTGACATACTTATGCCATACTACTTATATTGGTGTGTTTAGTATGTATATATTATGCTAAGTATGTTTTGGATTGGGTTGATAGTATTTGTATTATCTTCAAGTTGTTTTTGTGTTAACGAATAAGTGTGCACTTGTTTACAACTTATTAGACTATGTTATGTTAAGTTTACATAGCTTTGATAAGTGTTATATTGTTTTGTAACATGTACACGAAAGGACTCGGCTTTAAAAAAGTATATGCAGCTCATCTTCACTCAAGTCGGCTCAGAGGCTTGTTTCCCCAGCTCACCTGGCTCAGAGCACTCTACATCAGCTCATGTCGGCTCATTTCACTTCTAGCTATTGAATTCAGCTCGGTTTAGCTCGGTCGGCTAACCTCCAGCTCCACTAGCTCAACTTTAGCTGATGAGTCCAGAAGTAGCTGAATAGTGTCCTACGTGTTGGGAGTATACCAGTGCACATGTGGCAGCCTAGGTGGTGTCCAAGCATGTGGATGTGCATGTGCCAGCCTTGAACATATGTGGTGCACATGTGTGACCAAAAACCAGCCCATTCTTGTGCATTTGTGTGGTAATTGAAGAGATAAGAACAAGGGAAGTTGTGTGTTTGAATTTCAAACGAAATTAGCACATATTTAAAGTGATAAACATGCCAACTCACTCTTTTTTTTACTTGGCTACAAATTAATTCCGCCCAAAAGGAGTTATTTCAATTCAAATTTAAATTTTAAACTCCTTTAATGTTAGCCACACAATGTAATTTGGTCACCTCTTCATTCTACTATATATTTGTACTTCAAACATTGTTAAAAGATAGACTTTTATTTTGAAATAAAAATTACTTTGTGAGTTTTCTCTCAAATTTGGTTCTTTGTTTGAACTTCTTTCTTGACATTTCAATTTCGAATTGTTGTGTCAATCTTGTGATACTTCGGGTTCCTAGATCGCTATCTAGTGGGTCCAAGTCCATTGACGTAGAACAGATTCGATTCGGGTTTGCATAATAGATTGTGCGAGTTCTTTCGAGTTCTTCGTTGTTCAAATTCCCAGCCAGTTTCCAGCATTATTTTTTCCATTTTTTTTGAATGTTCAAATTCTGAGGCTGCCATGGATGTTCAAATTCCGAGGCTACCATGGATGAATTTTGAAGCATTCATCTTCTACCTTCTTCAAATCTGTCTAGAAATTCCAGTAACATATTTTTTTCTCTCTTCTTCAAATCTATTCAATTTTGTGTGTTTTTAAGTCTAAAACCAACCTCTTTGTTTTGTTTAATTGTAGGGAAGTGCTTGCTACAATCCTAGATCCGTAAACACTCAATGAATGTTGTTTTGCCAAGCAACGCCTTATCAATATTTAATACTTTTAAAATTAAAATGTTCAGCACATTCTGCACTCAAAAACAAGAAAACAAAATAAAAAGTAAAAAAAATGAAAATTTAAAAAAAAACACAAAAAAATCAAATTCGAAACAACAAAACAGAAACAAAAAAAAAAGTGTGCTAATTTATTGAAATGATAAAAGATGCTCATATTATGCCATGTTATGCCATGAAATGCTTCGAAATCAACTGAAACAACTTATTCTTGTCTGTTAGATGATAGGGTCGTTGTAAGCATTTCTGTTGCAGTAAGTTGTTGATTTTTTTCTTCTTATTTTCATCCTTATTTTCTTCATTTCATTTGTTAATTTTCCAACGTTTTATTTCATTATTTTCAGCCTTTATATTTTTTTTCTCTTTTCTTTCAGCCCTATTTTCATTCTAACCCTTGATTCTTTATCCTTGTTGTTTCATACAAGTTGAAACAGTAAACAGATTCTGAAAGATCGAAATTAGTTCCTTTAAAGAACTGATTATGAGAGATTGAGTGGAAAAGGCAATTGAGCGTGTGAGATGGAGACAAAAAGAGCCTTTAAAGTATTCTCTCGAGTGAAACACGAGCGCTAAGTGAAATTATTGAGTGTTCTTTCTTTGGGAGCGATCTGTGAGACTGTATTGAGTGTGCTGTGAGGTCCATTCCTTTATCTTCACTAACCTTTAATAGTGTTTTATTATTATTATTTAAAATGACAGGTTCTAATGAGAGCAACCCGGATGGTCGGCAACCAAACTTGCAAATGCAGGCCATAACACGTGAACTTTAGCATCTTTTAAGACAAGAACTCGAACCTTTACAATCGAGGATGGACAGAATTGACGGTGGTGGTTCCCAATCAGTTACTAATGAAGGAAATGATAAGAATGAAGTTGATCAGTCTTCGAGGCAGAATCTGAGAAGACATATACAACTTGATGATAATCTGTCTAACATTAAAGTTGCTATTCCATCATTTCAAGGACAAACAGATCCTGATGCTTATCTCGCTTGGGAAAGCAAAGTCGAACATGTTTTTGAGTGTTACAATTACTCAGAACAGAAGAAGGTTCGTTTGACTGCGATGGAATTCACTGATTATGCTTTGATCTGGTGGGATCAATTGCTAATTAGTAGGAGACGCACCGGTGAAGGTCCAGTGAGAACGTGGAATGAAATGAAACAAATCATGCATAAAAGATTTGTTCCTTCTCATTACCATCGTGACTTATTCCAAAAGTTGCAAACATTGAAACAGGGGAGTAGGAGTGTTGAAGACTACTACAAGGAAATGGAAGTGTCCATAATGCGAGCCAACATTATTGAGGATCGAGAGGCTACTATTGCACGTTTTCTTGCAGGTTTGAATTCCAAGATTGCTAATGTTGTTGAGTTGCAGCATTATGTCGAGTTAGAGGACATGGTGCATATGGCGATAAAAGTTGAACAACAGCAATGTAGGAAGTCTTCAAATCGAGGTAATACTCCATTTAAATCATTTTCAAATCCTTTATCTACTCCTAATAATTTTAGGAAGCCTGCACCACTTCAGATTCGAGATAAGGCAGAGTCAAGCAAACCAAAGACTCCTATTACTGAAAATAGGTGTGACAAGCAGGTGGTGACACAAGAACATTCGAGGGACATTCTGTGTTTCAAGTGCCTTGGTCGAGGGCATGTTGCCAGTCAGTGCCCAAATCGGAGGACCATGATGTTGTTGGATAGTGGCGAGATTGAATCTGAGTTCGAAGAAGACGAACAGGAGCCACTTACAGTGGACGTTCAAGAAGGTGATGATAATGTGCAGACGTTTGCCACCGGTGAAGCACTTGTTGTCAAGAGGAGTCTAAATACTCAAGCGATTACGATGAATGAGCGAACGAGAGAACATCTTTCACACAAGATGTCTCATCAATGACAAGGTATGTGTTGTAATTATCGATGGTGGTAGTTGCACTAATGTTGCTAGTTACGTGATGGTTGATAAGTTGGGTTTGAAGGCGACACGGCATCCAAATCCTTACAAGTTACTGATGGCTAAATAACGGAGGAGAAATTAGAGTGACTAGGCAGGTTCTTGTGCCGTTTGCCATTGGAAAGTACAAAGATGAAGTACTTTGCGATGTCGTTTCGATGGATGCGACCCATTTACTGTTGGGACGCCCATGGCAGTTTGACAAGAGGGCGATACATGTTGGCTTTACAAACAGATATTCTTTTGTTCATGCAGATAAAAAGATCATCTTAGCACCTTTGACACGAGCCAAGTGCAAGAAGACCAAGTGAGATTGCGAAAGAATATCGAAGAAGCTCGAGGGAAAAAGAAGATGAATGTATACGCTAGTAGCAAGGAAATCAAGAAATGTCTTTCCTTTTAGCATTCTATGCTTATTTTGTTATTTAAAGATAATTATTTATTAGCTGAGATTCCTAGTGATTTACCTGTTTCTATTTCATCTCTTTTGTAGGAATTCGAGGATGTGTTTCCTGATGAAACACCGAAGGGTTTACCCCCTATTCGTGGCATCGAACATCAGATTAACTTTATTCTAGGAGCCACGATTTTGAATAGACCAGCATATCGCAGTAACCCTGAAGAGACAAAGGAACTTCAAAGACAAATTTCTGAGTTGTTGGACAAGGGGTACATTCGAGAGAGTTTGAGTCTGTGTGCTGTACCAGTGTTGTTGGTACCCAAAAAGGATAGAACTTGGAGGATGTGTGTTGATTGTCGAGCAGTGAACCAGATTACAATCAAGTATCGACATCCCATTCCTCGACTTGATGACATGTTGGATGAGTTGTGCGGAGCGACTATCTTCTCCAAAATTGATTTGAAGAGTATCATCAGATTCACATGAAAGAAGGCGACGAGTGGAAGACAGCCTTCAAGACGAAGCTAGGACTGTATGAATGGTTAGCGATGCCTTTCGGTTTAACTAATGCTCCTAGTACTTTTATGCATTTGATGAATCATGTTCTGCGATCTTTTATTGGTAAGTTTTGTGTTATGTAATTTGATGACATTTTGATTTATAGCAAGACTTTGCAGGATCACGTAAAACATTTGCGAGCTATTTTGCAGACTTTGCGAGAAGAGAGATTGTTTGGTAACAAGGAGAAATGTGTGTTTTGTACTAATAAGCTTATATTTCTTGGTTATATTGTTAGTTCTCAGGGAGTTAAAGTTGATCCTGAGAAGATTAAGGCGATTCAAGAGTGGCCACGACCGACATCGGTTAGTCAAGTTAGATTGTTTCATGGTTTAGCTAGTTTCTACCGTCGGTTTGTTCCCCATTTCAGTTCTATTATCGCCCCCTTAACTGGGATTATAAAGAAGAATTCAATCTTCTCATGGGGTAAAGATCAAGAGGACGCCTTTTTGAAAATAAAGGAGTGTTTTACAAAAGCACCTGTCTTAGCATTACCTAACTTTGATAAAATGTTTGAAGTTGAATGTGATGCTTCTGGAGTTGGTATAGGTGCTATTTTGTCACAGGAAAAGAGGCCCGTTGCATATTTCAGTGAGAAGCTTAGTGGAGCGACGTTGAATTATCCTATCTATGATAAGGAGATGTATGCACTCGATTCGGGCATTGGAAACTTGGCGGCATTATTTGTTGCCTAAGGAGTTCGTGATTCACTGCGATCATGAGGCTTTTGCGATATATCACAGTCGCATAAATTAAACAAACGACATGCTAAATGGGTTGAATTTCTTGAGTCTTTCCCTTATGTCATTCGTTACAAGAAAGGTAAAGACAATGTAGATTCTTTGATGCTTTATCACGCGGTATGCACTTTTAAATTATCTTGATTCTCATTTGATTGGATTTGCATATATTAAGTGAGCTATATCTTGATGATCCTGATTTTAGAGATAAGTTTAATGCTTGCGCAAAAGGTGCAGAAGGAAAATTTTATAGGCATGATGGCTATCTTTTCAAAGAGAACATGATATGCATTCCACAAGGATCCATGCGTGGTATTTTGATCCATGAAGCACATGAAGGTGGGTGATGGGTCATTTTGGAGTCACCAAAATGTTCTGGACATTAAAGGAGCATCTATTTTGGCCTAAAATGCGTTGGGACGTTGAAGCAGTACTGTGAACATTGTGTGACATGTAAGAAAGCAAAATCGAAGGTTTCACCACATGGTATGTACTTGCCTTTACCTATTCTGATTCCCCTTGACCTGATATTTGATGGATTTTGTTTTGGGATTGCCTAGAACTAGGCCCCAGTAAAGATAGTATATTTGTTGTGGTTGATAGGTTCTCGAAGATGGCACATTTATTGCTTGCCATAAAGCGATGATGTTGTAAATGTGGCTAACTTATTCTTTAGGGATGTTGTTCGTTTACATGGTATTCCTAGGTCAATTGTTTCGACGAGGATGTAAAGTTTTGAGTCATACGGAGGACTCTTTGGAGCAAATTAGGTACGAAACTTATGTTTTCTACTACTTGTCATCCCCCCGGTGATGGACAAACTGAGGTTGTTAATGTGGTTTTATCAACTTTACTTCGTTCCATAATTAAAAAGAACATAAAAACATGGGAAGATTGTTTGCCACATGTTGAATTTGCATATAATCACGCTGTACATTCGCTACTAAGATGTCACCATTTGAGGTTGTTTATGGATTTAATCCTATTACCCCTCTAGATATGTTGCCTTTGCCATAAGAACAGGTGATGAGCAGGACCAGTAAAGACAAAGCGAGAATATGTAAAGAAGTTGCATCAACGAGTTAAGGAGAACTTAGAATGGAGGACTCAGAAGATGCGAAAAGAAAGCAAACAAAGGAAGAAAGTGAGTCACCTTCAATGTTGGTGATTGGGTTTGGGTTCATTTCTGAAAGGAACGTTTTCCAGCCCAAAGACGGTCTAAGTTGTTACCGCGAGGAGATGGTCCTTTTCAGGTGTTGGAGAAAGTGAATGACAACGCCTACAAATTGGACTTATCGGGTGAATATAATGTAAGTGCCACATTTAATGTTTGGACTTAACCCCTTATGACAATTCTGCAGATTTGAGGACAAATCCTTTTCACAAAGGGGGGCTGATGTGGGCACATCCAAGCCAATCAAGGAGGCTGATCCAGAGGTCTTGCTATTAGGACCTATCACACGATCTAAGGTAAAAAAATTCAGGGAAGTTCTTTCTTTCACTTGTGCTAAAGTTTCGACTCTTTCGAAAGTGAATGTGCCTTAGAAGATAAGTTTTATAGTGTGTTGCATCTTTGATATGTGACATACTTATGCCATACTACTTATATTGGTGTGTTTAGTATGTATATATTATGCTAAGTATGTTTTGGATTGGGTTGATAGTATTTGTATTATCTTCAAGTTGTTTGTGTGTTAACGAATAAGTGTGCACTTGTTTACAACTTATTAGACTATGTTATGTTAAGTTTACATAACTTTGATAAGTGTTATATTGTTTTGTAACATGTACACGAAATGACTCCAGCTTAAGAAAGTATATGCAGCTCATCTTCAGCTCAAGTCAGCTCAGAGGCTTGTTTCCCAGCTCACCTCAGCTCAGAGCACTCTACACCAGCTCATGTCAGCTCATTTCACTTCTAGCTAGCTGAATTCAGCTTAATTTATATCCAGTCAGCTCACCTCTAGCTCCACTAGCTCAACTTTAGCTGATGAGTCCAGAAGTAGCTAAATAGTGTCCTATGTGTCGGGAGTATACCAGTGCACATGTGGCAGCCTAGGTGGCGTCCAAGCATGTGGATGTGCATGTGCCAGCCTTGAACACATGTAACATCCTGAAAAGGGCCTATGCATTTTTGGTTTAATTGTACGAAATGACATATCTTATGTGTTATGAATATATTTTTGAACACTTTTGGAAACCTGGAAATGTATGGAAATGTTAAGTTTAAAAGAGGAAAGTGAACATTTTTAGAACCTTGGAAATGTAAGGAAATGTCTTGTAAGGAAATATCATGGAAATGTAAGGAAATGTCTTGGAAATGTAAAGAAATGTCTTGTAAGGAAATGTCATGGAAATGTAAGGAAATGTCAAGTTTACAGAGCCGATCGAAAATTTTTGGAAACTTAGAAATGACCTAGAAATGACGAGTTTTAAGGTTTAAAAGGGGAAAATTAAGGCACGGTGGCCTTAAAAGAAAAAGTTTGTGAAATTTGACACACAAACAGGCTTGGAAAAGTGGTCTGAAGATGCCACTTAGGGCCTATGGAAATGGCACCATATGCAAGAGGAATGGGCCTAAGTTCGAGTCACATGGGAAGCAAATAAAAGAAATTTTATTTTCCTACAAGGAGCAGAGAGGTTGTAATATCCCGGGTTAGGGGCTATTTTTGTTATGGCATAATTTGCATGTTAGGAGCTTGCTATGTTGCTGTTTTGGTGTCTTAGGGGCTTAATTGTAGGCTAGGACTATGCACGAGCGGGTAGGGAAATTTTAGTTTTTAAGCCTTAGGTGAGAGGAGCTGAGGAGCTGGGGTTTTTATATTTTATTTGGTGTTTTAGAGTACAAAAGAGGAGCTGGTGGAGTGGCAAAGCATGCGCCACTTGGAGGCTGGTGTTGACGTCATTGCAGGAGGCAGAGGTCCTGAGTTCAAGCTGCGAAATTCCCCATTTTGGCTTCCATTTTGGCGGCTCAAGGAGGAGGAGTTGTTGGTAGTTCAAACTCTACCATGGACCAAGTCAAATTATTCAAAAGAAAGGTGGAGAGTGAATTTAGGAGGAAGACTAGTTCAACTAGTTTGAATTGGGTGGTTGTGAGTGATTGGAGGTAGTGGCCGAATATTGGGGTGTGTGTGGAGTGAGTGGTCGGTTTTGGTAGTGGGTAGGAGAGGTGTGCGAATTTCATTTTGGCATTTTGGTGTTTTCGGTCAAGGGTTAGTAAGCTAAGTTCTTTCTCTTTTTGTCAATTGCGGTGAATTTTCCAAGGTTTTCCTCTCATTTTCTTCACTTCTTGAAACCGAAAATTCAAGTGAGTTTCTCCATCTTTTCTTTTGCAAACCGAAAGTCAAGTTCTCATTTGCCGAATCTGTGTTGCCCTTTTGAGTTGGTGTGGCCGAAAGTTCTCAACCATCTCCTTCTTTTATTCATTTGTTGAAGCCGAAACTAGTAATCCTTCTTTTTCATATTCCCATTCTTTTACAACTCTTGTGCCGAATCCATATCTCCTTCTTAGCCGAATCTTTCATTTGTTTCTTACCATTTCATTAAGCATGAAACCATCTTATTTTGTTCCCTAATCTTCATTTTCTTTTCTCAATACTATCTTGCAGAAGCTATACTCCCTATTCACATATTTTCTTTTCTCTTCTCACCCTAAGCCGAACATAGGAGTGCCGAATCTTCTTCTCCCTCGGGTTCAAGATGGTGACCGAACCTATCCCCTCACCTAGTGTGTTGTTGGCCGAATATAGTTGGTGTTGGGTAAGTGTGTGTTTGGCGAATGGCCATTTCTCTCTTCTCTAGTACTATGTTGATTTCGGTTTGTTTAAAGCCTATGTTGGTTGTGGTTGAAAGGAGTTAATCACTGTTTAATCATCTCGTATAGGGTCTTTGGATATTGGAAGTAATCAAGAGGAGTCTTCCTTCTTTGTAAACTGATTGGTAAGTAGTGGTAAGTGTTGGGTACTATTATTATTAGTTCAATCTTTTGGTTCCGATTAAGCTTAAGGGTTCAAAGAATTAACCGTTCTCTTTTTAAGGTGTAGCCGATTGTTGGGAGGAGAACCACTGTTGGTTCGAGGTTTGGTAGGAAACCAAACCAATAGCAAGGTAAGGGATCAAAGTTAAACCCTTTGGTTTATTTGGTCTTAGCCGAATGGTGTAGAAGGCTAACCTATGTTTTGGCCGATTGTTGTTAGGAGCAAGAGGATCGTGGGTTAGATCGGGTTCTTTGGGATTTAGGCTTGCTATATACCAGGTGTGTAACTAACACACTCCATACTTAGTAATACTGTTAATAACTCGATTGCCTTGTTAAAACCAAAAGCAAAGTATGATGGATTATTTGGTACCCAAATGGGGTATATGTACGGATCGGGTAAGTGCAGCAGCATTACGAGTTCTATTGATGATATATTTAATATTATGATCTATGCTATGTATGCTACTGAAATGTAATGCTAAGCATGTTGGCCTGATATGCATGACTTGTATGATATGCATAATTTACATGAGTATGGCATGATGATGGGTGAAATGAGAGGAGGGGGATGATGATATCCGTGTCTTTGGGACACTTTGTGTCTTTGGGACACGGAGGTTTGGCACCTCCGGTGGTTTGGTACCTGATTGATTTTGTGACCGGTCACGGTGGTTTGGTACCACAGATTGATTATTGTGACTTTGGGTCACACGAGAGGTTTGGCACCTCGGCGTCTCATCGGTGGCTTAGCACCACGAAAGGTTGGCCCCACTGATTGATTATACGGGATTGGCGCCCGGTGATTTGGTATCACCACGATGGGTTGGCCCCATCATTGGATTCGTGACTTTGGTCACCAAAGTGATTTGGTATCACATTCGTGTCTTTGGGACACGAGAGGTTTGGCACCTCATAGCGTCTCGCGTCGGTGGCTTAGCACCACATTAGGTTGGCCCCACGATTGATTATACTGGGATTGGCGCCGGTGATTTGGTATCACACGATGGGTTGGCCCCATCGCCGGATTTGTGGCTGCGGTCACCGGTGATTTGGTATCACTGCTGTGTCTTTGGGACACCAGAGGTTTGGCACCTCATTGCGACTCGTCCACGTGGTTAACACCACCGTGGGTTGGCCCCACTTATGAGATACGGGATTGTCGCTAGTGATTTGGTATCACGCGATGGGTTGGCCCCATCATTTGGATTATTCGTGACTTTGGGTCACCGGTGGTTTGGCACCACACTTATGGATATCGTGACTTTGGGTCACGGTGGTTTGGCACCACCGGTGGTTTGGTACCACACGGGGTAGAAAGGTGATATGGATGGTTAGGATCGGGGTGCATTGATTATGTTGCTATGATATGATGTGTGTTAGCATGTTGTATTATCGGGAGTGGGATTTATGCACTGAGTCTTGCGACTCACCCTCTCCTTTGACATTTCAGGTGACACTTAGACGCGGACATGGAGCCGGGATGAACTCGAGGTGCTCATGCCATGCTTTAATAAAGATTTGCTCAGACTTTATAAAATTTGGTACTTTAGCTTATTTATTACTATTTGGTTTTATTTTGGGTTGTAAATGGCCTTTAAATTAGGTTTTACTATGTTTATGCTTAAAGTAGCTTTCTAATATGCCTTAACAAATTAATTGATTTAAAATTTGCTAGAAACTTGGAAGGACAACGGTTTCAAAACTATAATGCAATGTGTTTTAAACTATACCATCGGGTATCACACTATGATTTGGTATCAAGGAAACTCAAATGATTTTCAAACCTAAACTCGATTTCCTACTAAGTCTAAATGTTTGAGTAACATCAAGAAGCAACTTGAATTTCTAAATGAAATAAACTTGTTTAACTTCTTAATTGATTAAGTTTCGAAATCTACGAGTTTTCAAAATGACGCATGAAGTTTTCAACAATCATGCCCAAGATTTCTACACGTTCAAAACTTTTCACAAAATTTTCATCAAGTTTTTAAACGAAAACCCAACTTCTCAAATACGTTTTCCTCGTAACATACCAGATTCGGTCGTGGTGTCTTGACCGGGTTTGGGGTGTTACAATTATGGTATCAGAGCCAAGTTCAAAGTCTCGGCTGTGGGCCTGAGGCCCAAAATGTTTTCAAAAGTTTGTTTTAAGTGTTTTGTTTGAAATAAATGGTTTGAAAGGCATGACACCGAGTCTCCGGCACTGATCTGCGGTAAGTAAGTACCCTTACTATTGCTTGTGATTTATTGATGTGATTGGATGATTGCAATAGTGGATTACTTTAGAAATCAAAGCGATAGGATTCTCGTGAACTCATGAAAACAAAGCTTCTTAAATATTCATAAGACTTTGCTTTAAAATAGTGGAATAATTGCTGATGCATAAAACTCCTAAATCGGATAAGTCGAATTCTAGTCATGAGCACTCGAGGTGGACGTGGTCGTAATACTCGTGGGCGTGGCCGTGGTAGGATGACGGTATCTCGAACCGTAGAGGGTGCAGTCGTGGGTCGAAAATGAGATCTGGGGTACCACCACCGGTGGAGGTGGTGAGTTTCAAGATCGGTGGGGATGACACGATTGTCACTGAGCGATCTTTGCGAGTGTTGGAAAGGGTAGTTGGTGTAGGTGGTGGTGCGGGAGTTAGGAAATCTGTTCTGGCGACTCGGGCAAACGGGCCGAATTCTTTCGAGGTGTTTCGGTGTTGCTCCCAAAGATCTGCGAGTATTGGTGGAGGCGGCAGAGCGGATCATGGATGATCCGGACTTGGCTGCTTGAAGAGAAGTGAAGGGCATAGTATCGCTTCTTCGGGATGAGTCATACCGGTGGTGGCTCACGGTTCGGGACGATTGTGGCGCAGAGGATCTTACGTGGGATTATTTTAGGCCGCCTACCGAAAAAGTACATTGGAGCTAGCTACATTGACGCCGCAATAAAAGCATTTTTGAGGCTAGTCCGGGGAGTAAGTCTGCATTTCCGAGCACGAGGTGAGTTCTTGAAGCCGAGCCGGTATGCTAGGGTATTGTGGCTCACCGAACACGAGAGGTGTGTTCGTTTCGAGGATGGTCCGAGAGACGAGTTGAGATCGCTGATTGCTCCTCGGCAGGAGCGTGAGTTCTTTGTCTTGGTTGAAAAGGCTAAGGTAGCCGAGGGTGTTAAGGAGTCCGTAAGGCGGGGCATGGGCAGAAGCAGGCATAAGAGGAGCTTTGGGTCTTACGGGTCGTCGGGTAACCCTCAAAAAGGGCTAGACAGAGTGGGCGAATCGGTCTAGTAGGGTTGTTCTTTGCTAGTCGTGGGGCGCCGCGGTGTAACCATTGTGGGAAATATCATTGGGAAATTGCTGGACCGGTGGAAAAGGTTGTTTTGAGTGTGGTTCTCTCGGATCATCGCGTGAGGGACCGCCCGCGTAAGTTGGCCAGATTGATCCCGAGAGTCGGGGCGTACTCGATTCCAGAATAATGTACCGCCACCGCAGAGGGGCCGTGGTAATGGCAGAGGTAGTAATGGATCTGGTCGGGGCCGTGGAGCACCGGGCAGGGGTGCGGGTAGTTCTGACGCCAGACAGCCTGGGTTAGTGTATGCAGCAAGGCGCCGAGAGGAGGGCGACGCACCGGACGTCATAACCGGTACGTTCTTGATCTTTGGTTCTCCTTTTACTGCTTTGATTGATGTGGGTTCGACGCATTCTTACATGGCCAGTAGTATAGTAGAGACCATGGATCTAGACTCTGAGATATCTTCTAGGCAGATGACTGTAATTAGCCCTTTAGGTCACTCTGTAGTAGTAGATAAGCTGTTTAGAGATGTACCCCTAGAACTCCAAGGGGTAGTGTTTGCTGCTGATCTGATGGAACTGCCATTTGGGGAGTTCGATTTGATTCTTGGGATGGACTGGTTGGTTAAGTACCAGCGAAGTTGGATTTGCGCGGCTAAGCGCATGGTTCTAAAGACGATCGAGGGTGATGAAGTGGCTATGATGGGTAATAGGAGAGATTACTTATCTAATGTGGTATACGCTCTAAAAGCGCGAGAAGATGGTGAGAAAGGGGTGTGAAGCGTATGTGGTTCATGTGTATGCCTTGGAGGCTAAAGAGTGCCAGAGAAAAAGTCCGAGCAGTTAAGGAATTTGCTTGATGTGTTTCGGAAGAACTTCCGGGTTTTTGCCGGATCGTGAGGTAGAGTTTGGGATAGATCTGTTGCCGGAGGCTGCGCGGTGTCTATTGCTCCGTATAGGATGGCGCCAAAGGAATTGGTGGAGCTTAAGGCTCGAGATCCAAGAGTTGTTGGACCGAGGTTTTATCGGGCCAAGTGTTTCACCGTAGGGGTGCGCGGTACTCTTTGTTAAGAAGAAAGATGGTACAATGCGGATGTGCATAGATTACCGCCATTTGAATAAAGTGGACGATCAAAAACAAGTATCCATTGCCACGGATAGATGACTTGTTTGATCAATTTGAAGGAGTGCAGTGGTATTTTCTAAGATTGACACGAGTGCAGGTATCACCGATTAAAGGTGAAAGAAGCGGATATTCACAAGGCAGCGTTTGGACTCGGTATGGGCACTCACAATTTACGTAATGCCGTCGGGTTGACTAACGCTTGGCGGCATTCATGGATATGATGAATAGGGTGTTTCAAAGAGATCTGGACCGATTCGTGGTAGTTTTTATTGGCGACATCTGGTGTATTCAAGAAACGAGAAGAAGAGCATGATGCGCATTTGCGTGTGGTATTGCAGATTTTAAGGGAAGCGACTTTATGCTAAGTTCGATAAGTGCGAGTTCGGCCAGAAGTGACTTTCTTGGGACATGTAGTGTCGGTGAGGGGATTAGAGTGGATCCTCGAGAAAATTGAGGCGATTTTGGATTGGAAACCGCCTAAGTCGATTGGTTGAGATTCGAGTTTTCTGGTTTGGCAGATACTACCGAAGGTTTGTAGAGGGTTTTCGTTGATTGCGCACCAATGACCAAGTTGTTAAGGAAAGAGGTTCCATTTGTTTGGGTGAGAAAAGCAGCGGAGAGTTTCGATAAGCTTGAAAAGATTTTTGTGAAGCTCAGATTTTGATTCAACCTAAGGTGGTAAGGAATTCACGGTCTCATTGCGATGCATCACATACGGGGTTGGGTTGTGTCTTTGATGCGAGGAAGGCAAGGTTGTGGCTTACGCATCTCGGCAATTGAGGCCATATGAGGTCAACTATCCGACTTACGATCCGGAGTTAGCGGTGTAGTCTTTGCGTTGAAGATTTGGAGGCACTACTTGTGCGAGAGAGATCAATAGTCTACACCGATCATAAGAGTCCAAGTACCTCTTGACTCGGAAGGATTTGAATTTGAGGCGTATGAGATGGGTTGAGTTGCTTAAAGACTACGATTCGATTCGATTGAGTATCATCAGGGCAAGGCTAACGCGTGGTGGCGACACGCGTTGAGCCGTAAGGTTGTTTCGGACTTAAGAGCGATGTTTGCCCACTTGAGTTTGTATGGCACGACGAAAGTATTTTGGCAGAGTTGCGAGTTAAGCCTACTTGGGTTGAGCGATCGAGAGAGAAGCAGATAGAGGATGAGGTTACGAGTGCGCGGAGGTTGCAGTACTGAGTGGTGGTTTGGAAGGTTACAACTTGTCTAGTGATGGGGTCTTTGTGTTTTCAAGGTAAAGCTTGTATGCCCAAGGATGTTGAGTCGAGGCAGAGGATTCTTTCAGACGCACATAGCAGCCCTTATGCTATGCATCACGGAGGTAGTAAGATGTATAGGGATCTCAGAGAGCAATTTTGGTGGCACAGTGCGAAGAAAGAAGTGTGAGTTTGTTGGGAAGTGTCGACATGTCACAGTCAAAAGTGAACATCGATTTGCCGTCGGGGTTGCTTCACTGTGAAGATTCCTCGATGGAAGTGGGAAAGGATAACCATGGATTTTTCGTCGGTGGGTTTCGCTTACGCCAAGCAAGAAGGATTTAGTTTGGGTAATTGTGGATCGACCGACTAAATCAGCTCATTTCATTCGGTGAGGTTGACTACTCACTTCGAGAGGTTTGGCGGTTGTATGTTTTGAGAGATAGTGAGGTTGCACGGTGTGCGATGATCGATCATCTCGGATAGGGATCCTAGATTTACGTCAAGGTTCGGAAAGCGTTGCATCGAGGCTCTGGCAGTGTGCGGTTGGATTTGCCGCGGCTTTTCACCCATGCAGATGGCGGACAATCGGAAAGGGTTATTCGAGATCTTGGAGGATATCTTTGAGGGGTTGTGTTCTGGATTTTGAGAGGTAGTTGGGAGGAGTTTCTACCATTAGTGATTTTGCCTACAACAACGATTACAAGCGAGCATCAAGATGGCACCATATCGAGGCGTTGTATGGTAGGAAGTGTCGATCACCTACGTGTTGGGCGGAGTTAGGTGAACGCCGATTGTTAGGACCCGAGTTGGTTGGTGAGACCAGAAGACAAGGTTAAGTTGATTCGAGAGCTCGGTTGAAGGAAGCTCGGACCGGCGAAGTCTTATGCCGATCTTAAGCGGAGAGACATAGTTTTACGTGGGGATCAAGTTTTTACGAAGGTCTCGCCATGGAAGAAGGTTTTGAGGTTCGGAAAGAAAGGCAAGCTAAGTCCGAGGTTTATTGGGCGTATAAGGTATTGAGGCGAGTGGGACCGATGGCGTATCGGCTTGAGTTGCCGTGAGCTAAGTCGAGATCCACGGCGTTTTCCATGTTTGATGCTTGGCGTTATCGTTCGGATCCATCACATGTGGTAGCGATGGAAGAGATCGAGGTAAATTCGATTTGACCACGGAGGAAGAACACGTGCGATTCTAGATCGGGATGTGAAGGTTACGCATAAGAAGTCTGTGCCTTTGGTTAAGGTACTTTGGCGGAATCATGGCGTAGAAGAAGCTACGTGGGAACCCGAGGATATGATGAGACAAACAATACCCTCAACTTTTACGATCGGGTAATTTCGAGGTCGAAATTATTTTAAGAGGGTAGAAGCGTAATATCCCGGGTTAGGGGCTATTTTTGTTATGGCATAATTTGCATGTTAGGAGCTTGCTATGTTCTTTGTTTTGGTGTCTTAGGGGCTTAATTGTAGGCTAGGACTATGCACGAGCGGGTAGGAAAATTTTAGTTTTTAAGCCTTAGGTGAGAGGAGCCGAGGAGTGGGGTTTTATATTTTATTTGGTGTTTTAGAGTACAAAAGAGGAGCTGGTGGAGTGGCAAAGCATGCGCCACTTGGAGCTGGTGTTGACGTCAATTGCGGGAGGCAGAGGTCCACGAGTTCAAGCTGCGAAATTCCCATTTTGGCTTCCATTTTGGCGGCTCAAGGAGGAGGAGTTGTTGGTAGTTCAAACTCTACCATGGACCAAGTCAAATTATTCAAAAGAAAGGTGGAGAGTGAATTTAGGAGGAAGACTAGTTCAACTAGTTTGAATTGGGTGGTTGTGAGTGATTGGAGGTAGTGGCCGAATATTGGGGTGTGTGTGGAGTGAGTGGCCGGTTTTGGTAGTGGGTAGAGAGGTGTGCCGAATTTCATTTTGGCATTTTGGTGTTTTCGGTCAAGGGTTAGTAAGCTAAGTTCTTTCTCTTTTTGTCAATTGCATGTTCTAAATTTTCCAAGGTTTTCCTCTCATTTTCTTCACTTCTTGAAACCAGAAAATTCAAGTGAGTTTCTCCATCTTTTCTTTTGCAAACTGAAAGTCAAGTTCTCATTTGCCGAATCTGTGTTGCCCTTTTGAGTTGGTGTGGCCGAAAGTTCTCAACCATCTCCCTTCTTTTATTCATTTGTTGAAGCCGAAACTAGTAATCCTTCTTTTCATATTCCCATTCTTTTACAACTCTTGTGCCGAATCCATATCTCCTTCTTAGCCGAATCTTTCATTTGTTTCTTACCATTTCATTAAGCCGAAACCATCTTATTTTGTTCCCCTAATCTTCATTTTCTTTTCTCAATACTATCTTAGAAGCTATACTCCCTATTCACATATTTTCTTTTCTCTTCTCACCCTAAGCCGAACATAGGAGTGCGAATCTTCTTCTCCCTCGGGTTCAAGGTGGTGACCGAACCTATCCCCTCACCTAGTGTGTTGTTGGCCGAATATAGTTGGTGTTGGGTAAGTGTGTGTTTGGCCGAATGGCCATTTCTCTCTTCTCTAGTACTATGTTGATTTCGGTTTGTTTAAAGCCTATGTTGGTTGTGGTTGAAAGGAGTTAATCACTGTTTAATCATCTCGTATAGGGTCTTTGGATATTGGAAGTAATCAAGAGGAGTCTTCCTTCTTTGTAAACCGATTGGTAAGTAGTGGTAAGTGTTGGGTACTATTATTATTAGTTCAATCTTTTGGTTTCGATTAAGCTTAAGGGTTCAAAGAATTAACCGTTCTCTTTTTAAGGTGTAGCCGATTGTTGGGAGGAGAACCACTTTGTTGGTTCGAGGTTTGGTAGGAAACCAAACCAATAGCAAGGTAAGGGATCAAAGTTAAACCCTTTGGTTTATTTGGTCTTAGCCGAATGGTGTAGAAGGCTAACCTATGTTTTGGCCGATTGTTGTTAGGAGCAAGAGGATCGTGGGTTAGATCGGGTTCTTTGGGATTTAGGCTTGCTATATACCAGTGTGTGTAACTAACACACTCCATACTTAGTAATATCTTATTAATAACTCGATTGCCTTGTTAAAACCAAAAGCAGTATGATGGATTATTTGGTACCCAAATGGGGTATATGTACGGATCGGGTAAGTCTGTAGCATTACGAGTTCTATTGATGATATATTTAATATTATGATCTATGCTATGTATGCTACGAAATGTAATGCTAAGCATGTTGGCACGATATGCATGACTTGTATGATATGCATAATTTACATGAGTATGGCATGATGATGGGTGAAATGAGAGGAGGGGGATGATGATATCCGTGTCTTTGGGACACTTTGTGTCTTTGGGACACCAGAGGTTTGGCACCTCCGGTGGTTTGGTACCACGATTGATTTTGTGACTTGGTCACGGTGGTTTGGTACCGCGATTGATTATTGTGACTTTGGGTCACAGAGGTTTGGCACCTCGGCGTCTCGTCCCGGTGGCTTAGCACCACGGTGGGTTGGCCCCACGATTGATTATACGGGATTAGCGCGGTGATTTGGTATCACACGATGGGTTGGCCCCATCATTGGATTCGTGACTTCGGTCACCGGTGATTTGGTATCACATTCGTGTCTTTGGGACACCGAGGTTTGGCACCTCATAGCGTCTGCGTCCGGTGGCTTAGCACCACAGTGGGTTGGCCCCACGATTGATTATACGGGATTGGCGCGGTGATTTGGTATCACACGATGGGTTGGCCCCATCATCGGATTTGTGACTGCGGTCACGGTGATTTGGTATCTGCTTGTGTCTTTGGGACACGGAGGTTTGGCACCTCATTGCGACTCGTCCACGTGGTTAACACCACCGTGGGTTGGCCCCACTTATGAGATACGGGATTGTCGCTAGTGATTTGGTATCACGCGATGGGTTGGCCCCATCATTTGGATTATTCGTGACTTTGGGTCACCAGTGGTTTGGCACCACACTTATGGATATCGTGACTTTGGGTCACTAGTGGTTTGGCACCACCAGTGGTTTGGTACCACACGGGGTAGAAAGGTGATATGGATGGTTAGGATCGGGGTGCATTGATTATGTTGCTATGATATGATGTGTGTTAGCATGTTGTATTATCGGGAGTGGGATTTATGCACTGAGTCTTGCGACTCACCCTCTCCTTTGACATTTCAGGTGACACTTAGACGCGGACATGGAGCCGAGATGAACTCGAGGTGCTCATGCCATGCTTTAATAAAGATTTGCTCAGACTTTATAAAATTTGGTACTTTAGCTTATTTATTACTATTTGGTTTTATTTTGGGTTGTAAATGGCCTTTAAATTAGGTTTTACTATGTTTATGCTTAAAGTAGCTTTCTAATATGCCTTAACAAATTAATTGAGTTAAAATTTGCTAAAAACTTGGAAGGACAACGGTTTCAAAACTATAACGCATAATGTGTTTTAAACTATACCATCGGGTATCACACTATGATTTGGTATCAAGGAAACTCAAATGATTTTCAAACCTAAACTCGATTTCCTACTAAGTCTAAATGTTTGAGTAACATCAAGAAGCAACTTGAATTTCTAAATGAAATAAACTTGTTTAACTTCTTAATTGATTAAGTTTCCGAAATCTCTAAGTTTTCAAAATGACGCATGAAGTTTTCAACAATCATGCCCAAGATTTCTACACGTTCAAAACTTTTCACAAAATTTTCATCAAGTTTTTAAACGAAAACCCAACTTCTCAAATACGTTTTCCTCGTAACATACCAGATTCGGTCGTGGTGTCTTGACCGGGTTTGGGGTGTTACAGAGGTGGACGGCACATGGCTATAAATTAGGAGCTTTTATTATTTTATAAATAGTGGATAAATAAGGGATTTATTTATCATTATTTTCAAGAGATAATTGTTGGATTAAATTCTTTTAATTTGAATAAAGAGATAAAGAGGAAAATAAGGGAGAAGTGATGGCCAAGTAAGGGACTTTGAGTTTAATAATTTCGGCTAAGTAAGGATAGTTGCTGAATTATCTTTTAGTGATAATTAAAGAGATAAAGCTATTAAAATAGAAGAGTGATGGCCAAGTAAGGGACTCCTTAGATGATAATTTCGGCTATAAAAGGAAAAGAGAGGCCATTTTGCAATATTATCTGTTCTTTGAAAGCCTCTGCCGAATTCTCTTCACCAAATCTTCTTCTTCTTTTATTTTTGCCAAGCCGAAATACCTTGTGATCTAGCCAAATCCTTCATCTTTATTCTTCCTTCTCTTTTCTTTCTAATCCCTCCAAAAGCCAAAAGTTGTGAGATCATCATCTAGCCATAGCCGAATCTCTGAAGGTTGAAGTGAAGGTGCAATCGATTTCTTCAAGTAAGGGTAAGATCTCATTCGGTTTCATCCTTTTTTCTTAAGATTTGCCGAAATCTAGGACTAACCCCATTAATATCTTGTTACCGAAACTTTGAAGAGATCTTTTGGGATTTACTAAGTGTCGACTACAAGGAAGGAGTTCTTTTCCCGAAGGTACACCATAGGCCACGTGTTCCCTAGTTATTCGGTGAGTTTCGGGATTTAAAATCCACAAGGTAAGTTTCTATAGTATTCGGCCAAGGCCATGTTTGGTAAATATATGTGTTCATTAATTATTCAAAAGCTGAAAACTAACCAAGTTAATTGATTCAATGCTTGGCCGAATGCAAGAAGAGTATAGCAGAGATTTCAAGACTTGATTCTTAAGTCAAACGGCAACAAGGTAAGTTTAAGTATACTAATCCTACTAGGATTTGGATTTATGGCTAAATGGCTTTTTATTAAAGTAGTAGGTGATTAATCAAATGTAGGGATTAAGGATCTAAGCATTAGATCAAGCTTTTCGGGATTTCAAGATCCTTTTGGTAAGTATGATAGTTGTGGATATTTGGTTAAGAATTCGTATATTGATGATTAAATCGATTGTTCTGATTAAGTGTGTTGATGGAGGCGAATACCATTCAAGAAGGGAAAGGGAAGGTCCCTATCCCGAAGTTTAAGAAGAGATCTGTCTCGGTAGATTAGGGATTGGCCACGGGGTGTGGACCAAATGTCGGAACAAGAAAGTAGGCAAATAAGCCGTTGTATTGCCTAGTGATAGCATCGATGATCGAAAGCATAGTTCTCCAAGTGATCAGGTGTGTGATTAACCCACTGTTTTCCGGGTATATGATATGTATGTGAAATGTGTATGTGTTATGAATGTGCTAACTAGTGCAGTGGAAATTGTGATAAGGATACCCTCAAGGGGTATGTCGATAATCCGGTAAGTACCAAACCCGATGATATGTGATTATTAATATGAATATGTGATAATATACTTGATGAACATGCTCATGCATCATTACATTGTATCATTATTTTATGTGGCATGTGCATGGGTTGGGATATGAAAGAAGATGCGGGTGTACTTGAGTACGTGGTTTGATGTTAGCCTTGAGCTACATCGTGGATTGACGTTGATCGAGGTCACGTTGTGGATTAATTGCGATTTAGTTCGCGTGGCTTGATGAGTGGCTATGTGCCTCATCGTGGTTGATATCGACTATGTGCCATATCGTGGTTGATGAGTGACTATGTGTCCCATCGTGGTTTTTGATGTTAGCCTTGAGCTACATCGTGGATTGACGTTGGATCGAGGTCACGTTGTGGATTAATTGCGATTTAGTTCGCGTGGCTTGATGAGTGGCTATGTGCCTTATCGTGGTTGATATCGGCTATGTGCCATATCGTGGTTGATGAGTGACTATGTGTCCCATCGTGGTTTTGATGTTAGCCTTGAGCTACATCGTGGATTGACGTTGGCGAGGTCACGTTGTGGATTAATTACGATTTAGTTCGCGTGGCTTGATGAGTGGCTATGTGCCTCATCGTGGTTGATATCGGCCATGTGCCATATCGTGGTTGATGAGTGACTATGTGTCCCATCGTGGTTTTGGTGTTAGCTACGGCTACATCGTGGATTGGCGCTGACTGAGGTCGCGTTGTGGACTATTGTGCTTAATTGCACGTGGACGGCAGTAATTGCCTTTGGAGTGAAAAGGAGAGGGTGATTTGATAATCCCCTGGTGTGTGGTAGGCTGGATAAGGGGGTGTGTAGCGGATGGACCCTAGGTTTGGGTTGGGCTTCATAATTGCATGATTTCGTATATGAACATATGTGGATATGGGCTAAGCCCAGTATGTGGAAATTATGTGGTTAAACTACCCTATTAGATGAATGTGATATGAATATGGGCCAAGCCCAGAATGTGATAACATGTGAATTTGATAATTGATATCTGATATATGAGTTAATATGTGGTTAACATATGGGTTGAAGGTTATTAAGAACAAGAGTGAACCAACACTTCGATTGAAGGTTGACCGAAACTTATAGGTCCTTAAGTGGTTTACGAAAGAAGAATGGGAAACCTCGACCCACTATCTAAAGAAGATAGGAACCTCGGTATAATTGGTGTCGAACTCCACACGAAATCGTGATAAGTTTGGTCGAACAAAAACAGGTTGACGCCACTAACTAGTTAGATAAGTCAACGGAGTCTTTGGACGAAATTTGAGAGAAGAATTTCTCACCAAATTGGCAGTAATTCATTAAGTTATCAAAAGTCCCTTCAAAATGGCTGGTTACACATATTTATAAGGATAGAAAAGCTAGTTGAAAGGTCACATCTCAATGTGCTAATTAAAACTGAAATTAAACTCAAGACTCTTGATATTCTTGTAACAATTTACTCCATGCTTGAATTCACTTTAATTCAGCTTGATTGATCATCCTTGAATGCTTAAAATGTCTCTTGAGTTGTCCTTTGCCTAGCTGAAAAGACACCAGTAACTAAATGGTGTTTTGAATGCTTGTTTTCATCTTTAAATGAGCAAAAACTGCTGGTAGGTGAAGAGGTTGCTGCCAAATTTAAGAGGAGTTAAAATGCTCCTTAAAACTCCTTAATTGATGTATTAAACATCCCTTGTATCAGCCACTTCATTTGTAACCAAAAATCAACTAAAAAGTCACTTCAATTAAGTTGTAACAGCCTTGAAATGTAACGGTTGTGAGCTGAAGAGACACCTACAATAAACACATTAAAATGAACTTATTAAACACAATTAAACACTAATTAAACTCAAACACATTAAACACTTGACTTCAATAAATGAACTAAAAGTTAAGACATCAATTAATGTAGCAACTAGTTTAATTATAGAAGCAGAATTAAACAAACTTAAACTCATGCTCCATTAAATTATCCTAGTAACTTGTAACGCCCCGAAATTGGGCCTAGTAGAATTGGGCCCATTGGGCCTTTGGCGTAGGAGCTTTTAAAATTTTTGAGAATAAGAGAATGGCAATAATGCAAGTTGGACCTATTAGGTGTGTGATTTTGGAGTGTTTAGAGGGTACTATGAAGTCTCGGGTCCAAATTAGGCTATAGGAGAATTTTGGTTTTTGGCCCTTTAGTGGATAGGGATGTTGGCAGTAGGGCTTAAGTATAATTAGGTGCATTTAGGAGACACAAGTGAGCATGTGGCAAGGTGGATATGGCGTCAAGGAGTGAGCAAGGGGAGAAGGAGTTCGAATCCCACAGATCACAAATGAAGGCTTTTATTTTATGCCTTGGGAGAGAAGGTAGCTGAGTTTAGATCAAATTCTATTAAGGGAGTTGGAGACTTGGTCAATTGGTTCAAATGGATGATAGGGAGGAAAATTAGGAGGAAAAGGCTGAGAAAATCAAGGGATGGGGGAGAGTGGTAGAGTTGGCCGAATGTGGGAGTGTGTGGGGGATGAGAATTTCGGTTAGGGGTTGGTTTTGGGAAGCAAATTCGGCATTTGGTGTGGGTAGCAAAACTGAAACTTTTTGTGTGTGCCATTGTGTTGCTTTCTTTTTCTTTTCTTGTCATTTCAGGTCTTTTTCCTAAGTGTCATTTTAGGTATCTCTTCATCTTTTCTTTAGAGTGTCAATTTAAGTTCATTCAATTGCCTTTTTCCTTGTTTGATTCTTTGCCAAATTCGTATTAGTTTCACCAATTCTCCATTCATTGGCGGTGGCCGTTTATTGCACCATTAAGCCTCTTTTCTCCCATTTTCTCCCACTCATTTATCATCATTCCGTAGTGCTATTGTTGCTGTCAAATTCTTCTTTCCCATCCGGCTCATCTCTGGTAGTAAGGTAATGCTTCTTTTCTTTCACTTTCTTCTTCTCTCTCTTTTCTCTCTACTAAAGCCGAAACTTTAATCTTGATTCTTTTGACTAGGCCGAATCTTTTCTTCCCTAAGTACTTCATCTTTTGTTCTCTTTTTGGTTAAGCCGAAACTAATCTCTCCTTTCTAGTTTATTCTCATCACTGAGGGCCGTGCGTGTTCAACTCCTGTTTGTTTTAAGAATCTGTCTTTCCTGAATCTGTGGGTAAGTGGTGTTAATCGTTCCTAGTTTTTCTCCATTGCTGAATCTTTCATTTTTCTTAAGTTTGATATGGGTTGGTGGTAGGGTCACTCGAGGAGTGGTAGGAGATTGGCGCTCGCTAATCAAGAGTTCTTCATGGAGGCGGTGTGCTTGATCGGGGATCAGGAAGACTAACTGATAGCCAATTATGTTCTTAGGTGCTTCAGAGAGTAACGTGATCCGTAATCTATAACAAGTGTGTAATCTCACACCAAACTTGATGAATGCATGTGATGCTCTGTGAATCGGCCGAAAGCTGAAAGGCCGAAAAATTGGCAACTGTAACCACTCGAGCGTGCAAGCGCTCGTGGATGTAAACCGAGACACGAATGATGGCGGTAGATCGTTGAGAGTGTCGCGAGCACTCTCGCGAAGCTGAGGCTGTAACGGGCCTGATCGAGCCGAAACGGGCTAAATGGGCCCAATGGGCTAACGGGCCCACATGGGCAAAATTGATAGAAAACGACCGAATGATAGATGTGATTGCAAAGACTGCAAAACTGAGACTGAAACAATGCGTAATGGGCCACACGAGCATGTGGGCCCGTTTGGGCCTGAAATGGACTTTAGGCCCTGTAAATGGCCCAATTTGCCCGGGCCCAAAATATCAATAGAAAAAAATAAAAAATAAAAAAATAAACAGAAATTATAACACCAGAATAAAAATCCCAATCCAATTACAGTCCAAGTCTTTTTACATATATAAGCCCAGATTATAAAAACACACAAACCCAATTACATAACCCAATACTAAACTTAGCCCAAATCAAACCCGGATTAGCCCTAAGCCCTAGCCCAAAACATTTTTGACAGAAAACCCTAGGGCTAGCTTCAGGCGTCGCAAGCTTCTACCAGAACACCTCCGTACGACCGCCGTACGCCACGTCACCATCACCGTACATCCACAGCTATACCTGCAACAACCCATGCAAGCAAAGAGAATTACAGCAAAGCAATAGCAGAGAAGATATTTTTGTATTTTTATTTTCTATTCGGCTATAAAAGAAGCTGATAGTGTACTGTAACGGGGGGGATTATTATTTTGTATTACGCGCACAAAATACAGCAATACAAAAAATCAGAAACAGATATTTGAAAAAGGTTGCCTTTCTTCGATTTTATTTCTTTTCTTTGATTGTTCATTTCTTTATTTGAATCTATTTCAAGCACTTCTTTTTATATTTTGGTACATTAACAAAAAAGGGGAGGAGTTACCTTCGTGAGGTCCCGTCCGTGTCTCCTCCACCGCGATCGGAGTTCAGATATGGGTGTGGACCGAGGGGCGAGGCTTCAATGCCGGTGCGAAAGAGCCTCTTTTTGACCTGCGTGTACCATCAAGCACTGTTTACAGTGACGCTCTGATGGTCGGATGGAAGGGTCTTCCTTAGTTTGTGAAATTTGAATGAAAGGGATTTAGGGTTACATTTTAGAGGGGCTTAGATAGGTTTTAATTTGTTTCAATTTGTTTTTAAATCTGTTAACGAAATGGCACCATTTAGGCTTATGGCAGTAGCCTTTAAACGACGCCGTATTAGTCTATACCAAACGACCCGACCCGAATGCGGCCAAGATCCGCGTGTTTTAATCCTCGGGGACATTTGCGTATTTAGTCCTCCCTTTGCATTTTGTTTTTACAATAAAACCTGTTAAATAGTTTCTTTATTTTCCTAATTGATCCCTATAATTTATGTGTTGTATTGATTTGATCCTACTTGCACACTGTTTTTCGGCTACGGGAATATTTGTATTTTTAGTCCCTGTTTATTCGTATGTATCATGATTAGATCCTGTGTACCTAATATGATTCTGTTTTGCATTAACTAATTTTAACATATTTCAAATTATTTATGTACATGTTTATTATATATATTTTCTTGCATAAAAATGTTTATTTTAAATTCTTTTGCTGATTCAAAATTAGTATAATAGGGATATTTTTCATATACAAACATTTTATATATAAAATTCTATCAAAATTATTTTTATTTCACTGCCTTATTATCATTTAAATTTGTACGTACGTATTTCATCGTATTTCATTTTAAATTATATTTTGCCTACTTTAAACATTATTTATTTATATGAATGTATATAGGTTTACATTCAAATTTTCCTTTCATATGTATATATTTTTTATTATATATATGCCTTTTTTTATTTATCTATATAAATTCATTTGCTCTTAAAATTGTTTATATATATACGTTTTACTTTAAAATTAGTGTAGAGATCATATTTTATTTATTTCACGCATTTTTAATATATGGTTGTCTATATACGTTGTTGTGTATTTGTGCGTAAATCATTTCTATAATTATGTCCATTTCTATGATGTTGAGTTTACATGTTATTTTATGCTTAAATGCTATGCTTGTGTTACTCATTTGTGTTTTATGTCTCAAATTCTAAATGCGTTCGAGCCATTACTAAATGTTTCATATCATCATATGTATCAAATAAAAGGTTTTGAACCAATTTTAAAATTACGTATTTGAAAAGTTTTCAAGATAAGGCAATATTTGTGCTTTTGGAAAGTCGAAAAATCATGCCCTAACGTACTGGGTGTCAATTTTCCGTCCAACCAAATAACCAAATACCCTTTTTAATTGCATGTTTTGAAGATCAAAGATGATCTCGGTGTCAAGATGTAAACGTGTTATATCTTAACGTACTGGGTATGATATTTTTATTCCTTCGAAACGAGTTAATCTTGAGATTCAAATTCAACATTAAATTAACCATTTTTTAAAAAAAAAGAATTATATTTTAAACATTTTCAAATTTTCAATGCAAGGACATTAATTAATTAATTTGGTACCCGTTCTGGGGCGTACGAGGGTGCTAACCCTTCCTTGTGCGTAACTGACTTCCGAACCCTTTTCGTCATTAATTTCGTAGACCAATAAAAATTTTACAAGGTGATCCAATCACACCTAAACAAAAAGGGTTGGTGGCGACTCCACATCACTTTTTTAAGTCGACCCCATTTTTCCAAAAGTAAAAATAAAAAATGGTTTCGATAGCATCGCGAGTCCACTGGGGACTGGTTGAGAGTCAGGCTATAGATTTATTAATTTTTGTCCTTTTGATTGAAAATTTGGAAAATTGTTTTGAAAAATCATGTTTCTTTTGATGCATTTGTTTGTGCTATAATTACAATAATGTCGAGTCTCATAAAATACTTTGGCATTGCATTGCATAACCATTGTGGCCACACCCTTAAGTGAGAGTAAGAAGCTATGCCTTCGTGAGGTTTTCACTTTCGCATGGGCTAGTGGACTATTTCTGGGATACATCTGTACTTATGTGCTTCGTGAGATTTTCATCTCCGCATGGCCATAGGGAAATGTATTCCCCTGAACCGAACTCGATCCATATGAGCCTATAATGGGTGAGGATTGAGGAATCTGCTGGCTCAGTGATACAGTCCATCTCAGGAAGAGTCGAAATGTATGCGAGTTGCCCAATCGTCTACGAGGAAGAGATAAGCCTTCGAGAAAATAATCGAAGAATATGGATGAAAATAGATTAAAGTTGCAGAAGCTGTCAAAAAGTGATGATAATTTGACTAAGTATGGAGATGGATTGTTAATGAAAAACAATGACTAGAGGATAAATGGATAGGTTCGATTTAGAATGGAAAGTAAAGAATATGATTTTTGATGACTCAGTTTAAGGATGAAACAAAGAAGAAATCTAAGATAAGTGATAGTTCAGTGGAAATGGGATATAGGACTTAAACAAAGAAGCGATTTAACACTAACGAGTGTCACCCCGGGTTCTATACTTGTTTAAGGTGGAAGTATGGAATTTGATGGCAGACCAAGACCTGTTATCTATAAAGATAAGAACCGTTGGTATAATAAAATGGGAGAGTGCGATTGATGCCACAAGCGAAGCTTGATAAGTCGGGATCGAAACTCGTACAAAAGATAGAGAGGAGAAAATCTCACTCGGTGAACAAAGTTCATATGTTTCATAAAAATGGCAAAAAGTATATTTTTAACAAATGAAAATAACAAATATTTATAGGTCAACAAAGGCTAGCCGAATAGTCACTAACAAGCTTAAACACTAAGTAAGATGTGGCTAGAAAAATCTAGAATGAAAATCCTTAATGTGCTTGGCTAGGTTCAGCCGAACATGGTCCTTGCATAGCTTGCTAAATTCGGCTGATTTGGGAGGCAAAAGGGCAGCTTCTAGATAGTTGAATTCACTTGGAAAATGAAGGCTTGAAGATATGTCTTTGTTCATCCTTTAGGAACGCCAATAGCCACCTTAATGGAGAAGGAAATGAGCTGATTGTATTTGGTCAGCAAAGGCACTCCATTGGTCATTTTCTAGAAGATTAATTGGTCCAAGAATTCGTCCAAATCCATGTGAAGGCTTTGGGGACGTCAAGGGGCAGCATTCTAGAAGGATAAATGCATTTTAGGCCACTTAAAGATGCATGCAGCAGCTAGGTACGTCCCTTGATTTAATTAGGCTCTTAAATGGATGTCTTTGGATGATTAATGAGCAGAATTTGATCTTGAACTTGATCAGCCTTACAAATGTGAAAAGAATGGCGTTGGAAGGGTCATATGGTGTGAACTAATTCAATCGAACAACCCTTGAATTTGTGCAGCAAATTTGAAACGTTTTTAATGTGTTTTGGGGAAGTCATTCGACCACCTTGGAGACTTGAAGGGCTGGTGACTCTTTGGCCGAATAGGTGTCTTTAGGGAGCCAAAATGAACAGCCAACATGCATGTTCCAGCCGTCCATGCACCCACCAAATACATGGATGTATTCAGCCAAGTACAATGCACCTAGGTGCATGTATCTCTTAATTGCTTTATGTACATTCGGCTGTACCTACAAAAGGGTATGAATGCATATTAAATCAAGCGAAATGAATTGAATAACAATTAATCACGTCCAAGACACATCAATAGTCACTTTGGACACATTAAACACACACTTAGCACACATACTAAATTCGGCAGCCCCCTATTTAAGTAGAAAAAAAATCTGCACATTGATTTTAATTTTAAAACATCTTAAAACATGTAATAAAAATGTAAAAAACTAATTTAGACTAGGACAAATTAATTTAGACACTAAATAAAATATTTAGACACATTAATGGGCTGTAGAAAAATAAATAAAATAAATATTTAATTTATTTTAAAGCATTAAATTTATGTAATCAGCTCAAAGAGCTGAAGTGAGCTCGAGTGATCTCAAATTGAGCTCAAATGAGCTAATCCAGCTCAATTTGGAAGTGCACCAAGTTGCGCACAAGTTCCACGGCACTTGGGCTCAATGACCCGAGCTCATCAGTTCGCAAAATGTTGGAGGCCTTGGGCGTGGCCGTATCACTCAGGTACCCTCTTGTTAGAACCAAACCACATATAGTGAATCCTAAGAGCTAACCCTAGGTAGAGCCGTACCAAACCCTAGTGGTCACCCATTTAGGTAATCTATTTTGGTTGTTTATTTTTCTTGTGCTAACGTGTTTTGTGTTGTTTATGTTTGCATTGCATTGCATCACATCATTCATAGAAAGGAGGTGTTGGTTCATATTCGATTGCTAAATAGAAGAGTTTGTCATAAGGAAATGGGTGATAAAGTGGATTATAATACGGTCGTTCGAACATAGTCCAGGTAAACAACGAGAGAAGACTGATAGTCCACAGAAGAATACAAGACTTTGCCCGAGGATTCAAGCCAACAAGGATTGTTCGAGAGTCATCATGTCTCAATTTTCTTAAAGAAGCTTATGAACATCGCGGAGGATAAGTGAGTACGGCCTGGACCAAGCAACAAAGAGCTAGAAGAGGCATCTATTGAGAAAGTTCACGGGACACGACCATAACATCTGGATACGAAGAAAAGGATTGGTGTGTTCACCTGGACTATGAGGACAAAGTCGCATATATAATCCATTTTATGTAAAGGAATTTATTTTCTAGAAAAGTTCTTCTAATGGAATTGAATTCATAATCAACGTCTCTCTTTCTTTTTGCATTCATTCCATGCATTCGCATTGCATTTCATGCATTTGCATTACATCATATCACATGCATTGAAATTTGTAGAAAGACCCTAATTAGGTAAAATTATTTCAGTTAACCTGGAAAACATGGAACGAAGATTGGAGAGATTAGAGTAAAGGCAAATACAGATGCAAGAGCAATTGGCCGAAATTCAACAGGATATATGAGATCAAATGAATATGATGTGCCAGTTAACCAGATTACTAGTCAGGGGGCTTGAAAAAAAATGAAAGGCTCGATGATCAACAATGGGAGAGATAATCTTATCTATTCCTCAGATTTTACTCCAATAGGCGTCTCGACCCAACCAGACGTGCATCCGCAAGGGGCACCCGTCATTATCAAACCCCAATGTCAGATTGATACCTCGGCACTGTTGAATTTCCCGAAGGGCTCAAGTTTTAACCCGAAGGATGATCGAGTCAAATCAGTTATTCTGGCAGAAACAAAGGAAAGGGGAGAGTGGACTTTAAAGGCCCCGAAGAGGAAGGATAAAGATGTGAATAATACGAGTGGGTATAACAATGGCCATTCAAAGTCGTTTATAGTAAACCAGCCAAAGAAGGCAGTTACCAGTTATCTGATCTCCCCAAAAGAAGAACTCAATCCAAAATCAAACTCAGAGAAACCCCAGTTCGCACCTATTCCAATGACGTATAGGGAGTTATACCCGAGCTTATTTGATATGCATGCTGTAGCTCCTCATTACCTGAAACCAATGCAACCCCCATACCCCAAATGGTATGATTCGAATGCTCAATATGAGTACCATGCCGGGATTACAGGACATTCAATAGAAAATTGCCTTACTTTCAAGAAGCTGGTTGAAAGATTCATCAAAATAGGAGTTATAAGATTCGATGATCCTCAGTGCGAGAAAATCCGTTACTCAACCATCTTTGTTAAAGGGATAACTATTGTGAGTACCATGATGAATGGGGCATGAGATCGTGGAGTACGTCAAGTTCGTGGCTCTAGTGCAAAAAACGATCTTTGGCGAATTTGAACATTAATGATATATTCGAAAAGAGAACCAGGGAATAGATTTTCCAAGCTTCTACCTTTATGTACTTGGGAATATTTTAAACAATGGGACTGTGAAGGGATCCCTGTATTTTAGAGCTAATCTAGAGCAATGTTCAAAACATGCTTGTTGCTTTAAGCCTAGAAGCAACAAGAATCTTTTTTTGAAATAGGATTGTGTCTGGAATTTTTATTTCAATAAGATGCATCTTTTTAAGCAAATATTTGTTATTCTTTACATTTCATACTATACATTATTTAATTTTTAGAATATTCTTTCATTCTTTATTCATGACCATACCATACAAATAATCATCCTTAGAATCATTTATTCTTTGAAATTTGCCTTCGTACCTACAATAGGTACCCAGATATCAATGAAATAAGCAACGTTGTTACTGACTCCCTTTTTGAATGAGATATGGGCCTAAGGGATCTAAGGACTTGGAAGATGACAGAGATCGTAGCCTATCTTTTGATTTGTTAAGGATGGTAGAACAAGATGAAAATAGACTCTACCTTGCAAAAGGTCAGTGGACGTTGCGAGATTAAGAATGTAACATCCCGAAATTGGGCCTAGTAGAATTGGGCCTATTAGGCCCTGAGCGTAGAAGCATTTTAGAATTTTTTTTGAGAATATGAGAATAGCATAATTGTGAGTTGGACTTAATGGGTAAGTCAATTTGGAAGTTTATGGTGTAACATCCTGTAATTCAGAATTTTATGTGTTGCATTATACCATGCGATAGGCTAGTTAAAAATATTAATTGTGTATGTTTAGGGGTCCTAAGAAGGCTTGGGGTTAAATTGGGCCTTAGCAAAATTTTTATGTTTAAGCACCTTAAAGAGAGAAGGTAAGTGGCAGCAATGCTTATGGAAATAAGTGAGTAATTTGCTAGCATAAGTGAGCATATGGCAAGGAGGTTGTGGCGTCAAGTGAAGAGCATGGAGGGAAGAGGTTCGAATCCCACCTAGTGCAAATTATTTTGAATAATTTTTGTGCTTCTTCCCAAAGTGTCGGCCATGGTGGTAATTATGGTAAGGGAGACTTTTTAATTATGGAAAGATGGCTAAAGAAATATGGTATGGAGGAAAGCAAGGGAAAATGAAGGAAAGAATCAAAAGAAAAAGGCAAGAGAAGGGAACATGTTGGCCTATTATGTGGGTGATGTTTTGGAAAGATTATTTTGGTCAACATTCATCCTCTTAGCAAAAGTGATACACGGTTTTGTGGGGTAAAGAGGGGGAGCCGAAATTCTTTAGGCATTTGGTAAATTTTTGGTGCATGAGAGGTTGTTTTCTTCTTAGCATTTTAGTGTCTTCTCTTCTAATTTTTCCCTCACTTGTCGAAACCCTAAAGACAATATTGTGCACCATTTTCCTTTGTTTTGGCCAAAACACTCAAGCAAATTGTGCATTTTCTTCTTTTTGTGTTGTTTTGCCGAATCACTAAATCCACTTAGTTCATTTTCTTTTGGTGATAGCCGAAACACCCTAATACCTCTTTGTCCATCACCTCTTTTCTTTTTTCACCTTTTCTTCAATCTTTCTCCTTTTCTCTTATACCGACATTTCTTTGTGGCCGAAACTCTTTGGTCTCTTTCTCTCCATTAACTGAATCTTGATCATCTTCTCTTCTTCATCTTGCAAGTTGGACATTTCTTCCTTGATTAAATTAGGTAAATGACTTTATTCTAATCTTTTCATTCTCTTTTCTCTCTAGCCGAATGAGTGTTCCTCATCATTTGGTTGTTTCATATTGTTTCTAAATCGAAATGGTGTTTTCCATACTCCCTCATATCTTAATCGTTATTTTTGTAGTGTAATAGTGGGAAAGCCGAATCTATTATCTTTAACTCATCCGTAGCCATAAGTACAATCGTTGGAAATCAGTTTTACCATCGTTAAGGGACTATATCGATTGTTCCTATTCACTCGTGGATCCTTTAGAAATAGTGGTAAGCCTACTCCTATCACTAAAACAACTACTTTCTCTCATAGTAGTTTTCTAATCGAGATTTTTCCTATGGAGGCAAGTGGAACTAATTTGAAAGGAAAGGCGTTAGTAGGAGACAAAAGGAATGAATTTGCAATTCCTACTCCTAAGTTCAAATGAAGGGCGATATCGGCAGTTCGATATTTTCCACCGGGTTATGGACCATCATCCGGTGAAAATAGACAAATCGTGGTTGTTCACGATATTAAGGGTAAGCGTTTCAATAGATCGTTTGATTTAGATTTAGATTAATAAAATCTCGTTTGTTGGATTAATCGACTGTAATGGTGATTTAGGTGCCGACGATCAAGAAGGATTAATCCTTACCGTAATCAGGTGTGTAATCTCACACCGAAATCCCGTAAATCTGTGATTTATCATCATGTTAGAAAATCGATCGATGTTTCCTATGAACTTAATAACGGTATTATGGTATAAATCGAGTGATTTGCTTAAACATCATTCATACTAAGATTTGACAAAAACGGAGTTAGTTTGTAGAATTACAAAAATGCCCTTATGGGTCAAATTACGAAAATACCTTCAATGGGCCGTTTTTATCAAAATGCCTTAACGGGCCAAATTGCTTAAATGCCTTTAAAGTGATGATTTACGAAAATGCCCATATGGGCCAATTTACGAAAATACTCCTATAGGCCAATTTACAAAAATGCCCCTATGGGCCGATTTAATAGAATGCCTTAATGGGCCTAATTACAAAGTTCTATGATGTGCCGATTCACCCTAATAAATTATTGGGTTAATGATTGTTGTACATATATGTGGATATTATGCTTTATTATGTATGTTGCATGTTACATATCGCATGGGTTGGGGAAAATGTATGAAGAGTAGTGTAGCCTGGTGGCATTGCCACAAAATATTCATTATAATGTTTACTTATGATTTTGGTGGCTTGACCCGAAAATACTATATGAAAGCGACTTTGATCAGCAATGATATCCGGTGGCTCAGCCACAAATATTATAAATGGGAACTTGTCTGCGAATTAGTGTGAGCGGCGGGGTGGGTTGACTTGATCCCCACAGGTGTGATTGGCTGGTCGAGGGTGTGATGGATGGATGGGTTGGGTTGCATTCATATCATTTTAATATTGTTATGTAAATGGGCTTAAGCCCAAGTTATTGCTAAATGGATTCAGGCCCAGTGGATAATGGTAAGGGGATTATACACTGAGTTCTAGTAACTCACCCCTTTTTCCTAAACCCTTGCAGGTAATGCTCAGTAATGTGGACTTGGGCCATGGATGACTCGGTGGAGGCCATACTTTAGAAATGGTGTTTCGAACTTTAGTAAATTTCCTTTTCCGTTTATTTCGTTGCTTTTACTATTTTGGATTTTAAAGTTGTAATAAGGCCTCTAGACTATTTTTATTTTGCTTTATGTTTGGGATGTTTTTATTATTTCACTTAAATTGTTTAAAAAGGGGATTTTTCTAAAATCATAAATAACGGTTTCCAAAGTTGATTAACAAAAGGATTTCATAAACACACTTGTACAAATAATTTAACTTGGAATATCTTTCAAATTACCAAAGTCATTTTCAAAAGTCACAGTTTTAAAATCACAAATTTGAAAATCAATTCTTCAATTAAACCTCTCGGGATTAGTAGTATTTCTAACCAAACTCATTTTCTTAACCATAACTAAATAAAACCTATTTTAGTTCGAATTACAAGGTTTTTACACGTCTTCCTTATGTGACATGTCAGATCTGGTCGTAATGTATGGGCCGGGTTTGGGGTGTTACATTTTATGGTATCAGAGCCCGATTGTAAAACTCAGCTGTGATTTGGGTTCAAAAGCGTTTTCCAAAGCTGTTTAAAATTTTAATTTATAAATGCATGTTCTAAAGGAAGTATGGCACCACGGGTATCCGGCACCAAGTCAAGTAAGTTTATGTTTTCATTTTATGATTATTATCGTATGACTGTAGAAATACTCTAGAACTTTTAGCTTTAGGAGCTGAAACTATAGAGATTGAGACCTTAGGATACATTTTGCGAAAACAACTTTACTTCCTATACTCCATAAAACATTGTTTAATAAACATTGAATAGTATACTGATTCATAATACTTGTAATCAGATTAAATCGATTTAGCAAACATGACCGCTAGAGGACGTGGACGCGGTAGACGCGACCGTAGTAGAGGTCGAAATGTTTGGGTTAGATCCTCAACATCGGGGCATAAGCCGAAAAGGGAGGTGCTGACATCGCCAGTGGCTGAGACGGAGGTTTTTGATGGAGCTGGAACGGGTATGCTGACTCAGCTAGTTAGGGAGGTATTGGAAGAGGTTAAAGGAATTCGGGAAACACTTCGAGTTGGGTGCGTGGATTGTAAGACGAAAAGAGATCGTGCTTTTCTAGGGCCGCAGTCTCGTTCTATGAAGCATACAAAGGCACGCCCAAACTTTTTGATTTGCGAATATTGCAAAAGGCGTCATCCGGGTGAATACTGGAGGAGATCAGGAGCATGCTTGAGATGCGGGTCTAAGGAGTATAAGGCTCGGGATTGTTCCATCACCATTAGGTCAGGTATGTCTTGGCTGAATGGGGTGTTTGAATGTAGAAAATCTTATGAATGCGTGATAAGTACTTTTTTGCTTCTATGGTTGGATATCTGGTTGAGTAAAGAGATTTCTAGATAATGTTAGAAGTGTATTAGTGTTTTGGGAATAAGAGTGCGTAGCGGTAGCGTGATAGAGTATTCGCTGTTAAACCATTGTTAGATAGTCGAAAATTTTGAGGACGAAATTTCTTTAAGGGGGTAGATTTGTAACATCCCGAAATTGGGCCTAGTAGAATTGGGCCTATTGGGCCCCGAGCGTAGAAGCATTTTAGAATTTTTTTTTGAGAATATGAGAATAGAATAATTTTGAGTTTGACTTAATGGGTAAGTCAATTTGGAAGTTTATGGTATAACATCCTGAAATTCAGAATTTTATGTGTTGCATTATACCATGCGATAGGCTAGTTAAAAATATTAATTGTGTATGTTTAGGGGTCCTAAGAAGGCTTGGGGTTAAATTGGGCCTTAGAAATTTTTTTATATTTAAGCACCTTAAGGAGAGAAGGTAAGTGACAGCAATGCTTATAGAAATAAGTGAGTAATTTGCTAGCATAAGTGAGCATATGGCAAGGAGGTTGTGGCGTCAAGTGAAGAGCATGGAGGGAAGAGGTTCGAATCCCACCTAGTGCAAATTATTTTGAATAATTTTTGTGCTTCTTCCCAAAGTGTCGGCCATGGTGGTAATTATGGTAAGGGAGACTTTTTAATTATGGAAAGATGGCTAAAGAAATATGGTATGGAGGAAAGCAAGGGAAAATGAAGGAAAGAATCAAAAGAAAAAGGCAAGAGAAGGGAACATGTTGGCCTATTATGTGGGTGATGTTTTGGAAAGATTATTTTGGTCAACATTCATCCTCTTAGCAAAAGTGATACACGGTTTTGTGGGGTAAAGAGGGAGAGCCGAAATTCTTTAGGCATTTGGTAAATTTTTGGTGCATGAGAGGTTGTTTTCTTCTTAGCATTTTAGTGCCTTCTCTTCCAATTTTTCCCTCACTTGCCGAAACCCTAAAGCCAATATTGTGCACCATTTTCCTTTATTTTGGCTGAAACACTCAAGCAAATTGTGCATTTTCTTCTTTTTGTGTTGTTTTGCCGAATCACTAAATCCATTTGGTTCATTTTCTTTTGGTGATAGCCGAAACACCCTAATACCTCTTTGTCCATCACCTCCTTTCTTTTTTTCACCTTTTCTTCAATCTTTCTCCTTTTCTCTTATACTGACATTTCTTTGTGGCCGAAACTCTTTGGTCTCTTTCTCTCCATTAACCGAATCTTGATCATCTTCTCTTCTTCATCTTGCAAGTTGGACATTTCTTCCTTGATTAAATCGGGTAAATGAATTTATTCTAATCTTTGTATTCTCTTTTCTCTCTAGCCGAATGAGTGTTCCTCATCATTTGGTTGTTTCATATTGTTTCTAAACCGAAATGGTGTTTTCCATACTCCCTCATATCTTAATCATTATTTTTGTAGTGTAATAGTGGGAAAGCCGAATCTATTATCTTTGACTCATCCGTAGCCATAAGTACAATCGTTGGAAATCGGTTTTACCATCGTTAAGGGACTATATCGATCGTTCCTATTCACTCGTGGATCCTTCGGAAATAGTGGTAAGCCTACTCCTATCACTAAAACAACTACTTTCTCTCATAGTAGTTTTCTAATCGAGATTTTTCCTATGGAGGCAAGTGGAACCGATTTGAAAGGAAAGGCGTTAGTAGGAGACAAAAGGAGTGGATTTGCAATTCCTACTCCTAAGTTTAAACGAAGGGCGGTATCGACGGTTCAATATTTTCCACCGGGTTGTGGACCATCATTCGGTGAAAATAGACAAATCGTGGTTGTTCACGATATTAAGGGTAAGCGTTTCAATAGATCATTTGATTTAGATTTAGATTAATAAAATCTTGTTTGTTGGATTAATCGAGTGTAATGGTGATTTATTGCCGGCGATCAAGAAGGATTAATCTCACCGTAATCAGTGTGTAATCTCACACCGAAATCCCGTAAATCTGTGATTTATCATCATGTTAGAAAATCGATCGATGTTTCTTATGAACTTAATAACGGTATTATGGTATAAATCGAGTGATTTGCTTAAACATCGTTCATACTAAGATTTGACAAAAACAGAGTTAGTTTGTAGAATTACGAAAATGCCCTTATGGGTCAAATTACGAAAATACCCTCAATGGGCCGTTTTTATCAAAATGCCTTAATGGGCCAAATTGCTTAAATGCCTTTAAAGTGCTAATTTACGAAAATGCCCATATGGGTCGATTTACGAAAATGCTCCTATAGGCCAATTTACGAAAATGCCCCTATGGGCCGATTTAATAGAATGCCTTAATGGGCCTAATTACAAAGTTCTATGATGTGCCGATTCACCCTAATAAATTATTGGGTTAATGATTGTTGTACATATATGTGGATATTATGCTTTATTATATATGTTGCATGTTACATATCGCATGGGTTGGGGAAAATGTATGAAGAGCAGTGTAGCCTGGTGGCATTGCCACAAAATATTCATTATAATGTTTACTTATGATTTCAGTGGCTTGACCCCGAAAATACTATATGAAAGCAGCTTGACTGCAGTGATACCCCGGTGGCTCTGCCACAAATATTATAAATGGGAACTTGCCTGCGAATTGGTGTGAGCGGCGGGGTGGGTTGACTTGATCCCCACAGGTGTGATTGGCTGGTCGGGGGTGTGATGGATGGATGGGTTGGGTTGCATTCATATCATTTTAATATTGTTATGTAAATGGGCTTAAGCCCAAGTTATTGCTAAATGGATTCAAGCCCAGTGGATAATGGTAAGGGGATTATACACTGAGTTCTAGTAACTCACCCCTTTTTCCTTAACCCTTGCAGGTAATGCTCAGTAATGTGGACTTGGGCCATGGATGACTCGGTGGAGGCCATACTTTAGAAATGGTGTTTCGAACTTTAGTAAATTTCCTTTTCCATTTATTTCGTTGCTTTTACTATTTTGGATTTTAAAGTTGTAATAAGGCCTTTGGACTATTTTTATTTTGCTTTATGTTTGGGATGTTTTTATTATTTCACTTAAATTGTTTAAAAAGGGGATTTTTCTAAAATCATAAATAATGGTTTCCAAAGTTGATTAACAAATGGATTTCATAAACACACTTGTACAAATAATTTAACTTGGAATATCTTTCAAATTACCAAAGTCATTTTCAAAAGTCACAGTTTTAAAATCACAAATTTGAAAATCGATTCTTCAATTAAACCTCTCGGGATTAGTAGTATTTCTAACCAAACTCGTTTTCTTAACCATAACTAAATAAAACCTATTTTAGTTCGAATTACAAGGTTTTTACACGTCTTCCTTATTGACATGTCAGATCTGGTCGTAACATATGGGCTGGGTTTGGGGTGTTACAAAGAAGGGGCAAATATCGAAGCATAATTCACCACAAGGCAAGGCATCATTGAGCTATTTTCAAGAATTTAAGATTTTTTGCACGATCATATCAAGGCATGCTAGGCTACTGAAACGTGGGTATGCTATTAGGATTGGTGTTTAAAGAACCCATGCTAATGGTTCTACAATAGTCAGGCTAATCATGAGGATAAGGCTACTGGTCTACCCAGAAAGGGAAATTGCATCAAATGCCAAATTAAGGAAGAAAAGACTTATGTGCCTCCTCCATTTTTTCTATATGTGGGGCATAGATGTTATGGGGCCGATCTCGTCAAAAGCATCTAGCGGACACCAATTCATCTTTGTGATTGTCAAATACTTCATGAAGAGGGTGAAAGTTGCTTCATATGCCAAAGTTGCAAAGTCAACAGTCATCAAATTCAAATACAAATCCGAATCCAAATTCAAATTCAAATCCAAATCCAAATCCAAATCCAAATCCAAATCCAAATTTGAATTTAAATTCAAATTCGAATTCAAATTCAAATTCAAAAAAAAGTGGCAATAAAGAATATCAGTAAGAAACATAATTGCACAATGTCAAAGATTTACGGTCTGTTCAAAGATCAGACACCATATCAGTGTAGCAAAGGCAGCCAAAAAAAAACCATTCAAATTTTTTTGAAAAATGACTGAGACTTGTAAAGGTTGGCATAAGTTACCATTTACCCTCTAGGTTTTCTTGAACGTTGGCCAGGAACTTCGTCGGGGCAACACATTTCTCATTGGTTTCGCCCATTGAAGTTGAAATCCCTTTTTTCTGAGTTTTATTAGAAATGAAGTTGGATGAGGTAGAATGGATTTCATCCCGATATGACCAGTTGAAGAGAAAAGGTTAAAAGCTATCTGTCACGGTCAGATGATGCGAGATTACAACAAATAGGTTCGCCCTAGAAAATTTCATGATAGGGCTTTGAAGAAGATTTTTCCCATGCAAAAGGGACTTCAGAAGAACATGGATGCCAAGCTGGGAAAGACCTTATGCAGCAAAGAAGGTTTGTTCTGGGGAAGCATAGATATTGTCTGAGATAGATGGCAAGGACCTGCGGTGAATTCAGATTCAATAAAAAGTTTTCTAAGGAGAAAAACACACACAAAAAAAGGGAAAAGAAAGAAAAAGAAGAAAAGGAGAGGCCAAGGCGAAAACCCGCAAAGGGTGCCTTGAGACCAAAGGGGATTTGAGTTGAAAACCCGAAAAGGGTAGCTCAAATTTTGATCGAAAGTAAGGCATACAGTAGTCTTGCTATTCTTGAATTAATGATGAAGAAGTACGCTGCGTCTTGGGGCATCGACAAAGTACTACGGATCCCCTAAACATATATTGAGCTTAAAATGGTCCTCAAGAAGTTGGAACAGAGAAGCTCAGGCTGTGATATCTGGGGTACCTAGTTTCCATTTTGTCCATTTCAAAATTGTTATTTGGATTATCTTATTCTTTTCAAAGAATGCTCCCAATAAAATTTCTTTACATTTGCTATCTTGAATTAACTTATTTGTTTCAAGCTATGCTCCAAATTAATTTCCTTCTTGTCCATGGTTATGATCTGTTTTAGGCATTTTGCATTGAAATAACGATTAGTGGACTAATAACACTTTCACAAAAGAAGTTTCACATATTACTCTAGGAACTTCTAAATAATACAAGAACCTGAAATAGGATTATTGTTCAAAATTCACCAAGCTTAAGGGTCAGAAATATTTGAGTCCATATTAAGGTTATCTCTTTGGATTTTTGTCAAAAATGGTTGTTGAACAAAATGACAAGATATTGCGTCAGTGATACAATCTTGACGAAAAATGGGCATTGTTAACCCAAGTGCAAAAGGGGAATCATTCTCGAAAAAATGATATTCTGCATCCATGCAAATATCATGCATACACATTTGGTTAGGTTACCTGAGGAGTGATCATTTGATTGAACAAGTTACAGCCCTCTACCCCTGAGTTGCGGTGGTACGGATGGAAAATGATACGAGTCCTGTACCCTTGAATAGCAATGGGATGGATTGAAAAAGAAAAAAATCCTACATTTTAGAGTCGCAGTGGGATGGATTCAGATCTTATACCCTTAAGTCGCAATAAGATGAACCCTGAAGTTACAGTGGGGCAAACCTGTTGAGCAAGATACAATTGTTTTATCAGGTTTTCTGTCAAGAATACCAGCTGAACAAGATGGCGGCATAATACGTCAGTGATAAAGCCCGGATAAACAATGAGCGATGACAACCTTAAACTTTTAAAAAGATATCAGTCTCATGACATTCTGCATTCATACAAATGTCATCCATAAGACACATCTATTTAGGGGCATTTGATTCATTCCGATCATTGCATCCTAATCTTTGTAAAAAGACCATTCTCATGACACTCTGCAATATATTTAGTTAGAAGCATTAGACTCATTCTGATCATTGCATCCTAACCATTTTGCATAAGCATAAACACAAAACTGATTTTACAAGATAGGTCCCCTAGAGGACGTTGTCGCAACATCAGTGAATTCAAAGATCTTGCCTTCCTAAGTGAAGCGGATCGAACATAGCAGATTTGGCAATCCTAAAGTTGCAGGAGCAGATCGAAGACATCAGATCTTGTCTCCCTGAGTTTGCAGTGGAGCAGATTGAAGATAGCAAATCTGGCAATCCTGAAGTTGTAGGAGAGCGATTAAAGATAGCAGATCCGGCAATCACGAAGTTGCAGGGAGCGAGATCAAAGACATCGAGATCTTGTTTCCTTGAGTTTGCAAAGTGGGAGCAGATTGAAGATAGCAAACTGGAAATCCTGCGATTGCGGGGAGCAGATTAAAGATAGCGATCGGCAATCCACGAAATTGCGAGGAGTAGATCAAAGACATCAGATCTTGTCTCCCTGAGTTTGCAGTGGAGCAGATTGAAGATAGCAAATCTGGCAATCCTGAAGTTGTATGAGCAGATTAAAGATAGCAGATCTGGCAATCCTGAAGTTGCAGGAGCAGATCGAAGACATCAGATCTTGTCTCCCTGAGTTTGCAGTGGAGCAGATCAAAGATAACAGATCTGGCAATCCTGAAGTTGCAGGAGCAGATCGAAGACATCAGATCTTGTCTCCCTGAGTTTGCAGTGGAAGCGATTGAAGATAGCGATCCGGTAATCACGAAGTTGCGGGAGCGGATCGAAGACATCGATCTTGTTTCCACGAGTTTTCTGATGGAGCAGATTGAAGATAGCAGATCTTGCCTTCCTGAGCGAAGGGGGTCGAAGATACCAGTCTGGCGTCCCTGAGTTTGTAGTGGAGCATATTGAAAATAGCAGATCTTGCCTTCCTGAGCAAAGCGGATCGAAGATACGATCGGCATCCACGAGTTTTCAAAGTGGATCAGATTGAAAATAGCAGATCTTGCCTTCCTGAGCAAAGTGGATCGAAGATACCAGTCTGGCGTCCCTGAGTTTGCAGTGGAGCAGATTGAAAATAGCAGATCTTGCCTTCCTGAGTGAAGCGGATCAAAGATACAAATCTTATCACCCCGAAGTCCCAGTGGAGTAGGTTGAGGCTACAAATCCCTTCTCCCTGAGGTTATTGAGGGTCAACCTTTATTTCTGAGAAGTTTCAGTGAGAAGATCGAAACTACAAATCTCTTCTCTTTGGATTCTTATCACCTCGAAGTCCCAGTGGAGCAGGTTGAGGCTACAAATCCCTTCTCCCTGAGGTTATTGAGGGTCAACCTTTATTTTCGAGAAGTTTCAGTGAAAAGATCGAAACTACAAATCTCTTCTATCTGGATTCTTATCACCTCTAAGTCCTAGTGGAGCAGGTCGAAGCTACAAATCTCTCCTCCCTGAGTGTATTGAGGATCAACCTTTATTTTCGAGAAGTTTCAGTAGGAAGATCGAAGCTACGAATCTCTTCTCCCTGAATTTTCATCTCCTTGAAGTTCCAGTGGAGTAGATGGAAACTACAAATCTCTTCTCCCTGAGTTTACAATGAGGACCAATCCGTATTTCTTTGAAGTTTCAGCAGAGAAGATGAAAACTACGAATCTCTTCTCTCTGAATTTCTATCTCCTTGAAGTTTCAGTGGAGTAGATCGAAACTACAAATCTCTTCTCCCTGAAATTACATTGGAGCAGACCGAAGCGCTAGTTCCTATGCCCCTGAAGATGCAGCAGGATGGAACGAAGCTACTCAAAGAAGAAAAGCACTAAAAGAGGTCAAGATTTGGCAAGACTGGGCAAAATTGGCCCTTTTTGAAGTCTTTTCTCTATTCTCGTTACACGACAATGAGCAAAAAGGGGCAGCTGTAAATGGCCCAATTTGCCCGGGCCCAAAATACCAATAGAAAAAAATAAACAGAAATTATAACACCAGAATAAAAATCCCAATCCAATTACAGTCCAAGTCTTTTTTCATATATAAGCCCGAATTATAAAAACATAACCCAATACTAAACTTAGCACAAATCAAACCCGGATTAGCCCCAAGCCCTAGCCCAAAACATTTTTGACAGAAAACCTTAGGGCTAGCTTCAGGCGCCGTAAGCTTCTACCAGCGCACCTTCGTACGATTGCCGTACGCCACGTCACCATCACCGTACATCAACAGTTGTACCTGCAACAACCCATGCAAGCAAAGTGTAACACCCCAAACCAGGTCTATGCGTTAAGACGAGATTTGGTTTGTCACACCGAACGAACATCCAAAATTCTCTAATGATTTAAGTAAAACAGTAATGCAAAACCTTTAGAAATAAGGTTTAATAAAAACTAAGTACAATGATTATGAATTAAGAAAAATACTTGTTTGAAATCTTATATATATTAGTCAAAACCTTAACGTAGTTTTAGAAGAATTTGAAAGAAATTGAAAAATAATTTAGGTGTCCAAAATTGTTATAAAACACAATATTTTTAAGAAAACTTTATAGATTTAACATAAGCCCATATTAAGAGTCTTAAAATAATATTAAATCCATCCACACATAAAAATCCATAAAAACATAATTAGAGGCCTTATTACATCATACCCAAAATAGTAATTAAAATAAGTAACTTAAATAAAGTTCATAGTTTATAAAACCCAAGCTCGTAGTATGGCCTCCACCAAGTCATCCCGGCCCAAGTCCACATCAATTTCCATTACACGATATGGATAATAAACGGGGTGAGTTACAAAGAACTCGATGTGTAACTCACTTACCACCATTATTGGGCGGACCATCAAGGCATTAATTTGGGCTTGAGCCCAATTACAAATTTTAACAATATAAAATGAAATAAAATATATAAAATGCATGTAAAATGAATTTCCCAACCAAGCCTAATTTCCATCCGCTACACACCCCGTACCAACCAAAGACACACTGTGGGGATCAAGTCAACCCACCCCGCCAAACACACCAATCGTAGGCATTTAGCCTTTTAAATAATATTGTAGTGCACTCACAGAACTAGATTGTGACATAGTCACCGAACTAGAGGCATTAAGCCAAATTTGTGGCAGAGCCACCGAACTAGATTCATGGCCACAGGTCTTACTTCTCTTCATCATGTATCCCATCCCATGCAATTATGTATGAATAACAAACTTTAATCATAAATAATTTATCAAGTAATCCATAATACAAATGAGTTTTTAATTAAACTTTTCATTTGGGTCCATTAAACAAAATAGTATTTAGCCCATTTAGCAATCTAGCGAACTTAGGCCCAAATGTCGAACTAGAAGGTTTTTGGCCCATTTAGCGATCTTGCAGTCTTTTGACCCAATTTACCGATCTAGCAGTTTTTCGGCCCAATTTAACAATCTAGCAGTTTTTCGGCCCAATTTAACAATCTAGCAGTTTTTCGGCCCAATTTAACAATCTAGCAGTTTTTTCGGCTCAATTTATCGATCTAGCAATATTTCGGCTCAATTTATCGATCTAGCAATTTTTCCGACTTTAACCGTTTTCATGCATTTACACAAAAGTGTTAATTATCACATAATTTTCGATTTTGCCATTTTTACGATTTATCAAAATACTTACTGTTTAGTATCTAACCCGAAAGATAAGTGTGAAGTTACACACCTGGTTATAGTGAGAACTAGACTTTCCCGCTCGTCAACACCTAAACGTATCACTATAATTAGAACACTATAATTTATTAATGAAACCGATCTAAAAATAACGATCTAAAATTTTACCCTCGGGTTTTTGAACTACTTCTACTTGCGGTTTCTCCCCGATTGATGGTTCGTTAACCGAATCAAATCCACGAACAAATAATGGTTCGGGAGTACGAACGACTTCGAACAGTTGATTCTCCTCGGATGAACGTCCACAACCCGGTGGAAAATCCGGATTCTTTGAAATGATCCTTTGCTTAAACTTAGGGGAATAACGGAACCACCCTCTCTCCGAACACTATTCACCGCCCTTTTCTTCCCTATTTTGATTGTCTTCAAAGATAAAAGATCGTTAATCCAATCTAATATTACATCGAAATATGACTAAGGGTTTAAGGGTGAAATTTGCTTGCCACAAAGATCCTTGTTCCAAAAATGAGAGTCAACCAAAACGTTCCCTTAACACCTTAAATCGATTCCAACGTTCTATGTTACTTACGAACACTTGATTTACGATCTTCTCGTTATCGCACTAAAGTACAACAAATAAAAACGTTAATAGAATGAACGTTTATTTCGATCTAAGAAAGCCTTTATACCACTATCAAGATTCGGCCATGACAACTATTAACTAACATGAACTAAAAAGAATTCTTACCTATTGTCCACGGTTGAAAAGAGACGATTGAGAAAGATGTTTATGAATAGAAAAAGATTCGGCTATGATTAACCAAAGAAAAGAGAAAATGGTTCGGCTATGGCTCACTAACATTCGGCCATGAGAAAATTAATGGAGAAGGTATGAGTGAAAAGAAATAAAATATAAGAGAAGGGATGATGATGATGTTTCGGTTTTCAAAGAGGAGAAAAGAGAAAGAAAAAGATGTGCTTAGGAGCAAAGTACATTCGGCAATGGAGAAAGAGAACAAAAAGAAAGGAACGACCTTTTTGGTACTAGCAATTTCCGCACTATGAAGAGGCACAAAAGAATACTAAAGTGATGAGTAAAAATGACCAAATGGTCAAAAGAATTAGGCTTACCAAAAGATCAAATTCGGCCAAAGGAAAAGAGGTTGAAAAGAGAATTGCAATCCTTTGCACAAAATGCTAGGAATGACCAAAACAAACTCCTAATCCTAGCCAACTACTAGCATATTCGGCCAACCCCCCCTAGACCACATTGCCGTCCAAATTCATGGTCAAATGGCCATGAATTAGTTTCCAAAACCTTTTCCTTGATACTTGCCTTATGTCCCCTTATCTTTCCAAATTTTCTTGATTCCATACTATAAGTTAGCTATTTCCTTATTCCTTTAGTCTACTTACCAAAAATGAAAAGTCCAACTTTACCATATCTATTGCTTGGACGACACTTGCTATACAAGTGCAAAAATAAAAGTTGTCTAAATGCTATACAAGGGATTCGAACCACTCCCCTCATGCAATATCTCATGCGCCAACACCACCTTGCCATTTACTCATCTTATGCTACTTTTTAACACTTAATTTAACTTAAGTGTCAATGCCACTTGCTCCACTTCAATAAATTCTCAAACTAAAAATTATTCCATGCCGAATAATTTTATACTCTTCTTCGAGGACTATAATAGGCACGAAAAGAAATAAGAAAATTTTCCTTCATAATCTAAACACCAAAACATGCAATAAATCGATACTTGAATTTTAGGGTGTTACAACTCTACCCTCCTTAAAGAAAATTTCGTCCTCGAAATTTACCTGGCTGAAAAAGGTGAGGGTATTGTTGCCGAATTGCATCTTCAGGCTCCCACGTAGCTTCCTCCACTCCGTGATTACGCCATAAAACCTTGACCAACGGCACGGTTTTCTTTCTTAACACCTTAGCATCTCGGTCTAAGATTTCCACTGGTTCCTCCTCAAAAGACAAATCTGAATTCAACTCCACTTCTTCTACCAGGTACTATGTGCGAAGGATCCGATCTATAGCGCCTCAAAGATGGAAACATGAAAAACATTATGAATCGACTCAACTCGAGAGGTAATTCGATCGATAGGCCTTTGGACCAACACGCTTCACCACACGATATGGTCCAATGTATCTAGGACTCAACTTGCCCTTCTTCCCAAAACACGAAAATCTTCTTCCAAGGTGAGACCTTCAAGAAAACTTGATCCCCACAGCATACTTGATACTTCTACGCTTCGGATCAGTATCGACTTTTCTCTATCAAAGCTTCCTTTAACCGTGCTCGAATAGCTTTTACTTTTTCTTCCGTTTGAGAGATCACTCGGGACCTAACATCCATCGTTAGCCCAATTCGGTCCAACAACTAGAGAGAACACACCTACGACCATATAATGCCTCGTAGGGTGCCATCTAAATGCTAGATCGATAGCTATTGTTGTAAGCAAATTACGCCAATGGTAGAAAATCCTCCCAACTACCTTTGAAGTCGATTACACATCCCCTTAACATGTCTTCCGAATCCGAATTACTCTTTTCGATTGACCATCGGTGAGGATGAAAAGCCGTCTTGAAGTTTAGCTTTGTTCCCAAAGCTTCATGCAAAGCTTTCCAAAACCGTGGCGTAAACCTAGGATCCCTATCGATATAATGAACACGGGTACCCCATGCAACCTCACGATTTCGGATCGTGCGACTTAGCCAACTTCGTAACGAGTAATCCGTGCATTTAACTGGTAGAAAATGAGCAATCTTCGTCAAACGATCAACAATTACCCAAAATGAATTTTTCTTAGTAGGTGTTAAAGGTAACCCACTAACAAAATCCATTGTTATCCGCTCCCATTTCCAAAGAGGAATCTTTACACGGTTGTAATAATCTCGACGGCAATTGATGCTCCGCCTTCACTTGGCGACAAGTTAAACATTTTCCCACAAATTCGAAATCTCACGCTTCAACCACGGCCACCAATATTGTTCACAAAGATCCCGATACATCTTATTTCCTCGGGGTGCATAGCATAAGGGCTACTATGCGCCTCCCGTAGAATCATTTGTCTTAGATCGAGTCCTTAGGCATACAAACTCTCCCACGAAAACATAACACACCTTAGCGTTTATGCTAAAATCCTCTATTCCACCATTTTCAACTTGTTGAATTAAAAGTCCCAACTTCTTATCGATATCTGTTTTTCCTTGATTTGCTCTAACCACGGAGAGGCTTCACTGAAGTTACGCTATCGACTACCATCCTCGTACAAACTCAAATGGGCAAACATTATTCTCAAATCGAGATACCACCTTACGACTTAACGTGTGCGCTACCACATTAGCTTTTCCAGGATGATACTCGATTGAGAAATCATAGTCCTTTAACACTCCACCCATCTTCGTTGTCTCAAGTTTAATTCCTTACGAGTAAGAAGATACTTAAGACTCTTGTGATCCGTATAGATGATAGACTTTTCACCGTAGAGGTAATGCCTCCAAATCTTTAGAGCAACACACTCGCCGCTAACTCCAAGTCATGAGTAGGGTAGTTTACTTCGTGCGGTCTCGGTGACGAGAAGCATAAGCCACCACTTTCCCACTTTGCATCAATACACATCCTAAGCCCGTGTGTGACGCATCGCGATAAACTATAAACTCCTTTCCACCTCAAAGTTGAATCGAAGATGGCGCTTGTTAAAATCTTCTTCAATTTCTTGAAACTTTCTTTCTTGCATTTGTTTATCGGTCCATATATATGGTACTCCCTTCCGCAATAGCTTAGTTAAGGGTGCAAAGCAATCAACGAAAACCCCCTCAACAAAGCGTCTATAGTAACCAGTCAAACCCAAGAAAACTCGAATCTCGCCATCGACTTTGGTGGTTTCAATCCAATCTGACCTCAATCTTCCGAGGATCCACCCTTATTCCTTTGGTGATACCACATGACCCAAGAAAGTCACTTCCCTTAACGAATTCACATTTCGAATTTGGCATCTGATTGATTATTTGAAGTAAGCGCAATACAATTCGCAAATGCGAGTCATGCTCCTCTTCATTCCTTGAATATACCGAATGTCATCTATGAACACCACCACAAACCGGTCTAAATATGGTTGAAAGACCCGGTTCATCATATCCATAAATGCAATTGGTGCATTGGTCAACCCAAACGGCATCACCAAAAACTCATAATGTCCATAACGAGTTCAAAAGCCGTATTGTGAATATCCGCTTCTTTCACCTTAAGTGGTGATAACCCGATCTCAAATCAATTTTGGAGAAAGCGAAGCTCCCTTCATTTGATCAAACGGTCATCAATTCTTGGCGAGAGGATACCTATTCTTGATCGTCAATTTATTTAATTGCACGTAGTCAATACACATACGCATTGACCCATCTTTCTTCTTAACAAACAAAACCGGTGCTCCCACGGAGACACACTCGGTCGAATAAAACCCCGATCCAACAATTCTTGAATTTGAGCTTTAAGCTCCGCCAACTCCTTCGGTGCCATTCTATAAGGAGCAATGGACACTTTGGGCTATTCGGGCAAGAGCTCAATACCAAATTCCACTTCCGATCGGAGGTATGCGGGGAAGTTCTTCTTGAAATACATCGGAAATTCCTTCTTTGTTCTCACATCTTCCATCGACAACTCTTTGGCATCTAAAGCACTAATAAAAGCTAGAAATGCTCCATACCCTTCCGCATAAACTTTTACGCCTTTAATGCGAGATACCACATTTGCCAAGTAATTCCTTCGTTCGCCTATCATAACTATTTCTTTATCCTCCACCGTCCTTATTGACATCCGCTTTTGGCACAATCCATTTTCGCCGGTGCTTAACCAACCAATCCATGCCCAAAATGATATCGAACTCGCCGAAAGGCAATTCCATCAAATTCGCCAAAAATATTTCTCCTTGAATTTCTAAGGGCACATATCTAAGCAGTTTATTTACCAATACCAATTGTCCTAAAGGACTAATTACCTTCATCTCACTATCGGAAATTTGAGTCTAAATTCAAGTTTCGGATATAGTGCTAGCAACATACGAATGGGTAGAACCAATATCTATCAAATCAATAACAGTACATCAAAGATGAAGAACGTACGATTATCACATCAGTGCATTGCCATCCTCACGGCGTCTAAGCGCATATACCAATCTCGGTGTCTTGCATCTGTGTTGCCTCTAGGACCATTGCCTCGACCCGCTGCACCTTGACCATGTCCAGCCCCATTACCACCACGACCTGGTCCACGACCTCTCGGTGGTTGCTAAATTCCTCTTGCCGGTGGTGCATCGGTATTACGAGCTTCACGAGTTGTATCCATTCGGCGAGGGCAATTCCTATATTGATGATCCATCGACCCGCATTTATAGCAAGCACCCGTTTTCTTCAAAGACTCTCCGAATGCCTTTTCCCATAATCGGCACAATCTCGACTACGATTCACGATTCTGGTGTTCTACCTTGAGTGGTTCATCATTCGAGGCCTCTTGAAACCTTCTTGAAGAACCCGAATACTTCATATCTCTCTTGCCTCTAGCTCGTTCCCGATTCGCCGTTCCGAGTTCTTAGCCTCTTCGGCTATCTTGGCCTTTTCCACAAGCGTGGCAAAAGTTCTAACTTATTGTGGGGCTATTAAAACCCGCAATTCATCGTTCAAGCCATCCTCAAAAGCGTACACAATGCTCATGATCCGTTGCCACTATTGTTCGAGCATAGCGACTCAAGCGCAAAAACTCGACTTCATATCTTTGCCCTTTGTCTTATTCCCTTGGACCAGATTCGGGAATTCCTTCCTTCCGGCATCAACATAACTCGTTCCTACATATTTCCCTTGGAAGGAAACTTTAAAGAATTCCCAATTAACTAATGCGACTTGATTGCCTTCTCGGATGATAAGCCACCATTGGTATGCGCCGTCCCTTAACAAGGACACCGCTCCTTAGTTTTTGTTCCACCGTGCACTCAAGATCGTCCATAATTCGCTCCACTTTGCCTCAAGCCAATATTCAGCGACATTTGGAGCTACACTGAGACACCTCTCGAAAACCTCGGCACCACTTGATTTCAATCGTTCGATATCGACCCACGAGTGTTGGCCCAGTTCTAGCTCCAGCGACCCTTTCAAGGACTCGCAGCATTGCTCGCGTCACCGCATTATCTTCTTCCATATGATCATGTGATCCCGTCTCACTTTCGAGTGACGCAGGTGCATCCATTTCCGGCATATGATCCGGCGCTTCAGTTGTGCCTCTAACACCTCGTCCTCTACCACGGCCACGTCTATCGCGTCCACGACCACGTCCTCTAGTGCTCATAGTAGTGATTTAATCGATTAAGAGTTTTATGAATCAGAATACTATTTCAGTGTTTATTAACGATGTTTTATGATATAAAAGAGATAGAGTTGTTTCCGCAATCATATCCTTATTGTCTCAATCTCTACAGTTTCAACACCTAAAACTAGAAGTTCTAGAGTGTTTCTTATGATCATATCACAATGATAATAAACAATCAATATCTGAGATACTTACTTGACTTGCGCGGGATGCTCATGGTGCCATACTACCTTTAAATCAAAAAGTCTAGAAATTTGAGTTGTTTCTCAAACAAATATCTTTGTTGAACCCAAACCACAGCCCGAGTTTTGAAACTAGCTCGATACCATTAAATGTAACACCCCAAACCAGTCTATGCGTTAAGGCGAGATTTGGTTTGTCACAAAAACGAACATCCAAAATTCTCTAATGATTTAAGTAAAACAGTAATGCAAAACCTTTAGAAATAAGGTTTAAAAAAACTAAGTACAATGATTATGAATTAAGAAAAATACTTGTTTGAAATCTTATATATATTAGTCAAAACCTTAACGTAGTTTTAGAAGAATTTGAAAGAAATTGAAAAATAATTTAGGTGTCCAAAATTGTTATAAAACACAATATTTTTAAGAAAACTTTATAGATTTAACATAAGCCCATATTAAGAGTCTTAAAATAATATTAAATCCATCCACACATAAAAATCCATAAAAACATAATTAGAGGCCTTATTACATCATACCCAAAATAGTAATTAAAATAAGTAACTTAAATAAAGTTCATAGTTTATAAAACCCAAGCTCGTAGTATGGCCTCCACCAAGTCATCCCCAGCCCAAGTCCACATCAATTTCCATTACCCGAGATGGATAATAAAGCGGGGTGAGTTACAAAGAACTCGATGTGTAACTCACTTACCACCATTATTGGGCGGACCATCAAGGCATTAATTTGGGCTTGAGCCCAATTACAAATTTTAACAATATAAAATGAAATAAAATATATAAAATGCATGTAAAATGAATTTCCCAACCAAGCCTAATTTCCATCCGCTACACACCCCGTACCAACCCAACACACTGTGGGGATCAAGTCAACCCACCCCGCCAAACACACCAATCGTAGGCATTTAGCCTTTTAAATAATATTGTAGTGCACTCACAGAACTAGATTGTGACATAGTCACCGAACTAGAGGCATTAAGCCAAATTTGTGTGCGAGCCACCGAACTAGATTCATGGCCACAGGCCTTACTTCTCTTCATCATGTATCCCATCCCATGCAATTATGTATGAATAACAAACTTTAATCATAAATAATTTATCAAGTAATCCATAATACAAATGAGTTTTTAATTAAACTTTTCATTTGGGTCCATTAAACAAAATAGTATTTAGCCCATTTAGTAATCTAGCGAACTTAGGCCCAAATGTCGAACTAGAAGGTTTTTGGCCCATTTAGCGATCTTGCAGTCTTTTGACCCAATTTACCGATCTAGCAGTTTTTCGGCACAATTTAACAATCTAGCAGTTTTTCGGCCCAATTTAACAATCTAGCAGTTTTTCGGCCCAATTTAACAATCTAGCAGTTTTTTCGGCTCAATTTATCGATCTAGCAATTTTTCGGCTCAATTTATCGATCTAGCAATATTTTGGCTCAATTTATCGATCTAGCAATTTTTCCGACTTTAACTGTTTTCATGCATTTACACAAAAGTGTTAATTATTACATAATTTTCGATTTTGCCATTTTTACGATTTATCAAAATACTTACTGTTTAGTATCTAACCCGAAAGATAAGTGTGAAGTTACACACCTGGTTATAGTGAGAACTAGACTTTCCCGCTCGTCAACACCTATACGTATCACTATAATTAGAACACTATAATTTATTAATGAAACCGATCTAAAAATAACGATCTAAAATTTTACCCTCGGGTTTTGAACTACTTTACTTGCGGTTTCTCCCGATTGATGGTTCGTTAACCGAATCAAATCCACGAAAAAATAATGGTTCGGGAGTACGAACGACTTCAAACAGTTGATTCTCCTCGGATGAACGTCCACAACCCGGTGGAAAATCCCGGATTATTGAAACAGTCCTTCGCTTAAACTTAGGGGGAATAACGGAACCACCCCTCTTCCGAACACTATTCACCGCCCTTTTCTTCCCTATTTTGATTGTCTTCAAAGACAAAAGATCGTTAATCCAATCTAATATTACATCGAAATATGACTAAGGGTTTAAGGGTGAAATTTGCTTACCACAAAGATCCTTGTTCCAAAAATGAGAGTCAACCAAAGCGTTCCCTTAACACCTTAAATCGATTCCAACGTTCTATGTTACTTACGAACACTTGATTTACGATCTTCCGTTATCGCACTAAAGTACAACAAATAAAAGCGTTAATAGAATGAAGCGTTTATTTCGATCTAAGAAAGCCTTTATACCACTATCAAGATTCGGCCATGACAACTATTAACTAACATGAACTAAAAAGAATTCTTACCTATTGTCCACGGTTGAAAAGAGAGCGATTGAGAAAGATGTTTATGAATAGAAAAGATTCGGCTATGATTAACCAAAGAAAGAGAAAATGGTTGGCTATGGCTCACTAACATTCGGCCATGAGAAAATTAATGGAGAAGGTATGAGTGAAAAGAAATAAAATATAAGAGAAGGGATGATGATGATGTTTCGGTTTTCAAAGAGGAGAAAAGAGAAAGAAAAAGATGTGCTTAGGAGCAAAGTACATTCGACAATGGAGAAAGAGAACAAAAAGAAAGGAATGGCCTTTTTGGTACTAGCAATTTCGGCACTATGAAGAGGCACAAAAGAATACTAACTAAAGTGATGAGTAAAAATGACCAAATGGTCAAAAGAATTAGGCTTACCAAAAGATCAAATTCGGCCAAAGGAAAAGAGGTTGAAAAGAGAATTGCAATCCTTTGCACAAAATGCTAGGAATGACCAAAACAAACTCCTAATCCTAGCCAACTACTAGCATATTCGGCCAACCCCCCTAGACCACATTGCCGTCCAAATTCATGGTCAAATGGCCATGAATTAGTTTCCAAAACCTTTTCCTTGATACATGCCTTATGTCCCCTTATCTTTCCAAATTTTCTTGATTCCATACTATAAGTTAGCTATTTCCTTATTCCTTTAGTCTACTTACCAAAAATGAAAAGTCCAACCTTACCATATCTATTGCTTGGCCGACACTTGCTATACAAGTCCAAAAATAAAAGTTGTCTAAATGCTATACAAGGGATTCGAACCACTCCCCTCATGCAATATCTCATGCGCCAACACCACCATGCCATTTACTCATCTTATGCTACTTTTTAACACTTAATTTAACTTAAGTGTCAATGCCACTTGCTCCACTTCAATAAATTCTCAAACTAAAAATTATTCCATACCCGAATAATTCTATACTCTTCTTCAGGACTATAATAGGCACGAAAAGAAATAAGAAAATTTTCCTTCATAATCTAAACACCAAAACATGCAATAAATCGATACTTGAATTTTAGGGTGTTACACAAAGAGAATTACAGCAAAGCAATAGCAGAGAAGATATTTTTGTATTTTTATTTTCTATTTGGCTATAAAAGAAGCCGATAGTGTACTGTAAAGGGGGGATTATTATTTTGTATTACGCGCACAAAATACAGCAATACAAAAAATCAGAAACAGATATTTGAAAAAGGTTGCCTTTCTTCAATTTTATTTCTTTTCTTTGATTGTTCATTTCTTTATTTGAATCTATTTCAAGCACTTCTTTTTCTCTTTCGGTACATTAACAAAAGAGGGGAGGAGTTACCTTCGTGAGGTCCCGTCCGTGTCTCCTCCGCCGCGATTGGAGTTCAGATATGGGCGTGGACCGAGGGGCGAGGCTTCAAGGCCGGTGCGAAAGAGCCTCCTTTTGACCTGCGTGTACCATCAAGCGCCATTTACAGTGACGCTCTGATGGTCGGATGGAAGGGTCTTCCTTAGTTGCGGCTGGGGGCTGAATGAAAGGGGATTTAGGGTTCTGTTTTAGAGGGGCTTAGATAGGTTTTAATTTGTTTCAATTTGTTTTTAAATCTGTTAATGAAACGACGCCGTTTAGGCTTATGGCAGTAGCCTTTAAACGATGCCGTATTAGTCTATACCCAACGACCCGACCCGAATGCAGCCAAGATCTGCGTGTTTTGATCCTCGGGGACATTTGTGTGTTTAGTCCTCCCTTTGCGTTTTGTTTTTCCAATAAAACCTGTTAAATAGTTTCTTTATTTTCCTAATTGATCCCTATAATTTATGCGTTGTGTTGATTTGATCCTACTTGCACACTGTTTTTCGGCTACGGGAATATTTGTATTTTTAGTCCCTGTTTATTCGCATGTATCATGATTAGATCCTGTGTACCTAATATGATTCTGTTTTGCATTAACTAATTTTAACATATTTCAAATTATTTATGTACATGTTTATTATATATATTTTCTTGCATAAAAATGTTTATTTTAAATTCTTTTGCTGATTCAAAATTAGTATAATAGGGATATTTTTCATATACAAACATTTTATATATAAAATTCTATCAAAATTATTTTTATTTCACTGCCTTATTATCATTTAAATTTGTACGTACGTATTTCATCGTATTTCGTTTTAAATTATATTTTGCCTACTTTAAACATTATTTATTTATATAAATGTATATAGGTTTACATTTAAATTTTCCTTTAATATGTATATATTTTTTATTATATATATGCCTTTTTTTATTTATCTATATAAATTCATTTGCTCTTAAAATTTTTATATATATATACGTTTTACTTTAAAATTAGTGTAGAGATCATATTTTATTTATTTCACGCATTTTTAATACATGGTTGTCTATATACGTTGTTGTGTATTTGTGCGTAAATCATTTCTATAATTATGTCCATTTGTATGATGTTGAGTTTACATGTTATTTTATGCTTAAATGCTATGCTTGTGTTACTCATTTGTGTTTTATGTCTCAAATTCTAAATGCGTTCGAGCCATTACTAAATGTTTCATATTATCATATGTATCAAATAAAAGGTTTTGAACCAATTTTAAAATTACGTATTTGAAAAGTATTCAAGATAAGGCAATATTTGTGCTTTTGGAAAGTCAAAAAATCATGCCCTAACGTACTGGGTGTCAATTTTCCGTCCAACCAAATAACCAAATACCCTTTTTAATTGCATGTTTTGAAGATCAAAGATGATCTCGGTGTCGAGATGTAAACGTGTTATATCCTAACGTACTGGGTATGATATTTTTATTCCTTCAAAATGAGTTAATCTTGAGATTCAAATTCAACATTAAATTAACCTTTTTTTAAAAAAAGAATTATATTTTAAACATTTTCAAATTTTCAACGCAAGGACATTAATTAATTGATTTGGTACCCGTTCTGGGGCGTACGAGGGTGCTAACCCTTCCTTGTGCGTAACCGACTTCCGAACCCTTTTCGTCATTAATTTCGCAGACCAATAAAAATTTTACAAGGTGATCAAATCACACCTAAACAAAAAGGGTTGGTGGCGACTCCACATCACTTTTTTAAGTCGACCCCATTTTTCCAAAAGTAAAAATAAAAAATGGTTTCGACAGGCCCAATTGTATCGTAGAGACCCAAAAGGGGTCCCGTGTCGCTCGAGGCGACAATAGGCCTCCAAAAAGGCCGTTAAACGACTAAATTACCGAAATACCCTTAGAGGGTAAATTACCGAAATACCCTTGAAGGGTAAATTACCGAAATACCACTAGAGGGTAAATTACTAAAATACCCTCGGTGGTAAATTACTTAAATATCCCTTAAGGATAAAATTATTGAAACGCCCTCGTTAGGCAAAATTACCGTTATACCCTTAGGAGGAAATTTAGCATGTTTGTGTGAAATCAATTTAATTGCCATGATGATACATTATTGCATACACTGAATTATTATGCCATGGCATGTCGCATTGGGTTGGGTTATATTTATATATGGAGGAAGTACTGTACTGGTGGCTATGCCATGTTATACTGATTTTAGTGGCTCGGCCACATATATCGTTATCGCGCCTTGCTTTGCGTTTATATCTGGCAAATTTCGGTTGCGTTCTTGGTGTGTAGGGCTGGGTGGGTTGACTTGGTCCCCACATGGAGTGTAGGGCTGGTACGGGTGGAGTGATGGTTGGATTGGGGTGGGCTGCATTCTCCATTTGCATTACCATGATTTTGGGTCAGAGGCCCAAGCCGACATCTTGCATGGGCTTAGGCCTGCATTTGGATTATGATTGAAAATGGGATTACACACTGAGTTCTTGTAACTCACCCCTTATCCCTTAACCTTACAGGTAATCCCCAGCGTTACAGGATTTAGAGCTGCGGAGGACTCGGTGGTGGCCATACATTGGAGTTACTCCTCACGGAACTCAGTAAATCTGGTTTTTATTTTATTTTAAGATTATTTATTTTGGATTAATGTTTTGTAATAAGGCCACTGGGTTTATTTTCCTTTTTAAACTTTCATTTCAGCTTTTACTAAACTGTTAAGCATTTAAATACTGGGTTTCTTAAAATATTAATAACCACTTTTCAAAATAGCACGTTTTCACAACTAATCAAGTTCGATTTTTACAACAAAAATAGATTTTCAAAATTATAACAACTTTACAAAGACAAACATTAAGTAAATCATGTTTTTACAAACAAAAAAAGAAACTCGGAGTTTCAAAAAGAGACGCAACATTTTTAACGATCGCTTAGCTTTTCAGCTACCTTTTGATGTGGCATGCTAGATCCAGCCATAGCGTCTAGGCTGGGTTTGGAGTGTTATATTTAATGGTATCAGAGCCAAGTTGCAAAACTCGGCTGTGGAATGGGTTTGAAAATTTCTCCAAATCAGTTTAAAATGTGGTTTAGAAAAAAAAATATAGCGTTACTGGAAGTATGGCACACTGAGTCTCCGGCCCCAAATCTGTAAGTTCCCTTTACACTATTATATGCTGAAATGACTGTATTTCTGGGATTTCTTCTGTGTGTGTTTTGTTTGGGGTATAGGAATTGTGTGCATGTGTGATAAATACCCCTGTGCTTTTGCGGTAGATATATGGTTGTGAGAAAGAGGTTTCAAGATTAAGTCAAAAGTGTATTAGTGTTATTGGAATCAGAGTGCGCAGCGGTAACGTAGTGGGTAGTTGTTACACGACTACCCTGTTAGTTGGAAATTTTGAGGGCAAAATTTCTTTAAGGGGGTAGATTTGTAACGCCCCAAAATTGGGCCCATTGAGCCTTGGGCGTAGGAGCTTTTAAAATTTTTGAGAACAAAAGAACGACAATAATGCAAGTTGGACCTATTAGGTGTGTGATTTTGGAGTTTTTAGAGGGTACTATGAAGTCCCGGGTCCAAGTTAGGCTATAGGAGAATTTTGGTTTTTGGCCCTTTAGTGGATAAGGCTGTTGGCAGTAGGGCTTAAGTATAATTAGGTGTATTTAGGAGACACAAGTGAGCATGTGGCAAGGTGGCTATGGCGTCAAGGAGTGAGCAAGGGGGGAAGGAGTTTGAATCCTACAGATCACAAATGAAGGCTTTTATTTTATGCCTTGGGAGAGAAGGTAGCTGAGTTTGGATCAAATTCTATTAAGGGAGTTGGAGACTTGGTTAATTGGTTCAAATGGATGATGGGGAGAAAAATTAGGAGGGGAAGGTTGAGAAAATCAAGGGATGGGGGAGAGTGGTAGAGTTGGCCGAATGTGAGAGTGTGTGGGGGATGAGAATTTCGGCTAGGTGTTTGTTTTGGGAAGCAAATTTGGCATTTGGTGTGGGTAGCAAAATTGAAACTTTTTGTGTGTGCCATTGTGTTGCTTCCTTTTTCTTTTCTTATCATTTCGGGTCTTTTTCCTAATTGTCGTTTTAGGTATCTCTTCATCTTTTCTTTAGAGTGTCAATTCAAGTTCATTCAATTGCCTTTTTCCTTGTTTGATTCTTTGCCAAATTCGTATTAGTTTCACCAATTCTCCATTCATTGGCGGTGGCCGTTTATTGCACCATTAAGCCTCTTTTCTCCCATTTTTTCCTACTCGTTTATCATCATTCTGTAGTGCTATTGTTGTTGTCGAATTCTTCTTTCCCATTCGGCTTTTCTCTGGTAGTAAGGTAATGCTTCTTTTCTTTCACTTTTTTCTTCTCTCTCTTTTCTCTCTACTAAAGCTCAAACTTTAATCTTGATTCTTTTGACTAGGCCGAATCTTTTCTTCCCTAAGTACTTCATCTTTTGTTCTCTTTTTGGTTAAGCCAAAACTAATCTCTCCTTTTCTAGTTTATTATCATAACTGAGGGCCGTACGTGTTCAACTCCTATTTGTTTTAAGAATCTATCTTTGCTGAATCTGTGGGTAAGTGGTGTTAATCGTTCCTAGTTTTTCTCCATTGCCGAATCTTTCCTTTTTCTTAAGTTTGATATGGGTTGGTGGTAGGGTCACTCGAGGAGTGGTAGGAGATTGGCGCTCGCTAATCAAGAGTTCTTCATGGAGGCAGGTGATAGCCAGTCTGAGGGGGGATCAGGAAGACTAAATGATAGCCAATTATGTTCTTAGGTGCTTCGGAGAGTAACGTGATCTGTAATCTGTAACAAGTGTGTAATCTCACACCAAACTTGATGAATGCATGTGATGCTCTGTGAATCGGCCGAAAGGCTGAAAAATCGGCAACCGTAACCACTCGAGTGTGCGAGCGCTCATGGTGGTAAACCGAGACACAAATGATGGCGGTAGATCATTGAGAGTGTCGCGAGCACTCTCGCGAAGCTGAGGCTGTAACGGGCCTGATCGAGCTGAAACGGGCTAAATGGGCCCAATGGGCTAACGGGCCCATATGGGCAAAATTGATAGAAAATGACCGAATGATAGATGCGATTGCGAAGACTGCAAAACTGAGATTGAAACCATGCGTAATGGGCCACACGAGCGTGTGGGCCCGTTTGGGCCTGAAATGGATTTTAGGCCCAATTGTATCGTAAAGACCCAAAAGGGGTCCCGTGTCGCTCGAGGCGACAATAGGCCTCCGGAAAGGCCGTTAAATGACTAAATTACCGAAATACCCTTGGAGGGTAAATTACCGAAATACCCTTAGAAGGTAAATTACCGAAATACCCCTGGAGGGTAAATTACTAAAATACCCTCGGTGGTTAAATTACTGAAATATCCCTTAAGGATAAAATTACTGAAACGCCCTCGTTGGGAAAAATTACCATTATACCCTTAGGAGGAAATTTAGAATGTTTGTGTGAAATCAATTTAATTGCCATGATGATACATTATTGCATACACTAAATTATTATGCCATGACATGTCGCATTGGGTTGGGTTATATTTATATATGGAGGAAGTACTGTACTGGTGGCTATGCCACGTTATACTAATTTTAATGGCTCAGCAATATATACTGTTACTGGCAGCTTTGCTACGTTTATACTGGCAGCTCGGCTGCATTCTTGGTGTGTAGGGTTGGGTGGGTTGACTTGGTCCCCACATGGAGTGTAGGGCTGGTACGTGTGGAGTGATGGTTGGATTGGGGTGGGTTGCATTCTCCATTTGCATTACCATGATTTTGGGGCTGTAGGCCCAAACTGATACTACATGGGCTTAGGCCCCAGACTGTGACTGTGACTGAAGATGGGATTACACACTGAGTTCTTGTAACTCACCCCTTATCCCTTAACCTTGCAGGTAATCCCCAGCGTTAGAGGATTTGGAGCTGCAGAGGACTCGGTGGTGGACATACATCGGAGTTACTCCTCACGAAACTTAGTAAATCCAGTTTTTATTTTATTTTAAGATTATTTATTTTAGGTTAATGTTTTGTAATAAGGCCACTGGGTTTATTTTCCTTTTTAAACTTTCATTTCGGCTTTTACTAAACTATTAAGCGTTTAAATACTGGGTTTTTTAAAATATTAATAACCACTTTTCAAAATAGCACGTTTTCGCAACTAATCAAGTTCGATTTTCACAACAAAAATAGATTTTCAAAATTATAACAACTTTACAAAGACAGACATTAAGTAAATCATGTTTTTACAAACAAACAAAGAAACTCAGAGTTTCAAAAAGAGACGCAACATTTTTAACGATCGCTTAGCTTTTCAGCTACCTTTTGATGTGGCATCCTAGATCCAGTCATAACGTCTAGGCCGGGTTTAGGGTGTTACATTTAATGGTATCAGAGCCAAGTTGCAAAACTCGACTGTGGAATGGGTTTGAAAATTTCTCCAAATCAGTTTAAAATGTGGTTTAGAAAAAAATAGCGTTACTGGAAGTATGGCACACTGAGTCTCCGGCCCCAAATTCGTAAGTTCCCTTTACACTATTATATGCTGAAATGACTGTATTTCTGGGATTTCTTCTGTGTGTGTTTTGTTTGGGGTATAGGAATTGTGTGCATGTGTGATAAATACCTATGTGCTTCTGCGGTAGATATCTGGTTGTGAGAAAGAGGTTTCAAGATTAAGTCAAAAGTGTATTAGTGTTATTGGAATCAGAGTGCACAGCGGTAACGTAGTGGGGTAAGTGTTACACGACTACCCTGTTAGTTGGAAATTTCGAGGGCGAAATTTCTTTAAGGGGGTAGATTTGTAATGCCCCGAAATTGGGCCTAGTAGAATTGGGCCCATTGAGCCTTGGGCGTAAGAGCTTTTAAAATTTTTGAGAACAAGAGAACGGCAATAATGCACATTGGACCTATTAGGTGTGTGATTTTGGAGTGTTTAGAGGGTACTATGAAGTCCCGGGTCCAAGTTAGGCTATAGGAGAATTTTGGTTTTTGGCCCTTTAGTGGATAGGGTCATGTTGTGGGGCTTAAGTATAATTAGGTGCATTTAGGAGACACAAGTGAGCATGTGGCAAGGTGGCTGTGGCGTCAAGGAGTGAGCAAGGGGGAAGGAGTTCGAATGATATGATCCGTCTCGGGGTTGAGTCGAGTCGTATGTGAAGTTGCCCAATCGTCTACGAAGAGGTTTTGTTCGATTTGTTTTAAAAGTGAAAAATGGTTAGATTTAAGAAAATGGCAGCGGTTTAATAACAAAGAAAATAGATGGATGAATGGAATGATGTTCGAAACAAGAAAGAACCCTTAATAAAAGATTAAGGACCCGAATCTTATATGTTTCAAAGGGATGGTTGAGTTGGACAAAAACCTCGACCCACTATCTAGCAAGATAGGAACCTTGGTATAAAGGTTTGAACGCCACACCCGAATAGATGATAAGTTCGAAACAAAGTCAGATTGACACCACTAGCTACTAGATAAGTCAATTTGAACCTTGAAGAATAATGAGAGTAGATAACTCACAATAAGAAAATTTCATTAAAAATCAAAAGTTCCCTTCTACAAGCTAATAACAAAGTATATATAGTGTTTACATGTGGTTAGCTGAAGAGTCATATGAATTCAGCTTTAATATGCATTTAAATGGCTAAAATAAAATCTAATCAATAAAAAAAACTCTTGAATTCCTCCAGCCAAATAACAGCAACTTTATGACTCCTAATGAGCTAATTAAATGAATTTGAATGCTTTAAAAATGTCCCTTGAGTTGTCCTTGGCTAGCCGAAAAGACACCAGCAACTAATGGAGTTTTGAATGCTTGTTATCATCTTTTAAATGAGCCAAAAAAAACTGCTGGTAAGTGAAGAGGTTTGTAACACCCTGAATTTGGGCCTAGTAGAATTGGGCCCATTGGGCCTTGGGCATAGGAGCATTTGTGTAACACCCCAAACCCGACCCATGTGTTATGACAGGATCTGACATGTCACATGGGAAAAACATGTGAAATCCTTTTTATTCGTACTAAGATAAGTATTATTTTGTTATAATCGAGAAAGCAAGTTCGATTTGAAATATTTGATAAAATACTACTAACCCCGATGGTTGATTGATAAATCGATAATTTACAGTCAAACTGCCATTTATAATATTTTTGTGGTTGAACCACCAGAGTCATAATCAAGCACATTAATAAACAAATTGTAGCAATGCCACCAGGCTACACTTCTCTTCATTCAATTTTCCCATCCCATGCAATATGTAGAGATGCAACATACATAATAACAATCATTAATCTATTGTATACTTTTAATGAATCGCCCCTTTAAAGCAATATAATAATTCGGCCCACTAAGGCATTTTAACAAATCGGCCCATAGGGGTATTTCGGTAATTTGGCCCATAGGGGCATTTCGGTAACTTGGCCCATAGGGGCATTTCAATAATTTATACAAATTAACACCAATTTTGATAAATCTTTAGAAATAATGAAATTTAAGCAATTTCTCGATTTATGCATTATTATGATTTTTAGCCTTATAATAATATCAATCAACTATCAAACTTGTTACCAAATCATAATCTACGGAATTGCGGTGTGAGATTACACACCTGATTACGGTAAGTATTAAAATCTATTGATCGTCGGCACCCTCGATATCGTGAACAACCACGATTTGTCTATTCTCACCAGATGATGGTCCACAACCCGGTGGGAAATCTTGAATCACCGAAACCGCTCTACGCTTGAACTTAGGAGTAGGAATCATAAATCCACTCCTTTTGTGTTCTCCAATAGCTTTTCCTTTCAACTCAGTTCCACTTGCCTCTATTGAAAAAGTCTTAATCAAAACGATATTACAGTATATATTGATTGTCTAAGGAAAAAGGGTTCGGCTTACCACTATTTCTGTAGAATCCACAAGTAGAGAATATCGAGTGATTTTGTCCCTAACAACATAATCAATTAGCAAAACTTTCAATCCGATTAACACAATAACTGAGTAGCGATATCAAATGGATTATGAAGGGACTCCTTACCTTAATCGATGATGATCCCGATTCCCACTGATTGGTTTATGACTAGGGATGAATAGGCAATGATGTGGTATTCGGCCAAACCACTAGAATACTACAAATAGAAGATTATCAAAATATGAGGGAGTATGGAAGAACACCATTTGGGTTTTAGAAACAAGATGAGATAACCAAATGATGAGGAATACTCATTCGGCTAAAGAGAGAAGAAAATGAAAAGATTTGAATGAAACACTTACCCGGTTTAATCAAGAAAGAAAAGTCCAACTAGTAAGATGGAGAAGATGATCAATTTTTGGCTTTTGAATAGAAAAAGGGTTGATGAAATGATCAAAAGAAAAGAAAAGATGAAGGAGGAGTGCTTTGTTAGTTTCGACTAACAAAAGAAAAATGAACAATAGTGGGTTGAGTGTTGCGGCAAAACAAAGAAGTAAGATGAACAATTAGGCTAGGTGTTACGGCTATCAAAGAAAGAATGACCAAAATGCATTGAGGTTTCGGTCAAAACAAAGAAAAGAAAATGCTCACTTTTGGCTTTGGAGTTTTCGGCAAAGATGGAAGAAATTGGAAAAAGGAAAAGGTCACCAAAATGCTAAGGAGAAAAATAACCTCTCATGCACCAAAATTTTGTCAAAATGACCAAAGAGAAAAGAGAAATTCAGCTCTCACTATTCCCTAACCAAAACCGTGCATCACTTTGCCTAAAGGAAGAATGTTGACCATAATTCTTTCCAAAACATCTTCCACACTTTAAGCCAACATGTTCCCTATTCTTTCCTTTTCTTTTTTTCTTCTTTCATTCCACTCATCCTTTCCTTATTTCCTTAGCCATCTTTCCTAAAAGAAAAAGTCTTCCTTTCCATAATTGAAGCCTTGGCCGACACTATGGATGAATAGCACAAAAAAAAAATTCAAAATTTTCACCAAGTGGGATTCAAACCTCTTCCCCTAAAGCCCTTCATGTGACGCCACATCCTCTTTACCATATGCTCATTTTATGCTAGCAATTTACTCACTTATTTCCATAAGCATTGATGCCACCTACCTTCTCCCCCCTTAAGGGCTTAAACACAAAAATTTTACTAAGGCCCAACTCAACCCCGAGCCTTCTTAGAACCTTAAAAACCTACACAATTAATATTTTAACTAATCTATCACCAGATATAATGCACAAACATAAATTCTGAATTTCAGGATGTTACAATTCTACCCCCCCTTAAAGAAAATTTCGGCCTCGAAATTTTACCTGATTAAAAGAGATGAGGATATTGATGCCGAATCGTGTCCTCAGGCTCCCATGTAGCTTCCTCGGATCCATGATTACGCCATAATACTTTGACTAACGGTACCGACTTCCTTCTCAGCACCTTAACGTCCCGCTCTAAAATCTGTACTGGCTCCTCTTCAAAAGACAAGTCAGGTCTTAATTCAACTTCCTCCACCGGTACAACATGAGATGGGTCCGAACGATAATGCCTTAACATAAAGACATGGAATACACCATGTATCGGACTTAACTCTGGAGGTAACTCAAGCTGATAAGCTACTGGCCCAACACGCTTCAGTACATGGTATGGTCCGATGAACCTAGGGCTCAACTTGCCTTTCCGCCCAAATCTATAAATCTTCTTCCAAGGTGAGACCTTCAAAAAGACCTGATCACCCACCGCAAAATCTATATCCTTACGGTTCAGATCCGCGTACGATTTTTTTCTGTCTGAAGCTTCTTTTAACCGAGCCCGAATTACCTTAACTTTCTCCTCCGACTACGAAATCAACTCGGGACCCAATAATCGGCGCTCACCCTTTCGGTCCAAAGAAGTAGGAGTGCGACACCTACGACCATACAACGCCTCGTAGGGTGCCATCGGATCTTTGGATTGATAGTCGTTATTGTATGCAAACTCGCCAAAGGTAGAAAATCTTCCCAACTACCCCCAAGTCGATCCACACGCCCCTTAACATGTCTTCTAGAATCTGGATTACTCTCTCCGATTGACCATCCGTCTGCGGATGAAATGTCGTCTTTGAAATTTAACCTTGTACCCAAAGCTTCATGTAAAGCCTTCCAAAATCGTGATGTAAACCTAGGGTCCCCGTCCGATATAATGAGACTTTGGTACCCCATGTAACCTCACGATCTACGCTACATACAACTTGGCCAACACGCAATGAATAATCCGTATGAACAGTAGGAAATGAGCGAGTCTTTGTTAACCGATCCACTATCACCCATATCGAATCTTTCTTAGTAGGCGTTAAAGGTAACCCACTAACAAAGTCCATCGTTATCCTTTCCCATTTCCATAATGGAATTTTCACCGGTTGAAGCAACCCTGACGGCAATTGATGTTTCGCCTTCACCTGCTGATATGTCAAGCACTTACTCACGAAATCAGTAACCTCCCGTTTCAACCCTGACCACCAATACTGTTCACGGAGATCTCGGTACATCTTATTTCCCCCAGGGTGCATAGCATATGGACTACTATGTGCCTCACGCAGAATCATTTGTCTCAATTCTGAATCTTTGGGCATATAAATTCTTTCGCGAAAACACAATACTCCGTCATTATTCAATCTAAAATCCCCTATCTCACCACTTTTCACTTGCTGAAGTAAAGAACCCAACCTTTCATCTAATAACTGCTTTTCCTTAATCTGACTTACCCATTCAGGCTTCACCTGAAGTTCAGCTAGCAGGCTACCATCTTTATAAAGGCTGAGATGAGCGAACATTGCTCTCAAGTCCGATATCACCTTACGACTCAACGCATCTGCCACTACTTAGCCTTTCTGGGATGATATTCGATTGAGAAGTCATAATCCTTCAATAGTTCTATCCACCTCCACTATCTTAAGTTCAACTCCTTCTGGGTAAGGAGGTACGTCAGACTCTTATGATCCGTATAGATAATCGACTTCTCACCGTACAGATAGTGTCTCCAAATCTTCAGAGCAAACACCACTGCAGCTAACTCCAAATAATGAGTGGGATAGTTCACCTCATGCGGCCTTAATTGACGAGATGCATAAGCCACCACTTTTCCCTCCTTGCATCAACACACATCCCAAGCCCGTGTGTGATATATCACAATAAATGATAAACTCCTTACCAACCTCAGGTTGAATCAATACAGGTGCTTCTGTTAAAATCTTCTTCAATTTCTCAAAGCTCTCTTGCTGCTTATCAAACCACACAAACTGATGCGATCCTGGTCGCATCATGGTTCGACTCCATCTGATGCCATCGAGAGTGGCCTAAGTTTGAGGGGCCAAAGTGCAAAATGAAGCTGATTCCAGCTCTTTGAACCGATCCAACTAAATTGAACTCTTTATTTAATTTTCAGCTTTGCATTTAGTTTGCATTTTAAATACTTGCATTTAAGCATCTTAGTTCAATAAATGGTTGCTGGTCATTAATTCAACTCAACTTAGTTAATTAATTGAGTTCTTTTAATGAATTTAATTTAATAGTTGTTTCTTTAATTAATTTAGTTACTAGGTTAATTTATTGATGCATGAGTTAAGTTCATTTAATGATGCTTTATTTAATTAAGCTAGTTCTTTGGAATAAATGATGTTTAAGTGTTAGTTTATTTAATTAAGCTATTTGCTAGAATAAATGATGTTTAAGTGTTAGTTTATTTAATTAAGTTAGTTGTTAATTTATTTTAAGTTTAATAATTGCATTAATTTGTCGGTTACATGTGATAATTGCAGGTGACTTTTCATCTTACATCCATTATTACTATTAAATAAAGAAGAACATTATGGTTCTTTAAATTGGCATGACCTCTTTGTCTTCAACTTCTATAATGTTTGCTTCATGGTATTTACTACAAGCAATCATTTCTCCATCATTTGGCTGGTGACTTTTTGATTGATCATGGAGAACTCAAAGGACATTGACAAGCAATTTAATTGAAGAATTAATCACATTGAAGATGGGAGTTACATGGCTAGAATTCCAAAAGTTGAGACTTTTCAATTGGCTGGTGACTTTTTTTCAGTTGATCATGGAAGAACTCAAGGGACACTTTTTAAGCATTCAAATTCATTTAATCAGCTCATTAGGAGTCATAAAGTTGTTGTTATTTGGCTGGAGGAATTCAAGAGTTTTTAGATTTTATTTTAGCCATTTAAATGCATATTAAAGTTGAATTCATTTGTCTTTTCAGCTAACCACATGTAAGCACTATATATACCTGTTATTAGTTTGTAAAAAGTAGACTTTTGAACTTGGAATATATTTTATGAACTTTTGTTCATTGAGTGAGATTATTCTCCTCTCTATCTTTCGTACGAGTTTTAATTTTGACTTATCAAGTTTTCTTGCTTGTGGCGTCAATCATTCTCTTCCATCAACTTATACCATAGGTTCCTATCTTTATAGATAACGGGTCTTGGTCCATCATCGACTATCATTTTTCCACCTTAAACAAATATAGAACCCGGGGTGACACTTTATTAGTGTTGAATCGATTCTTTGTTTAAGTTCTTTCATCCATTCCCATCAACTATCACCTATCATTTATCTAAACCATCACTTATCCATCTATCCAATTCCATTACCATCAGCCTATCATTATTTGTTCAACCTTAAACAGAATTCCATCTTCTTTCCCTTCATCTTAAACCGAACCTATCCTTTTAACTATCCAAATCAACTCTTTCATTTAAACACCTCCATTCCTAACTTAATCCCACCTTCTAAACAAATTCACCTAAAGCTACCGCAAACTCATCCATATTTTTCTGATTATTTTCAGAAGACTTGTTTCCTCCTCGTAGACGATTGGGCAACTCACATACGACTCGACTCACCCCGAGGCAAATCGTATCATTTGATATTAGAGCTATAAAACGAGGAGTTTTGAAGATGAACGAGAAACCGGTAATAGGTTTGTAAAAAAATAAAATAAAAATCGAAAAAAAATTAATTAAAAAAAGAAAAAAAATACGAGTGAAAAAAAAGTTTGTGGAAATTTTTTTTTGAAAAGATTGCAAGTTGTGTTTCATTTCTTCTACCCTGTTCCCGACCTCAAAGTCACACCTCTAGTCTCATCTACCTGCCCCGATCTTCAAAAAAAATTTCCTCTACCATCATTTGGTGTTTTTTCTCTTTTCACCCAACGCCACCCACCCTTACTCCATTTGCCTTTTCTTTCTTTTAGTCTACCTGAAACCCAACATCAAACCTTTGTTATCCAATTTTGAAGCCGACCCTCAAACCGCAATAAGTCTTTCGAAACGAAGTACGAAGTTGCGAGAGCGAGAAAGAGCGGTAAAAGGCACGAGTGCTACATTAGAGAAAAAGCCATATTCGAGGAAAACACAAGTGTGAGCGATTTTTCTTTGCGAGTGACTTGTGAGAATTTTGTGGTGAGGATTTAATTTTTTGTTTTATTCTTTTTAACAATCTATCTTTTCAGAAAATAAACATGAATCAAGAAGTGTTGACAGAATCTGATTATCAATACTTGTTGAACAGGATACGAAAAGTCATGAATGCCAAGTTTGACAAGTTACATAAGCGGTTGGATCGAATCGAGGAACGAGACCAACAAGAATGACTTTCTTCAAGTCGAAGAACAGAGTCAAGGTCATCTCGAAAACACGCTTTCGAAGATCATTCAAGAAGAGATTTCGATCGAGATTATGGTTCATATAGAAGTTCGAGACGGTATGAATCAAACCGCGAAGGAGAGACCTCTCGTGATTACCATCGAGAAGGTATGATTTCTTCTTCACAAGCTTCAACATATCCATCCACAGAGAAATCTTTACGAAGAAGTGAATGTGGTTCATATGCGTCAAAGAATTCATCTATGAAAGATTGTTCTCGATGTAGTTCAAATCATGATTCTTATTCGACAAAGGATTCAAGGCAAAGCAAAGCAAAGTTCAAAGCCTACTATGGTGACGAACAAGAAGAAAGTACGAGTTTTTCTTCTTATGAATCAAAGATGTCGAGCATGAAGGATTTTTCACGAAGCATCGATCGTGACATCTACGAAAATATTTCTTCGATCCTTGAGTCAAATCCATCTCTTTTTAATTCTTTTGAATCATTCCCTTGTTGTAATGAAAAAGAACTTGAAAAAGAGTTCGAGAGAAAAGAAAATAAAAATAAGAAAAAAGAAATAAAAAGAAAAGAGAGAAAAGAGGCAAGTAAGAGAGAAAATGAGCGAGTTTTGAGAGAGCTTGAAAAAGCCATTGAGAAGGTTTTTGAAAAAGAGAAAGAACAAAAAGAAGTTGAAAGAGAAGTCGAAAAGAAATTTGAAAAAGAATTTGAGAGTGAAGAAAAAGAGCTTGAAAAAGAAAATGAAGAAAAGATTGAAAAGAAAATTGAGATTGAAAAAAAAATTGAAAGTGAAAAAGAAGAGTTGGAAAAAGAAACGAGAAAACAAGATGAGCAAGAAAAAGAGAGTGAATTTTTAATTAACCCATTTGAAGACTTCTCTTGTTCTGTTTCTTCTTTTCAGGTTTCCGAGAAACAGAGTAATGATTGCCAACTTCAGTACCTTTCCGATGAACGACGTTTTCGTGTGGTCAACAAAGGTAAAGTTGAAAGGGAAGTTGAATCACCCGAACCGGAAGGTAAGGAAGGTAAGTGTTTTGAAATATTTCTGTCTCCACTAAATTCTTCTAATGTTTGTGAATATGTGGATAATATCGTCATTAGCCATCTCTCGATTCATTGTGATGTTTTAAATGATGGTAAGACGAATTTGTCAGATCAGAAACATTGCATTGCAAAATGTGACGGTGGAGTAACGAATGTCCAGCAAGTGCAAGACTCGAGTAAGTATGACGATGAATTTTCTCTTAATCCCAGTTTGTTTGATTGTGGTTATTACGAGCTTTGTTCATTGTCTAATGCAGAATCTTTGAGTTTTTGCAAATCGGTTTTAAAACATGTCAAGAGTTTTGATTGCTCGATCTTGAATGTGCATAATTCTTATTGGTTTAATAAGATTGATTTATCGAGGCCATTGGTACATCTTGACTCAAATAATCAAAATCAAGTTTTTAAACCGGGAATCCATTTTGATTCATCTCGTTGGAAAGTTAAGCAACATCAATTATGTGCGTATAATTTCTATCTTTTTGATACGAGGTTTTTGAGTAAAGTTGCGAAATTTGTTCACTTTGTTTTCAATTTTTATTCGCTCCTTAAACAAACTCGTGGGTGTATTTCACATTCCATCCAAAAGGGTTGAATCGAATGCTAAGCTTCGACTACACTACATGCCTACGGAGAGAAGGTTTGTATTGCTCGACCAAGGTAAGCAAGATCTTTGTTTTTTCGTGCATCAAGGTAAGTCTACTGAAATTGTTGATACATTTTTGCTCTTTTCGGATGATGACAAACATTGTATTGATGAACTGCCTTTTGCAAAACAATTAGATCGTGATATGCTTAGCTGTTCCAATTTGTTTGTTTATGATCTATCTATTTTGGATGTTAATAGAACACATGTTGCTGACTTCGTTGATGTAAAACATTTAGATCATGAAATGCTTAATCGTTTTATTTTGCCTGTTTGTGATGTCTATGTTTATCATCTGAATCATTATTCACTTGATGATTTTAACTTATGGAATCCATTTACATCGTATGAATGCCTTAGATATTGTTCAATTTCAATCCACAAATTTGATAAGGCATTATTTCTTTTGTATGATAAGTTGATCTTATCCTTCCACATGTGTCATACTTGTGTGGCTGTGTTTATGCGTGGATTGCAAATTTGTTTGAAGCAATACTTGTTAATTCACGACTATTCTTTCCAGGTGTCTCAATTACCATCCTCCATGTTTGATCGAGGAAAGCTGAGCAAAAGGAATTCTATTCGAGAGAACCATTTGCTCGATTCGAGGACGAATCGCTTTCAAGCGGGGGTATGATGCGATCCTGGTCGCATCATGGTTCGACTCCATCCGATGCCATCGAGAGTGGCCTAAGGTTGAGGGGCCAAAGTGCAAAATGAAGCTGATTCCAGCTCTTTGAACCGATCCAACTAAATTGAACTCTTTATTTAATTTTCAGCTTTGCATTTAGTTTGCATTTGAAATACTTGCATTTAAGCATCTTAGTTCAATAAATGGTTGTTGGTCGTTAATTCAACTCAACTTAGTTTAATTAATTGAGTTCTTTTAATGAATTTAATTTAATAGTTGTTTCTTTAATTAATTTAGTTACTAGGTTAATTTATTGATGCATGAGTTAAGTTTTCATTTAATGATGCTTTATTTAATTAAGCTAGTTCTTTGGAATAAATGATGTTTAAGTGTTAGTTTATTTAATTAAGTTAGTTGTTAATTTATTTTAAGTTTAATAATTGCATTAATTTGTCGGTTACATGTGATAATTGCATGTGACTTTTCATCTTACATCCATTATTACTATTAAATAAAGAAGAACATTATGGTTCTTTAAATTCGTGACCTCTTTGTCTTCAACTTCTATAACGTTTGCTTCATGGTATTTACTACAAGCAATCATTTCTCCATCATTTGGCTGGTGACTTTTTGATTGATCATGGAGAACTCAAAGGACATTGACAAGCAATTTAATTGAAGAATTAATCACATTGAAGATGGGAGTTACATGACTAGAATTCCAAAAGTTGAGACTTTTTATTTGGCTGATGACTTTTCAGTTGATCATGGAAGAACTCAAAGGACAGTTTTTAAGCATTCAAATTCATTTAATCAGCTCATTAGGAGTCATAAAATTGCTGTTATTTGGCTGGAGGAATTCAAGAATTTTTAGATTTTATTTTAGCCATTTAAATGAATATTAAAGTTGAATTCATTTGTCTCTTCAGCTAACCACATGTAAGCACTATATATACCTGTTATTAGTTTGTAAAAAGTATACTTTTGAACTTGGAATATATTTTATGAACTTTTGTTCATTGAGTGAGATTATTCTCCTCTCTATCTTTCGTACGAGTTTCGATTTCGACTTATCAAGTTTTCTTGCTTGTGGCATCAATCGTTCTCTTCCATCAACTTATACCATAGGTTCCTATCTTTATAGATAACGGGTCTTGGTCCATCATTGACTATCATTTTTCCACCTTAAACAAATATAGAACCCGGGGTGACACTTTATTAGTGTTGAATCGATTCTTTGTTTAAGTTCTTTCATCCATTCCCATCAACTATCACCTATCATTTATCTAAACCATCACTTATCCATCTATCCAATTCCATTACCATCAGCCTATCATTGTTTGTTTAACCTTAAACCGAATTCCATCTTCTTTCCCTTCATCTTAAACCGAACCTATCCTTTTAATTATCCAAATCAACTCTTTCATTTAAACACCTCCATTCCTAACTTAATCCCACCTTCTAAACAAATTCACCTAAAGCTTCCGCAAACTCATCCATATTTTTCCAATTATTTTCAGAAGACTTGTTTCCTCCTCGTAGACGATTGGGCAACTCACATACGACTCGACTCATCCCGAGGCAGATCGTATCATTTGATATCAGAGCTATAAAATGAGGAGTTTCGACGATGAACGAGAAGCCGATAATAGGTTCGTAAAAAAATAAAAAAATCAAAAAAATAATTAAAAAAAGAAAAAAATACGAGTGAAAAAAAAGTTTGTGGAATTTTTTTTTGAAAAGATTGCAAGTTGTGTTTCATTTCTTCTACCATGTTCCCGACCTCAAAGTCACAGCTCTAGTCTCATCTACTTGCCCCGATCTTCAAAAACAAATTCTTCTACCATCATTTGGTGTTTTTTCTCTTTTCACCCAACGCTACCCACCCTTACTCCATTTGCCTTTTCTTTCTTTTAGTCTACCCGAAACCCAACGTCAAACCTTTGTTAACCAATTTTGAAGCTGACCCTCAAGCCGCAATAAGTCTTTCGAAATGAAGTACGAAGTTGTGAGAGCGAGAAAGAGCGGTAAAAGGCACGAGTGCTACATTAGAGAAAAAGCCATATTCGAGTGAAACATGAGTGTGAGCGATTTTTCTTTGCAAGTGACTTGTGAGAATTTTGTGGTGAGGATTTAATTTTTTTATTTTATTCTTTTTAACAATATTTCTTTTCAGAAAATAAACATGAATCAAGAAGCGTTGACAGAATCTGATTATCAATACTTGTTGAACGGGATACGAAAAGTCATGAATACCAAGTTTGACAAGTTACATAAGCGGTTGGATCGAATCGAGGAACGAGACCAACAAGAACGACTTTCTTCAAGTCAAAGAATGGAGTCAAGGTCGTCTCGAAAACACGCTTTCGAAGATCATTCAAGAAGAGATTTCGATCGAGATTATGGTTCATATAGAAGTTCAAGACGGTATGAATCAAACCGCAAAGGTGAGACCTCTCGTGATTACCATCGAGAAGGTATGATTTCTTCTTCACAAGCTTCAACATATCCATCCATGGAGAAATCTTTACGAAGAAGTGAATGTGGTTCATATGCGTCGAAGAATTCATCTATGAAAGATTATTCTCGAAGTAGTTCAAATCGTGATTCTTATTCGACAAAGGATTCAAGGCAAAGCAAAGCAAAGTTAGAAGCCTACTATGGTGACGAACAAGAAGAAAGTACGAGTTTTTCTTCTTATGAATCAAAGATGTCGAGCACGAAGGATTTTTCACGAAGCATCGATCGTGACATCTACAAAAATATTTCTTTGATCCTTGAGTCAAATCCATCTCTTTTCAATTCTTTTGAATCATTCCCTTGTTGTAATGAAAAAGAACTTGAAAAAGAGTTCGAGAGAAAAGAAAATAAAAATGAGAAAAAAGAAATAAAAAGAAAAGAGAGAAAAGAGGCAAGTAAGAGAGAAAATGAGCGAGTTTTGAGAGAGCTTGAAAAAGCCATTGAGAAGGTTTTTGAAAAAGAGAAAGAACAAAAAGAAGTTGAAAGAGAAGTCAAAAAGAAATTTGAAAAAGAATTTGAGAGTGAATAAAAAGAGCTTGAAAAAGAAAATGAAGAAAAGATTGAAAAGAAAATTGAGATTGAAAAAAAAATTGAAAGTGAAAAAGAAGAGTTGGAAAAAGAAACGAGAAAATAAGATGAGCAAGAAAAAGAGAGTGAATTTTCAACTAACCCATTTGAAGACTTCTCTTGTTTTATTTCTTCTTTTCAGGTTTCCGAGAAACAGAGTAACGACTGCCAACTTCAGTACCTTTTCGATGAACGACGTTTTCGTGTGATCAACAAAGGTAAAGTTGAAAGGGAAGTTGAATCACCCGAATCGGAAGGTAAGGAAGGTAAGTGTTTTGAAACAATTCCGTCTCCACTAAATTCTTCTAATGTTTGTGAATATGTGGATAATATCGTCATTATCCATCTCTCGATTCATTGTGATGTTTTAAATGATGGTAAGACGAATTTGTCAGATCAGAAACATTGCATTGCAAAATGTGACGGTGGAGTAACGAATGTCCAGCAAGTGCAAGACTCGAGTAAGTATGACGATGAATTTTCTCTTAATCCCAGTTTCTTTGATTGTGGTTATTATGAGCTTTGTTCATTGTCTAATGCAGGATCTTTGAGTTTTTACAAATCGGTTTTAAAACATGTCAAGAGTTTTGATTGCTCGATCTTGAATGTGCATAATTCTTATTGGTTTAATAAGATTGATTTATCGAGGCCATTGGTACATCTTGACTCAAATAATCAAAATCAAGTTTTTAAACCGGGAATCCATTTTGATTCATCTCGTTGGAAAGTTAAGCAACATCAATTATGTGCGTATAATTTCTATCTTTTTGATACGAGGTTTTTGAGTAAAGTTGCGAAATTTGTTCACTTTGTTTTCAATTTGTATTCGCTCCTTAAACAAACTCTGTGGGTGTATTTCACATTCCATCCAAAAAGGGTTGAATCGAATGCGAAGCTTCGACTACACTACATGCCTACGGAGAGAAGGTTTGTATTGCTCGACCAAGGTAAGCAAGATCTTTGTTTTTTCGTGCATCAAGGTAAGTCTACTGAAATTATTGATACATTTTTGCTCTTTTCGGATGATGACAAACATTGTATTGATGAACTACCTTTTGAAAAACAATTAGATCGTGATATGCTTAGCTGTTCCAATTTATTTGTTTATAATCTATCTATTTTGGATGTTAATTGAACACATGTTGCTGACTTTGTTGATGTAAAACATTTAGATCATGAAATGCTTAATCGTTTTATTTTGCCTGTTTGTGATGTTTATGTTTATCATCTGAATCATTATTCACTTGATGATTTTAACTTATGGAATCCATTTACATCGTATGAATACCTTAGAGATTGTTCAATTTCAATCCACAAATTTGATAACGCATTATTTCTTTTGTATGATAAGTTGATCTTATCCTTCCACATGTGTCATACTTGTGTTGCTGTGTTTATGCGTGGATTGCAAATTTGTTTGAAGCAATACTTGTTAATTCACGACTATTCTTTCCAGGTGTCTCGATTACCATCCTCCCCGTTTGATCGAGGAAAGCTGAGCAAAAGGAATTCCGTTCGAGAGAACCATATGCTCGATTCGAGGACGAATCGCTTTCAAGAGGGGGTATGATGCGATCCTGGTCGCATCATGGTTTGACTCCATCCGATGCCATCGAGAGTGGCCTAAGTTTGAGGGGCCAAAGTGTAAAATGAAGCTGATTCTAGCTCTTTGAACCGGTCCAACTAAATTGAACTCTTTATTTAATTTTTAGCTTTGCATTTAGTTTGCATTTTAAATACTTGCATTTAAGCATCTTAGTTCAATAAATGGTTGCTGGTCATTAATTCAACTCAACTTAGTTTAATTAATTGAGTTCTTTTAATGAATTTAATTTAATAGTTGTTTCTTTAATTAATTTAGTTACTAGGTTAATTTATTGATGCATGAGTTAAGTTCATTTAATGATGCTTTATTTAATTAAGCTAGTTGTTGGAATAAATGATGTTTAAGTGTTAGTTTATTTAATTAAGCTAGTTGCTGGAATAAATGATGTTTAAGTGTTAGTTTATTTAATTAAGTTAGTTGTTAATTTATTTTAAGTTTAATAATTGCATTAATTTGTCGGTTACATGTGATAATTGCATGTGATAATTGATGTTCCCCCTTCACCTGCTGACATGTCAAGCACTTACTCATGAAATCAGTAACCTCCTGTTTCAACCCTGACCACCAATACTGTTCACTTTGATCTCGGTACATCTTATTTCCCCTGGGGTGCATAGCATATAGACTACTATGCGCCTCACGCAGAATCATTTGTCTCAATTCTGAATCTTTAGGCATTCAAATTCTTCCATGGAAACACAATACTCCGTCATTATTCAATCCAAAATCCCCTATCTCACCACTTTTCACTTGCTAAAGTAAAGAACCCAACCTTTCATCTAATAACTGCTTTTCCTTAATCTGACTTACCCATTCAGGCTTCACCTGAAGTTTAGCTAGCAGGCTACCATCTTCATAAAGGCTGAGATGAGCGAACATTGCTCTCAAGTCCGATATCACCTTACGACTCAATGCATCTGCCACTACGTTAGCCTTTCTGGGATGATATTTGATTGAGAAGTCATAATCCTTCAATAGTTCTATCCACCTCTGCTGTCTTAAGTTCAACTCCTTCTGGGTAAGGAGGTACTTCAGACTCTTATGATCCGTATAGATAATCGACTTCTCACCGTACAGATAATGTCTCCAAATCTTCAAAGCAAACACCACTGCAGCTAACTCCAAATCATGAGTGGGATAGTTCACCTCATGCGGCCTTAATTGACGAGATGGATAAGCCACCACTTTTACCCCTTGCATCAACACACATCCCAAGCCCGTGTGTGACGTATCATAATAAACGATAAACTCCTTACCAGCCTCAGGTTGAATCAATACCGGTGCTTCCGCCAAAATCTTCTTCAATTTCTCAAAGTTCTCTTGCTGCTTATCAGACCACACAAACGGTACTCCTTTTCGCAACAACTTAGTTAGGGGTGGAGCAGTCAACAAAAACCCCTCAACGAAACGCCTGTAATACCCAGCCAAACCTAGAAAACTCTGAATTTCAGCCACTGACTTCGGTGGCTTCCAGTCCAACACAGCCTCGACCTTTCGGGGATTAACTCTAATTCCTTTAGCAGACACAACATGCCCTAAAAAGGTTACTTCCTTCAGCCAAAATTCACACTTACTGAATTTGGCATACAGTTACTTTTCTCTTAATATCTACAATACAACTCGTAGATGCGAATCACGTTCTTCTTCATTCTTCGAGTGCACCAAGATATCATCTATGAACACCACCACAAACCGATCTAAATAGGGTTGGAAAACCCAGTTCATCATGTCCATAAATACAGCTGGTGCATTAGTCAACCCAAACGACATCACTAAGAACTCGTAATGCCCATAATGAGTTCGAAACGCAGTCTTATGAATATCCACCTCCTTGACCTTAAGCTGGTGATAACCCAATCTCAAGTCCATCTTCGAGAAAACTGAAGCTCCTCACAACTGATCGAACAGATCATCGATCCTCGGTAACGGAAACTTGTTCTTAATCGTCAACTTATTTAGCTGTCTGTAATCGATGCGCATACGCATTGATCAGTCCTTTTTCTTAACGAACAAGACCGGTGCTCCCCATGGTGACACACTCGGTCGAATAAATCCGCGATCCAACAACTCCTGAATTTGAGCTTTAAGCTTTGCTAGCTCCTTCGGTGCCATTCTATAAGGAGCAATGGACACCGGAGCCGTTCCTGGGAATAGCTCAATGCCAAACTCTACCTCCTGATCCGGAGGCAATCCCAGAAGTTCCTCGGGAAAGACATCCGAAAACTCTTTCACTGTTCTAACTCTTTCAACCGACAACTCTTTGGCATCCAAGGCACTGATAAAGGCTAAGAACGCTCCACATCCTTTTTGCACCCACTTTTCTGCTTTTAAAGAAGACACCACATTAGACAGATAGTTCCTCCTTTCACCTATCATAATCACTTCCTTATCCTCTTAGGTCTTTAGTACCATCTATTTTGCAGCACAATCCAAGTTTGCACGGTGTTTCACCAACCAGTCCATGCCCAAAATAAGGTCGAACTCGCCGAATGGCAGTTCCATCAAGTCCGCCAGAAAAACTTCTCCTTGAATTTCTAAGGGTACATCCCTAAATAATTTACTTACTACCACCGACTGTCCTAAAGGGCTAATCACAGTTGTTTCTCTAGCAGAAATTTTAGATCTAATATTCAGAGTTCCAGACACAGCACATGCAACATACGAATGGGTGGATCCAATATCTATTAAAGCAGTAACAGGTACATTAGCTATGAAAAACATACCGGTTATGGCGTTAGGTGCATCACCGTCCTCTCGACATCTGACCGCGTAGACCAGATTTGGCTGTCTCGCGTCCGTGTTACCCCTATTACCGGTACCTCTACCCGGTGCACCCTGACCTCATCCTACACCATTACCACCTCGACCTAACCCACGGCCTCTCGGCGGCTGCTGAGCGCCTTCAGCTGGCGGTGCAAATCTGTTACGAACTCCCTGAGTTTGAGCAGGCTATCGAGGGTAATCCCTAAACCGATGGTCCTTAGATCCACATCTGAAACAGCCACCAGTTCTCTTCCAGCATTCACCCGAGTGAAGTCTCCCACAATCCGCACAAGGTCAGAATCGATTGGTAGTAAATTTGGAGCACCCGCAAATCTTGGTCCTCATTCCCGGGCCTTTCTCGAAAACCTCTAGCGGGACACGAGTGTCGAGTCTCTCTTGTTTCTGCCCCTATCCTTATCTCGATTTTGCCATTCCGAGTGCTTAACCTCCTCAGCTATCTTAGCTTTTTCCACAAGTGTGGCAAAATTTCTCTCCTTCTGTGGGGCTATCAGTACCCGTAACTCATCATGTAACCCGTCCTCAAAATGCACACAACATTCATAATCAGTCGGCACTATTCCTCGAGCGTACCGACTAAGACGCAAAAATTCCGCCTCGTATGCTACCACAGATTTACCTCATTGGACCAGATTCAGGAATTCCTTCCTTCGGGCATCCACATAGCTAGCCCCGATATATTTTCCTTGAAACGCAATCTTAAAGAATTCCCAGGTAATGCGATCGGCCTGAGTGCCTTCCCGAACAGTGAGCCACCACTGGTACGCCTCGTCTCTCAGCAAAGACACTACTCTTTTCAGTTTTTGCTCAGTGGTGCAATCCAGATCGTCCATGATCCACTCCACAGCCTCAAGCCAGTACTCCGCTACATTAGGGGCTACACCCGAAATACCTCTAAAAACTTCAGCCCCATTCGATCTGAGTCGCTTTGATATTGACCCACGAGCTGCTGATCCAGTTCTTGCCCCAGTAACCCTTTCTAGAACTCGCAACATCGCTTGGGATAGAGCGTCGTCCTCTCTCATTCGATCATGTGACCCAGCTTCAGTCACTGGTGATGCAGGGGCGTCCATTTCTGGCATATGTCCCGATGCCTCGGATACAACTCTAGCACCTCGGCCTCTACCACGGCTGCGTCTACTGCGTCCACGTCCTCTAGCGCTCATATTTGCTAGTTCGATTTAATCTGATTATAAGTCTTATGAATCAGTATACTATTCAATTTTTATTAAGCAATGTTTTATGGAGTATAAGAGTAGAAGTTGTTTTCGCAAACGTATCCTAAAGTCTCAATCTCTATAGTTTCAGCTCCTAAAGCTAAAAGTTCTAGAGTATTTCTATTTTGTGGAGTTTTCTTACCATAGTCATAACACAATAATCATAATTATAAAATGATAACATATACTTACTTGACTTGGTGCCGGATACTCGGGGTGCCATACTTCTTTTAAAATAGCATTTCTAATTTAAAATTCAAACAGCTTTGGAAAATGCTTTTGAACCCAAACCACAGCCGAGTTTTGCAACTGGGCTCTAATACCATAAAATGTAACACCCCAAACCTGGCCCATACATTATGACCGGATCTGACATGTCACATGGGAAAAACATGAGAAATCCTTTTTATTCGTACTAAGATAAGTATTATTTTGTTATAATCGAGAAAGCAAGTTTGATTTGAAATATTTGATAAAATACTACTAACCTCGATGGTTGGTTGATAAATCGATAATTTGAACTAGATATCTTATAAAACCGTGACTTTTGAAAATATCGTTGATAATTTGAGAGAAAATTTCCAAGTTAAAAGTTTGTTATGAAATCCATTTGTAAATCAGAAAAGAGAAAAAAAATGTTGGTTATGCTTTTAGAAAATCCCCATTTAAAATAATTCAAGCAACATAATAAATGCGTCAAACATAATGCAAAATAAAATAATCCAGAGGGCTTATTACATCATAAAAACCCAAAAATAGTAAAAGTAATAAGGTGAACGGAAATAGAAATCTAAAGTTCAATAAGAACCATTTCTGAAGTATGGCCTCCACCGATTCATCCATGGCCCAAGTCCACATCACTGAGCATTACCTGCAAGGGTTAAGGAAACGGGGTGAGTTACTAGAACTCAGTGTATAATCCCCTTACCGTTATCCACTGGGCCTGAACCCATATAGCAACATCTTGGGCCTAAACCCATTACAAAGTAATAAATAAATGACATAAATGCAACCCATCCCATCCAGCCAATCTCTCCCCCGACCAGCCAATCTCTCCTGTGGGATCAAGTTAACCCACCCTGCCATTCTCTCCAATTTGCAGTCAAACTACCATTTATAATATTTTTTTGGTTGAACCACCAGAGTCATAATCAAGCACATTAATAAACAAATTGTGGCAATGCCACCAGGCTACACTTCTCTTCATTCAATTTTCCCATCCCATGCAATATGTAGAGATGCAACATACATAATAACAATCATTAATCTATTGTATAATTTTAATGAATCGCCCCTTTAAAGCAATATAATAATTCGGCCCACTAAGGCATTTTAACAAATAGGCCCATAGGGACGTTTCGGTAATTCAGCCCATAGGGGCATTTCGGTAATTTATACAAATTAACACTGATTTTGATAAATCTTTAGAAATAATGAAATTTAAGCAATTTCTCAATTTATGCCATATTACGATTTTTAGACTTATAATAATATCAATCAACTATGAAACTTGTTACCGAATCATAATCTACGGAATTGCGGTGTGAGATTACACACCTGATTACGGTAAGTATTAAACTCTCTTGATCGTCGGCACCCTCGATATCGTGAATGACCATGATTTGTCTATTCTCACCGGATGATGGCCCACAACCCGGTGGGAAATCTCGAATCGGCAAAACCGCTCTATGCTTGAACTTAGGAGTAGGAATCGTAAATCCACTCTTTTTGTGTTCTCTAATAGCTTTTCCTTTCAACTCGGTTCCACTTGCCTCCATTGAAAAAGTCTTAATCAAAATGATATTATAGTATATATTGATTGTCTAAGGAAAAAGGGTTCGGCTTACCACAATTTTTGTAGAATCCACAAGTAGAGATTATCGAGTGATTTTGTCCCTAACAACATAATCGATTAGCCAAACTTTCAATCTGATTAACACAATAACCGAGTAGTGATATCGAATGGATTATGAAGGGACTCCTTACCTTAATCGATGATGATCCTGATTCCCACCGATTGGTTTATGACTAGGGATGAATAGGCAATGATGTGGTATTCGGCCAAACCACTAGAATACTAAAAATAGAAGATTATCAAAATATGAGGGAGTATGGAAGAACACCATTTGGGTTTTAGAAACAAGATGAGATAACCAAATGATGAGGAATACTCATTCGGCTAAAGAGAGAAGAAAATGAAAAGATTTGAATGAAACACTTACCCAGTTTAATCAAGAAAGAAAAGTCCAACTTGTAAGATGGAGAAGATGATCAATTTTTGGCTTTTGAATAGAAAAAGGGTTGATGAAATGATCAAAAGAAAAGAAAATATGAAGGAGGAGTGCTTTGTTAGTTTCGACTAACAAAAGAAAAATGAACAATAGTAGGTTGAGTGTTGCGGCAAAACAAAGAAGTAAGATGAACAATTTAGGCTAGGTGTTTCGGCTATCAAAGAAAGAATGACCAAAATGCATTGAGGTTTTGGTCAAAATAAAGAAAACAAAATGCTCACTTTTGGCTTTGGAGTTTTCGGCAAAGAGGGAAGAAATTGGAAAAAGGAAAAGGTCACCAAAATGCTAAGGAGAAAAATAACCTCTCATGCACCAAAATTTTGTCAAAATGACCAAAGAGAAAAGAGAAATTTGACTCTCACTATTCCCTAACCAAAACCGTGCATCACTTTGCCTAAAGGAAGAATGTTGACCATAATTCTTTCCAAAACATCTTCCACACTTTAAGCCAACATGCTCCCTATTCTTTCCTTTTCTTTTTTTTCTTCTTTCCTTCCACTCATCCTTTCCTTATTTCCTTAGCCATCATTCCTAAAAGAAAAAGTCTTCCTTTCCATAATTGAAGCCTTGGCCGACACTATGGATGAATAGCACAAAAAAAATAATCAAAATTTTCACCAAGTGGGATTCGAACCTCTTCCCCTAAAGCCCTTCATGTGACGCCACATCCTCTTTACCATATGCTCATTTTATGCTAGCAATTTACTCACTTATTTCCATAAGCATTGATGCCACCTACCTTCTCCCCCCTTAAGGGTTTAAACACAAAAAAATTACTAAGGCCCAACTCAACCCCGAGCCTTCTTAGAACCTTAAAAACCTACACAATTAATATTTTAACTAATCTATCACCAGATATAATGCACAAACATAAATTCTGAATTTCAGGATGTTACAGTTTTGAATTTTTAGAGAAAATGAGAACGGCATTATTCCTGGTTGGACCTGTTAGGAAGGTGATTTTAAAAGGTTACGGGGTTTCTAGGAAGTCCCGAGTTCAAGTTAGGCCATAGGAGAAATTTTGGTTTTTGGGCCTTTAGTAGGGAGAGCTTGTGGAAGCAGGACTTAAGGATTTTTGTTTGCATTTTGCTAACACAAGATGGCTATGTGGTAGAGTTGTGGTGGCGTCAATGTGTGAGCAAGGGGAGTGAGGTTCGAATCCCACATGCAGCTTTTGGGGAGTTTTATTTTGTGCTCAAAGAGGTGAAGAGGTGGAGTTGGAGTGGGATTCTATTTGGTGAAGGTTTGAATTGGTCAAACGGTTTGAATGAGTGAAGGGGAGTAAGTGTAGGAGAGAATTATGGGTTTCAAGTGGGGGAAGAGTTGGTCGAATATGGGGAAGTAGATAGGCAATATTCGGCCAAAAGACTTGGCATCTTGTAGAGTGCATTTTCGGTTTTTGTCAAGGTGAAGTGCCGAATTTCTCTAGCTCTCTTTGGTGTTTTTGCCTTTTGGGCACTTTTTCCTTGAACATTTCAGGTCATTTTCTTTGTATTTTCTTTCTTGCCGAAATCTTAATCTGACTTTCTCTTTTTTTTTTCTTCTTCGTTTTCTCTTCTACTCCCCCCTCTCTATAAGCCAAACCTCCTATCTCTTCTCTAATCTGTAATTGTTCTTCTTTCTCCTTTCAACACCATTCGACTATTCTTTGGAGTTTAATTCTTTTAGCCGAATCTATTCTCCACCAACACCTCGTTTTGGGTTCTTTATTTGGTAAGCTTTTCATTCACTTTCTTTCTTTCTTTCTTCTTTGCTCAGCATAGCCGAAGCACTATTCTCTTGGTGTAGGCTGAACCTATTGGAGTTTAAGCATACCCTCCTCATCGTTTACTCAGCCTTTGAATTCTAGAAATCGGTTGGTAATTGTGGCTAGGGCCGAATAGGGGTGGTGGAGTTCTTCTCTTATCGAGTTATTTTTTCGCTCAAGCTGAAAGGCTGTTATGATTTCAATTAGAGCTGTGAGTGATATGGCTAACATCTCCCCTTTGTTTTAGCATTGCAAGGGGCTCGACGTACTTAATCAAAGAGCCGACTGAGCACTTTTCGTGGCAGTGAATCGCTTGGTTGTTGGTAAGTAGCATAGACTGATTTATCGATCTCAATTCTTGGAGATATTGTATCAAGAATTAAGGCTAACAGTTTAGAATTGTTGGTTTTTTAGGTACGTGGGTTTAGGGTTTCAACCTACGCTCGAAGCAGGTGTGTACTCACACCATCCTGACTATAGATTAGCAAGTGCTGAAAAGTCGGAACTCCGGCAAATGATGCCACATGAGTGTGCGAACGCACGTGTGGTGAACCAAGCCCACGAAAATGGGCGCATAATGCGTGAGGCCACCATGAGTGTTCTCATGGGCATAGGAAGTTTTGGGCCTCGTTTGGTTGAAATGGGCCGAGTGGGCCCAACGGGCCCGTGGGCCCTACATGGGTAAATGTTGTGGACGGATAGGAATTAAGGAGTTGACCATAAGCGATCACATGGCCAAAGGTAGTTTTGGGCCGAATGGGCCACACGAGAGTGTGGGCCAACTTGGGCTGAGTTTTGGGCTTTGGGCCCAAATACACCGTTTTTGATTAAATGCGATATATGTGTCACTCGAGGCGACTGTAGACCTCCGAAAAGGTCATCAAATTACTAAAATACCCTTGAAGGGTAAAATGACCGAAATACCCCTGGAGGGTAAGATGACCGTTATGCCCCTAAAGGGCAGAATGACTAAAATGCTCTACATGTTATATGATTGCTATCGTATGTTTATTATGGTAGGTTGCATTCATGTGTTATTATGTTGCATTTGAATAGGACTATTAATACGGAGGAAGTGCTAATAGGATCACATGGTCGCTTGACGACTGTGGATCCACCGAAGTTTTTTAAGCCATGAGCAGCTCTGCTGCAACGATAAGTTAGTGCCGCAACCGGTGCTACATAAGGAGTGTAAGGATGGGTGGGTCGATTAAATCCCCACAGGAGTGCAGGGTTGGACAGGAGACGGAGTGCAAGGTTGGTATGGGCATTAATGCATTGCATACATTGATTTTAATATTGAGATGGGCTTAGGCCCAGATAAATATGATATGTGACATTTGATATGGGCTACGGCCCAACCGAGGCTATTTTGGGCTAAGGCCCAATTTCCACCATTTCTGTAATGGGCTTAGGCCCAGATTGTTGTGATGCATGTTTTACTGACGAGGGTTGTACACACTGAGTTTTCGTAAACTCACCCCTCTCTTTTTAATTTTCCTCAGGTAGTCCTCAGTAGGCGATTCGACGTGCGGGAGGACTCGAGGTGGCCACTCTACGAGCAGCTTTGAATTTGAGTATTCAATTTCACTTTATTTAAACCGTTTTCTTATTGGGTTGTAATAAGGCCTCTCTTAAATTCTGGTTTTTAATTTGAGATTTTCAGTTTATTATGATTTAAATCTGCTAAAAGTTGAACACGGTTTTTTTCAAAACGATAACTATTTTCTAAACACTACGTTTCCGCAACTCAATTTTTTGATAACTCGTCTTCGTAAATCATTATTTTAAATTAAGCTTCCGCAACAACGAGGTTTTGAAATTAATAACTTTTAATAAACATTGATTAAAGATAAACAAACGCAAACTGAGAATTTAGTTTTTAAATATCAAGAAGAGTTTTCAATGAAAACATGATTTTCGAAAAACACTTCAATGTGATACGCCAAATTCGGGCCTAACTTCTAGGCCGAGTTTGGGGTGTTACAAGGTTGCTGCCAAATTTATGAGGAGTTAAAATACTCCTTAAAACTCCTTAATTTGATGTATTAAGCATCCCTTGTAACAGCCACTTCTTTTGTAACCAAAATCAACTAAAAGGTCACTTCCATTAATGTTGTAACAACCTCTTTTAATGATGACTAATGCTTCCCCATGTGTGTAACCGATTCTCACTTGAAAGGTCACATTAAACTCTTTGTAGCAGCCCTTGAGTGTAACGGTTTCTAATTGAAAAGTTTCCTACATTCAAACACATTAAACAAACATATTAATCACATTTAAACACTTATTAAACACTAATTTAACTTAAACACATTAAACACTTATTAAACACTATTTTAACTTAAACAGATTAAACACTTGACTTAATAAATGAACTAGAAGTAAGGACTTCAATTAATACAACAACTAGTTAATTTATGGAAGCAGCATTAAATTAACTTAAATTCATGCTTCATTAAAACATCCTAGTAACTAGATTAATTAATGAGCCTCTTATTAAACACAACTTATTTATTTAAACACCTTTATTTAAAGCTAATATTTAATTTAGAAGTTTGTATTCAGCAAAATAAAAATGCATGAATTAAATCAAGCTAAACACAAACTGAATGAATTAAATGTGAACTTAAACCAAGCTCAATGAGCTGAGATGAACTCATGTGAGCTAAACCACATAGGAAGGAAGTTTAATTGAGCTGAAAATGAGCTGGAATCAGCTTCATTTTGCACTTTGGCCCCTCGAGCTTAGGCCACTCTCGATGGCGTCGTATGGAGTCAAACCATGATGCGACCAGGATCGCATCATACCCCTCTCTTGAAAACAATTCATCCTCGAATCGAGTCGATGGTTCTCTCGAACAGAATTCCTTTTGCTCGGCTTTCCTCGATCAAACGGGGAGGATGGTAATCGAGACACCTGGAAAGAATAGCAGTGAATTAACAAGTATTGCTTCAAACAAATTTGCAATCCACGCATAAACATACTTAAATGTATATGTCGCATGTGGAAGGACAAGATCAACTTATCATACAAAAGAAATAATGCCTTATCAAATGTTTGAAACAGAATTACATAAGGATCAAGGCATTCAACTAACTTAAATTGCTTCCACGAATTGAAATGCGAGTAGTAGGTTAAAAGTTGAACATAATCATCACCAACAAGTAATAGAACAGATTCACATGATTCATGACCTTGCACAATCAATCCTTGCAATTGACCTTTGGACATATGCTTGCTAACAAATGCATCATGCCAATTATAAAAAACAAGAGTCTTTTTATCGATGTCCAAAATCGATAGATCATTATCAAACAGAATAGAACAATTAAGCACATCACGATTTAAGGACTTTATAAAAATGAAATCATCAACGTGATGGTTGTCATCTTCCGAGGAAAACAAAAGTGTTTTAAAGCTTTTGAGAATCTTACCTTGCTTGTCTTCAAGAGCAGGAAAACAAAGATCAAATTTACCTTGCTTGCCCATCACAAATCTTCGCTCCTCGGGGGTATAGCATAGCTGAAGTTTCGCAATTAAATTAATCTTTTTCAAACGGATAGCAAACTTCATGGACAACCAAAGAAATTGTTTAAGGAACGAATATAAATTGAAAACACATTGGAAAATTTTCGTTACCTTATTCAAAGACCACAAATCAAAATGATAGAAATGGTTCGCACACAATCGATGTGGCTTGATTTTCCAAAAAGATGAATCAACACAAATTCCCGGCCTAAAAAACATGAGTTTGTTTATTTAAGGCAAAAAATAACAACGGTTTCACTAAATCGATCATGTTAAACCAATAGGACTTTTACATACTCAAAAACGAACATTCAAATCTCTTTTCATGCTTCAAAATAGATTTGCACAAGTTCAAAGATTTCTCACAAAACTTGAGTGGGTGCTCGTTAATATCATGTTCAAACAAATTAAGCGCTTTTTGTGAAAAACCGTTTGCACACAAGATAAAATTTTTGGGTTGTCGATCGGAACAAACAGTGTCAACCACATTCAAAGAGTAGAAATCAATCAGATGAGAATAAGGGGGTCTTTTTATAACTAAGTCATCGAAGATTTTATTGACGAATGTCAAATCAGATTGCCGTGACTCGTTTAAAAGTTCCTTACCTCGCTTACCTTTGGGTTCGTGTGGTTTATTTTCAATTACACCTTTGTTGATCATACGGAAACGTCGTTCTTCCGGAAGGTATTGTAGTTGAAAAACATCTTTCAGTCTTTCGGGAACCTGGAAAGTAGAAATAGAACAAGAGCAAACTTCAAGGGGGTTAGTTGAATCACTCCTCACTTTTTCTTGCTCGTTCTTTTCTTTTGTTTCTTTTTCTATCTCGGGTTCTTTTCTTTCTTTTTCAATTTTATTTTTGTTTTCACACTCCTTTTCAATTTCTTTTTCACTCTCTTTTCCTTCACTCTCGTTTTCTTTTTCAAATTTCTTTTCGACTTCTCTTTCAACTTCTTTTTGTTCTTTCTCTATTTCAAAAACCTTCTCAATGGCTTTTTCAAGCTCTCTCAAAACTCGCTCATTTTCTCTCTTACTTACCTCTTTTCTCTCTTTTCTTTTTATTTCTTTTGCCTTTTCTTCTTTTTCTTTTCTTTTAAATGATGTTACAAAAGAATCAAGATGGTAATTATTTGGCTCGAAAGAATAAAATTTATTTACAAAAGAATCACGATAATTGCATCGGGAAGAATACTCCGTGTAGGATTTCTTTGAAGTTCCTGAAGGAGTATACCGTTCATCTCGCACGTCATCTTGGATGGAGTAAAAATCAAAGTCAGCTTCTCTTCGCCTCGAGTTCCTTGATGAATAAGAATCTCAATCAAAATCTCGTCTTGAATAATTGTTAAAAGTGTATCTTTGCGAAGTTCTCGATTCTGCTTTCTGATTTGATGACACTCTTTTTGTGGATCTCTTTGTTCCACATGATCTAATCTCTCGTGTATTCTATCAAACTTGGAATTCACCATTCTTTTCATTTCTTGCACCAAGTATTGGTACTCCGATTTGGTGAACTCTTCGCGAGACATCTTTGATTGCTGAAAAGAAATTTGTTAAGTAAAACAAAAAAAAATTAAATTCCTCACAACAAAATCCTCACAATTTCACTCGGAAAGAAGAAGGAAAAGTGACACTCTCGCTCGTGTTTTCACTCATTTGGCTTTTACCTCCACTCAAATGATCTCACTCGCTCGTGCCTTTTACCACTTGAATCCACCTCTCAAAATTCTGGAAGGTTGCCTTAGACTTATTAGCAACTTGTAGGTCAGCTTCAAGGGGTCTAAGCAAAGGAAAAATCGTTATAGGTAAAGGTAGGCTGAGAGAAAATGAGTTAAGGGTGGCGTTGGGTAAGATGGAGGGGAACCAAATGATGATGGAAAGGGTTCTTGATGATCGGGAATAAAAGAGAGTGATTTTGAAGATCGGGTACAGAAGAGGAGAACAGAAACAATAAGTACTTGCCACACTTTTAAAAGAAAACTTCTCTATTTTTTTCACTCGTATTTTTCTTTTAGAATTTTCGTAATTCTTTTTTTTCTTTTTTTTTTGTTTTTTTTCACTTCAAATAGAATAGAATGAAATACAAGCAATTTTGAAAAAAAAATCAATTTTTTTTTTGAATTTTTTTTACGAACCTACTTTTGGCTTGATACGAACGTCGTCGGGGCTCCTTGTTTTCTAGCTCTGATATCAAATGATACGATCTGCCTCAGGGTTGAGTCGAGTCGTATGTGAAGTTGCCCAATCGTTTACGAAGAGGTTTCGTTCAATTTGTTTTAAAAGGGAAAAATGGTTAGATTTAAGAAAATGGCAGCGGTTTAATAACAAAGAAAATAGATGGATGAATGGAATGATGTTTGAAACAAGAAAAAACCCTTAATAAAAGATTAAGGACCCGAATCTTATATGTTTCAAAGGGATGGTTGAGTTGGATAAAAACCTCGACCCACTATCTAGCAAGATAGGAACCTCAGTATAAAGGTTTGAACGCCACACCCGAATGGATGATAAGTTCGAAACAAAGTTAGATTAACACCACTAGCTACTAGATAAGTCAATTTGAACCTTGAAGAATAATGAGAGTAGATAACTCACAATAAGAAAATTTCATTAAAAATCAAAAGTTCCCTTCTACAAGCTAATAACAAAGTATATATAGTGTTTACATGTGGTTAGCTGAAGAGTCATATGAATTCAGCTTTAATATGCAATTAAATGGCTGAAATAAAATCTAATCAATAAATAAAAAACTCTTGAATTCCTCCAGCCAAATAACAGCAACTTTATGACTCCTAATGAGCTGATTAAATGAATTCGAATGCTTTAAAAATGTCCCTTGAGTTGTCCTTGGCTAGCCGAAAAGACACCAGCAACTAATGGAGTTTTGAATGCTCGTTATCATCTTTTAAATGAGCCAAAAAAGCTGCTGGTAAGTGAAGAGGTTCTTCTTAGAATTTATGAGGAGTTAAAATACTCCTTAAAACTCCTTAATTTGATGTATTAAGCATCCCTTGTAACAACCACTTCTTTTGTAACCAAAATCAACTAAAAAGTCACTTCCATTAATGTTGTAACAGTGTAACACCCCAAACCCGGTCAATACGTTACGACTGAATCTGGAATGTTACAAGAAAGGTAGTTTTGAAATTTTCAACAGAACATCATAATTTGGAAAACTTTTCGTTTAGTGATTCAATCTTAAAGATAATTTAAAATTTTGGTTGAAGATTTTCTTACCAACTTCTATTTAAAAGTGAACTAAAAAGTCATAAATAGTTTTGTTTCACGAAGGCCGAAATTAGGAAATTTCATAAACGTGACATTTGAAAATGATGTTGAGGTTTTAAGAAAATCTCCAGATTATTTAGCTTAAACCTTTAATCACTTGTCATTTTTTGTTAATACTTTAAAAATATGATTGTTTATATTTTTATTTTAGGATACTTCTTATTTGACAATTCATAAGATATGCAATAACCAATTTAAAGCAAAAACCCAAATTAAAGTTATGGAGGCCTTATTACATTGCAAAATCCCAAAATTAAAAGGTAAGTTTAAATAAGAAATGAAAGTTTACGAGAAAATAATGCATGGCCACCTCAAGCCCACCTCGGCTCCAAATCTACAACTAGGGGTTAGCTGCAAAATTAAGCAGAGGAGTGAGTCATCGAGACTCAGTGTGTAATTCCCCTTATAACGTAATCGGGCTTTAAGCCCACAGATGCACATTGGGCCTTAGCCCTCACAATATAGCATATTAAAAATGTATGCAATGCAGCCCAGCCCAACCTAGTTTTCCATCCTCTAGGTCACCTAAATCAGCCAAACACCCGTGGCATCAAGCCACTGTGGTTCCAAACCACTGTGGTCCCAGACTACTTATGATGGAGTCACAGAATATATAAACGTGGGGCCAACCCACTATGGTCCCAGACCACTGTGACAATCTCTGATAAGTATATGTGGGGCCAACCCACTATGGTACCAAACCACTGAGATAAGTCACTGATAAATATATGTATACGTGGTTCCAAACCACTGTGGTCCTAGACCACTATGACAGAAGTCACTAAATCACACTTCCCCCTGTCAATCATATCCCAAAGCCCATGCAACATATTATCATATTGAGATGAATGCAAACATACTTTCAATGTACAATAGACAATTAATTCATACATACATATCTTCGAAAGTAAAATCATAGTGGTACTTACCCAGTGTCTCCAACCTTACCCACAAGGGTATCTCGACTATCTGTACAGTCGTTTCGGCTTTTAGCCAACACAGTTACTAACGCAAATAATAAAGGAAAGTGTGAGCGTTACACACCTGATTACGCGTAAGACTAAACTCTCTAGATTGTCGACACTCTCACTAGAAGAAACAACCGCGATTTGTCTATCCCAGGCAGATGTCGGCTCGCTACCACAGCCTGGCAGAAAGTCTCGAATCGCTGACACAGCACGTCGCTTAAACTTAGGAGTAGAGACTACGAGTCCACTCCCCTCCTTAGTTTGGCTAGCACTCGCATCCATGGAGAGAATCTTTGATCAGTACCCAAGGAGAAACGTAGGTTAACTAACAAAAGAATTTGATTAAGGCGGACTACAATTGAAAGGGATGAAATAACCAAGAAAACGCAAAGATGGCTCCTTACCTTAAGAACCCGAATAGAGTGATCAGATTCGGCAATCAATAGACCTTCAGGCTTCGGACCTCCAATGCTCAGCTAATGGGGTTTCCCAAAGTAAACCTTCCAAAATGAGAGAAGAAGAAGAAGGGTTTAGCCGAAAACTAAACACCAAAAAAAAAATAGCCATTCGACTATGACCACACAGAATCGAAAGAAATAAAGAAAGAAACGCAAGAGTCTCCCCCTTACCTTAACCAACAGAAATTGATTAAAGAGACTTCTTGCGACCAAAGATTCCTAGCACCTTGCTTCGCGTTCTTCGGCTAACAGAAAAAGAGTGTAAGACTAAATTTAGTGTGGTGTCAAAGGAGACGGCTATGGTGAAAAGGTGTAGAAACGAAACACACAAGAGAAAAGAGTGAGAAGTATGTTTTAGCTAGAGAAGAAAAGAGTGTAGAAGAGAAAACCGTTGGAGAAAAAGAATGAAAGGAAAAAAGAAATGCCCGAGTGGTCACCCTAGTTTCGACTAATGTCAAAGAGGCAAGAAGAGATGAAGAGAAGAAAGCTGAAAGTTTCAGTACAAAGAGAAGTAGAAAACCGAATGAGAGAAAAAGAAAGAACTCCCTAAGACTTTTGTAAAAATTCAGCACTCTCCCTATATGACCAGAAGTGCCAAAATGAAAATGCCTACTACTCAAGAGAATCTCGGCACACTCACCTATCCTAGCAACTAAATTGAAATCTCCCCTCCAAGCTCCCCACATTCGGCCAACACCTCCACCATCACCTAATCCCTTGATTTGCTCAACCAAATACTCCCCATCCCTCATTCAAATTGGTTTGACCAATTCACACTCCTCCAAGCTCTCTTGTCCATCCATTTGAATGCATTGACCCATTCAAACACCACCTTTGAAGAGTCCCAGCCGAAACCACCACTCCTCCACCTTGGCACAAAAAAATAAAGCTCCATAATGAGGCTTATGGGATTCGAACTCCTCCCCTTCTGCTCCTACAAGTGATGCCACCCCCACTTGGACACAAGGTCCTTTGTGTCATCATGCACACGCAAATAAACTTAAAGCCTGCTCCTACTAGCTCTCCCCCCTTAGATGCCCAAAACAGAAAATTTTACCAAGGCTCTGACTTGAACCCGGGCCTCCCTAGGACCCCCAAGCACACCTAAATAACAAGCAGCACAAGCCAAGCACACAGAAAAGCATAAAATGCAGAACCCCTAATTTTAGGATGTTACAGTTCTACCCCCTTAAAGAAATTTCGGCCTCGAAATTTACCTGATCAAAAGAGGTGAGGGTATTGCTGTCGCATCACATCCTCTGGCTCCCACGTGGCTTCCTCTGAACAGTGATTCTGCCATAAGACTTTAACCAACGGAACTGACTTCCTTCTCAACACTTTAACATCTCGATCTAAGATCAGAACTGGTTCTTCTTCAAAAGACAAATCAGGTCTTACTTCAATTTTGTAACATCCTGGAAAGGGCCTATGCATTTTCGGTTTAATTGTACGAAGTAACATGTTTTATGTACTAAGAATAAATTTTGAACATTTTTGGAAACCTAAAAATGTATGGAAATGGATGGAAATGATTTGGAAATGATTCAAAATAGGAAAGTGTAAGAAAATGTCAAGTTACAGAGTCGAACAAAAATTTTTGGAAACTTAGAAATGACCTAGAAATGACGAGTTTTAAGGTTTAAAAGGGGAAATTAAGGCAAGGTGGCCTTAAAAGAAAAAGTTTGTGAAATTTGACACACAAACAGGCTTGGAAAAGTGGTCTGAAGGTGCCACTTAGGGCCTATGGAAATGGCGCCATATGTAAGAGGAATGGGCCTGAGTTCGAGTCACTTGGGAAGCAAATAAAGGAGGTTTTATTTTTGCTTCCAGAAGACTGAGGTGGACGGCACATGCTTCTAGAAAGGAGGTGTTTTATTTTCATAAATATTCGACTAAAAAGGGTGATAAATAAAGGATTTTTAAATTGGATTATTATGAAGAGATAAATGTTGGATTTAAACTCTTTTATTTATGATAATTAAAGGATAAAGTTATCAGATAGAGGAGTGGTGTCCAAGTAAGGGACTCCTTAGATGATAATTTTGGCTATAAAAGGAAGGAGGGCTACTCATCAATTTTTGCTTCCTCCTTTCTCTGCCGAATTCTTAGTGCTCTCTTCTCTTCTTTTCTTTCTTTTCTTTTGTCAAGCCAAAATTAAGTAGTTGTTGGAACCTAGCCGAATATTTTCCTCTCCATTAGAAGCCATAGCCGAATCTCCCTGTGAATCTAAGCAAGGAAGTAGTCGATCAAGTATTAAGGGATCTCTCGGGTTTCTACAATCATGTCGACTACAAGGAGGAATATTTTGGGATCTAAGGTAAGAAACTATAAGATCCAAAGGTCTTGTTTTAAGTTTTAATGTTAGATTAAACCTAACATGTGATTATAGGAATTTCGACATCCCTAGGAAAGTAAGGATACTTTTCGGGATTTGAGATCACAAAGGTATGTGTTTAAGACATTCGGCCAAAGCCTATTTTAAGTATTTGGATTTATTCCCAAAAGCCGAAACTAACCTAGGATGTGTTTTAATGATTGGCCGAATGCAAGAAGGAATACAACAAAGTGGTGGGACTTGATTCTTAAGTCAATCGGCAACAAGGTAGGTTTTCAGTATACAAATCCTACTAGGATTTGGTTTTAAAGCCAAAAAGGTTTATTAATGTGTTTAAATGATTGGCCGAATATAGGAGTTAAGGATCTAAATCAGTAGATCGGTTCTTCGGGATTTCAAGGACTTTGTTAAGCGAATCAGGTGTGTACCCCACACTAACTTTTAATATGATTATGGTAATATGTAAAATGTGCATATGGATAGGGTACCATAATATGGTACAAAGTACTCAGGTACGTTTCCTACTTCCACTAGGATTATGAAATATGTTATTTATAACATGTGAAAATTTATAAGAATGTGAATTTAAGTAGGATATGCATGATATGAATAATATGGGTCATTCGGGATATATGAAAAGGGGAAGTGAATGTGATGACTACGGTCTCACTATCTCGAATGTGGTGACTTGGTCACATTATTCGAATGTGGTAACCAGTTACATTATCTCGAATGTGGTGTCTCATGACACAATTATCCGTGGCTATGCCACAAATTTTATATGGGCGATGAGCACGTCGACTACAAATGATCGCCTTCGATGGTGTGTAGCGGATGGAGGGTTGACTTAGTAGTCCCCACGGTGCGCGCAGTTGGTACGAGGATGTGTAGCGGATGGCACCTAGGTTTGGGTTTGGGTTGCACCATCATTTTTTCTCTGTTATATGAATAAGCATTTGATATGAAAATGTATGCCGATCTATTGAATTTTAGTGTTGTGTACACATTGAGTCTGTTGACTCACCCCCGTTGTGGGACTATTTTTTGGTGTGAGCAATAATGGACCGGGTTGGCGGAAGCTTAGGGATGGCCATGCTCGGCTTGAAGTTTTATTCAATATGGATATTTAAATTTATTTAAGTATTTTAGAATTTTATTTTGGGATTCTACTTGATGTAATAAGGCCATAAGTTACACTTCTTTACTTTTATTTTTAATTACTATGTTACGAATTATTTTCAATTAAAGTTAAGTAAAATTTATTTCTTTAAAAATAAACCCTAATTGTTTTTTTCATCCTAATTAATTGGATTTTAAAATAAGATAAATGGGTTTTTAACTCAAGCCCAACCCAAAGCAATAGTTTTTAAAAATCGCACAAGTTTTCCTCTGGTAATAAAAGAATTTTGTAACGATTTACTTAAGGAACATACGAGATCCGGTCCGTGCTCGTGGGTAGGGTGTGGGTGTGTTTGATTTAATATCGAGCCAGTTTTAAACTCTCGGCTTTGTGGGCTAAGGCCCAAAACGTTTTCAAATCGAGCCAAGTAAGCTTTTTGAAAGAATTTTATGAAATAAATAGGTTTTCTCGGCATGGCTCCTAAGTCTCCGAACCATGATCCACCGGTAAGTACCCTAACTATTTGTGTGATTATGTGTTATGAAATATGGAAGGGTAGAAAAGGAATGGAATGTAGAAAAGCATGATAGGAACTTGAACCCTAGGACTAGTCTACTCAAACACAAACACATAAGACTTAAGGAACGTTAAACAAACCTATGGCTAAGTCATTGAGTTAGGGTGTGGTAAACCCCATGCGCATGCATGTCTAGGATTGGATCCGTAAGAGCACGGTATTTAAGCGAGCCCTAGTGACTCACCTCCTCTTCGCAGAATCCTGCAGTGCGTAGTAGCCGGTTCACCCTAACCTAGAGGGCTCGGTAGGTGTGGCAACCTCTGCATGCGCATGTCTAGGAATGGTTTCGGTAGGAGTTTGGTATTTAAGCAGTCCGCGTGACTCACCTCCTCTCCACTCGAATCCTGCCTGGTGCGTAGCTTTGGTTCACCCTGACCAAGAGGGCTCGGTCATAGGCTAAACACAATGACTAAAACCCGAAAGGGAACTAGCCGTGTTTCCATAAAAACAACAAAACCCTAGTTTTAAAACTCTTAAAAAAACTTTCTTTTAAATTTGTGAAAACCATCTTTACAAAAATTTTCGAAAATTTTTCTGATTTGTGAAAAATTACCGAAATACCCCCGAGGTCAAAAATTTCTGAAATACCCCCGGATTTCAAAATTTTTCTAAAATACCCCAGGAATTTAACAATACCAAAATACTTTGTGACAAAAATCACCAAGGAACTTTTCCTTTTGAAAAATTACGAAAATACCCACATGAGGGATGTAATTACTTAAAATACCCATGGGTAGTGGAGAAACAATAACAATGAAAACTACAACGTTTCTCTGAATGAACGAAAGTTCATAATTGTTTGATGGATGTACGAATGAATGGAAAGATTGCGTGCATGTATGAATACGAAAGAACCACTCCTAAATTCTTTTTCATAAAACTTCTTCGCGGGTAAACAAGTGAAAGAAAGACTAATTCATAAAACTTCTTAATCGGGATTACTGACGTTAGAAATGAGCTCTAGAGGACGTGGTCGTCGTGGATGAGGTAGAGGAAGGATGACGGTGTTAGAACCCGTTAGATCGGGTCAAGGGTCTGACAATGAGATACCACCGCCACCACCACCCCCAGCTGTGGGTGTTGAGCAGCAAGTTCAGACGGGAGAAGATGCCGTGTGTCGCAGTCGTGTCCGTGTGAGTTTTGGAGTTGGTGGTTGGTGCAGGGAGGAAATTCGGGAACCCGTAAGTGCAGGCTCGAGCGCTTCGAGCTAATGGAGCCGAAATGTTTCGTGGAGTATCAGTGTGGCACCCGAGATGGTGAGTCTTGGTTGGAAGCAATCGAGCGCATCATGGATGAGCTTGATTTGACCCCGAGGAAAAGTTGAAAGGGATGGTGGCATTATTACGCCGATGAAGCGTATCGTTGGTGGTTAATCGTTTCGGGATGGTGCCACGGTGAGGATCCGACACAGGAATATGTTAAGGAAGCATTTGGAAGAAATATGTGGGAACCAGTATCTGAGATGAGCAAAGGAAGGCTTTTCTAGGGTGGTTCAAGGGAACAAGTCCGCTGCGAGAATATGAAGTCGAATTCTCGAGGTTGAGCCGCTATGCTCGTGGAGTAGTGGCAACCGAGCATGAGCGCCGTGTCCGCTTTGAGGACGGACTAAGAGATGATCTCGAGATTATTGATAGCACCGCATCGGGAGCGGGAGTTTCTCGCTTTAGTGGAGAAGGCTAAAGTGGTGAAGGAATCAAGGATTCTACAAAGCGCATCGTGGATCGAAATAGGCCCAAAAGAGGTTTTGGATCGTGCAGGAAGGCTCAAAAGAGGACTAGAGTTGATGGGCCGCAAAATCGCAAGTCAGTGCAGGATGGCGATGTCGTCCTTGTGAACATTGTGGGAAGAAGCACTTAGGGAGTCTTTGGAAAAAGACGGAGGATGTTTTCGGTGTGGGTCCAAGGACCATATGCTCAAGGATTGTCCTAAGAAACTAGATGAAAGTCGACCGGCCGCTCGAATGTTAGTCGGGTTGGTAAGGAGGAGGACAAAGGCCTCAACGAGGTCGTGGTTCGAGTAATCGAGGTAACAGTCTTTGGTAGAGGACGTGGAGCACAGGCGAGGTGCTTTGCTAATCTTTGAGGCAAGGCAACCGGGTTTGGTTTATGCGGTTCATTGTAGGGAGGACAGAGACGCACCGGATGTTATAACCGAGACGCTCCTTATTTATGGCAAGCCTTATTATGCCTTAATTGATGTGGGCTCGACCCATTCATATGTTGCATGTAGTGTAGTGGAAACACTAGGCCTAGACTCTAAACTTTCTCGATAGGGAGATAATCGTAGTAAGCCCATTAGGCCTAATCGTAGTGGTGGATAAGATCTTTCAGAATGTACCCTCAGAGATTCAGGAGTGAACTTTCTGGTGACTTAATAGAACTACCTTTCGGGAGTTTGAACTTATACTTGGAATGGGTGGCTAGTAGAGCACCGAGCCGTGTTGGATTGTGCGGCTAAACGAATGGAACTAAGGACCCCGAGAGGATGAAGTAGTAGTAATGATCAGAGAGAGAAGAAACTACATGTCTAACGTAGTTTCGGCGTTGAAGGCTGAGAAAATGGTTAAGAAAGGGTGCAAGGCATTCTTAGCCTTCGTAAGTGCATTGGGTGGAAAGGAAGAAGGTGTCAGTGGAGTTAGAACGGTGAAAGACTTTGAAGATGTATTTCCAGAGGAATTACAGGAATACCCCAGATAGGAGGTGGAATTTGGAATAGACTTCTTTGCCGAGAACAGCTCCGTGTCAATCGCTCCATACCGAATGGCGCCAAAAGAGTTAGTTGAGCTCAAGGCTCAAATCCAAGAATTGTTGGATCGTGGGTTCATCCGACCCAGTGTGTCTCCATGGGGAGCACCGGTCCTGTTTGTAAAGAAGAAGGACGGAACTATGCGTATGTGCATAGATTACCGTCAGTTGAATAAGCTGACCATCAAGAACAAGTATCCTTTGCCAAGGATCGATGACTTGTTTGATCGGTGAAGGGGGCCATGATATTCTCAAAGATAGACTTAAGGTCGGGATATCACCAGTTGAAGGTGAAGGAGGCAGATATCCATAAGACCGCTTTTAGGACAAGATACGGCCATTTTGAGTTTGTGGTGATGCCGTTTGGATTGACGAACGCTCCAGCCGCGTTCATGGATATGATGAACCGGGTTTTCCAACCATACTTGGATAGGTTCGTCGTTGTGTTTATCGACGATATTTTGGTGTACTCCAAGTCTGAAGAAGAGCATGATGAACACCTCCGAATTGTCTTTGCAAGTATTAAGGGAGAAGAAGCTCTATGCCAAATTCAGCAAGTGTGAATTTTGGCTTAAGGAGGTGGCATTCCTAGGACATGTGGTATCCGCAGAAGGAATAAGAGTGGACCCTAGGAAGATCGAGGCAGTGTTGGATTGGAAACCACCTAGGTCCGTGGTCGAGATTCAAGTTTCTTAGGTTTGGTGAGGGCTATTACAGAAGGTTTGTGGAAGGGTTCTCGTCAATAGCCGCGCTTTGACAAAGTTTCTAAGGAAGGAAGTACCCTTTGAATGGACAGATAAGCAACAAGAGAGCTTTGAAAAGCTCAAGAAGGTGTTGACTAAGCTCAGTGCTAATCCAGTATGAGGCGAGCAAGGATTTTGTGGTGTATTGTGACGCTCAGACACGGGATTAGGATGTGTGCTAATGCAAGATGGAAAAGTAGTCGCAGATGCGTCTCTCGGCAACTAAGGCCTCATGAGGTTAACTACCCAACTCATGACTTAGAGTTGGCAGCAGTGGTTTTCGCCCTTAAGGTTTGGAGGCACTACCTCTATGGAGAAAGGTCAGTGATCTACACAGACCACAAGAGCCTTAAGTATCTATTGACTCAGAAGGAGTTGAACTTGAGGCAATAAAGGTGGGTGGAGTTGTTGAAGGACTACGACTGTTCGATAGAGTACCACCCGGGCAAGGCGAATGTGGTAGCTGATGCCCTAAGTCGGAAGGTTGTGTCGGATCTAAGGGCTATGTTCGCTCACTTGAGTTTATATGATGATGGAAGCCTGTTGGCAGAATTACAAATCAAGCCCACATGGCTGAATGAGGTGAAAAGGGGACAGTTGGCTGATAAGGACCTAAGTGCTAAGTTTCAGCAAGTACAGAATGGAGAATTAAAGGACTATGGCGTCAATGATGAAGGAGTATTATGCTACAAGGGTAAAGTCTGTATGCCGAGAGACGAGGAGTTAAGACAAAGGATTCTTCGGGAGGCACATGGTAGCCCTTATGCTATGCATCCCGGAGGTATTAAGCTGTATAGGGATCTAAGGGAACAATTTTGGTGGTCCGATCTTAAGCGGAAGTTACTAAATTCGTGGGAAAATGTCCGACGTGTCGCCAAGTTAAGTTGAACACCAAGTTCCATCGGGATTGCTTCAACCAATCGAGATTCCCCAATGGAAGTGGGAGAGAATTACCATGGACTTCGTTAGTGGGCTTCCCCTTACGCCTACTAAGAAGGACTCGGTATGGGTAATAGTGGACCATTTGACCAAGTCCGCGCATTTCATTCCCAGTAAGAGTAGACTATTCTCTTGAAGTTGGCCAAGTTATATGTGGCGGAAATTGTGAGGTTACATGGAGTACGATGATCGATCATCTCCGATAGAGACCCAAGGTTCACGTCTCGGTTTTGGAGGGCACTTCATCAAGCTTTAGGCACTAAGTTGGACTTCACTACGGCTTTTCATCCACAATCGAGACAGGCGTCCAACGAGTTATACAAGTCTTGGAAGTTATGTTGAGAGGGTGTGTGATAGATTTCGAGGAAGTTGGGAAGACTACTTGCCTTTAGCTGAGTTCGCCTACAACAACAGCTATCAGGCTAGCATTCGGATGGCACCATATGAAGTATTGTATGGTCGAAAGTGTCGAACTCCTACTTGTTGGGTGAGTTAGGAGAACGTCGAGTTTTGGGTCCGAGTTAGTGGCGTAAACCAAGAGAAGGTTGAGATAATCCGAGCACAGTTAAAGGAAGCCCTCGATAGGCGGAAGTCGCACGCAGACCTTAAGCGGAAGGAAATAGAGTTTGAAGTGAGAGACCAAGTGTTTCAAGGTCTCGCCTTGGAAGAAGGTGATGAGGTTTGGTCGCAAAGGAAGTTAAGCCCAAGGTTTATAGGGCCCTATAGAATATCTGGCGAGTTGGGCGCTGGCATACCAATTGGAGTTGCCACCAGAGTTGCAGCAGATGCACGACGTATTCCATGTGTCCATGTAACATCGTCACCGATCGAATCCGTCTCATGTGGTACCAGTTGAAGAGGTGGAGCTAAGGCCAGACTTATCGTATGAGGAAGAGCCAATTCAAATATTGGAACGTGATGTGAAAGTGTTACGTAGGAAGTCAGTTCCTCTAGTCAAAGTGTTATGGCGCAATCATGGATCAGAAGAAGCTTCGTGGGAACCAGAAGAGGCAATGCGACAACAATACCCTCAATTATTTTAGTTAGAAAATTTCGAGGACGAAATTATTTTAAGGGGGTAGAAGCTGTAACATCCTGGAAAGGGCCTATGCATTTTCGGTTTAATTATGCAAGTAACATGTTTTATGTACTAAGAATAAATTTTGAACATTTTTGGAAACCTGAAAATGTATGGAAATGGATGGAAATGATTTGGAAATGATTCAAAATAGGAAAGTGCAAGAAAATGTCAAGTTACAGAGCCGAACGAAAATTTTTGGAAACTTAGAAATGACCTAGAAATGACGAGTTTTAAGGTTTAAAAGGGGAAATTAAGGCAAGGTGGCCTTAAAAGAAAAAGTTTGTGAAATTTGACACACTGTAACACCTTAAAAATCCGAGTCTTGATATATTGCATGTTTTGGTGATTAGTTTATAAAGGAAAAATTTTCTTATTACTTTTCGTGCCTATGATAGTCCTGAAGAAGAGTATAGAATTATTCGGTTATGGAATAATTTTTAGTTTTGAAAATTTATTGAAGTGGAGCAAGTGGCATTGACACTTAAGTTAATTTAAGTGTTAATAAGTGACATAAGATGAGTAATGGCAAGGTGGTGTTGGCGCATGGGTTATAGCATGAGAGGAGTGGTTCGAATCCCTTGGATGGCATTTTGACAACTTTTATTTTACTCTTCTATGGTAAGTGTCGGCCAAGCTTATTTATGGTAAGTGTTGACCTTGTTATTTTTGGTTAGTATATCAAAGGAATAAGGTAAGAGTGAATTTATGGTAGGGAATCAAGAAAATATGGAAAGATATGGAGACATAAGGCAAGTATCAAGGAAAGTGTTTTGGAAACAAATTCATGGTCATTTGACCAATGAATTTGGACGGCAATATGGCTAGGGGGAAGGTTGGCCGAATTTTGCTAGTAGCTTGGTAAGGTTTAGGAGTTTGCTTTTGGTCATTTTAGTTTTTGTGCAAAATTTTGCATTTCTCTTCTCAACTTTTCCCTTTGGCCGAAATTGATCTTTTGGTAAGCCTTGATTATTTTGACCATTTGGTCATTTTTGCTTTTCACTTTAGTGTTCAATTTTGTGCCTTTCTCATAGTGCCGATTCTACCAACACCAAAAAGCCATTTTTTTACTTTTCTTCTCCCCATTGCCGAATATACATTGCTCCCAAAACTCATCTCTTTCTTTCTTTCTCTTTATTCTCTTTGAAAATTGAAACAACATCATCATCATTTTTCTCTCATCTTTTATTCTTGATACTCATACTTTTCCTATTATTTTCTCTCATGGCCGAATGTTGATGTACCCATAGCCGAATCTTTTTCTATTTTTTTTGGTCATATAGCCGAATCCTCCATCTTGCACAAACATCTTTCTCAATCGTCTCTTTCCAATCGTGGATAATAGTGCGATAGCGGAAGATCGGAAATCAAGTGTTCGTGGGTATCTTAGAACGTTGGAATCGATTTAAGGTGATAAAGGAACGTTTGATCGATTCTCATATTTTGGAACAAGGATCTTTGTGGTAAGCAAATTTCACCCTTAAACCCTTAGTCATATTTCGATGTAATATTAGATTGGATTAATGATCTTTTGTCTTTGAAGACAATCAAAATAGGGAAGAAAAGGGCGGTGAATAGTGTTCGGAAGAGGGGTGGTTCCGTTATTCCCCCTAAGTTTAAGCGAAGGACTGTTTCAGCAATCCAGGATTTCCCACCGGGTTGCGGATGTTCATCCGAGGAGAATCAACTGTTCGAAGTCGTTCGTTAATAAATTATAGTGTTCTAATTATCGTGATACGTATAGGTGTTGACGAGCGGGAAAGTCTAGTTCTCACTATAACCAGGTGTGTAACTTCACACTTATCTTTCGGGTTAGATACTAAACCGTAAGAAATTTGATAAATCGTAAAAATGGCCAAATCAGAAATGTTGTAGTAATTAGTACTTTTGTGTAAATGCATGAAAACGGCTAAATCGAGAAATTTACCATAAAACTGCTAGATCGATAAATTGGGCCATAAAGCGCTAGATCGATAAATTGGGCCATAAAAGCGCTAGATCGATAAATTGGGCCATAAAGCGCTAGATCGATAAATATGGGCCAAAGTTTGCTAGATCGCTAATGGGCCAAAAACCCTCTAGTTCGAGATATGGGCCAAAGTTTAATACTATATTGTTAATAGGCCCAAATGAAAGGTTTTATTAAAGACTCATTTGTGTTATGGGTTACTTGATAAAAATTTTATGATTTAAAGTTTGTTATTCATACATAATTGCATGGGATGGGATTTGATGAAGAGAAGAAAGGCACTGTGTACACGTATCTAGTTCGGTGGCTCGCCACAAATTTTGGCTTAATGCCTCTAGTTCGGTGACTATGTCACAATCTAGTTCGATGAGTGCACTACAATATTATTAAAAGGCTTAATGCCTACGATTGGTGTGTTTGGCGGGGTGGGTTGACTTGATCCCCACAGTGTGTCTTTGGTTAGTGCGGGTGTGTAGCAGATGGAAAATTAGGCTTGGTTTGGGAAATTCATTTTTACATGCATTTTATATATTTATTTCATATTTATATCGTTGAAATTGTAATTGGGCTCAAGCCCAAATTAATGCCTTGATGGTCTGGCCCAACACGGTGGTAAGTGGGTTACACACTGAGTTCTTTGTAACTCACCCCGTTTTATTACCCATTTCAGGTAATGGAAATTGATGTGGACTTGGGCGGGGATGACTTGGTGGAGGCCATACTACGAGCATGGGTTTTTATAAACTATGAACTTTATTTAAGTTATTCATTTTATTTACTATTTTGGGTATGATGTAATAAGGCCTCTAATTATGTTTTTATGGATTTTTATGTGTGGATGGATTTAATTTTGTTTAAGACTCTCATTATGGGCTTATGCTAAATTTTTAAAGTTTTCTTAAACATTGCGTTTTATAACATTTTGAAACACCTAAATTACTCTTTTAAATTCTTTCAAGTTCTTTTAAAATTACTTAAAGGTTTTGACAAATATATTTTAAATAATAAGATTTTCAAACGAGTAATTTCTTAAATCATCAAATTTTGAATTATCGTACTAAATTTTTGTTAACCTCTATTTCCAAAAGGTTTTGGTAGTAATGTTTTACTTTAATCACTAGAGAATTAAATGAATATTCGATTGGTGTGACTAACCGAATCTCGTCTAAACGCATAGACCTGGTTTGGGGTGTTACATTTAATGGTATCAGAGCTAGTTTCAAAAACTCGGCTGTGGTTTGGGTTCAATAAAGATATTTGTTTGAGAAACAACTCAAATTTCTAGACTTTTTGATTTAAAGGTAGTATGGCACCATGAGCATCCCGCGCCAAGTCAAGTAAGTATCTGTATATTGATTGTTTATTATCATTGTGATATGATCATAAGAAACACTCTAGAACTTCTAGTTTTAGGTGTTGAAATTGTAGAGATTGAGACAATAGGATATGATTGCGGAAACAACTCTATCTCTTTTATATCATAAAACATCGTTAATAAACACTGAAATAGTATTACGATTCATAAAACTCTTAATCGATTAAATCGAATTAGTCATTATGAGCACTAGAGGGCGTGGTCGTGGGACGCGGTAGACGCGTGGCCATGGTAGAGGGCGAGGTGTTAGAGGCGCAATCGAAGCGTCGGATCATATGCCGGAAATGGATGCACTGCGTCACTCGAAAGTGAGGCGGGATCACATGATCATATGAAAGAAGATAATGCGGTGACACGAGCAATGCTGCGAGTCCTTGAAAGGGTCATTTGGAGCTAGAAGCGGGCCAGCGGCTCGTGGGTCGATATCGAACGATTGAAATCAAGTGGTCTTTGAGGTTTTCAGAGGTGTCTCGTGTAGCTCCAAATGTCGCTGAATATTGGCTTGAGGCGGTGGAGTGAATTATGGGCGATCTTGAGTGCGGTGGAACAAAAACTAAGGGAGTGGTGTCCTTGTTAGGGGACGAAGCATACCAATGGTGGCTTCTTGTCGAGAAGGCAATGAAGTCGCATTAGTTAATTGGGAATTCTTTAAAGTTTCCTTCAAGGGAAATACGTGAGGAACGAGTTATGTTGATGCCGAAGGAAGGAATTCTGAATCTGGTCCAAGGAATAAGACGGTGGCGACATATGAAGCCGAGTTTTTGCGCTTGAGTCGCTATGCTCGAACAATAGTGGCAGCGGATCATGAGCGTTATTATACGCTTTGAGGATGGCTTGAACGATGAATTGCGGGTTTTGATAGCCCCACAACAAGTTAGAACTTTTGCCACGCTTGTGGAAAAGGCCAAGATAGCCGAAGAGGCTAAGAACTCGGAACGTCAGAATCGGGAACGAGCTAGAGGCAAGAGAGATATGAAGTATTCGGGTTTTTCAAAAAGGTTTCTGAAGAGGCCTCGGAATGATGAACCAGCTCAAGGTAGAACACCTGTAACTGTGAATCAGAGTCGAGATTGTGCTGATTGTGGGAAAAGGCATTACGAGAGTCTTTGGAAGAAAGCGGGTGCTTGCTATAAATGCGGGTCGATGGATCATCAATATAGGAATTGCCTCGTCGAATGGATACAACTCGGGAAGCTCGTAATCTTGCGATGCACCACCGGCAAGAGGAATTCAAAGCACCACCAGAGGTCGTGGACCAGTCGTGGTGGTAATGAAGTGGGACGTGGTCAAGGTGCGTGGTCGAGGCAATGGTCCTAGAGGCAACACGGATGCAAGACAACCGAGATTGGTATATGCGGTTAGACGCCGTGAGGATGGCAATGCACACGATGTGATAAGCGGTATGTTCTTCATCTTTGATGTACATTATTGCTTTGATAGATATTGGTTCTACCCATTCGTATGTTGCTAGCACCATATCTGGAAACTTGAATTTAGACTACGAAATTTCCGATAGTGAGATGAAGGTAATTAGTCCTTTAGGGACGATCGGTGTTGGTAAATAAACTGTTTAGAGATGTGCCCTTAGAAATTCAAGGAGAAATATTTTTGGCAAATTTGATGGAATTGCCTTTGTGAGTTCGATATCATTTTGGGCATGGATTGGTTGGTTAAGCACCAGGCGAAATTAGATTGTCTTTGAAAAGCGGATGTCAATAAGGACGGTGGAGGATAAAGAAATAGTTATGATAGGCGAACGAAGGAATTACTTGGCAAATGTGGTATCTGCGTTAAAGGCAGAAAAGTTGATGCGGAAGGGGTATGGAGCATTTCTAGCTTTTATTAGTGCTTTAGATGCCAAAGAGTTGTCAGTGGAAGATGTGAGAACAGTGAAGGAATTTCAGATGTATTCCTGAAAGAACTTCCTGGCATACCTCCAGATCGGGAAGTGGGATTTGGTATTGAGCTCTTGCCGGAGCAGCTCCGGTGTCCATTGCTCCTTATAGAATGGCACCGAAGGAGTTGGCGAGCTTAAAGCTCAAATTCAAGAATTGTTGGATCGGGGTTTTATTCGACCGAAAGTGTGTCTCCGTGGGAGCACCGGTTTTGTTTGTTAAGAAGAAAGATGGGTCGATGCGTATGTGTATTGACTACGAGCAATTAAATAAATTGACGATCAAGAATAGGTACCCTCCGCCAAGAATTGATGACTGTTTGATCAAATGAAGGAGCTTCTGTTTTCTCCAAAATTGATTTGAGATCGGGTTATCACCAACTTAAGGTGAAAGAAGCGGATATTCACAAGGCGGCTTTCGAACTTCGTTATGGACATTATGAGTTTTTGGTGATGCCGTTTGGGTTGACCAATGCACCATTTGCATTTATGGATATGATGAACCGGGTCTTTCAACCATATTTAGACCGGTTTGTGGTGGTATTCATAGATGACATTCGGTATATTCAAGGAATGAAGAGGAGCATGACTCGCATTTGCGAATTGTATTGCGATTACTTGAGATAATCAATTGTATGCCAAATTTAGTAAATGTGAATTACAGTTAAGGAAGTGACTTTTTGGGTCATGTGGTATCGGTAGAAGGAATAAGGGTGGATCCTCGGAAGATTGAGGTGTATTGGATTGGAAAACACCAAAGTCGATGGTGAGATTTGGAGTTTCTTGGGTTTGGTGGTTACTATAGACGCTTTGTTGAGGGTTTTCATTGATTCTTTGCACCCCTAACTAAGCTTTTTTGCGAAAGGGAGTACCATATATATGGACCGATAAACAGCAAGAAAGTTTCGAGAAATTGAAGAAGATTTTAACGGAAGCGCCAGTACTGATTCAACCTGAGGCTGGAAAGGAGTTTATAGTTTACTGCGATGTGTCACACACGGGCTTAGGATGTGTATTGATGCAAAGTGGGAAAGTGGTGGCTTATGCTTCTCGTCAGCTGAGACCGCACGAAGTAAACTACCCTACTCATGACTTGGAGTTAGCGGCGGTAGTGTTTGCTCTAAAGATTTGGAGGCAATACCTCTACGGTGAAAAGTCTATCATTTATACGGATCACAAGAGTCTTAAGTATCTTCTTATTCGGAAGGAATTAAACTTGAGACAACGAAGATGGGTGGAAATTTGTTAAAGGACTATGATTTCTCAATCGAGTATCATCTGGAAAAGCTAATGTGGTAGCAGACAGCGTTAAGTCGTAAGGTGGTATCGATTTGAGAACAATGTTTGCCCATTTGAGTTTGTACGAGGATGGTAGTCGATAGCGGAACTTGGTGAAGCCTGCGTGGTTAGAGCAAATCAAGGAAAAGCAGATATCGGATAACAAGTTGGGACTTTTAATTCAACAAGTTGAAAATGGTGGAATAGAGGATTTTAGCATAAACGCGGAAGGTGTGTTATGTTTTTCGTGGGAGAGTTTGTATGCCTAAGGACTCGGATCTGAGACAAATGATTCTACGGGAGGCGCATAGTAGCCCTTATGCTATGCACCCGGAGGAAATAAGATGTATCGGGATCTTCGTGAACAATATTGGTGGCGGGGTTGAAGCGTGAGATTTATGAATTTGTGGGAAAATGTTTAACTTGTCGGCCAAGTGAAGGCGGAGCATCAATTGCCGTCGAGATTATTACAACCGGTAAAGATTCCTCTTTGGAAATGGGAGCGGATAACAATGGATTTTGTTAGTGGGTTACCTTTAACACCTACTAAGAAAAATTCCGTTTGGGTAATTGTTGATCGTTTGTGAAGATGCTCATTTTCTACCGGTTAAAGACGGATTACTCGTTCTGAGAAGTTGGCTAATTTGTATGTATCCGAAATCGTGAGGTTGCATGGGATACCTGTGTCTATTATATCAGTTAGGGATCCTAGGTTTACGTCACGGTTTTGGAAAGCTTTGCATGAAGCTTTGGGAACAAAACTAAACTTCAGTACGGCTTTTCATCCTCAGTCGGATGGTCAATCGAAAGAGTAATTGATTACTGGAAGACATGTTAAGGGGATGTGTAATCGACTTCAAAGGTAGTTGGGAGGATTTTCTACCGTTGGCAGAATTTGCTTACATCAATAGCTATCAGTCTAGCATTCAGATGGCACCCTACGAGGCATTATATGGTCGTAGGTGTCGTTCTCCTAGTTGTTGGACTGAATTGGGCAAACGACAGATGTTAGGTCCTGAGCTGATCTCTGAAACGAAAGAAAAAGTAAAAGCTATTCGAGCACGGTTAAAGGAAGCTTCGGATAGACAAAAGTCGTATGCAGATCTGAAGTGTAAAAGTATCGAGTATCTTTGTGGGGATCAAGTTTTCTTGAAGGTCTCACCTTGGAAGAAGATTTTGAGTTTGGGAAGAAGGGCAAGTTGAGTCCTAGATACATTGGACCATATCGTGTGGTGAAGCGTGTTGGTCCAAAGTGGCCTATCAGATTGAATTACCTTCTGAGTTGAGTCGATTCATAATGTTTTTCATGTTTCCATCTTTGGCGCTATAGATTGGATCCTTCACACATAGTACCGGTAGAAGAAGTGGAGTTGAATTCAGACTTGTCTTTTGAGGAGGAACCAGTGGAAATCTTAGACCGAGATGTTAAGGTGCTAAGAAAGAAAACCGTGCCATTGGTCAAGGTTTTATGGCGTAATCACGGAGTGGAGGAAGCTACGTGGGAGCCTGAAGATGCAATTCGGCAACAATACCCTCACCTTTTTCAACCAGGTAAATTTCGAGGACGAAATTTTCTTTAAGGAGGGTAGAGTTGTAACACCTTAAAAATCCGAGTCTTGATATATTGCATGTTTTGGTGATTAGTTTATAAAGGAAAAATTTTCTTATTACTTTTCGTGCCTATGATAGTCCTGAAGAAGAATATAGAATTATTCAGTTATGGAATAATTTTTAGTTTTGAAAATTTATTGAAGTGGAGCAAGTGGCATTGACACTTAAGTTAATTTAAGTGTTAATAAGCGACATAAGATGAGTAATGGCAAGGTGGTGTTGGCGCATGGGTTATAGCATGAGGGGAGTGGTTGAATCCCTTGGATGGCATTTTGACAACTTTTATTTTACTCTTCTATGGTAAGTGTCGCCAAGCTTATTTATGGTAAGTGTTGACCTTGTTATTTTTGGTTAGTATATCAAAGGAATAAGGTAAGAGTGAATTTATGGTAGGGAATCAAGAAAATATGGAAAGATATGGAGACATAGGGCAAGTATCAAGGAAAGTGTTTTGGAAACAAATTCATGGTCATTTGACCAATGAATTTGGACGGCAATATGGCTAGGGGGAAGGTTGGTCGAATTTTGCTAGTAGCTTGGTAAGGTTTAGGAGTTTGCTTTTGGTCATTTTAGTTTTTGTGCAAAATTTTGCATTTCTCTTCTCAACTTTTCCCTTTGGCCGAAATTGATCTTTTGGTAAGCCTTGATTATTTTGACCATTTGGTCATTTTTGCTTTTCACTTTAGTGTTCAATTTTGTGCCTTTCTCATAGTGCCGATTCTACCAACACCAAAAAGCCATTTTTTTTACTTTTCTTCTCCCCATTGCCGAATATACATTGCTCCCAAAACTCATCTCTTTCTTTCTTTCTCTTTTATTCTCTTTGAAAATTGAAACAACATCATCATCATTTTTCTCTCATCTTTTATTCTTGATACTCATACTTTCCCTATTATTTTCTCTCATGGCCGAATGTTGATGTACCCATAGCCGAATCTTTTTTTCTATTTTTTTTGGTCATATAGCCGAATCCTCCCTCTTGCACAAACATCTTTCTCAATCGTCTCTTTCCAATCGTGGATAATAGTGCGATAGTGGAAGATCGGAAATCAAGTGTTCGTGGGTATCTTAGAACGTTGGAATCGATTTAAGGTGATAAAGGAACGTTTGATTGATTCTCATATTTTGGAACAAGGATCTTTGTGGTAAGCAAATTTCACCCTTAAACCCTTAGTCATATTTCGATGTAATATTAGATTGGATTAATGATCTTTTGTCTTTGAAGACAATCAAAATAGGGAAGAAAAGGGCGGTGAATAGTGTTCGGAAGAGGGGTGGTTCCGTTATTCCCCCTAAGTTTAAGCGAAGGACTGTTTCAGCAATCCAGGATTTCCCACCGGGTTGCGGATGTTCATCCGAGGAGAATCAACTGTTCAAAGTCGTTCGTACTCCCGAACCATTATTTGTTCATGGATTTGATTCGGTTAACGAACCATCAATCATGGAGAAACCGCAAGTAGAAGTAGTTCGAAAACCCGAGGGTAAAATTTTAGATCGTTATTTTTAGATCGGTTTCATTAATAAATTATAGTGTTCTAATTATCGTGATACGTATAGGTGTTGACGAGCGGGAAAGTCTAGTCCTCACTATAACCAGGTGTGTAACTTCACACTTATCTTTCGGGTTAGATACTAAACCGTAAGAAATTTGATAAATCGTAAAAATGGCCAAATCAAAAATGTTGTAGTAATTAGTACTTTTGTGTAAATGCATGACAACGGCTAAACCGAGAAATTTACCATAAAACTGCTAGATCGATAAATTGGGCCATAAAACTGCTAGATCGATAAATTGGGCCATAAAACTGCTAGATCGATAAATATGGGCCAAAGTTTTCTAGATCGCTAATGGGCCAAAAACCCTCTAGTTCGAGATATGGGCCAAAGTTTAATACTATATTGTTAATAGGCCCAAATGAAAGGTTTTATTAAAGACTCATTTGTGTTATGGGTTACTTGATAAAATTTTTATGATTTAAAGTTTGTTATTCATACATAATTGCATGGGATGGGATTTGATGAAGAGAAGAAAGGCCTGTGGCCACGTATCTAGTTCGGTGGCTCTGCCACAAATTTTGGCTTAATGCCTCTAGTTCGATGACTATGTCACAATCTAGTTCGGTGAGTGCACTACAATATTATTAAAAAGGCTTAATGCCTACGATTGGTGTGTTTGGCGGGGTGGGTTGACTTGATCCCCACAGTGTCTTTGGTTGAGTACGGGGTGTGTAGCGGATGGAAAATTAGGCTTGGTTTGGGAAATTCATTTTTACATGCATTTTATATATTTATTTCATATTTATATCGTTGAAATTGTAATTGGGCTCAAGCCCAAATTAATGCCTTGATGGTCTGGCCCAACACGGTGGTAAGTGGGTTACACATCGAGTTCTTTGTAACTCACCCCGCTTTATTACCCATTTCGGGTAATGGAAATTGATGTGGACTTGGGTAGGGGATGACTTGGTGGAGGCCATACTACGAGCATGGGTTTTTATAAACTATGAACTTTATTTAAGTTATTCATTTTATTTACTATTTTGGGTATGATGTAATAAGGCCTCTAATTATGTTTTTATGGATTTTTATGTGTGGATGGATTTAATTTTGTTTAAGACTCTCATTATGGGCTTATGCTAAATTTTTAAAGTTTTCTTAAACATTGCGTTTTATAACATTTTGAAACACCTAAATTACTCTTTTAAATTCTTTTAAAATTACTTAAAGGTTTTGACAAATATATTTTAAATAATAAGATTTTCAAACGAGTAATTTCTTAAATCATCAAATTTTGAATTATCGTACTAAATTTTTGTTAACCTCTATTTCCAAAAGGTTTTGGTAGTAATGTTTTACTTTAATCACTAGAGAATTAAATGAATATTCGATTGGTAACCGAATCTCGTCTAAATGCATAGACCTGGTTTGGGGTGTTACACACACAAACAGGCTTGGAAAAGTGGTCTGAAGGTGCCACTTAGGGCCTATGGAAATGGCGCCATATGCAAGAGGAATGGGCCTGAGTTCGAGTCACTTGGGAAGCAAATAAAGGAGGTTTTATTTTTGCTTCCAGAAGATTGAGGTGGACGGCACATGCTTCTAGAAAGGAGGTGTTTTATTTTCATAAATATTCGACTAAAAAGGGTGATAAATAAAGGATTTTTAAATTGGATTATTATGAAGAGATAAATGTTGGATTTAAACTCTTTTATTTATGATAATTAAAGGATAAAGTTATCAGATAGAGGAGTGGTGGCCAAGTAAGGGACTCCTTAGATGATAATATCGGCTATAAAAGGAAGGAGGGGTACTAATCAATTTTTGCTTCCTCCTTTCTCTGCCGAATTCTTAGTGCTCTCTTCTCTTCTTTTCTTTCTTTTCTTTTTTCAAGCCGAAATTAAGTAGTTGTTGGAACCTAGCCGAATATTTTCCTCTCCATTAGAAGCCATAGCCGAATCTCCCTGTGAATCTAAGCAAGGAAGTAGTCGACTGAAGTATTAAGGGATCTCTCGGGTTTCTACAACTGTCGAATACAAGGAGGAATATTTCGGGATCTAAGGTAAGAAACTATAAGATCCAAAGGTCTTGTTTTAAGTTTTAATGTTAGATTAAACCTAACATGTGATTATAGGAATTTCGACATCCCTAGGAAAGCAAGGATACTTTTCGGGATTTGAGATCACAAAAGTATGTGTTTAAGACATTCGGCCAAAGCCTATTTTAAGTATTTGGATTTATTCCCAAAAGCCGAAACTAACCTAGGATGTGTTTTAATGATTGGCCGAATGCAAGAAGGAATACAACAAAGTGGTGGGACTTGATTCTTAAGTCAATCGGCAACAAGGTAGGTTTTCAGTATACAAATCCTACTAGGATTTGATTTTAAAGCCAAAAAGGTTTATTAATGTGTTTAAATGATTGGCCAAATATAGGAGTTAAGGATCTAAATCAGTAGATCGGTTCTTCGAGATTTCAAGGACTTTGTTAAGTTTAATCAGTGTGTACCCCACACTAACTTTTAATATGATTATGGTAATATGTAAAATGTGCATATGGATAGGGTACCATAATATGGTACAAAGTACTCAGGTACGTTTCCTACTTCCACTAGGATTATGAAATATGTTATTTATAACATGTGAAAATATAAAAGAATGTGAATTTAAGTAGGATATGCATGATATGAATAATATGGGTCATTCGGGATATATGAAAAGGGGAAGTGAATGTGATGACTACGGTCTCACTATCTCGAATGTGGTGACTTCGGTCACATTATCTCGAATGTGGTAACTTCGGTTACATTATCGAATGTGGTGTCTCATGACACAATTATCTCAGTGGCTATGCCACAAATTTTATATGGGCGATGAGCACGTCGATCTGCTGGCGCGCTTCGATGGTGTGTAGCGGATGGAGGGTTGACTTAGTAGTCCCCACGGTGTGCGAGTGTTGGTGCGGGGATGTGTAGCGGATGGCACCTAGGTTTGGGTTTGGGTTGCACCATCATTTTCTCTGTTATATGAATAAGCATTTGATATGAAAATGTATGCACGATCTATTGAATTTTAGTGTTGTGTACACATTGAGTCTCATTGACTCACCCTGTTGTGGGACTATTTTTTGGTGACGAGCAATAATGGACCGAGTTTGGCGGAAGCTTAGGGATGGCCATGCTCACTTGAAGTTTTATTCAATATGGATATTTAAATTTATTTAAGTATTTTAGAATTTTATTTTGGGATTCTACTTGATGTAATAAGGCCATAAGTTACACTTCTTTACTTTTATTTTTAATTACTATGTTACGAATTATTTTCAATTAAAGTTAAGTAAAATTTATTTCTTTAAAAATAAACCCTAATTGTTTTTTTCATCCTAATTAATTGGATTTTAAAATAAGATAAATGGGTTTTTAACTCAAGCCCAACCCAAAACAATAGTTTTTAAAAATCGCACAAGTTTTCCTCTGGTAATAAAAGAATTTTATAACCAGTTTACTTAAGGAACAAACCAGATCCGGTCCAGGCTCGTGGGCCGGGTGTGGGGTGTTTCAAATTTCCTCTACCGGCACTATGTGAGACGGATCTGAATGATAGCGTCTTAACATTGAAACATGAAATACATCATGTATCCGATTCAACTCTGGCGGTAACTCAAGCTGTTACGCTACTGGTCCCACACGTTTCAACACTCGATAAGGCCCGATGAATCTGGGGCTCAACTTGCCCTTTCGTCCAAACCTTAAAACCTTCTTCCAAGGTGAGACTTTCAGAAAAACTTGATCACCCACTGAGAATTCTATCTCCTTACGCTTGGATCCGCATACGATTTACGCTCGTCGAAAGCTTCCTTCAAGCGAGACCGAATCAACTTAACCTTTTCCTCCGTCTCGAAACCACTGGACCCAACAATCGCCGCTCACCCAACTCGTCCAGCAGGTAGGAGTACGAAACTTACAACCATATAACGCTTCATAGTGTGCCATCTGAATACTGGATTGATAGCTATTGTTGTATGTGAATTCTGCCAACGGTAAGAAATCCTCCCAACTCCCCCTGAAGTCGATAACACAACCTCTCAACATATCTTCTAGAATCTGAATTACCCTCTCTGACTGACCATCAGTCTGTGGATGAAACACGGTGCTAAAATCCAGTCTTGTACCCAACGCTTTATGTAATGCCTTCCAGAACCGCGATGTAAACCTAGGGTCTCTGTCTGATATGATGGACACTGGTACCCCATGTAACCTCACAATCTCTGCTACATACAGCTTGGCTAACTTCTGTAGTGAGTAATCAACACGAACCAGTATGAAATGAGCGGACTTCGTCAACCGATCGACAATCACCCACACCGAATCCTTTCTAATAGGCGTAAGAGGTAGCCCACTAACAAAGTCCATAGTTATCCTCTCCCACTTCCAAAGTGGAATCTTCACTGGCTGTAGCAACCCTGAAGGCAACTGATGTTTCGCCTTCACCTGCTGACACGTCAAGCACTTACTCACAAACTCGGTAACTTCTTGCTTCAGACCTGGCCACCAAAACTATTCACGCAAATCTCGATACATCTTACTCCCACCGGGATGCATAGCGTATGGACTACTATGTGCCTCCTGCAGAATCCTCTGTCTGAACTCGAAATCCTTTAGCATACAAGCCTTTCCACAAAAGCACAATACTCCATCACTGTTCAGACCAAATCCTTCTGTCTCACCACCTTCCACTTGCTGAAGTCGAGAACTTAACAATTCATCTGACAACTGCTTATCTTTAATCTGACTTACCCATGAAGGCTTCACCTGAAGTTCGGCTAATAAACTTCCATCATCATACAAACTGAGATGAGCAAACATTGCCTTCAACTCCGCTATTACCTTACGGCTCAACGCATCCGCCACTACGTTAGCTTTACCCGGGTGATACTCGATCGAGCAATCGTAGTCTTTCAACAATTCAATCCACCTCCGCTGCCTTAAATTCAATTCCTTCTGGGTAAGGAGATATTTCAGGCTCTTATGATCTGTGTAGATAATAGACTTCTCTCCATACAGGTAATGTCTCCAAATCTTCAGAGCGAACACTACCGCAGCAAACTCCAGATCATGAGTGGGATAGTTCACTTCATGCGATCTTAGTTGTCGAGACGTATACGCTACCACTTTCCCCTCTTGCATCAACACACATCCTAACCCTGTGTGCGACGCATCACAATAGACGACAAACTCCTTTGACCTCATTTGAATGACTAACACTGGTGCCTCCGTCAGAATCTTCTTCAACTTCTCAAAACTTTCCTGTTGCTTATCTGTCCATACAAACGGTACCCCTTTTCGTAACAACTTGGTTAAAGGTGCAGCGATCAACGAGAATCCCTCAACAAACCTTCTGTAATACCCAGCTAACCCAAGGAAACTTTGAATTTCTGCTACAGACTTCGGTGGTTTCTAATCCAAAATAGCTTCAATCTTTCGGGGATCAACCCTAATCCCCTCGGCAGACACAACATGCCTTAGAAAATTAACTTCCCCCAACCAAAATTCACACTTGCTGAACTTGGCATACAATTGCTTCTCGCTCAAAATCTACAGAACAATCCGAAGATGCGAATCATGCTCCTCTTCCGTCCTTGAATATACCAAGATATCATCTATGAACACTACGACAAACCGATCCAAGTAGGGTTAAAATACCCGGTTCATCATATCCATAAATGCGGCTTGTGCATTCGTCAACCCAAACGGCATCACTAATAACTCATAGTGACCATAAAGAGTTCGAAAAGCAGTCTTATGAATATCCGCCTCCTTGACCTTATGCTGATGGTACCCTAACCTCAAGTCTATCTTCGAGAAGACTGAAGCGCCTCGCAGCTGATCGAATAGGTCGTCAATTCTTGGCAATGGGTACTTTTTCTTAATCGTCAGCTTGTTCAATTGCCTGTAGTCAATGCACATCCGCATCGACCCATCCTTTTTCTTGACAAATAACACTGGTGCTCCCCACGGAGACACACTTGGTCGATTAAAACCACGATCCAACAATTTCTAAATCTGAGCTTTAAGTTCTACTAGCTCCTTCGGCGCCATCCTATATGGGGCAACGGACACCGGAGCTGTTCCCAGAAGAAGATTAATGCCGAACTCCACCTTGTGATCCGGAGGTAACCCTAGAAGTTCTTTTGGAAAAACATCCGAGAACTCTTTCACCGTTCTAACATCTCTTACAGACAATTCCTTGGCCTCCAAAGCACTAATGAAAGCTAAGAAAGCCTCACACCCTTTTCGCACCATCCTTTCAGCCTTTTCCTCCGCAGTACAATCAAGATCTCTATGATTCGTTCAACCGCTTCCAGCCAGTACTCAGCTACGTTAGGAGCCACACCAGAAATGCCCCTAAATATCTCAGCCCCATTAGCTCGGAGTCACTCAAAAATAGATTTTCGAGCTACTGATCCCGTGCTTGCTCCATCAACCCGCTCCAAAACACGCAACATAGCTTGAGACACAGCATCGTCTCCACCAGTTTGGTCCTGAAATCCCGCTTCCGCAATTGGTGATGCTGGCACTTCACCTTCTGGCCCATGCCCTGATTCCGAGGGTTCAGCCTCAACACCCCAACCTCTACCACGGCCGCGCATATCACGTCCATGTCCTCTAGCGCTCATGATTACAAATTCCACTTAATCTGATTAAAATTTTATGAGTTAGCATTTCTTCCACTGTTTATTACCGGACTGTCTTATGGAAATAGCATTAGAAGTAGTTTTCGCAAAAACATATTTCTAAAGGTCTCAGTTTCTAAAGTTGAATTTCTTAGAACTATCTATCACAATAAAAAAAATTTTCATAAGAATTCAAACAATAATTAGAAAACTTACAGTGCGGATTGGTGCCGGACACTCGGGTGTCATACTTCCAGAAAACATGTATTTTTTCTGAACCATATTCTAAACCAACTTTTGAAAACATTTTTAAACCCCAAACCCACAGCCGAGTTTTGTAACTTGGCTCTGATACCATAATTGTAACACCCCAAACTCGGTCAATATGTTACTATCGAATCTGGTATGTTACAAGAAAGGTAGTTTTGAAATTTTCAACAGAACATCGTAATTTGGAAAACTTTTCGTTTAGTGATTCAATCTTAAAGATAATTTAAAATTTTGGTTGAAGATTTTCTTACCAACTTCTATTTAAAAGTGAACTAAAAAGTCATAAACAATTTTGTTTCACGAAGACCGAAATCAGGAAATTCCATAAATGTGACATTTGAAATTGATGTTGAGGTTTTAAGAAAATCTCCAGATTATTTAGCTTAAACCTTTAATCACTTGTCATCTTTTGTTAATACTTTAAAAATATGATTGTTTATATTTTTATTTTAGGATACTCCTTATTTGATAATTCATAAGATATGCAATAACCAATTTAAAGCAAAAACCCAAATTAAAGTTATGGAGGCCTTATTACATTGCAAAATCCCAAAATTAAAAGGTAAGTTTAAATAAGAAACGAAAATTTATGAGAAAATAATGCATGGCCACCTCAACCCCACCTCGGCTCCAAATCCGCAACTAGGGGTTACCTGCAACATTAAGCAGAGGAGTGAGTCACCGAGACTCAGTGTGTAATTCCCCCTATAACGCAATCGGGCTTTAAGCCCACAGATGCACCTTGGGTTTTAGCCCTCACAATATAGCATATTAAAAATGTATGCAATGCAGCCCAGCCCAACCTAGTTTTCCATCCTCTAGGTCACCTGATCAACCAAACACCCGTGGCATCAAGCCACCGTGGTTCTAAACCACCGTGGTCCTGGACCACTTGTGACGGAGTCACGAATATATAAACGTGGGCCAACCCACTTTGTGGTCCCGCAGACCACCGTGATAATCTCGATAAGTATATGTGGGGCCAACCCACTGTAGTACCAAACCACCGAGATAAGTCAGCGATAAATATATGTATACGTGGTTCCAAAAACCACTTTGTGGTCCCAGCACCACCTGTGTGATGAAGTCACTAAATCACACTTCCCACATCAATCATATCCCAAAGCCCATGCAACATATTATCATATTGAGATGAATACAAACATACTTTCAATGTACACAGACAATTAATTCATACATACATATCTTGAAAGTAAAATCATAGTGGTACTTACCCGGTATCTCCAACCTTACCCACAAGGGTATCTCGACTATCTATATGATCATTTGGCTTTCACCAACACGATTACTAACAAAAATAATAAAGGAAAGTGTGAGTGTTACACACCTGATTACGCGTAAGACTAAACTCTCTAGATTGTCGACACTCTCACTAGAAGAAACAACCGCGATTTATCTATCCCAGGCAGATGTCGGCTCCCCCTACCTGAACCGCGAAAAGTCTCGAAGCTGCGACACAAAGCACGTCGCTTAAACTTAGGAGTAGAGACTATGAGTCCACTCCCTCCTTAGTTTGGCTAGCACTCGCATCCATGGAGAGAATCTTTGATCAGTACCCAAGGAGAAACGTAGGTAGACTAACAAAAGAATTTGATTAAGGCAGACTACAATTGAAAGGGATGAAATAGCCAAGAAAACACAAACATGGCTCCTTACCTTAAGAATCCGAATGGAGTGATCAGATTCGGTAATCAACAGACCTTTAGGCTTTGGACCTCCAACGCTCAGCTAATGGGGTTTCCCGAAGTAAACGTTCCAAAACGAGAGAAGAAGAAGAAGGGTTTAGCAAAAATCTAAACACCAAAAAAAATAGCCATTCGGCTATGACCATACAGAATCGAAAGAAATAAAGAAAGAAACGAAAGAGTCTCCCCCTTACCTTAACCAACAGAAATCGATTGAAGAGACTTCCTGCGGCCAAAGATTCCTAGCACCTTGCTTCGTGTTGTTCGGCTAACAGAAAAAGAGTGTAAGACTAAATTTAGTGTGGTGTCAAAGGAGATTCGGCTATGGTGAAAAGGTGTAGAAACGAAACACACAAGAGAAAAGAGTGAGAAGTATGTTTGGCTAGAGAAGAAAAGAGTGTAGAAGAGAAAACCGCTAGAGAAAAGAATGAAAGGAAAAGAAATGCCCGAGTGGTCACCCTAGTTTTGGCTAATGTCAAAGAGGCAAGAAGAGATGAAGAGAAGAAAGCTAAAAGTTTCGGCACAAAGAGAAGTAGAAAACCGAACGAGAGAAAAAAAAAGAACTCCCTCAGACCCTTGCAAAAATTCGGCACTCTCCCTATATGATCGAAAATGCCAAAATGAAAATGCCTACTACTCAAGAGAATCTCGGCACACTCACCTATCCTAGCAACTAAATTGAAATCCCCCCTCCAAGCTCCCCACATTCGGCCAACACCTCCACCATCACCTAATCCCTTGATTTGCTCCACCAAATACTCCCTATCCCTCATTCAAATTGGTTTGACCAATTCAAACTCCTCCAAGCTCTCTTGTCCATCCATTTGAATACATTGACCCATTCAAACACCACCTTTGAAGAGTCCCAGCCGAAACCACCACTCCTCCACCTTGGCACAAAAAAATAAAGCTCCATAATGAGGCTTATGGGATTCGAACTCCTCCCCTTCTGCTCCTACAAGTGACGCCACCCCCACTTGGACACAAGCTCCTTTGTGTCATCAAGCACACGCAAATAAACTTATAGCCTGCTCCTACTAGCTCTCCCCCCTTAGATGCCTAAAACAGAAAATTTTACCAAGGCTCTCTGACTTGAACCCGAGCCTCCCCAGGACCCCCAAGCACACCTAAATAACAAGCACACAGAAAAGCATAAAATGCAGAACCCCTAATTCTAAGATGTTACAAATAGCCTCTTTTAATGATGACTAATGCTTCCCCATGTGTGTAACCGATTCTCACTTGAAAGGTCACATTAAACTCTTTGTAACAGCCCTTGAGTGTAACGGTTTCCAATTGAAAAGTTTCCTACATTCAAACACATTAAACAAACATATTAATCACATTTAAACACTTATTAAACACTAATTTAACGTAAACACATTAAACACTTGACTTAATAAATGAACTAGAAGTAAGGACTTCAATTAATACAGCAACTAGTTAATTTATGGAAGCAACATTAAATTAACTTGAACTCATGTTTCATTAAAACATCCTAGTAACTAGATTAATTAATGAGCCTCTTATTAAACACAACTTATTTATTTAAACACCTTTATTTAAAGCTAATATTTAATTTAGAAGTTTGTATTCAACAAAATAAAAATGCATGAATTAAATCAAGCTAAACACAAACTGAATGAATTAAATGTGAACTTAAACCAAGCTCAATGAGCTGAGATGAACTCATGTGAGCTGAACCACATAGGAAGGAAGTTTAATTGAGCTGAAAATGAGCTGGAATCAGCTTCATTTTGCACTTTGGCCCCTCGAGCTTAGGCCACTCTCGATGGCTTCGGATGGAGTCGAACCATGATGTGACCAGGATCGCATCATCGAATCCCACAGATCACAAATGAAGGCTTTTATTTTATGCCTTGGGAGAGAAGGTAGTTGAGTTTGGATCAAATTCTATTAAGGGAGTTAGAGACTTGGTCAATTGGTTCAAATGGATGATGGGGAGAAAAATTGGGAGAAGAAGGTGGAGAAAATCAAGGGATGGGGGAGAGTGGTAGAGTTGGCCGAATGTGGGAGTGTGTGGGGGATGAGAATTTCAGCTAGGGGTTGGTTTTGAGAAGCAAATTCAGCATTTGGTGTGGGTAGCAAAATCGAAACTTTTTGTGTGTGCCATTGTGTTGCTTTCTTTTTCTTTTCTTGTCATTTCGGGTCTTTTTCCTAAGTGTCATTTTTGGTATCTCTTCATCTTGTCTTTAGAGTGTCAATTCAAGTTCATTCAATTTCCTTTTTCCTTGTTTGATTCTTTGCCAAATTCGTATTAGTTTCACTAATTCTCCATTCATTGGCGGTGGCCGTTTATTGCACCATTAAGCCTCTTTTCTCCCATTTTCTCCTACCCGTTTATCATCATTCCGTAGTGCTATTGTTGCTGTCGAATTCTTCTTTCCCATTCGGCTCATCTCTGGTAGTAAGGTAATGCTTCTTTTCTTTCACTTTCTTCTTCTCTCTCTATTTTCTCTCTACTAAAGCCGAAACTTTAATCTTGATTCTTTTGACTAGGCCGAATCTTTTCTTCCCTAAGTACTTCATCTTTTGTTCTCTTTTTGGTTAAGCCGAAACTAATCTCTCCTTTCTAGTTTATTATCATCACTGAGGGCCGTGCGTGTTCAACTCCTGTTTGTTTTAAGAATCTGTCTTTGCCGAATCTATGGGTAAGTGGTGTTAATCGTTCCTAGTTTTCTCTATTACCGAATCTTTCCTTTTTCTTAAGTTTGATATGGGTTGGTGGTAGGGTCACTCGAGGAGTGGTAGGAGATGGCGCTCGCTAATCAAGAGTTCTTCATGGAGGCAGGTGATAGCCAGTCTGAGGGGGGATCAGGAAGACTAACTGATAGCCAATTATGTTCTTAGGTGCTTCGGAGAGTAACATGATCCGTAATCCGTAACAAGTGTGTAATCTCACACCAAACTTGATGAATGCATGTGATGCTCTGTGAATCGGCCGAAAGCTGAAAGGCCAAAAAATCGACAACTGTAACCACTCAAGCGTGCAAGCGCTCGTGGTGGTAAACCGAGACACGAATGACGGCGGTAGATCGTTGAGAGTGTCGTGAGCACTCTCGCGAAGCTGAGGCTATAACGGGCCTGATCGAGCCGAAATGGGCTAAATGGGCCCAATGGGCTAACGAGCCCACATGGGCAAAATTGATAGAAAACGACCGAATGATAGATGCAGTTGCAAAGACTGTAAAACTGAGACCGAAACCATACGTAATGGGCCACATGAGCGTGTGGGTCCGTTTGGGCCTGAAATGGATTTTAGGCCCAATTATATCGTAGAGACCCAAAGGGGGTTTCGTGTCGCTCGAGGCGACAATAGGCCTCCGAAAAGGCCGTTAAACGACTAAATTACCGAAATACCCTTGGAGGGTAAATTACTGAAATACCCCTGGAGGGTAAATTACTGAAATACCCTCGATGGGTAAATTGCTGAAATATCCCTTAAGGATAAAATTACTGAAACGCCCTCGTTGGGCAAAATTACCGTTATACCCTTAGGAGGAAATTTAGCATGTTTGTGTGAAATCAATTTAATTGCCATGACGATACATTATTGTATACACTGAATTATTATGCCATGACATGTCGCATTGGGTTGGGTTATATTTATATATGGAGGAAGTACTGTACTGGTGGCTATGCCATGTTATACGAATTTTAGTGGCTCGGCCACATATACTGTTACTGGCAGCTTTGCTGCATTTATATTGGCAGCTCGGCTGCGTTCTTGGTGTGTAGGGCTGGGTGGGTTGACTTGGTCCTCACATGGAGTGTAGGGCTGGTACGGGTTGAGTGATGGTTGGATTGGGGTGGGCTGCATTCTCCATTTGCATTACCATGATTTTGGGGCTGTAGGCCCAAACTGATAGTGCATGGGCTTAGGCCCAGACTGTGACTGTGACTGAAGATGGGATTACACACTGAGTTCTTTTAACTCACCCCTTATCCCTTAACCTTACAGGTAATCCCCAGCGTTAGAGGATTTAGAGCTGCGGAGGACTCGGTGGTGGCCATACATCGGAGTTACCCCTCACGAAACTCAGTAAATCTGGTTTTTATTTTATTTTAAGATTATTTATTTTGGGTTAATGTTTTGTAATAAGGCCACTGTGTTTATTTTCCTTTTTAAACTTTCATTTTGGCTTTTACTAAACTGTTAAGCATTTAAATACTGGGTTTCTTAAAATATTAATAACCACTTTTCAAAATAGCACGTTTTTGCAACTAATAAATTTCGATTTTCACAACAAAAATAGATTTTCAAAATTATAACAACTTTACAAAGACGAACATTAAGTAAATCGTGTTTTTACAAACAAACAAAGAAACTCAGAGTTTCAAAAAGGGACGCAACATTTTTAACGATCGCTTAGCTTTTCAGCTACCTTTTGATGTGGCATGCTAGATCCAGCCATAACGTCTAGGCCGGGTTTGGGGTGTTACATAACTAGATTAATTAAATAAGCTTTTTCTTAAACACATTTAATTAACTATTTGACAAATTAAACACAACTTAATTATTTAAGCAAATTAGAATGCATGGAAATTAAATAATTTAAAATCAAGCTCAACAAGCTTATGCCAAACCAAGTTGAGCTCCAATGAGCTGAGTAAAACAAAAATTATCCCGATAATAAACTGAATTGAGTTGGACGGAGCTTGGGGAGCTGGAAATGAACTACGATCAGCTTGCCAATAGTGCAATACTCGACTGGGTAAGCTTGGCCAAAGTACTTCACGGGGCGGGTTCGTATCATTCCCCCCTCTTGAGGGCGACTTGTCCTCAAGTCCAGCCGTTTGTTCGCTGGAAAATATTTTCTCTCGTGCGGCTTTCCTCGGTCAAATGGGACAAAGGTTATCTCACAAACTTTTCTGAATTTATTCACCAAATTTGACAATGAAAAGTGCGACGAACTCAAATTCAAATAACACATATAAAATTCAGTCCAAAGATCATATGGAAAAAATTTTATTCGTTCATAACATGAATGCTTCATATTATCGTACAATTTCAATATGCCATCAAAATGAACAATTGAATAGAATGGAAGCAAAGAATGATTAATCACACAATTTAGCAAACAAGAATGCATTCCTCGTTTCAACCACAACATTCCAAATGGATCAAAACAAATGACATATTCACTTGGCTTTTTTATTTGAACAACCTCATCTTGACGTATTTGATTCAATGGACTTACAGTAGCAGGATGAATAATATGGCCACTTTCCACAAAGTCATCATCAACAACACCGATTTCTTCATCTTTCAAACAAATCAAAGATATTGTTGACTTACCTTGATTTTCTTGGAAGTTATATGATGAAAGTTTGATTTTACCTCGTTTGCGCAAAATAAACCTTCGCTCCTTAGCACGGTAATGTAATCGATATTTCAAACTTGAATAAACCTGAAAAGGTGAAAAATCAAAGAAGTAACTCGCACCCTTCAAAATGTAATTTCCACAAAGATGGAAGATGTCAATGTCACCATGGATAATGTACTTAAAAGGACATGATGAGATGTTATTCACAGGTGGATAGCATAAATCGATTCCGGGATTAAAAATAAAATTCCAGAATCAAAAATTTGATTTTGATTTTGTAAACTAACCACAAGATTTATTTCTGGAAATGAAGATAAAATTTGTAACAGATGAAAAGGTACAACAAATTTATTTACAATGAGATTACGGTACTTACCTTTTCTTAGTATTAACTTAAAGTGGCTAGCTCCAGGCTTAAACACTCGATTTTGATCACTTATCCCAAAATACAGCAAGAATTTCGTTTTCTCAAATAAATCACAAAAGTAGATCAAAGAAAGTTTAGTGATTTAACATGCAAACATTCATACTTCACAAAACTCAATCGAATAGGCAGATCAAAACATGGAAACTTCGCACAAAAATTTAAAGTTTTCTTTTGATGGATACCATCTAACAAAGTAAGCATTTTGAGCGAAAACCTTTTGTCATGTATGTCAAACAAAGGAGTTGTGAGCATACGACTGTTCAAATGTTCAAATCCATCACAGTCCAACACATCAAAATTTTTATGTGGAAAAATTTTATCACACATACAAGATTTGCATAGGCTGAACCAATCCAACAGAAGGATAAGATATGTCATAAGACAAACTTTTCATGGACCTTTTTGAAACAAGGTCATTAACATTAATAGGTGGACAACAACTAACCAAGTCAAAATATGGTGACCTTTCAAAAATTAAGTCATCAAAACCTTTATTAGCAGTTTTTAAACCAAATAATCGTGACTCGATAATCATAGAGTCCTTACCTCGCTTACCTTTCTTGTACAATCAAAATCGCCGCTCTTTGGGAAGGTATTGAAGCTGGAATTGGTCACACGAATTTTCAAAAACTTGGGAAGAGATCACAAGAAAAACTAACAGGTGGGTTAGTGGAAACAATCCTCGCTTGCTCACTAACATCTTTTCCACTCGAATCTTTTTCTTTTTCATTCTCCTTTTCAATCTCATTTTGTTTCATCTCTTCCTCTTTTTCTTTCATTTCTTTGTTTCTTTTCTCGATTTCATTTAAGATCCTCTCATTTTCTCTCATAATCTTTTCTTGCCTCTCTTTTCTTTTAACCTCTTTTTTCTTTTCATCTTTTTCTTTTCTCATTTTCCTTTTATAAGAGGACACAAAAGATTCAGGAGAATAATCATTTTGTTCAAAAGAAGGAAAATCTTTTACATATGATTCACGAACAATCCTTCGTGAAGATCTCTCCGTGGATGTTTTCTTTGGAGTTCTTGAAGAGGTGTATCTTTCATCTCGCACATCTTCTCAGAAGGATTCACAATCAAAATTGACTTTTCTTTGTCTCGAATTCCTTGATGAAAAGGAATCTCGATCGAAATCTCTTCTCGAGTAGTCGTTGGATGTGTATCTCCGTGATGTTCTTGAATCTGCTTTTCGACTTGATGACATTCGTTCCCGTTGGTCTCTTTCCTCCACACGGTCTAATCTTTTGTGCAATTTGTCAAACTTAGTATTCACCATTCTTCGCATTTCTTGCACCAAATATTAATATTCCGATTCGGTAAATTCTTCACGAGACATGATTGTTATTGCTAAAAAGGAAAATTGTTAAGTAAAATAGAAATAAAGTCCTCACTACAAAATTCTCACAAGTCACTCGGAAAGAAAGAAAAGAAATAATGACACTCACACTCGTGTTTGTGCTCTCTTTTTTTCGACTTTTACCTCCACTCTAATGTGCTCACACACTCGTGCCTTTTTCCACTCGTTTCTTCTCTCGTGATTTCATATAAAACTCAGGGTGACTAAATCTCCTATCTTAGAGGGTCGGCTTCAAGGGGTTAACAAGGGATAAATTTGTCGGTATGGGCTAGGCTGAAGAAAAATAAAATGTTGAGGATGGTGGCGTTGGGGTTTGAGGAAATGAGATAGGATAAGTTGAGGATCGAAAAATAGAATGAAGAAATAAAACAAAACTCAACACTTCACTTTTTTTTTAATTCGTATATATTTTTTTTCAAATTTTTTTAATACGAACCTACTTCGGGATTGCGATGATCGTCGGAGCTCCTCGTTTTCTAGCTTTGATACCAAAGGATACGATCCCAGTTTCGTCGAATAATTCGAGTCGTATGGTTGCCTGATCTTTTAAACGAGGAAGTACCATTCGGGTTTGGAAAGATGTTGGATATTAGATTAGGTGTAGTTAAGAGTGACAAAGTTAGGCTTAAAAAAAGAAAAGTTATTCGAAATAGGAAGGTTCGGTTATGGAGGAATAAGAAGGTTGGTGATTGGTTTGAAAACGGGTTATTAAGAACAAGAGTGAACCAACACTTTGATTGAAGGTTGACCCGAAACTTATAGGTCCTTAAGTGGTTTACGAAAGAAGAATGGGAAACCTCGACCCACGATCTAAAGAAGATAGGAACCTCGGTATAATTGGTGTCGAACGCCACACAAAATCGTGATAAGTTCGGTAGAACAAAAATGGGTTGACGCCACTAACTAGTTAGATAAGTCAACGGAGTCTTTGGACGAAATTTGAGAGAAGAATTTCTCACCAAATTGGCAGCAATTCATTAAGTTATCAAAAGTCCCTTCAAAATGGCTGGTTACACATATTTATAAGGATAGAAAAGCTAGCTGAAAGGTCACATCTTAATGTGCTAATTAAAGCTAAAATTAAACTCAAGACTCTTGATATTCTTGTAACAATTTACTCCATGCTTGAATTCACTTTAATTCAGCTTGATTGATCATCCTTGAATGCTTAAAATGTCTCTTGAGTTGTCCCTTGGCTAGCTGAAAAGACACCAACAACTAAATGGTGTTTTGAATGCTTGTTTTCATCTTTAAATGAGCAAAAACTGCTGGTAGGTGAAGAGGTTGCTGCCAAATTTAAGAGGAGTTAAAATGCTTATTAAAACTCCTTAATTGATGTATTAAACATCCCTTGTAATAGCCACTTCATTTGTAACCAAAAGTCAACTAAAAAGTCACTTCAATTAAGTTGTAACAGCCTTGAAATGTAACGGTTGTGAGCTGAAGAGACACCTGCAATAAACACATTAAAATGAACTTATTAAACATAATTAAACACTAATTAAACTCAAACACATTAAACACTTGACTTCAATAAATGAACTAAAAGTTAAGACATCAATTAATGGAGCAACTAGTTTAATTATAGAAGCATAATGAAACAAACTTAAACTCATGCTCCATTAAATTATCCTAGTAACTAGATTAATTAAATAAGCTTCTTATTAAACACATTTAATTAACTATTTGACAAATTAAACACAACTTAATTATTTAAGCAAATTAGAATGAATGGAAATTAAATAATTTCAAATCAAGCTCAACAAGCTTGCGCCAAACCGAGTTGAGCTCCAATGAGCTGAGTCAAACAAAAATTATCTCGATAATAAACTGAATCGAGTTGGACAGAGCTCGGGGAGTTGGAAATGAACTAGGATCAGCTTGCCAACAGTGCAATACTCGGCTGGGTAAACTTGGCCAAAGTAGTTCGCGGGGCGGGTTCGTATCATAAGGGAAGTAGGGTCAAATCCTCATGGACTGGATTTGCACAAATGCTTGTTCCTCAAAATCCCGGACAGAGTCGTGCCCAAGAAAACCTGCGTACATGGAAAAAAACAGAATTAAAAGTTTTGATTTGGAAAAAGATAAAATAAAAAAATAATTAAAAGTTTTGATTGAATTGAAATTGCGAAAATTAAAATTAAAATAGTAGAGATAAATAGAATTGAGGAAAAAGAGTTCTTATGGAGAGATTCCAGCCTCCGGTTGTCTCGATCTGCCTTGGGTTCAATCCTCGGCTTTTAGGTGATTCTTCTCAAACAGAATAAGCCAGCTATAGTGGAAGAGGACGCCTACAACCACCAGCTCCAAGATTTTAGACTTATGATTTAGAGGAACTTGACTCTAGCCAACAATCGCTTTTGTGGGACCATCTTATGCTAGATCATCACTTCCCAATGGCGAATGCCATGCCATTTTTCTCTTGGGCTCCCCAACCTCTGACGCAGTAAGCTAACGAACCGACTGTGCAACCTTCCCAAAACATACAAAGTGGTCGTTCCTTGCACAAGTTGAAAATATCACTTTTTAAGGGACATGGACGGAAGCGTCAGCCCCGTAATGTGGAGAAACGATGAATACTCGTTGAGAAGGCTAAGCGCATATTCTAAGCCTCATGAACCCTTTTGGGGATTTTCGACAACCTTTGGATAGATAAGTTTAGTGGCTCATAATTTTTGGGGAAAAAGAAATAAATGTAATGGAAATAGTATTTTTATTGAATAATATGAAGGGAAATAAGGCTAAGCTTTATGGGGGAGAGTGTGTTTACAAAAAAGATGTGTGAAATTTGTGCCACTCCATCCCCTATTTATAGTACTAGGAAACCTAGTCTATTCCTACTTAAATTCTAAAAGATAAATACAAATAAATAAAGATAATTAAAGATAATTAAGGATAAATAAAGATAAATGCTGAAATTAAGTGTAAAAAATAATCTTTAATAATTATCCTAATATAATTAAAAATTAAATAGAGTCTTGTTTTTATAAAAATCTCTTCTTTGCACTTTCTCCCTCTAAGTCTTCCATACTTTGCATTTTTGGCACCACTTCTCTCCTACTTCGCATGTTGGCCCATTTTATCTTTAAATTCACGCTTTTCGCCCCCAAATTTCATTTTGCCTTCAATTTAGTCCCTACAAGATAAAAACCATAAATAGCTCAAATTAGTAGGATCATACTGAAAATAAATGTGTAATTAATACATAAAAATATGTCATTCTAGATGATACGGGCACGCCCTATCATGAGCCAAGTTCCCGGGATCCAATTGTGCTACCTCGAGGGCCGATTATGAGAGCTCGTGCGAAGCAATTTAAAGATGCTATTGGAGCTTTAGTTCAGCAAGCTTGGGACGATACTAAAACTGGCTCAAACTTTACTTCAACTTCATGTTGCATGATCCTACAAGCTCACGTCCATTAAGAGCCCAATATGGCCATTCGGCCTTAACTAATTATTTAGTTAAAAAAATATTAAATAAATTTAGACATAATAAATATTTGTTTTAATTATTTTGCTACATTTAAATAAGCTTAAATAAGTCTTAAGTAGTGCATAATTAATAGTTAACTTTAATATGTCTAGCTTAGGACATAATTAAGAGATACTGCACATTAAATATGTCCAGCCGAACATCCTTTAATGGTGTCCTATTATTCAGTCGAATTTTAGACAACCAAAAGCTTCATTTATTTCATGTTTCCTAGCTCAAAACATGGTTTAAATGGGTGCTTGTTGCTAGAAATTAATGTGTCTCTAATGATTTAATGAGCTGATTTTAAAATTAATGTGCAGGTTGGACGTTATTAATGCATGGGCGGCAGCATGCATGGGACTTCAATTAGCTAATTGTTTGTGATTCCAACGTGGCTTTTTCTCTTTCCCAAACGTAGATTAAAGATGCTCAATAAATCAGCAGCATGCATGGCGTGGTATTGGGCGACACAAGCTTTATGGAGGAGTTAATGCACATGCTGATTGTGGCGAGCCCAAGGTGACTTTCCAGCCATGTTTTTAAGCTTTTCAATGTGACCATGAGTCTTCCCAAAACATGGCCGATGCTATCCCCAAGGAGGCTGTTCATGCATGGTCGTTGCTCTCCCCAAAGAGACTACTCGTGTGCATAAATGCTCCACCAAGCTGCTGGAGTCTTTTAGCTTTTCTAAGGCCGAATTTAATGGAGATTGAAGCCCTTTTGCTGCCTATGTCGTCAGTTCATTTAAATGCTGAGTTGGGGACTTAAATAGTCTTCCTTTTTACCGTCCCAAGTCCTAGAATTCACCAAAGGGCGTGCACATTTCAAGAAGACTTTGTTCAGCACATTTAAACCGATTGTGGGCATCTAGAATCAATCCTATTGACGTTTTCTATGCATGGAAGCTTCAAGGATCTTTCTCTTAAAATTTCTAGAATTTTCAAACTTAGTCTTTAAGCTTCCAAGAGCCTATTCGGCTTCCTTTGTAAAAGCCTATAAATTAAGGCTGAAAAATCATTTGAAAGGACTTTTGACAAATTTTATAATGTTATGCTGTCGAATTTGTGAGACTTTTTCTCCAATTTCGTTTTAGGACTTCGTTGGCTTATCTAGTGAGCTAGTGGCGTCAACCAAAATTCCTTTGTCAACCTTCCATATACCGAGGTTCCTATCCTTTTTTGATAGTGGGTCGAGGTCCAACTTCCATCCAAAACTGAGCCTTAAGAACCGTATAAGTAACTTGGGTCGATACCATTCCGGTATTGGTTCTTACTTGCTTCTTAAGCCTTATAACATACCATCTCAAACACAAACCCAAAATCTGAACACTTCTCGATAAACCTCCATCGCCTTATTGAGTACCTCTTCTATAACCGAAACCCATTTCTTATCTCAAACAACACTGAGCCATTTCCAATTCATTCCGTAAACCCAACCACTTCTAAACTCTTGTCCAAACCCGAGCTAAACCCGAACCTTTTCTAATTAGTCTGATTTGACTTCTTTATTCTCTTTCCTCCTTAGATCCATACTTAGTCTAATTTACATCGATTGATCCTTTTACTTCGATTTTTCAAACTTCTCGATTTTCGATCGGGCAACAATGTATACAACTCGAATTTAACTCGAAGCTGGGACTGTATCATCTGGTATCAGAGCTAGTTAAACCGAGAATTACGAAGCTCTAAAAAATAATCCGAAGTTGCTAAATCAAGATCCAAAGTAAGTAAAAATATTCGTATATATATATATAAAAAAAGAAAGAAATTCGTTTAAAAAAAAATCACTTTTCCGATCTAATTTCATGTTCTCATCTACTTCTCTGAACTACATTCTTTCTCGACCCAATTCTTATTACCCTCGTCCTTAACCCACCTAAAATTTGTTTTCCTTCAGCCTACCCTAATACTTAAAACATTACGACCCTTGAAACTTTTTGTGACTGACCCCTAAGCCCTAATAGGCCTTGGCGAGTCTGAAAAAATGAAATCACGAGAAAAGTGGAGAGGTAAAAGGCACGAGAGTGTGAGACCATTCGAGGGGAGGTAAAAGCCGAACTAAGAGTGTTAAACACGAGTGTGAGTGTCATTAAGCTTCTTTCTTTCCGAGTGACTGTGAGGACTTGTTTGTGAGGACTCATTTCTGTTAAGATGTCTCAAGACACCGGACGAAACGTGGAGGAACAACAAGGAAGACAACCAGTCAGAAATGTTCCTGATTTGTAGATGTAAGCTCTCTTGTGAGAGATGGAAAGACTACTTGACCGGAGACTCAACCCCCTTGAAGACCGACTGTTTCAAGTTGAAGCACAAAGACCACGAGAAGTGACTCCTGAAGTCGCTAGACAACGGCGTGGACGTCCCAACCAACGGCGTGAACAACAAAGGGAACCTAACGATGACATCAACGAGTTTAGTGAAGGTGAAAGTGACCATGAGTCCAACATAAGTGTTGGAAGAAGAGATCCCCAAAACCGTGGTCAAAGAGAACGGAGGCGGGAAGATGATGATCTAAAGAACATTAAGTTGACCATTCCTCCTTTCCAAGGCAAGTCAGATCCTGAAGCCTACTTGGCGTGGGAAAAGAAAATCGAACTTGTGTTCGATTGTCACAATTACTCTAAGAACAAGAAGGTCAAACTAGCCGCCATAGAATTTTCAAACTATGCCATGATATGGTGGGACCAGTTGACTATAAGTCGAAGGCGCAACGGAGAACGTCCAATTACTACATGGACCGAGATGAAAGCGGCTATGAGACAAAGATTCATCCCTTCTTATTACCACAGGGAGTTACATCAAAAACTCCAAAATCTTACATAAGGGACAAGAAGCGTCGAAGATTACTACAAGGAGATGGAGCTAGCAATGATCCGAGCCAAATTACAAGAAGATCGAGAAGCTACAATGGATCGATTCTTAGCCGGACTTAACCGGGAGATGGAAAATGTTGTTGAATTGCAACATTATGTTGAGATGGAAGATATGGTCCATATGGCCATTAAGGTGGAAAAATAATTGAAGCATAAGGGAGCAACCCGAAGTTACTCCAATGCCAAACCCTCTAAGTGGGGCCAAAACACCAACAAGGGGTTCCTCATGAACAAGACGAAGGATACGACGTTCACCCCTAAGACCAACAAGCCTTTGGCCGAGACAAGTAAAGGCAAGGCTCCCGAAAGTTCTAATGCTCGATCGAGGGACATAAAATGCTTCAAGTGCCTTGGCCGAGGACATATCACGAGTCAATGCCTGAATAGATGAACCATGGTGATGCGGGCTGATGGTGAGATTGAAACGGAAGATGAAGAATATTATGAGTCTGAATCAAACTCAGAGAACGAGGAGGACCTAGAACAACCTGTAGAAGGTGAGTTGCTCGTTGTAAAGAGAAGCCTCAATCTCCAAAGCGTGGGAAACGAGGAGCAATGAGAAAATATCTTCCATTCAAGATGTCAAGTGCAAGGTAAAGTTTGTAGCCTTATCATCGATGGAGGAAGTTGTACGAACGTAGCAAGCACCCTCATGGTTGAAAAGTTAGGCTTAGCCACCACGAAGCATCCAACTCCTTACAAACTCTAGTGGCTTAACGATGGCGGAGAGTTGAAGGTTACAAAGCAAGTTTTAGTATCTTTAAGCATCGAGAAGTACTTTGATGAAGTGCTATGCGACGTGGTGCCGATGCATGCGAGTCACCTACTCCTAGGACGTCTATGGCAATATGACCGTCGAGTGATGCACGATGGCTACACCAATCGATATTCCTTCAAGCATCTTGGAAGGAATGTGACGCTTGCACCCCTTACTCCAAAACAAGTGTTTGATGATCAGTTGAAACTCAAACTCTCTATTGACCAAGTAAAAGAAAAAGAAAAGAACTCAAAAGAAAAATTCAAGGAAAATGAGAGATTGAAAAATAAAAATACAAAAGAGAGCGAAGAAAAACAAGAGTTAAAAAAAATGGAGATGAAAAGGAGAGTGGCAAAATGAGCGTCTTTGCGAGGGCGAGTGACATTCACAGAGCATTGTGTTTGAGACAACCGATGTATGTACTTTTGTATAAGGAAGTGTTCTTGAATACTAACGAGTTACCCAAAAATCTTCCTTCTTCTGTGTTGTCTTTGATACAGGAATTCGAAGATGTCTTTCCGGAGGAGATGCCAAGTGGATTACCTCCCATTCGAGGCATAGAACACCAAATCGATTTGGTGCCCGGAGCCACCTTACCGAACCACCCTACATATCGGAGCAATCCCAAAGAGATGAAAGAACTCCAAAAACAAATCACCGAGTTATTAGAAAAGGGATATATCCGAGAAAGATTAAGCCCTTGTGCGGTACCAGTGTTATTGGTGCCTAAGAAAGACGGTTCGTGGCGTATGTGTGTCGACTGTCGTGCCATTAACAAGATTACCGTTAAATACCGTCATCCAATACCTCAACTCGATGATATGCTCGACGAGTTAAGTGGAGCGCAAATCTTTTCGAAGATCGACCTCAAAAGTGGATACCATCAAATAAGAACGCGTGAAGGTGATGAATAGAAAATAGCTTTCAAAACAAAGTTAGGTTTGCATGAATGGTTGGTAATGCCATTTGGGCTTACAAACGCCCCGAGTACTTTCATGCGTCTTATGAACCATGTATTACGAGCCTTTATTGGAAAATCATGTGTCGTTTACTTTGATGATATCTTAGTGCACAAAAAATCCTTGGAGGAGTATGTACAACACTTGCGCGCGATCTTGGAAACTTTACGAAGAGAGGTATTGTATGCTAACCTTAAAAAGTGTTCATTTTGCACTGATAAAGTTGTTTTTCTAGGTTATGTCGTGAGTGCAAAAGGCCTTGAAGTGGACCAAGAGAAAGTACGAGCCATCCAAGAATGGCCACGTCCTACGACGATCAGTCAAGTCCGGAGTTTTCATGGATTGGCCAGTTTCTACCGTCGATTCGTGCCCAATTTCAGTACAATAGTCGTACCGTTAACGAGCGTAATCAAGAAGAACTCAGCATTCCATTAGTCTGACGAGCAAGAACGGTCTTTTAATTCGATTAAAGAGTGTCTTGTAAAAGCCCCTTTATTATCCCTTCCTGACTTGACTAAAACATTTGAAATTGAGTGTGATGCTTCAGGTGTAGGGATCGGGGCCGTTTTGACTCAAGATGGAAGACCGGTGGTGTATTTTAGTGAGAAATTGAGCGGAGCTGCACTTAACTATCCGGTGTACGACAAGGAGATGTACGCCTTGATTAGATCGCTCGAAACGTGGCAACATTATTTGAGACCAAAGGAGTTTGTTATTCACTCTGATAATGAAGCACTCAAATACATCAAAGGCCAGCATAAGCTCAATAAAAGACATGCAAAGTGGATCGAATATTTAGAGTCATTCCCGTACGTAATAAAGTATAAGAAAGGTAAAGAAAATGTAGTGGCAGATGAGTTGTCACGAAGATACACTTTATTGTCTATCCTTGACTCTAAACTGCTTGGTTTTCATCACATTAAGGATTTGTATGTTAACGATGTTGATTTTGGCAATATTTATAATGCTTGCGAAAGTGGTGCTTTTGATAAGTTTTACAGGCATGAAGGATTCCTTCTCAAGGAAAACAAGCTATGCATACCGCAAGGTTCCATTCGGGAAATGCTTGTGTTGGAAGCACATAGTGGTGGCCTTATGGGTCACTTCGGACGAGACAAAACAATGTCAACCCTTCAAGAACATTTTTTTTGGCCGGGAATGTGAAAGGACGTTGAACAGATCTGTGAGCGTTTCATAGCCTGCAAACGGGCTAAATTGCAAGTTCAACCACATGGTTTATACATGCCCCTTCCTATTCTGGACATTCCTTGGGCCGACGTATCCATGGATTTCATCCTTGGATTACCGAGATCAAAAACAGGGAAGGACTCGATCTTTGTTGTAGTTGATCGTTTCTCCAAAATGTCTCATTTTATTTCTTGTGCTAAGACTGACGATGACGTGCATATTGCAAATTTGTTTTTTACGAAAATCGTTCGATTGCATGGAGTTTCGAGAACGATCGTATCCGACCGAGACGTGAAGTTCCTAAGTCATTTTTGGTGGACTCTATGGGGAAAGCTCGGGACTAAATTAATGTTTTCAACCACCTATCATCCTTAGACGGATGGACAAACCGAGGTAGTGAATCGGGTCCTATCGACTTTGTTGCGAGCATTGGTGCGGGAAAATCTCAAGACGTGGGAAGAATGTTTGCCCCACATTGAGTTTGCCTACAACCGATCCGTCCACTCTGCAACTAAGTTTTCTCCTTTCGAGATTGTCTACGGGTTTAATCCTCTCACTCTTCTTGACTTATTACCCTTACCTACTGACAAGTTTGTTCATTCTGATGCTAGAAAAAAGGCGGAATATGTCAAGGAACTACATAGAAAGGTGCAAGAGAATATCGAGGTGAAGACCGAGAAATACGTCCAGCGAGCCAACAAGGGATGAAAACAAGTTGTGTTTGAACCCAGAGACTGGGTCTGGGTGCATATGAGAAAAGAGCGGTTTCCAGCTCGTCGATGATCTAAATTATCACCGAGAGGAGATGGACCTTTCCATGTCCTAGAGCAAATTAATGAAAATTCATATAAACTTGACTTACTAGGTGAGTACAACATCAGCGCTAGTTTCAATGTTGTTGATTTAACTCCGTTTGATGTAGGTACTGACTTGAGGACAAGTCATTCTCAAGAGGGGAAGGATGATACGGGCACGCCCTATCATGAGCCAAGTTCTCAGGATCTGATTGTGCTACCTCGAGGGCCAATTACGAGAGCTCGTGCGAAGCAATTTAAAGATGCTATTGGAGCTCTAGTTCAGCAAGCTTGGGACGATACTAAAACTGGCTCGAACTCTACTTCAACTTCATGTTGCATGATCCTACAAGCTCACATCCATGAAGAGCCCAATATGGCCATTCGGCCTTAACTAATTATTTAGTTAAAAAAATATTAAATAAATTTGGACATAATAAATATTTGTTTTAATTATTTTGCTACATTTAAATAAGCTTAAATAAGTCTTAATTAGTGCATAATTAATAGTTAACTTTAATATGTCTAGCTTAGGACATAATTAAGAGATGTTGCACATTAAATATGTCCAAAGAACATCCTTTAATGGTGTCCTATTGTTCAAATTGAATTTTAGACAACCAAAAGCTTCATTTATTTCATGTTTCCTAGCTCAAAACATGGTTTAAATGGGTGCTTGCCGCTGGAAATTAATGTGTCTCTAATGATTTAATGAGCTGATTTTAAAATTAATGTGCAGGTTGGACGTTATTAATGCATGGGAGGCAGCATGCATGGGACTTCAATTAGCTGATTGTTTGTGATTCCAACGTGGCTTTTTCTCTTTCCCCAAATGTACATTAAAGATGCTCAATAAATTAGCAGCATGCATGGCGTGGTATTGGGCGACACAAGCTTTATGGAGGAGTTAATGCACATGCTGATTGTGGCGAGCCCAAGGTGACTTTCCAGCCATGTTTTTAAGCTTTTCAATGTGACCATGAGTCTTCCCAAAACATGGCTGATGCTATCCCCAAGGAGGCTGTTCATGCATGGCCGTTGCTCTCCCCAAGGAGACTACTCGTGCGCATAAATGCTCCACCAAGCTGCTGGAGTCTTTTAGCTTTTCCAAGGCTGAATTTAATGGAGATTGAAGCCCTTTTGCTGCCTATGCCGTCAGTTCATTTAAATGCTGAGTTGGGGACTTAAATAGTCTTCCTTTTTTCCGTCCCAAGTCCTAGAATTCACCAAAGGGCGTGAACATTTCAAGAAGACTTTGTTCAGCACATTTAAACCGATTGTGGGCATCTAGAATCAAGCCTATTGACGTTTTCTATGCATGGAAGCTTCAAGGATCTTTCTCTTAAAATTTCTAGAATTTTCAAACTTAGTTTTGAAGCTTCCAAGAGCCTATTCGGCTGCCTTTGTAAAAGCCTATAAATTAAGGCTGAAAAATCATTTGAAAGGACTTTTGACAAATTTTATAATGTTACGCTGTCGAATTTGTGAGACTTTTTCTCCAATTTCGTTTTAGGACTTCGTTGGCTTATCTAGTGAGCTAGTGGCGTCAACCGAAATTCCTTTGTCAACCTTCATATACCGAGGTTCCTATCCTTTTTCGATAGTGGGTCGAGGTCCAACTTCCATCCAAAACCGAGCCTTAAGAACCGTATAAGTAACTTGGGTCGATACCATTCCGGTATTAGTTCTTACTTGCTTCTTAAGCCTTATAACATACCATCTCAAACACAAACCCAAAATCCGAGCACTTCTCGATAAACCTCTATCGCCTTATCGAGTACCTCTTCTATAACCGAGACCCACTTCTTATCTCAAACAACACTGAGCCATTTTCGATTCATTCTGTAAACCCAACCACTTCTGAACTCTTGTCCAAACCCGAGCTAAACCCGAACCTTTTCTAATTAGTCTGATTCGACTTCTTTATTCTCTTTCCTCCTTAGATCCATACTTAGTCTAATTTACATCGATTGATCCTTTTACTTCAATTTTTTGAACTTTTCGATTTACTATCGGGCAACAACGTATACAGCTCGAATTCAACTCGAAGTCGGGACTGTATCACTAGAGTATTATCAAATTAATAGCATACATTCCCCTAAATACGCATACAATTACAAGAATGCCACATCTTATCAATAATCATACATGAAAAAGAGAGATAATTTCAATTGTTGTTTACACTATAAACAGAGGAAAACTTGACGCTCTGACACCAATTATTGAAAAAAATTCTGTTCGAAAATTATTTTCTTGCACAATTGAAAATAAAAATATGAAAACCAACCCGGTTTGTGATATTTATAGCAATAAACCCTAGACCGAATTTGCACATTTGTTTTATGATAAATGAATCCTTGTCATTCCCAGCTTTCAACTAAACAATCTTATCTACTATTCTCGTACCACGAACTACTTCGAGTGTGGGCTTCAATGACTCGAATCAAACACAACTAAAAATGTTTTCTTTTCTTTGGTGTGAAAATGAAAATTCTCTTCTCAAATAGAAACTGATAGGATCATTATTCCTGAAAATATATTTAATTCTTAGAGAATAAAAGTCTCTATTTATAACAATATCTGAAATTTGTGTAAATAGCCCTACCAATGTCATCTATTTATAGACAAATAAGGTAGAACCCTTGTTGAATTGTATAAGTTTATTTCAACTAGAAAAATGAACTCCTAGTCTAACTAGGGTTTGCCACCCACCCATTAACATGAAAGGCTTTTGGGCCCCTCCCATATCGGATCCAATTACAAATACTTCTTAGGCTTTTAACCCAATATTTTATAATTCGATCTAACCCGATATTTTTTTTCTATTTCCCAAAATAAAATTCACAATATATTTCCAATTAAATAATTTTCTCAATTGAATTCTAATTTTTTTAAAATCACGACGACTTTACCATAAAAGAATCTATTAGAAAATATATTTAATGTGTCTACATTCAGTGGTTCACTATGACCAAATGATTTCTTTCCATTTTGAACTTCATTTTATTCGAAAAACATAAATTCATTTTTCAGGTCATTTTTATTTTGGAGAAAACCACATTCGTTTCCAAGTGATTTCATTTCTCCATTTTCATTTTCATTTTGGAGAAAATCATAATAATTTCAAAATGTTTTCATTTCTCCATTTTCATTTTGGAGGAAAACAAAATCTTTCCCAAATGATTTCCCATTTATCCATTTTCACCATTTCTATTCATTTTTGTTCATTTGATTCAACATGCAATTTATTTCTAATTTCAATGAGCTAGCGGGTGGATCGATTGGACATATGCGATCGAGGCTTAAATCATTTATAATTAAGTTATAACTTTTCACATATTAATTATAGACTCATTTACTCACAAAGTCATTCCACTATAGTATTGTGACTGAGCTATCCCCAATGACATACCATTACGAAATCATCTCGATCAGTGCTCGTCCAATGACCTTGTCATTAGTGTGTTGAAGTAACGAGTCACGATTTTAAGTTCCCGGTTGTTCTTTACAAGTACTCTCTCAAATTATGAAGGAAATGAACAATAAAGGATAGTTTTGGGATATAACTTACGAATTAGAAATGAACCAAAAATGAACAAACATTATAAAACAATGTGACCCAATTTCTATAAGGTTTTTTAAAACTCAAAAAGTTTGTAAAGAAGAAAACCTTGACCCGCTATCTATAAAGAGATAGGAACCATATGTATAAAGGTGATCACCGCCCTGCGAAAATAGATGAGAAGGGGAGTGAAAAGATTGGTTTTAGGTGAACACCACAAGACGAAGTCTTAATAAGTTTAGGATTGAGTTCTTAAAGAACAAAAAGGTAAGCAATCAAAGATATAACAAAGTTTATTGATCATTATCCAATACAAAGCAAAGACTAACCTATTTATAGGAAATATTTAAGGTAGATGAATGGCCAACATTCAGCCAAAAATATGGTTCATGTACACAAGTCGTACACGAATTAAAATAGTTCATGAATTCACTTAAATGTAATCAATGGATGTTCATTCCCCGTTTGGATGTTCATCCCCTTGTGATTGCATGTATTTAGATGTTCATGCACCACATTTAATGATATTCATGCATGAAGTTTAGCTTGAAGAGACACATTCATCCATGCATCTTGATGTTCATTGTCTCTGCCCAAATGTAACACCCCTTACCGGTATTCGACGCCGGAATCGGGTACGAGGCATTATCGGACTTAACTTACTTATTCATACAAAATCAGGCAATGAACTTTCTTTTCAACTTAAACTTTTTCATTTGAACTCTTAACGTCCTTATTATGGGCCTACGAGACCCAAGACATACACATGGAGTGATCCAGGACTGAACCGGAAACTTACGAACACTTAGATTTTTTTTGTGCTTAAAACAGGGCCACACGCCCGTGTGAGAGAAGTGACACGCCCGTGTGGCATATCACACGCCCGTGCTTCAGGCCATGTCCAAAATAAGGGACATTCTGTTTATGATGTCAGCAAACCCTTAGGGGCACACGGCCAAGCCACACGCCCGTGTGCTAGCCCGTGTGATGAACTAAATTTTCGCAAATTAGATGCAGGGGACACATGGCTAGACTACACACCCATGTGGTAGACCATGTGTCACACATGGCCTAGACACACGCCCATGTGTCTATCTGTGTGGACAAATGCAAGGCTATCGACCAAGCCATTTGCCACCCTGAAAAATAACCACACTTATCATATTTCTAGCAACTCATGACATAACAATAATGCATCTCAAATATCCATAATAAAGGCATCCACACCTTGAATTCCACTACATTCATCATGCTCATACCTCATACTTTACTCACACAATTGCATAGACTTGCACTTCATGAATTTCATCATCACTGAATAGATATAACTTAACTAGTTTTGGCCAATTCCAATGGCCATTTACAAAATGAATTGAGTGACATTAATAGGCAACACATTGGCTAACCAATATGACATTTAACAAAATGACCAAATTCCTATACATGCCATACCCAAAATAATCAACTTTACTATACCAAAAGAGTAGCTTGATAGTGTGAATCGAGCTCCGACGTCCTACGATCCCCGAGCTAGCTTGGCGATACTACAAGGAAAAGGGAAAGGAGAGGGGTAAGCATAAAGCTTAGTAAGTTTGCATGAAATAAATAGCAACATAAGAGCTTAAGATAACATTCATACATTACATTAAGTAATAACTCAAATTCTCAAGCACATAGACATAACTTACTCATGCTTACTCTTACCAATCTCATAACACATATCGAACTCATTTCTCGTAAGGTTCTTATGTACACCTGTATCACTTCATCACATAACTTTAGCACTTTTACATCTTGAACATAAACTTAGCTCTTTACCCCGTTGAACCACTTGGAATACTGAAGGATACACAAACTCGTCATACACGTAATACAATGACAAAGTCATATCCCAGATATGGTCTTACATGGGATCACTTCTTGATGCCGATGCCATATCCCAGATATGGTATTATACGGGATCTCATATCGATATTGATGCCATATCCCAGATATGGTCTTATACGAGATCGTATATCGATGCCATGTCCCAGACATGGTCTTACACGATTTCATACCGAAGCCAGGTCCAAGAAGTGGTCTTACATGGAATCTCTATTCGATGCCGACGCCATATCCCAGATATGGTCTAATACGGGATCTCAATTAGGTGCCGAAGCCATGTCCCAGACATGGTCTTATACGGGACCTCCTTAATCTCATGTCACGAAAATGGTATCCTTTCCATTTCTAAGGTTCAACTGGGACTTCATCTTAACAAAATTTTCATCATACTTTCATCGGGACTTCATTAATCAATTTCATAATGATGTTATACATTTCTCATGATATCAAGCATATTAAAACATAATACCATTACGTTGATTTATTACACACAAACTTACCTCGGTACCAGAATATGTTTAGTTATTCGATTTAGTCCACCACTTTGTTCTTTCCTCGGTTTTGATCTGGACTTTGTGTTTCTTGATCTATAATGACAATTTCACTTATTTAATGATCACATTGACTAAAATTACTCGTGAATCATACTTTGGTAAAATTACAATTTTGCCCCTAAACTTTCATATATTTACAAAATGGTCCCTGGGCTCGTATAATGAAATACACTCATTTCTTTGGTTACCCAAGCCTAGCCAAATATTTATTGAGCTTATAACAGCTCACACTTTCCTTCAAAACTGATTTTTTTACTACACATTTTATCACTTTTACATCTAGGTCCTTTTTATGAATTTTCCATGAAAATCACTTAGAAAAAGATGTTTATCATACATGAAACTTTCATATTCTTCCATTAAATCTCAAAATACATGCATGTCATGCAAGGGTAAATTTTTGAACATGAACCCTATCTAAAAATAAGGGTAGAAATAGCTAAATCAAGCTACGAGGATCACAAAAATACGAAGAACATGAAAAACGAGGCTAGGAGGTACTTAAAATCAAGCTTGAGAGATGAAAAAACCCTAGCTATGGTGTAACACCCTGAATTTGGGCCCAGTAGAATTGGGCTCATTGGGCCTTGGGCGTAGGAGCGTTTGGAATTTTTAGAGAAAATGAGAACGGCATTATTCCTGGTTTGACCTGTTAGGAAGGTGATTTTGGAAGGTTACGGGGTTTCTATGAAGTCCTGGGTTCAAGTTAGCCCAAGGAGAAATTTTGGTTTTTGGGCCTTTAGTAGGGAGAGCTTGTGGAAGCAGGACTTAAGGATTTTTGTTTGCATTTTGCTAACACAAGATGGCTATGTGGTAGAGTGGTGGTGGCGTCAATGTGTGAGCAAGGGGAGTGAGGTTCGAATCCCACATGCAGCTTTTGGGGAGTTTTATTTTGTGCTCAAGGAGGTGAAGAGGTGGAGTTGGAGTGGGATTCTATTTGGTGAAGGTTTGAATTGGTCAAACGATTTGAATGAGTGAAGGGGAGTAAGTGTAGGAGAGAATCATGGGTTTCAAGTGGGGGAAGAGTTGGCCGAATATGGGGAAGTAGATAGGCAATATTCGGCCAAAAGACTTGGCATCTTGTAGAGTGCGTTTTCAATTTTTGTCAAGGTGAAGTGCCGAATTTCTCTAGCTCTCTTTGGTGTTTTTTAGGTTTGGGCACTTTTTCCTTGAACATTTCGGGTCATTTTCTTTGTATTTTCTTTCTTGCCGAAATCTTAATCTGACTTTCTCTCTTCTTCTTCTTTGTTTTCTCTTCTACTCTTCCCTCTCTATAAGCCGAACCTTTTATCTCTTCTCTAATCCGTAATTATTCTTCTTTCTCCTTTCAACACCATTCGACTGTTCTTTGCAGTTTAATTCTCTTAGTCGAATCTATTCTCCACCAACACCTCGTTTTGGGTTCTTTATTTGGTAAGCTTTTCATCCACTTTCTTTCTTTCTTTCTTTCCTCTTTGCTCAGCATAGCCGAAGCACTTTTCTCTTGGTGTAGGCCAAACCTGTTGGAGTTTAAGCATACCCTCCTCATTGTTTATTCAGTCTTTGAATTTCAAAAATCGGTTGGTAAGTGTGGCTAGGGCCGAATAGGGGTGGTGGATTTCTTCTCTTATCGGGTTATTTTTGCTCAAGCCGAAAGACTGTTATGATTTCAATTAGAGCTGTGAGTGATATGGCTAACATCTCCCCTTTGTTTTAGCGTTGCAAGGGACTCGACGTACTTAATCAAAGAGCTGACTGAGCACTTTTCGTGGCAGTGAATCGCTTGGTTGTTGGTAAGTAGCATAGACTGATTTATCGATCTCAATTCTTGGAGATATCGTATCAAGAATTAAGGCTAACAGTTTAGAGTTGTTGGTTTCTTAGGTACGTGGATTTGGGGTTTCAACCTACGCTCGAAGCAGGTGTGTACTCACACCATTCTGACTATGGATCAGCAAATGCCAAAAAGCCAAAACACCGGCAAATGATGCCACATGGGCGTGTGAACGCACGTGTAGTGAACCGAGCCCACGAAAATGGGCGCATGATGCGTGAGGCCACCATGAGTGTTCTCATGGGCTTAGGAAGTTTTGGGCCTCATTTGGTTGAAATGGGCCTAGTGGGCCCTACATGGGTAAATGTTGTGGATGGATAGGAATTAAGGAGCCGACCATGAGCGATCACATGGCCAAAGGCAGTTTTGGGCCGAATGGGCCACACGAGAGTGTGGGCCCACCTGGGCTGAGTTTTGGGCTTTAGGCCCAAATACACCGTTTTGATTAAATGCGATATTTGTGTCACTCGAGGTGACTGTAGACCTCCGAAAAGGTTGTAAAATTACTAAAATACCCTTGAAGGGTAAAATGACCGAAATACCCCTGGAGGGTAAGATGACCGTTATGCCCCTGAAGGGTAGAATGACTAAAATGCTCTACATGTTATATGATTGCTATCGTATGTTTATTATGGTATGTTGCATTCATGTGTTATTATGTTGCATGAGGATGAGACTATTAATACGGAGGAAGTGCTAATAGGATCGCATGGTCGCTTGACGACTGTGGATCCACCGAAGGCTTTTAAGCCATGAGCAGCTCTGCTGCAATGATAAGTTAGTGCAGCAACCGGTGCTACATAAGGAGTGTAGGGATGGGTGGGTCGATTAAATCCCCACAGGAGTGCAGGGTTGGACAGGAGACGGAGTGCAGGGTTGGTATGGGCATTAATGCATTGCATACATGGATTTTAATATTGAGATGGGCTTAGGCCCAGATAAATATGATATGTGACATTTGATATGGGCTACGGCCCAACCGAGGCTATTTTGGGCTAAGGCCCAATTGCCACCGTTTCTGTAATGGGCTTAGGCTCAGATTGTTATGATGCATGTTTTACTGACGAGGGTTGTACGCACTGAGTTTTCGTAAACTCACCCTCTCTTTTTAATTTTCTTCAGGTAGTCCCCAGTAGGCGGTTCGACGTGCGAGAGGACTCGAGGTGGCCACTTTACGAGCAGCTTTGAATTTGAGTATTCAATTTTACTTTATTTAAACCGTTTTCTTATTGGGTTGTAATAAGGCCTCTCTTAAATTTTGGTTTTTAATTTGAGATTTTCAGTTTATTATGATTTAAATCTGCTAAAAGTTGAACACGGTTTTTTTTCAAAACGATAACTATTTTCTAAACACCACGTTTCCGCAACTCAATTTTTGGATAACTCATTTTTGTAAGTCATTATTTTAAATTAAGCTTCCGCAACAACGAGGTTTTAAAATTAATAAATTTTAATAAACGTTGATTAAAGATAAACAAACGCAAACCGAGACTTTAGTTTTTAAATATCAAGAAGATTTTTCAATGAAAACATGGTTTTCAAAAAACACTTCAATGTGACACGCCAGATTCGGGCCTAACTTCTAGGCCGGGTTTTAGGTGTTACATTTAATGGTATCAGAGTCTGGGTTGCAAAACTTGGGCTGTGAAATGGGCTTTTTAGTTTTTATTTTAAAGATGGTTACAATTGATTTTGAAGTAGTTTTGGAAGATTTTTGAGTGGCACACCGAGTCTCCGACATCGAACCAAGTAAGTTCTCCTGATACTGGATTTTGTTTTAAACTGTTATACTGTAGATAGATACTGGGCTTACTTTAGATGGTAGACTATACTGAGACTCTTAGTTAGAGTAAAACTGAAGCCCGTAGGAGACTAAAATTGTAGTGAGTTTGCGATTGCGAAAACAACTTTTAACTACTATCTCCATAAAACATTTGTTTAATTATTGGAACTATGAGCTAAATTCATAAAACTTGTAATCCAGATAATACGCGAAGTGATAATGAGCGCTAGAAGGGGTGCAAGAGGCCGCGGTAGAGGTCGTGGAAGTGCTAGGGCTGGATCTTCAGCGTCAGGCCACATGCCCAATGTCGAGGCAAGTGAAGCACCAGCCTCACCGGTAATCGAGACAGGGTCGTTCGATCGAGCTGCTGGGGATGATGCACTATCTTAGGCAATGCTGCATATTTTGGAAAGAGTTGCTGGGTCTGTTGGGCCTAATACCGTTGTTGGGGGCCGTGCATCGGTTACGGAATGACTCCGGTCCAATGGGGTAGAGATCTTCAGGGGAGTGTCTAGGGTGGTCCCAAGTGTGGCAGAGTACTGGCTAGAGGCCACCGAAAGAATTATTGACGACCTCGACTGCACGCCGGAACAAAAGTTGAAGGGTGCTGTGTCTTTGCTGAGGGATGAAGCCTACTAGTGGTGGCTTACGGTAAAAGAGGGTACCCCGTCTGATCGATTGACCTGGGAATTCTTCAAGTCCACATTTCAGGGAAAGTACGTGGGCGCTAGCTATGTTGATGCTCGTAGGAAAGAATTTCTGAATCTGGTTTAAGGTGACAAGTCTGTGGCTGAGTACGAGGTAGAATTTTTGCGACTTAGTCGGTATGCTCAAGGAATTGTGGCAACGGAGTACGAACATTGTGTTCGGTTCGAAGATGGCCTCAGGGATAGTCTTCGAGTATTGATAGCTCCACAGAGGGAGCGGGACTTTGCCGTATTAGTAGAGAAAGCTAAGATCGCTGAGGATGTGAAGCGCTCTGAGCGTCTAAATAGGGAAAAAGAAAGGGGCAGAAACAAGAGGGAGTCTGAGCATTCTGATTCTTATCAGAGATTTAAGAGAAGGGCTAGAGTAGATGGGCTAGTCAGAGCTGGACCCCCTGTTGCTGCTACTGGGTTACCACCTTGTGCTACTTGTGGGAAAGGTCATGTGGGTGAATGCTGGAGAAGGACAGGGGCTTGTTTGGGTTGTGGTTCCATGGGACATCGTTTCAGAGAGTGTCCCAGAAGATCGGATCAGAGGCAAGCTTTCGGTAGGGGTAATGTAGAGCCACTGAGGGGTGGACAGCAGCCGCTCAGAGGCCGTGGGCATGCCAGGGACAGAAACGGTTTGGGCCATGGAGCTCCAAGTAGAGGTGCTGGTCTTGCGGAGGTGAGGCAGCCAGCATTGGTTTATGCAGCACATCGCCGAGAGGACGGAGACGCCCCAGATGTGAATACTGGTACGTACTTTACCCATAGTGTGCTATTTACCTAAATTGTAATTAGGACTAGAGTACGCAGCAGAAGTGTAGTGGTGTAACCGGTAGTGTGCGACTGTTAGGTAGCTGGAAATTTCGAGGACAAAATTTCTTTAAGGGGGTAGATTTGTAACACCCTGAATTTGGGCCTAGTAGAATTGGGCCCATTGGGCCTTGGGCATATGAGCGTTTGGAACTTTTTAGAGAAAATGAGCTGGTTGGACCTGTCAGGAAGGTGATTTTGGAAGGTTACGGGGTTTCTATGAAGTCCCGGGTTCAAGTTAGGCCATAGGAGAAATTTTGGTTTTTGGGCCTTTAGTAGGGAGAGCTTGTGGAAGCAGGACTTAAGGATTTTTGTTTGCATTTTGCTAACACAAGATGGCTATGTGGTAGAGTGGTGGTGGCATCAATGTGTGAGCAAGGGGAGTGAGGTTCGAATCCCACATACAGCTTTTGGGGAGTTTTATTTTGTGCTGAAGGAGGTGAAGAGGTGGAGTTAGAGTGGGATTCTGTTTGGTGAAGGTTTGAATTGGTCAAACGGTTTGAATGAGTGAAGGGGAGTAAGTGTAGGAGAGAATCATGGGTTTCAAGTGGGGGAAGAGTTGGCCGAATATGGAGAAGTAGATAGGCAATATTCGGCCAAAAGACTTGGCATCTTGTAGAGTGCATTTTCGATTTTTGTCAAGGTGAAGTGCCAAATTTCTCTAGCTCTCTTTGGTGTTTTTGCATTTTGGGCACTTTTTCCTTAAACATTTCGGGTCATTTTCTTTGTATTTTCTTTCTTGCCGAAACCTTAATCTGACTTTCTCTCTTCTTCTTCTTCTTCGTTTTCTCTTCTACTCCTCCCTCTCCATAAGCCGAACCTTCAGAAATCAGTTGGTAAGTGTTGCTAGGGCCGAATAGGGGTGGTGGAGTTCTTCTCTTATCGGGTTATTTTCGCTCAAGCTGAAAGACTGTTATGATTTCAATTAGAGCTGTGAGTGATATGGCTAACATCTCCCCTTTGTTTTAATGTTGTAAGGGACTCGACGTACTTAATCAAAGAGCCAACTGAGCACTTTTCGTGGCAGTGAATCGCTTGGTTGTTGGTAAGTAGCATAGACTGATTTATCAATCTCAATTCTTGGAGATATCGTATCAAGAATTAAGGCTAATGGTTTAGAGTTGTTGGTTTCTTAGGTACGTGGATTCGGGGTTTCAACCTACGCTCGAAGCAGGTGTGTACTCACACCATTCTCACTATGGATCAGCAAATGCCGAAAAGCCAAAACACCGGTAAATGATGCCACATGGGCGTGCGAACGCACGTGTGGTGAATCGAGCCCACAGAAATGGGCGCATGATGCGTGAGGCCACCATGAGCGTTCTCATGGGCTTAGGAAGTTTTGGGCCTCGTTTGGTTGAAATGGGCCGAGTGGGCCCTACATGGGTAAATGTTATGGACGGATAGGAATTAAGGAGCCGACCATGAGCGATCACATGGCCAAAGGCAGTTTTGGGCCGAATGGGCCACACGATAATGTGGGCCCATCTGGGCCAATTTTTGGGCTTTGGGCCCAAATACACCGTTTTGATTAAATGCGATATTTGTGTTGCTCGAGGTGACTGTAGACCTCCGGAAAGGTCGTAAAATTACTAAAATGCCTTTGAAGGGTAAAATGACCAAAATACCCCTGGAGGGTAAGATGACCGTTATGCCCCTAAAGGGCAGAATGACTAAAATGCTCTACATGTTATATGATTGCTATCGTATGTTTATTATGGTATGTTGCATTCATGTGTTATTATGTTGCATGGGGATGGGACTATTAATACGGAGGAAGTGCTAATAGGATCGAATGGTCGCTTGACGACTGTGGATCCACCGAAGGCTTTTAAGCCATGAGCAGCTCTGCTGCAACGATAAGTTAGTGCCGCAACTGGTGCTACATAAGGAGTGTAGGGATGGGTGGGTCGATTAAATCCCCACAGGAGTGCAGAGTTGGACAGGAGCTGGAGTGCAGGGTTGGTATGGGCATTAATGCATTGCATACATGGATTTTAATATTGAGATGGGCTTAGGCCCAGATAAATATGATATGTGACATTTGATATGGGCTACGGCCCAACCGAGGCTATTTTGGGCTAAGGCCCAATTGCCACCGTTTCTGTAATGGGCTTAGGCCCGGATTATTGTGATGCATGTTTTACTGATGAGGGTTATACACACTGAGTTTTCGTAAGCTCACCCCTCTCTTTTTAATTTTCCTCAGGCAGTCCTCAGTAGGTGGTTCGACGTGCGGGAGGACTCGAGGTGGCCACTCTACGAGCAGCTTTGAATTTGAGTATTCAATTTTACTTTATTTAAACCGTTTTCTTATTGGGTTGTAATAAGGCCACTCTTAAATTCTGGTTTTTAATTTGAGATTTTCAGTTTATTATGATTTAAATCTGCTAAAAGTTGAACACGGTTTTTTTCAAAACGATAACTGTTTTCTAAACACTACGTTTCCTCAACTCAATTTTTGGATAACTCATCTTCGTAAATCATTATTTTAAATAAAGCTTCTGCAACAACGAGGTTTTGAAATTATTAAATTTTAATAAACGTTGATTAAAGATAAACAAACGCAAACTAAGACTTTAGTTTTTAAATATCAAGAAGAGTTTTCAATGAAAACATGGTTTTCGAAAAACACTTCAATGTGACACGCCAGATTCGGGCCTAACTTCTAGGCCGGGTTTGGGGTGTTACATATGGTGAGCTCAAAATTTTCGGCAATGGGGAGGAAGATGGACATCAATTTTGACTTCTTTTTCCCTTTTTATTAACTTATTAACATAATGACCAAAATGCCCTTAAGGCCCCTTTCTTGAGATTTTTCCTTCCCATGTCTATTTTTGTCCATCATAAGTTATAATGGTCTAATTGCTAAATAAGGACCTCTAATAAATTTTCTATTGCTATCTCATACTTGAATCTTCTAGAATCTCATATTTTTCAATCTTTGCAATTTAGTCCTAATGAATTGATCACTAAATTATAAAATTTCTTCATGAAATTTTCACATAATCATGCAAACATGTCACGGACCTCATAAAAACAATAAAACACATATTTCTACTTCGAATTTGTGGTCTCGCAATGACTATTCCGACTAGGCCTTGAACCGGGCTATTACAATTCTCCCCCTTAGGGATTTTCGTCCCCGAAAATCTTACTAGTAAAAAGGTTGGGATATTGGTTTCTCATGACCTCCTCGGGCTCCCATGTAGCCTCTTCTACCCCATGTCTTTGCCATAGTACTTTCACAAGGGCTATACTTTTATTTCTTAACTATTTAACTTCTCGTGCCAAAATCTTAACCAGATATTCGCCATAAGTCATGTCCGGTTGAATTTCAACCTCTGTTGGTATAATCACATGCGAAGGGTCTGATCGGTAGCGACGTAACATAGACACATGGAATACATCATGAATCTTTTCCAACTCAGATGGCAATGCCAAACGATAGGCTACCGGTCCTATCCTCTCAGTAATCTCATACGGTCCGATAAAGCGCGGACTCAACTTGCCTTTCCGGCCAAATCTGAGAACTTTCTTCTATGGTGACACTTTCAAAAATACCTTATCACCAACTTGAAACTCAATCTCTTTTCATTTCAAATCCGCGTAGGACTTTTGCCTATCAGAAGCAGATTTTAAACAATCACGAATCACTTTTACCTTCTTTTTAGTTTCTCTGACTAAATCGACCCCGTGAATCTGATTCTCTCTGAGTTCAGTCCAATACAGGGGCGTTCGACAGTTACGCCCATATAATGCCTCATAAGGCGCCATTTTCAAGCTCGATTGAAAATTGTTATTGTAGGTAAATTCTACTAATGGTAAGTACTTTTCCCAATTACCTTGAAATTCTAAAACACAACATCGGAGCATGTCCTCAAGTATCTGTATTACCCTCAGTGACTGTCTGTCGGTTTGCATATGGAAATTTGTACTAAAATTCAATTTTGTGCCCAAGGCTTCTTGCAATTTTTTCCAAAATTGTGATGTAAATCTTAGATCTCTATCTGAAATAATCGACAACGGTACTCCGTGTAATCTCACAATTTCTGACACATATAATTCTGCCAATTTATCAAGCGAATAGTTAATACGTACCGGTATAAAGTGAGCCAATTTCGTAAGCCTATCAACCACAACCCATACCGCATCTTTCTTTTTTGGTCTCAAAGGCAATCCTGTCACAAAATCCATAGCAATACGATCCCACTTCCACTCGGTAACCATAATAGGCTGAAGTAGACCCGAAGGTACTTGGTGCTTAGCTTTTACTTGTTAACAAATCAAGCATCTCGATATGAACTCGGAAATATCTTTCTTCATACTCGGCCACCAATACCATTTCTTCAAGTCATTATACATCTTTGTACTGCCTGGATGTATAGATAAACATCCACTATGTGCTTCATGTAAAATTTTCCGAATAAGTTCATCGTCCTTTGGTACACAGACTCTATCTCGGAACATCAAACATCCATCCAAATTGATACAAAAGTCTGATTCCATACCTAATTTACATTGAATTCTTTTGGCTGCAACTCACTGTCACCTTTCTGAGCTTCACAAATCTCTTGGAGAAACATCGGTCTAGCTCTCAACTCAGCTAGAATAGATCCATCATCCGATAAGGCCAACCGTGTATTCATAGCTGTTAATGCGAACAAAGATTTCCTACTCAAAGCATCGGCGACCACATTTGCCTTTCCTTGGTGGTAGTCGATCACTAACTCGTAATCTTTTATTAACTCTAACCACCTTCGTTGCCTTAGGTTCAATTCCTTTTGAGTCATCAAGTACTTTAGACTTTTGTGATCAGTGAATACCCGACATTTCTCACCATACAAGTAGTGTCTCTAAATCTTCAACGCAAATACAATGGCAGCTAACTCCAAATCATGTGTCGGGTAATTCTTCTCGTGCATCTTTAACTGTCTAGAGGCGTAAGCGATCACCTTGCCCTCTTGCATGAGTACACAACCCAATCCATTCAGGGATGCATCATTATAAACCATAAATTCTTTTCCCGGTTCAGGTTGCATCAAAATTGGAGACTCGGTCAACATTGCCTTTAGTTTCTCAAAACTCTATTGGCACTTTTCTGTCCATTCAAACTTTACATCTTTTCATAATAACCGCATCATCGGAGTAGCTATCATAGAAAATCCCTTGACAAACCGTCTGTAATAACCAGCTAGGCCCAGAAAACTTCTAACCTCGGATACGTTCCTTGGCGATTTCCAATCAACAATTGCTGAAATCTTACTCAGGTCAACTCTAATTCCATCTCCCAAGACAATGTGCCCCAAAACCCCGACTTCTTTAAGCCAAAATTCACTTTTACTAAACTTGGCATATAACTGATTATCTCGTAAAATTTGTAAGACTGTCCTCAAACGCTCAGCATGCTCGTTTTCATCACGAGAGTAAATCAATATATCATCAATGAAGACTACAATGAATTTATCCAAATATGGCTGAAAAATGTTATTCATTAAATCCATAAACACAGTAGGGGCATTGGTTAAATCGAAAGGCATGACTAAAAACTCGTAGTGACCATACCTTGTCCGAAATGTGATTTTAGGCACATCTGAGTCTTTGACTCTCAACTGGTAATAACCAGACCTCAAGTCTATCTTGGAAAACACAGTGGCTCCCTTCAACTGGTCAAACAAATCATCAATCCTTGGCAAGGGATACCTGTTCTTTATGGTTACCTTATTAAGCTGCCGATAATCTATACACAGCCTCATGGAACCATCTTTCTTTTTCACAAATAATACGGGAGCACCCCATAGAGAATAACTCAGTCTTTCGAAACCTTTATCCGTCAACTCTTGCAATTGGGCATTCAATTCTTTCAACTCGACAGGAGTCATCCTGTACGGAGCAATTGAAATGGGGGCAGTACCAGGGGCTAACTCAATGCCAAATTCAATCTCTCTAACCGGAGGTAACCCTGGCAATTCTTCTGGAAACACATCTGGATACTCACATACTATGGGCACTGATTCAATTCTTAACTCAGTCTCTTTGGCATTCATCACAAAGGCAAGATAAGCTTCATATCCCTTTCTTACATATTTTTGGGCAGAAATATGAGAAATCACTACAGGCAATATGTCCTGTTCATCTGATTCAACACAAAGAATATCTTCATTTTCACATTTTAACTCAATAAGTTTCTATCCACAATTTACTATCACATCATGAATAGTTAACCAATCCATACCACGAATTACATCGAACTCATCAAACGGCAATAACATGAGATTAGCCAGAAAGTAATGACCTTTAATCATCAAAGGGAAATCTTTGCATACTTTGTCAACTAACACACATTTGCCTAGGGGATTTGACACTTTTATCACAAATTCTGTAGACTCTACAGGCATGTTCATGCTAGATACTAATTTCATGCAAATATATGAGTGGGTAGATCCCGGATCAATTAAAGCAACAACATGAGTATCATAGAGAGAAAATGTACCCGTGATTACATTAGGGGATGACGCCTCTTCGTGAGCGCAAATAGAATAGGTCATCGCAGGCGCTCTACCCTCAGATTTTGCAGTCTGCTCTCTAGATGTATTCTTACTACTCGTTTCATTTCCCGGATTTATCTATGGTCTCCCTCTAGTAGTACTACCCGATCTTACACTTTAAAATTTCTCTTTTTCATCCATCTTAGGACATTCTCTAATAAAATGATCTTGGGATCCACACTTGAAACAAGCTCTCTCGTGTGCTCGGCACTCACTGGGGTGATGTCTACCACACTGTAGACACTCCGGTCTACTTGGTCGAGTGTTACCAACACTAGCAATTGAGGTGGTCTGAGCTTTAGAACCCGAGTACTGTTTACCTTTACTTCGGTTTGAAAACCCAGTTGAAGTGGCTGATCAAGTAGTGAACTCTCTTGATTTCTTGGATGAGGATTGAAATGACTTGTTCAAATGTCTCTTCCTCGAGTCACGAGACTCAATTTCAGCCTTTCTTTTCTCTTTGGCCAACTCCTCGACTTTGCAAGCTCTATCTACTAACATTAAAAATTTTTTTTTGTTCTAGGACACCAACATACAATCGGATATCCTCATTTAACCCATCCTCAAACCTTTTACACATAATGGCTTCAGCGGATACACACTCCCGAGCATATTTACTAAGCCTTACAAACTCACGTTCATATTCAGTTACCGTCATTCAGCCTTATTTTAGCTCAAGGAATTCCTTTCTTTTCTGGTCAATAAACCTTAAACTAATATACTTCTTTCGGAACTCTTCTTGGAAAAATTCCCAATTAACTTTCTCCCTTGGAACCACCGAAACAAGGGTGTTCCACCACTGGTAAGCCGAATCTCTTAAGAGTGACACCACACACTTCATACACTCTTCAGGTGTGCATGATAGTTCATCAAATACTCTAATAGTATTTTCAAGCCAAAATTTTACTCTTTTCGGATCATCATCCTTATTAGCTCGAAATTTCTCATCTCCTTGTTTTCAGATTCTATCAACCGAGGGCTTTTCTCTTCTTACCACTTCTACAACATGGGGAGCAGCAGGGGTAGGCTGAGGAATAGGTGGGGGAGGAGGGGGTTGCGTGTTTGGATTCGTTCAAATAAACTCCGTATACCAGGCATTCATCATGTTGAGAAAGGCTTCCCTAGCCTCTTCTCCTCTTCTCTGACTCACAGTCATGGGTCTATTCTCATTTTCAATCAGCACTGTCCCTTGGGCGGGGGCCGGTGAGTTACTTTCTACATCATTCGCCATTGCTCTGTCGGGATCCATTTACTATATGAAAACATAATTTAAGTTGTCAGGAGTCGTCACACTATCATTATATAAATACTCATACGTATGGCATGTATAGCTATACTCGTGCTTACGCTACATTAGTCCGAGAATTGACTAAACTGTAGCTCTGATACCACTAAATGTATCACCCCTTACCCGTATTCGACGCCGGAACCAGGTACGAGGCATTACCGGACTTAACTTACTTATTCGTACAAAATCAGGAAATGAACTTTCTTTTCAACTTAAACTTTTTCATTTGAACTCTTAACATCCTTATTATGTGCCTACGAGACCCAAGACATACACATGGAGTGATCCGGGACTGAACCGAAAATTTACGAACACTTAGAATTTTTTTGCTTAAAATAGGGCCACACGCCCATGTGAGAGAAGTGACACACCCGTGTGGCATATCACACGCCCGTGCTTCAGGCCGTGTCCAAAATAAGGGACATTCTGTTTATGACGTCAGCAAACCCTTAGGGGCACACGGCCAAGCCACACGCCCGTGTGCTAGCCCTTGTGATGAACTGAATTTTTGCAAATTAGATGCAGGGGACACATGGCCAGACTACACACCCATGTGGCAGACCGTGTTTCACACACGGCCTAGACACACGCCCATGTGTCTATCTGTGTGGACAAATACAAGGCTATCTACCAAGCCATTTGCCACCCTGAAAAATAACCACACTTATCCTATTTCTAGCAACTCATGACATAACAATAATGCATCTCAAATATCCATAATCAAGGCATCCACACCTTGAATTCCACTATATTCATCATGCTCATACCTCATACTTTACTCACACAATTGCATAGACTTGCACTTTATGAATTTCATCATCACTGAATAGATATAACTTAACTAGTTTTGGCCGATTCCAATGGCCATTTATAAAATGAATTGAGTGACATTAATAGCCAACATATTGGCTAACCAATATGACATTTAACAAAATGACCAAATTCCTATACATGCCATACCCAAAATAATCAACTTTACTATACGAAAAGAGTAGCTTGATAGTGTGAATCGAGCTCTGACGTCCTACGATCCCCGAGCTAGCTTGGTGATACTACAAGGAAAAGGGAAAGGAGAGGGGTAAGCATAAAGCTTAGTAAGTTTGCATGAAATAAATAGCAACATAAGAGCTTAAGATAACATTCATACATTACATTGCGTAATAACTCAAATTCTCAAGCACATAGACATAACTTACTCATGCTTACTCTTACCAATCTCATAACACATATTGTGTAACACCCCAAACCAGGTCTACGCGTTTAGACGAGATTCGGTTAGTCACACCAATCGAATATTCATTTAATTCTCTAGTGATTAAAGTAAAACATTACTACCAAAACCTTTTGGAAATAGAGGTTAACAAAAAATTAGTACGATAATTCAAAATTTGATGATTTAAGAAATTACTCGTTTGAAAATATTATTATTTAAAATATATTGTCAAAACCTTTAAGTAATTTTAAAAGAACTTAAAAGAATTTAAAAGAGTAATTTAGGTGTTTCAAAATGTTATAAAACGCAATGTTTAAGAAAACTTTAAAAATTTAGCATAAGCCCATAATGAGAGTCTTAAACAAAATTAAATCCATCCACACATACAAATCCATAAAAACATAATTAGAGGCCTTATTACATCATACCCAAAATAGTAAATAAAATGAATAACTTAAATAAAGTTCATAGTTTATAAAAACCCATGCTCGTAGTATGGCCTCCACCAAGTCATCCCCGGCCCATGTCCACATCAATTTCCATTACCTGAAATGGGTAATAAAACGGGGTGAGTTACAAAGAACTCAGTGTGTAACCCACTTACCACCGTGTTGGGCCAGACCATCAAGGCATTAATTTGGGCTTGAGCCCAATTACAATTTCAACGATATAAATATGAAATAAATATATAAAATGCATGTAAAAATGAATTTCCCAAACCAAGCCTAATTTTCCATCCGCTACACACCCCCGTACCAACCAGCACACCTGTGGGGATCAAGTCAACCCACCCCGCCAAACACACCAATCGTAGGCATTAAGCCTTTTTAATAATATTGTAGTGCACTACCGAACTAGATTGTGACATAGTCACCGAACTAGAGGCATTAAGCCAAAATTTGTGGCAGAGCCACCAAACTAGATACGTGGCCACAGGCCTTTCTTCTCTTCATCAAATCCCATCCCATGCAATTATGTATGAATAACAAACTTTAAATCATAAAAATTTTATCAAGTAACCCATAACACAAATGAGTCTTTAATAAAACCTTTCATTTGGGCCTATTAACAATATAGTATTAAACTTTGGCCCATATCTCGAACTAGAGGGTTTTTGGCCCATTAGCGATCTAGCAAACTTTGGCCCATATTTATCGATCTAGCAGTTTTATGGCCCAATTTATCGATCTAGCGGTTTATGGCCCAATTTATCGATCTAGCGTTTTATGGCCCAATTTATCGATCTAGCGTTTTATGGTAAATTTCTCGGTTTAGCCTGTTTTCATGCATTTAAACAAAAGTACTAATTACTACAACATTTTCGATTTGGCCATTTTTACGATTTATCAAATTTCTTACGGTTTAGTATCTAACCCGAAAGATAAGTGTGAAGTTACACACCTGGTAATAGTGAGAACTAGACTTTCCCGCTCGTCAACACCTATACGTATCACGATAATTAGAACACTATAATTTATTAATGAAACCGATCTAAAAATAACGATATAAAATTTTACCCTCGGGTTTTCGAACTACTTCTACTTGCGGTTTCTCCACGATTGATGGTTCGTTAACCGAATCAAATCCACGAACAAATAATGGTTCGGGAGTACGAACGACTTCGAACAGTTGATTCTCCTCGGATGAACGTCCGCAACCCGGTGGGAAATCCCGGATTGCTGAAATAGTCCTTCGCTTAAACTTAGGGGGAATAACGGAACCACCCCTCTTCCGAACACTATTCACCGCCCTTTTCTTCCCTATTTTGATGGTCTTCAAAGACAAAAGATCGTTAATCCAATCTAATATTACATCGAAATATGACTAAGGGTTCAAGGGTGAAATTTGCTTACCACAAAGATCCTTGTTCCAAAATATGAGAATCGATCAAACGTTCCTTTATCACCTTAAATCGATTCCAACGTTCTAAGATACCCACGAACACTTGATTTCCGATCTTCCGCTATCACACTATTATCCACGATTGGAAAGAGACGATTGAGAAAGATGTTTGTGCAAGATGGAGGATTCGGCTATATGACCAAAAAAAAATAGAAAAAAAGATTCGGCTATGGGTACATCAACATTCGGCCATGAGAGAAAATAATAGAGAAAGTATGAGTATCAAGAATAAAAGATGAGAGAAAAATGATGATGATGTTGTTTCAATTTTCAAAGAGAATAAAAGAGAAAGAAAGAAAGAGATGAGTTTTGGGAGCAATGTATATTCGGCAATGGGGAGAAGAAAAGTAAAAAAAAATGGCTTTTTGGTGTTGGTAGAATCGGCACTATGAGAAAGGCACAAAATTGAACACTAAAGTGAAAAGCAAAAATGACCAAATGGTCAAAATAATCAAGGCTTACCAAAAGATCAATTTCGGCCAAAGGGAAAAGTTGAGAAAAGAAATGCAAAATTTTGCACAAAAACTAAAATGACCAAAAGCAAACTCCTAAACCTTACCAAGCTACTAGCAAAATTCGGCCAACCTTCCCCCTAGCCATATTGCCGTCCAAATTCATTGGTCAAATGACCATGAATTTGTTTCAAAACACTTTCCTTGATACTTGCCCTATGTCTCCATATCTTTCCATATTTTCTTGATTCCCTACCATAAATTCACTCTTACCTTATTCCTTTGATATACTAACCAAAAATAACAAGGTCAACACTTACCATAAATAAGCTTGGCCGACACTTACCATAGAAGAGTAAAATAAAAGTTGTCAAAATGCCATCCAAGGGATTCGAACCACTCCCCTCATGCTATAACCCATGCGCCAACACCACCTTGCCATTACTCATCTTATGTCACTTATTAACACTTAAATTAACTTAAGTGTCAATGCCACTTGCTCCACTTCAATAAATTTTCAAAACTAAAAATTATTCCATAACCGAATAATTCTATACTCTTCTTCAGGACTATCATAGGCACGAAAAGTAATAAGAAAATTTTTCCTTTATAAACTAATCACCAAAACATGCAATATATCAAGACTCGGATTTTTAAGGTGTTACAACTCTACCCTCCTTAAAGAAAATTTCGTCCTCGAAATTTACCTGGTTGAAAAAGGTGAGGGTATTGTTGCCGAATTGCATCTTCAGGCTCCCACGTAGCTTTCTCCACTCCGTGATTACGCCATAAAACCTTGACCAACGGCACGGTTTTCTTTCTCAGCACCTTAACATCTCGGTCTAAGATTTCCACTGGTTCCTCCTCAAAAGACAAGTCTGAATTCAACTCCACTTCTTCTACCGGTACTATGTGCGATGTAACACCCCAAACCCGGTCAACACACCACGATCGAATCTGGTTTGTCACAGAGGAAAATTGTTTGAAGAGAACAAGTTACCGATTATAGTTCGTTTTGAGAAAACTCCTTGCCATAGTTAAAATTTTGGGCATGATTGTTTTAAAACCGATGGCACATTTTACAAACCCGGAATTTTTGAAACTTGGTTGAATCCATAAGTAAAACAATTTCATACCAATTTAAAATCCAAGTAATTTCTTTAGTTGCTTAAAACATTATGAAAATTAGTGTGGAAAAATCTTGAGTTTGGAAATACGTTTGAGTTTCATTCATTTTAGATTACCGCGTGATACTCGATGATAAAGTTTAAAACCTATCGTGTTGTAGTTTGAAAACTTATCTTTCCAAGTTTTATTAGACTAAACGAGAACTAAGAGAACTAAGAGAATAGACTTGATAACATCAACTCTTGCCACCACTTACCAACGATTAACAGAGAAAGAAGACTCCTCTTGCTTGCTTCCAAAATCCAAAGGCCCTATAACGCAATGATTAACAAAAGATTAACTCCTTTCAACCGAACCCAAAATCGGCTCTTAACCAAACCAAAATGATAAAGCACAAGAGAGAGGAGAAATGGCCATTCGGCCAAGCACTTACCTAACTCCAATCAATTGAAAACAAACCCCAACAAGATTAACACTCCTCTAGAATTCGGCCAAGATGAACACCACTAGGAGAGAGGGGAAATTCGGCTAACACATTAAGCAAAAGAAAAGAGGATTCGGCCAAGGTGAATAACATAGATTAAAGTTTGAAGGCTCAAGAGCATTCGGCTAACAAAGAATACACAAAGAAAACAAGCAACTTTCGGCAAGTTATAGGAGTTTGGTCTTCCGGTTTCAAGAAGTAAAAATGAGAGACTTATTTTGGAAGAAAATTCGGCTAGCTTTTTGACAAAAAGAGAATTTGGCTTACAAATTATTTTTGACCCGAAAAACACCCAAAATACCAAGTGAATTTCTGCACCCCCATTCCCACACTACCAAGCCGTCCACTCCCCCAAAAATCTCTCCAATATTCGGCCATCACCCCCAAACACTCACAACCACCCATTCAAATCATTTTGAACAAGTCTCCTCCTAAATTCACTCTCCACCCACCATTCAAGTGGGTTGACTTGGTCTATGATAGAGTTTGAAGCGCCAACAACTTCTCCTCCTCCGTGCCGTCAAAATGGAAGCAAAAAGTGGGCATTCTGCAGCTTGAACACAGGACCTCTCCCTCCCGCAAGTGACGTAATCCAAGCTCTTAGTGGTGCCTAGCTTGCCACTCCACCAGCTCCTTTCTTGTGCTAAAATTCACCAAAGAATACTTATTAACCCCACTTCTTTAGCTCCTCTCACCTAAGCCTAAAACTGAAATTTTTCCTACCTCTCTCAAAGCTTACACCTAGCTTACAACTAAGCCTCAAAACATCAAAAACAACAACATAGCAGGCCAATAACATGCAAACAATGCCATAACAAAATAGCCCCTAACCGAGGATATTACGGTTCTACCCCTTAAAATAATTTCGACCTCGAAATTACGATCGTAAGAGTTGCGGGTATTGCTTGTCTCATCATATCCTCGGGTTCCCACGTAGCTTCTTCCACGCCATGATTCCGCCATAGCACTTTTACCAAAGGCACAAACTTCCCACGCAGAACTTTCACGCGTCCGATCTAGAATCGCATGTGCTCTTCCTCCATGGTCAAGTCCGGATTTACCGCGATCTCTTCTCATCGCTACGACATGTGATGGATCTCGAACGATAACGCCAAGCATCAAAGCGTGAAATACATCGTGAATCGGCTTAGCTCACGGCAACTCAAGCCGGTAAGCTATCTGGTCCCACTCGCCTCGTAACCTTATACGGACCAATAAACCTCGGACTTAGCTTGCCTTTCCTTCCGAACCTCAATACTTTCTTCCATGGCGAGACCTTGAAAAACTTGATCCCCACGCCAAATTCTATATCTCTCCGCTTAAGATCGGCATAAGACTTCGCCGGTCAAGCTTCCTCGCAATCGAGCTGAATCAACTTAACCTTGTCTTTGGTCTCAGCAACCAACTCTGGTCCCAACAAGCTGGCGTTCACCCAACTCCGCCCAACATGTAGGTGAGCGACACTTCCTACCATACAACGCCTCGTATGGTGCCATCTTAATGCTTGCTTGGTAACTATTGTTGTAGGCAAACTCGGCTAATGGCGTAAACTCCTCCCAACTACCCTCAAGTCCGAACACAACCTCTCAAGCATGTCCTCTAAGATTGGAATAACCCTTCCGATCGCCCGTCGATTGCGAGTGAAAAGCCTTTGAAATCCAAACGCTGCACCCAGAGCCGATGCAATGCTTTCCGAACCTTGACGTAAATCGGGGTCCCTATCCGAGATGATCGACACCGGCACACCGTGCGACCTCACTATCTCTCGACATACGACTTTCGCCAACTTCTGAAGTGAGTAGTCAACCCTCACCGGAATGAAGTGAGCTGATTTAGTCAGTCGGTCCACAATTACCCAAATCGAATCCTTTTTGCTTGGCGTAAGCGGTAATCCACTGACGAAATCCATGGTTATCCTTTCCCACTTCCACTGCGGAATCCTCTTTGTGAAGCAACCACGACGGCAATCGATGTTCAGCCTTGACTGCCGGGCATGTCGACACTTCCCTACAAACTCGTCACTTCCTCTTGAGCCCGCCACCAAAATCGCTCTCGAGATCCTTATACATCTTGCTACCTCCGGGATGCATAGCATATGGGCTGCTATGTGCATCTTGGAGAATTCTTCGCCTTAATTCTACGTCCTTTGGCATACAAGTTCGCCCTTGAAAACATAGCACTCCATCACTAGACAGCAATTGTGCACCTTCTAAACCACCATCCTCGAACTTGCACCCTTTTCGCATTCAACCCTTCGTCCACTAACCGCTTTTCCTTAATCTCCCCAATCCAAAGTTGGCTTAACTCAAGCTCGCTAAAAGACTTCCATCGTCATATAGACTCAACCGAGCAAACATTGCTCTTAAATCCGTCACGACCTTCCGGCTCAACGCGTCGACCACCACGTTAGCCTTACCGGATGGTACTCAATTGAACGATCGTAGTCCTTTAACAGATTCAATCCATCGACGCTGCATCTCGAGTTTAGATCCTTACGAGTCGAAGATACCTCAAACTTTTGTGATCCGTGTAGACTATTGACTTCTCCCCATACGAGATAATGTCTCCATATTTTTAAAGCGAAGACTACAATTTGCCGGCTCCAAGTCGTGCGTTGGGTAGTTAACCTCATGCGGTCTTAAGCGGCGGGATGCATAGGCTACTACCTTCCCTTCCCCGCATCAACACACATCCTGCACTGATCCTACGGGTTCGTAAACTCGTCATCCTACCACGACCACGCCCACGTGTATTACGACCACGCCCACCTCGTGCGCTCATGACTAAAACTTCGACTTATCTAATTTAGAAGTTTTATGCATCGATAATTATTCCACTGTCTTTTAAAAGCTAAGTCTTATGAATATTGTTTATTACAGAAGTTTTGTTTTCGCAAGTCCATACAGTCCTATCAGTTTCAGTTTCTAAGGTAACCTACTATTGCTAGTCATCCAATCACATCTCATCCAAAAATCACAAGCAATAGTAAGGGGTACTTACAGGCGGATTAGTGTTAGGAGACTCGGTGCCATGCCTTTCAAACTATGCATTTAAAATAAAACATTTAAAACCCATATTTAAAACACTTTGGGACTCAGGCCCACAGTGAGCCTTTGAACTTAGCTCGATACCACAATTGTAACACCCCAAACCCTGGCCAACACACCACGACCGAACTGGTTTGTCACACAGAGGAAAATTGTTTGAAGAGAACAAGTTATCGATTATAGTTCGTTTTGAGAAAACTCCTTGCCATAGTTAAAATTTTGGGCATGATTGTTTTAAAACCGATGGCGCATTTTACAAACCCAGAATTTTTGAAACTTGGTTGAATCCATAAGTAAAACAATTTCATACCAATTTAAAATCCAAGTAATTTCTTTAGTTGCTTAAAACATTATGAAAATTAGTGTGGAAAAATCTTGAGTTTGGAAATACGTTTGAGTTTCATTCATTTTAGATTACCGCGTGATACCCGATGATAAAGTTTAAAACCTATCGTGTTGTAGTTTGAAAACCTTATCTTTCCAAGTTTTATTAGGTTTTACCCATTAATTTGTAAAGGCATATTAGAAATCCAATTTAAGCATGTAAATAACAAAAACATAAGTTTAAAAGGCCTTTTACAATCCAAATAAAACCCAAATGGAAATAAATAAAATTAAAGTACCAAGTTTAAAAGTCAGAGCAAATCCGTATTTATTCATGGCATGAGCACCTCGAGTCCACCCCGGCTCCATGTCCGCAATCTAAGTGTTACACAAATGATAAGGAGAAGGTGAGTCGCGAGACTCGGTGCATAAATCCCCTCCCGATTAATGCAACAAGCTAACACACACTGTACATAGCAATACAAGTAATGCACCCAATCCTAGCCATCCATTCTCCTTTTTCTACCCCGTGGTGGTACCAAACCCTTTGGTGGTGCCAAACCACCTGGTGACCCAAAGTCACGATATCCATAAGTGTGGTGCCAAACCACTTTGGTGACCCAAAGTCACGAAGAATCCAAATGATGGGGCCAACCCATCGTGTGATACCAAATCATCGGCGTCAATCCCGCATCATCATCTGCGTGGGGCCAACCCATCGTGATGCGACGAAGCCTGGGACGAGACGCTATGAGGTGCCAAACCTCGGTGTCCCAAAGACACGAATGTGATACCAAATCACCTTTGGTGACCGAAGTCACGATTCCAATGATAGGGCCAACCCATCGTGTGATACTAAATCACCGGCGTCAATCCCGTATTATCATCGTGGGGCCAACCCTTTGTGGTACTAAGCCACTGGGACGAGACATTTGAGGTGCCAAACCTCCGTGACCCAAAGTCACAATAATCAATCTGTGGTACCAAACCACTTTGGAGGTGCCAAACCTCCGGTGTCCCAAAGACACGGATATCATATTCCCCCTCCTCTCACATCACCCAATAACATATCATACTAATGCAAATCGTGCAAATCATGCAATCATACTCACATGCTTAATATGGCATCTCATAATACATACACCATAAATTATGATATCTTATATCACTACAGATCTCGTAATGAAACGGACTTACCCGAATCCGTGTACATACCCCATCGGGTATCATATCGATCATCATACCGTTTTGGTCTTACAAAGGCAATCAGGTTTATTAAACATATTACTAAGTATACACGAGTGTGTTAATTTACACACTGTTCAAACACAAGCTTTAAACTCAACGAACCGATCTAAGGCCCTCGAATACCTTGCTCCTATGATCGGTAAACATAGATTAGTCACTTATACCATTGGCCAAAACCAAATAAATCAAGAGGGTTAACGCTTAACCCTTACCTTACACTTGATTTGGTTTTCTACCAAACCCGAACCAACAATGGTTCCTCCTAAAGCAAACGGCACACCCTATTAAGAAGAAATATTAATCTCCTGTAACTTGACTAAACGAGAACTAAGAGAATAGACTTGATAACATCAACTCTTGCCACCACTTACCAACGATTAACAGAGAAAGAAGACTCCTCTTGCTTGCTTCCAAAATCCAAAGGCCCTATAACGCAATGATTAACAAAAGATTAACTCCTTTCAACCGAACCAAAATCGGCTCTTAACCAAACCAAAATGATAAAGCACAGAGAGAGGAGAAATGGCCATTCGGCCAAGCACTTACCTAACTCCAATCAATTGAAAACAAACCCCAACAAGATTAACACTCCTCTAGAATTCGGCCAAGATGAACACCACTAGGAGAGAGGGGAAATTCGGCTAACACATTAAGCAAAAGAAAAGAGGATTCGGCCAAGGTGAATAACATAGATTAAAGTTTGAAGGCTCAAGAGCATTCGGCTAACAAAGAATACACAAAGAAAACAAGCAACTTTCGGCAAGTTATAGGAGTTTGGTCTTCCGGTTTCAAGAAGTAAAAATGAGAGACTTATTTTGGAAGAAAATTCGGCTAGCTTTTTGACAAAAAGAGAATTTGGCTTACAAATTATTTTTGACCGAAAACACCCAAAATACCAAGTGAATTTTGGCACCCCCCATTCCCACACTACCAAGCCGTCCACTCCCCCCCAAAAATCTCTCCAATATTCGGCCATCACTCCCCCAAACACTCACAACCACCCATTCAAATCATTTTGAACAAGTCTCCCTCCTAAATTCACTCTCCACCCACCATTCAAGTGGGTTGACTTGGTCTATGATAGAGTTTGAACTGCCAACAACTTCTCCTCCTCCGTGCCGTCAAAATGGAAGCAAAAAGTGGGCATTCTGCAGCTTGAACACAGGACCTCTCCCTCCTGCAAGTGACGCCAATCCAAGCTCTTAGTGGCGCCTAGCTTGCCACTCCACCAGCTCCTTTCTTGTGCTAAAATTCACCAAAGAATACTTATTAACCCCATCTTCTTTAGCTCCTCTCACCTAAGCCTAAAAACTAAAATTTTTCCTACCTCTCAGGCTTACACCTAGCTTACAACTAAGCCTCAAAACATCAAAAACAACAACATAGCAGGCCAATAACATGCAAACAATGCCATAACAAAATAGCCCCTAACCCAGGATATTACATGCGAAGGATCCGATCTATAGCGCCTCAGCTTGGAAACATGAAAAACATTATGAATCTGACTCAACTCCGAAGGTAATTCGATCTGATAGGCCACTGGACCAACACGCTTCACCACACGATATGGTCCAATGTATCTAGGACTCAACTTGCCCTTCTTCCCAAACCTGAAAATCTTCTTCCAAGGTGAGACCTTCAAGAAAACTTGATCCCCCACAGCATACTCGATACTTCTACGCTTCAGATCTGCATACGACTTTTGTCTATTCGAAGCTTCCTTTAACCGTGCTCGAATAGCTTTTACTTTTTCTTCCGTTTCAGAGATCAGCTCAGGACCTAACATCTGTCGTTCGCCCAATTTAGTCCAACAACTAGGAGAACGACACCTCACGACCATATAATGCCTCATAGGGTGCCATCTGAATGCTAGACTGATAGCTATTGTTGTAAGCAAATTCTGCCAACGGTAGAAAATCCTCCCAACTACCTTTGAAGTCGATTACACATCCCCTTAACATGTCTTCTAGAATCTGAATTACTCTTTCTGATTGACCATCTGACTGAGGATGAAAAGCCGTACTGAAGTTTAGCATTGTTCCCAAAGCTTCATGCAAAGCTTTCCAAAACCGTGACGTAAACCTAGGATCCCTATCTGATATAATAGACACAGGTACCCCATGCAACCTCACGATTTCGGATACGCATGCGACTTAGCCAACTCGTAACGAGTAATCGCATTTAACTGGTAGAAAATGAGCAGTCTTCGTCAAACGATCAACAATTACCCAAACGGAATTTTTCTTAGTAGGTGTTAAAGGTAACCCACTAACAAAATCTATTGTTATCCACTCCCATTTCCAAAGAGGAATCTTTACTGGTTTTAATAATCCTGACGGTAATTGATGCTCCGCCTTCACTTGCTGACAAGTTAAACATTTTCCCACAAATTCATAAATCTCACGCTTCAACCACGGCCACCAATATTGTTCACGAAGATCCCGATACATCTTATTTCCTCCGGGGTGCATAGCATAAGGGCTACTATGCGCCTCCCGTAGAATCATTTGTCTCAAATCTGAGTCCTTAGGCATACAAACTCTCCCACGAAAACATAACACACCTTTAGCGTTTATGCTAAAATCCTCTATTCCACCATTTTCAACTTGTTGAATTAAAAGTCCCAACTTCTTATCGATATCTGTTTTTCCTTGATTTGCTCTAACCACGGAGGCTTCACCTGAAGTTCCGCTTATCGGACTACCATCCTCGTACAAACTCAAATGGGCAAACATTGTTCTCAAATCGAGATACCACCTTACGACTTAACGCGCCTCTGCTACCACATTAGCTTTTCGAGGATGATACTCGATTGAGAAATCATAGTCCTTTAATGACTCCACCCATCTTCTTTGTCTCAAGTTTAATTCCTTACGAGTAAGAAGATACTTAAGACTCTTGTGATCCGTATAGATGATAGACTTTTCACCGTAGAGGTAATGCCTCCAATTCTTTAGAGCAAACACTCTGCAGCCTAACTCCAAGTCATGAGTAGGGTAGTTTACTTCGTATGCGGTCTCGGTGACGAGAAGCATAAGCCACCACTTTCCCACTTTGCATCAATACACATCCTAAGCCCGTGTGTGACGATCGCGATAAACTATAAACTCCTTTCCACCTCAAAGTTGAATCAAGATCTTGGCGCTTCCATTAAAATCTTCTTCAATTTACGGAAACTTTCTTACTGTTTATCGGTCCATATATATGGTACTCCCTTTCGCAAAAGCTTAGTTGGGAGTGCAAGCAATCAACGAAAACCCCTCAACAAAGCGTCTATAGTAACCACCAAACCCAAGAAACTCCGAATCTTAGCTCACGACTTTGGTGTTTTCCAATCCAATACTGACCTCAATCTTCCGAGGATCCACCCTTATTCCTTGGTGATACCACATGACCCAAAAAGTCACTTCCTTAACGAATTCACATTTCTTGAATTTGGCATACAGATTGATTATCTCAAGAAGTAAGCGCAATACAATTCGCAAATGCGAGTCATGCTCCTCTTCATTCCTTGAATATACCAGAATGTCATCTATGAATACCACCACAAACCGGTCTAAATATGGTTGAAAGACCCGGTTCATCATATCCATAAATGCAGCTGGTGCATTGGTCAACCCAAACGGCATCACCAAAAACTCATAATGTCCATAACGAGTTCGGAAAGCCGTCTTGTGAATATCCGCTTCTTTCACCTTAAGCTGGTGATAACCCGATCTCAAATCAATTTTGGAGAAAATGAAGCTCCCTTCATTTGATCAAACAGGTCATCAATTCTTGGTAGAGGGTACCTATTCTTGATCATCAATTTATTTAATTGCTTGTAGTCAATACACATACGCATCGACCCATCTTTCTTCTTAACAAACAAAACTGGTGCTCCCCACGGAGACACACTCGGTCGAATAAAACCCCGATCCAACAATTCTTGAATTTGAGCTTTAAGCTCCGCCAACTCCTTCGGTGCCATTCTATAAAAACTTAAGGAAGGGAATCATACGAATAAGGTATGTAGGGGGAACACAAGGCACTTTATAAGGAGTGTGTTTTGGAAAGTTTGGAATGGCCAAACTTTGACCTTGGTATCCATGTATTTGGACGGTTTTAGGGGCTAGGGGGGTGGCCGAATTTTTGAAGATCTTTGGGTAAGGATAGGTGCTTGTTGGGCACATTTCTTTTTGGTCATTTTTGTCTTCTCTCAAAGCATTTTCTCTCCATCTTTTCTCTCCCTAGATGAATGCACATTGAACATTTGTGAGCATCTTTTGTTTTTATTCTTTTGGTCATTTCATTTTGACCATTTGGTCTTATTTTGCCTAACCTCACAAGTCATTTTCCCTAGTGCCGAAAACACCAAAACTTGAAGGCCATTTTTCTCTTTTTCTTTTCTTCTCTATTGGCGAATGCTCTCTAGCATCAAACCTCTCTCTTTGCTCCTACTTCATCTTTGAAAACCGAAACACAAACCTCTCATCCTCTATTTTTTTTCTTTCTCTTTTCTTCATATTGCTCATTCTTACAAACATATTTTTCTCCCTTCTCTTTTCCTCCATGGCCGAATGTTGCTAACACCATTTTCTTCAATTTTTCTTCATAGCCGAATCTTCCTCTTCACATATATTTTCTTATCAATCATTCTTTCTACTCTCGTTTTGATCAATCGGTAAGAACCCTCTTCGATTCTCTATTTTCTTCTTTTTCTTTTGACGAATCTACATATTGGTTTGGGAGGGCTTTTGACTGAAAATATCATCCTCTATCTTTCTCTCTTAGATAATCTTTTTCGTCTTTATAGTGAAATAGAGAAAGGCCAAAACTCGGAGTGTTTGTAATCATTGTGAATCGCTAGGATTCGGTCCAAAGTGTTAAGGTAAGGGTTTTTATCAAGGACTTCCATATTACTCGTTATTTCGTTAAAGATGGGGTTTACTAATCGATTTTATCTTAGGGACGCTATCGCTCGATTTTCATCCCTTGAACATAAAGATTTTGGGGTAAGCCGATTTCGCCCTTAAAACCAATAGTCTTAATTTCCGAAATATTAGTTGGACTAATATTCTTTTGTCAATGGAGGCAAACAAGATAGGGTCAAAAAGGGTGGTGAATAGTGTTTGGAAGAGGGGCGGATTCGCTATTCCCTCTAGTTTCAAGCGAAGGGCTGTTTCGGCAATCCGAGATTTCCCACCGGGTTGTGGACCCTCATCCGGTGAAAATCAATTATTTGAGGTTTTTTGTAGTTTTGAGCCACTAGCTGTTCGGGATTTTCCAACGGGTTGTGAACCGTCAACCGGGGAGAACTGACAAATAGTAGTTGTTTGAGATTCTGAGGGTAAAAATCTAGACCGCTTACTTTAGCATAGATTTATTTTAAGTGTTAGTGTTCTAATCGAGCGTTATAACGTATTTAGGTATCGACGATCAGGAAAGTGTAGTCCTCACCGTAATCAGGTGTGTAATCTCACACTGTATCTCATGGGTTAGATGACTATACCGTAGTAAACATTGGATTAAAAATTGCAAAGTTGGTGAAATCGAGAAAATATGGTATAATTAACACTTTAGTGTTAAGATCGTGAAATCGGTATTAAGAATGTGGTAAATTACGAAATTGCTCTTAAAGGGGCTAAAACGATAAAATGTGATATTTTGGGCCATATGTGATAAATGGGCCATATGTGTTATTTGATAAATTGGCCAAGTGTGATATAAGATGAAATGGGCCGAATTGTGAAATAGGCCAGATTGCAATAATTTTTATAATGGGCCTTATGTTGGAATAATTATATGAATGAATTATTATGCATGTTGTATACATGATTGCATGGGTTGGGATATTTGACGAAGAGAAGTTCGGTAGCTTTGCTACAAAATTACGATGGCCGTGCGATTTAATATATGGCTTAATTGCCCAGTTAATATATGGCTTAACTGCCCAGTTCGCTATATGGCTTCATGCCCAGTTTAATATATGGCTTAATTGCCCAGTTAATATATGGTTTAATTGCCCAGTTCGCTATATGGCTTCGTGCCCAGTTTAATATATGGCTAAATTCCGATTTGGTGTGTTGGCGGGGTGGGTGACTAAAGCTCCCACAGTGTCTTTGGTTGGTACGGGTGGTGTGTAGCGGATGGAAATTTAGGTTTGGTTTGGGAATTGCATATTACATGCATTCTACACATGTTAAATTGTTATATTTGAAATGGGCTTTGGCCCAATAAATGTTTAATTGAATTTTGGCCCAGTAAAAATGGTAAGTGAATTACACACTGAGTTCTAAGTAACTCACCCCTATTTTCTTTACCCTCCTCAGGTAATGATAAGTGATGGAGGCTTGGGTAGGGACGACTCGGTGGAGGCCATACTACGAATTATGGGTTATTTAAATTTTGATTTCTTTTTAAGTACTTTTTATTATTATTGCTATTATGTAATAAGGCCTGCAGTTAAATTTTTATGGATGTTTTACTTGTGGATGGATTTTATAATACGCTTTAAATACTTAAGTGGGGTTTCTTTTCAAAAAATAGAAATAAATGTTTTCTTAAAATAAACATGCATAAAGGGTTTTCATTCTTAAATATTTTAACTCATAAAATTATCATTAACAACGTTCTTCCAAAATTTTGTTTTCAAAATTATTTTGAACTTTATTAATTTTTCTCGAAATATTATTCTAATTTCTTTTAAGTTTCAATTTATAAATTCTTACGTCTCAAATTGTTTGATTTATAAATCAACCTTAGTTTTCAATAAACTTCAAGTCAAGATATTTTGAAAATCTGATTTCTTAAAATCTTTAAAAAGACTAGATGTATATTCCTTTCCGTGTGACATGTCGAATTTGGTCTTAATGCTTAGACTGGGATTGGGGTGTTACAAGGCAACAACATTAAATCAGCTGGGAAGCATGAATCCCGAATCATCAACGGGCAACTTTTACACACTTTATCAATCAGAACACATCGGCCCAAGGGGTTTGATACACGAATCACAAACTCAGTAGACTCAACAGGCAGAGTTTTACTGGATACTAAAGTTTCACACACATATGAATGAGTCAAACCCGGATCAATCAATGCAATCACAGTTGTATCATAAAGAGTGAAAGTACCAGTGATAACATCTGGAGAAGAAGCATCCTCTCTGGCACGTACAGCATATGCTCTAGCAGGTGCACGAGCCTCTGATCGAACCGCAGTGTCTTTGGTTCCTTTCTGATTGCCACTTACATTTCCCGAATGCCTAGGTAGTCTGCCTCGCACTGATACATTACTCGGTCTTATATTCTGAGCTGTATTTTGCTCAGCTAGCATCGGGCACTCTCGAATAAAATGATCTGACGATCCACATTTAAAGCAGGACCGTTCACGAAATCTACAACTCCCTGAATACCATTTACCACAATGCTTGCATTCAACCCGATTCTGCTGGACATTACCAACACTGGCCATCGAAGTAGCTCGAGAACCCACAGGTGGTCGATCTCTCCTAGATAAGTCTGAAGTAGCTCTATGTCGACCAAATTCATCTTTGAACTTCTTGGATACTGAATGAAATGTCTTACTCGATGATCTTTTATGAATGTCTCTAGCTTCCATTTCAGCCTTTCTTTTCTCTTTCCCAAGCTCTTCAGCTTTGCAAGCTCGTTCGACAAGTACCACGAACTCTTTAATCTCGAGTATGCTGACTAGCAACTTAATATCTTCATTCAGACCGTCTTCAAATCTTTTACACATAATGTAACACCCTAAAATTCAAGTATCGATTTATTGCATGTTTTGGTGTTTAGATTACGAAGGAAAATTTTCTTATTTCTTTTTGTGCCTATTATAGTCCTGAAGAAGAGTATAGAATTATTCGGGTATGGAATAATTTTTTAGTTTGAGAATTTATTGAAGTGGAGCAAGTGGCATTGACACTTAAGTTAAATTAAGTGTTAAAAAGTAGCATAAGATGAGTAAATGGCAAGGTGGTGTTGGCGCATGAGATATTGCATGAGGGGAGTGGTTCGAATCCCTTGTATAACATTTGGACAACTTTTATTTTGCTCTTCTATGGTAAGTGTCGGCCAAGCTTATTTATGGTAAGTGTTGACCTTGTTATTTTGGTTAGTATATCAAAGGAATAAGGTAAGAGTGAATTTTTGGTAGGGAATCAAGAAAATATGGAAAGATATGGAGACATAGGGCAAGTATCAAGGAAAGTGTTTTGGAAACAAAATCATGGCCATTTGACCATGCATATGGACGGCAATATGGTCTAGGGGGGAGCCGAATTTTTGGTGTTAGTTTGGCTAGGATTTGAAGTCTCTTTTTGGTCATTCTTAGCATATGTGCAAAGTTTGCAATCCTTTCTCAACTTTTCTCCCTTGGCCGAATTTGTGCATTTGGTAAAGCCTAATTCTTTTGACCATTTGGTCATTTTCTTTGTTCATCTTTTGAATATTCTCTTGTGCCTCTTCTTAGTGCCGAAAGTGTTAGTACCAAAAAGACCATCTCTCTCTTTTTGTTTTCTTTCTCCATTGCCGAATGTACCTTGCTCTCCAATACATCTTTTTTTTTCTCTTTTCTTCTCTTTGAAAACCGAATCTTCATTATCATCTCTTCTCTCATATTTTATTTCTTTTCACTCATCCTTTTCTCCATTGTTTTTCTCCATGGCCGAATGTTAGTGAGCCATAGCCGAATCATTTTTTTTTCTCTTTTCTTTGGTTATCATAGCCGAATCCTCTATCACTTAGAGACATCATTTTCAATCCTTTCTTTTCAACCGTGGACAAAAGGGTAAGAATTCTTTTTAGTTCCGTTTAGTTAGAAGTAGTCATGGCCGAATATTGATGGTGGTATGAAGGCTTTCTTAGATCGAAATAAATGTTCCTTCTATTAACGTTTATTTTTGTTATACTTTAGTGCGACAACGGAAGATCGGAAATCAAGTGGTCGTGAGTGACATAGAACGCTTGGATCGATTCTCCTTGTGGAACAAGAATATTTGTGGTAAGGAAATCTCGTTCTTAAAACCTTTAGTCATATTCGATATATATATTATTAGGGCGTGCTAACGATCTTTTGTCTTTGAAGACAATCAAGATAGGGAAGAAAAAGGCGGTGAATAGTGTTCGAAAAAGAGGGTGGTTCCGTTAATCCCCTAAGTATAAACAAAGGATTTGTTTCAAATCAATCAGGATTTCCACCGGGTTGTGGACGTTCATCCGAGGAGAATCAATTGTTTGAAGTAGTTCGTACTCGAACCATTATTTGTTCGTGGATTTGATTCGATTAACGAACCATCAATCGGGAGAAACCGCAAGTAGAAGTAGTTCGAAAATCCGAGGGTAAAAGTTAGATCGTTATTTTCCAAGATTGATTTCGTTAATAAAATATAGTGATCCTAAGTTATCGTGATATGTATAGGTGTTGACGAGCGGAAAGTCTAGTTCTCACCATAACCGGTGTGTAACTTCACACTTATCTTTTGGGTTAGATACTAAGCGAAGAAGTATTATGATAAATCGTAAAAATGGCAAAATCGAAAATTATGTGATAATTAACACTTTTGTGTAAATGCATGAAAAGCAGTTAAAGTCGAAAAAATTACTAGATCGATAAATTGAGCCGAAATATTGCTAGATCGATAAATTGAGCCGAAATATTGCTAGATCGATAAATTGAGCCGAAATATTGCTAGATCGAGCAATTGAGTCGAAATATCGCTAGATTGTTAAATTGGGCGAAAGATCGCTAGATCGATAAATTGGGCCATAAAAGCGCTAGATCGATAAATTGGGCCATAAAGCGCTAGATCGATAATATGGGCCAAAGTTTGCTAGATCGCTAATGGGCCAAAAACCCTCTAGTTCGAGATATGGCCAAAGTTTAATACTATATTGTTAATAGGCCCAAATGAAAGGTTTTATTAAAAACTCATTTGTATTATGGGTTACTTGATAAATCATTTATGATTAAAGTTTGTTATTCATACATAAATGCATGGGATGGGATTTGATGAAGAGAAGAAAGGCTGTGGCCACGTATCTAGTTCGGTGGCTCGCCACAAATTTTGGCTTATCGCCTCTAGTTCGGTGACTATGTCACAATCTAGTTCGGTAGTGCACTACAATATTATTTAAAAGGCAAAATGCCTACGATTGGTGTGTTTGGCGGGGTGGGTTGACTTGATCCCCACAGTGTCTTTGGTTAGTAGTGGGGTGTGTAGCGGATGGAAATTAGGCTTGGTTGGGAAATTCATTTTACATGCATTTTAATATATTTTATTTCATTTTATATTGTTAAAGTTTGTAATTGGGCTCAAGCCCAAATTAATGCCTTGATGGTGGCCCAATAATGGTGGTAAGTGAGTTACACATCGAGTTCTTTGTAACTCACCCCGTTTTATTATCCATCTCGGGTAATGGAAATTGATGTGGACTTGGTCGGGGATGACTTGGTGGAGGCCATACTACGAGCTTGGGTTTTATAAACTATGAACTTTATTTAAGTTACTTATTTTAATTACTATTTGGGTATGATGTAATAAGGCCTCTAATTATGTTTTTATGGATTTTTATGTGTGGATGGATTTAATTTTATTTTAAGACTCTTAATATGGGCTTATGTTAAAATCTATAAAGTTTTCTTAAAAATATTGTGTTTTATAACAATTTTGGACACCTAAATTACTTTTCAATTTCTTTCAAATTCTTTTAAAAATTACGTTAAGGTTTTGACTAATATATATAAGATTTCAAACAAGTATTTTTCTTAATTCATAAATTTTAATCATTGTACTTAGTTTTTATTAAACCTTATTTCTAAAAGTTTTGCATTACTGTTTTACTTAAATCATTAGAGAATATTGGATGTTCGTTCGGTGTGACAAACCAAATCTCGTCTTAACGCATAGACCTGGTTTGGGGTGTTACATATAATGGCTTCAGTTGACACACATTCACGGGCATATCGGCTCAGTCTGACAAATTTCCGTTCATACTCAGTCACGGTCATTCGACCCTGTTTCAATTCTAGAAATTCTTTTCATTTCTGATCAATGAATCTCTGACTGATATATTTCTTACGGAACTCGGTCTGAAAGAAATCCCAAGTCACTTTCTCTTTTGGAACCACCGATACTAGTGTATTCCACCAGTGATATGCGGTGTCCCGTAATAAGGATATAGCACACTTCAAGCATTCGTCTGGAGTACATGACAGCTCAACAATCACACGGACAGTATTATCAAGCCACATCTCAGCTCATTACGCGTCGTCATCATCATTAGCTTTAAATTCTTTGACCCGTGTTTCCTGATTTTATCAACGGGAGGCCTGCTAGATCTCATCGAATCTATCATCGGAGGTGCTGCAGGTATCAGAGTTGGATTATTCGGGGGTGGAGGTTGTTGTACAGCCGGATTAGTCCGAATAAATTGGGTAAACCATTCATTCACCATCTGGTAGAAGGCTTGCTTAGCCTCCCCCTCATGGCTACCCGAGATAGGTCGAGAGTCTACCGGCTGACCCATGTGCGAGATCAGGCGCTACGCTCTCTACATCATTAGCTACGGCTCTGTCAGGATCCATTTACTATATAAAACACAATTTAAATGTCAGAAGTTACCACACTATCGTATTATAAAATTAAGGCATGTATAGCTAGACTCACAAGCTCTACGGTAGTCCTAGAATCGACTAAACTGTAAGCTCTGATACCAATCAAATGTAACACCCCTAACCCGTGTCAATCGCCGGATTAGGGTCACAAGGTATTACCGAACACATGTACTGTAACACCCCAAACCAGGTCTATGCGTTAAGACAAGATTTGGTTTGTCACACCGAACGAACATCCAAAATTTCTCTAATGATTTAAGTAATCAGTTAATGCAAAACCTTAACGTAGTTTTAAAAGAAAATTGAAAGAAATTAAAAAATATTTAGGTGTTCAAAATTGTTATAAAACACAATATTTTTAAGAAAACTTTATAAATTTTAAGATACGCCCATATTAAGAGTCTTAAAATAAAAATTAAATCCATCCACACATAAAAAAAATCCATAAAAAAAATATAATTAGAGGCCTTATTACAACATACCCAAAATAAAATAAGTAACTTAAATAGAGTTCATAATTTATAAAACCCAAGCTCGTAGTATGGCCTCCACCATGTCATTCCGGCCCAAGTCCACATCAATTTCCATTACGAGATGGATAATAAAGCGGGGTGAGTTACAAAGAACTCGGTGTGTAACTCACTTACCACCATTATTGGGCCGGACCATCAAGGCATTAATTTGGGCTTAAGCCCAATTACAAATTTTAACAATGTAAAATGAAATAACATATATAAAATGCATGTAAAAATGAATTTCCCAACCAAACCTAATTTCCATCCGCTACACACCCCGTACCAACCAAAGACACCTGTGGGGATCAAGTCAACCCACCTCGCCAAACACACCAATCGTAGGCATTTAGCCTTTTTAAATAATATTGTAGTGCACTCACCGAACTAGATTGTGACATAGTCACCGAACTAGAGGCATTAAGCCAACATTTGTGGAGAGCCACCGAACTAGATTCATGGCCACAGGCCTTACTTCTCTTCATCATGTATCCCATCCCATGCAATTATGTATGAATAACAAACTTTAATCATAAATAATTTATTAAGTAATCCACAATACAAATGAGTTTTTAATTAAACTTTTCATTTGGGTCCATTAAACAAAATAGTATTTAGCCCATTTAGCAATCTAGCGAACTTAGGCCCAAATGTCAAACTAGAAGGTTTTTGGCCCATTTAGCGATCTAGCGATCTTTTGACCCAATTTATCGATCTAGCGCTTTTTCGCCCAATTTAACAATCTAGCAATTTTTCGGCCCAATTTAACAATCTAGCAATTTTTCGGCCCAATTTAACAATCTAGCAATTTTTCTTCAACTTTAACCATTTTCATGCATTTACACAAAAGGGTTAATTATCACATAAATTTCGATTTTGCCATTTTTACGATTTATCATAATACTTATGTTTAGCATCTAACCCGAAAGATAAGTGTGAAGTTACACACCTTGCTATGGTGAGGACTAAACTTTCCGCTCGTCAACACCTATACATATCACGATAACTTATGATCATTATAATCTAATAATAAAACCGATTTAAACATAACGATCTAAAATTTACCTCGAATTTTTGAACTACTTCCACTTGCGTTTCTCCCGATTGATGGTTCGTTAACCGAATCAAATCCACGAACAAATAATGGTTCGGGAGTCACGAACTACTTCAAACAATTGATTCTCCTCGGATGAACGTCCACAACCCGGTGAGAAATCCCGGATTGTTGATCTGATCCTTTGTTTATACTTAGGGGATTAACGGAACCTCCTTCTTAGGAAACTAAACACCGCCCTTTTCTTCCCTATTTTGAATGTCTTAGAAGACAAAAGATCATTAACCATTCTAATATTATACCAAAACAATGTGACCAAAAGTTTTTAAGAGTGAAATTTCCTTACCACAATAATCCTTGTCCCACAATACGAGAGTCGTCCAAACATTTCCTTAACACTTAAATCGATTCCAACTTTCTATGTTACTCACGAACACTTGATCCCCTATCTTCCGTTATCGCACTAAAATATAACGAATGGAAATGTTAATAGTATGAACTATTAACTAATCGTAACTATAAAGAATTCTTACCTATTGACCACGATCGAAAAGAAAGGATTGAGAATGATGTTTGATGAAGGATTCGGCTATGTATAACCAAAGAAAAAGAGATAATGTTTCGGCTATGGGCACACTAGCATTCGGCCATGAGAGAGTTTAATGGAGAAAATTTGAGTGAAAAGAAATAAAAATAAGAGAAAAGATGGTGATGATGTTGTTTCGATTTTCAAAGAGAAGAGAAGAAAAAGATGTGTTTAGGAGCTAGGTACATTCGGCAATGGTAAAAAGAAAAGAAAAAGAATGGCTTTTTGGTATAGGTGATTTCGGCACTAAAAGAAAAGGCATACAAAGAATACCAAAGTAATAGACAAAAGTGACCAAATGGTTAAAAAAATTAAGGCTTACCAATGCTCAAATTCGGCTAAAGGAGAAGGGTTGAGAAAAGGTTGCAAAACTTGCACAAAAACTAAGAATGACCAAAAACAACTCCTAAACCTTACCAAGCTACAAGCATATTCGGCCAACCTCCCCCCTAGCCTCATTGCCGTCCAAATTCATTGGTCAAATGACCATGAATTTGTTTCCAAAACTTTTCCTTGATATATGCCTTATGTCCCCATATCTTTCCAAACTTTCTTGATTCTATACCATAAGTTAACACTTTCCTTAATCCTTTGATATACTAACCAAAAATAACAAGGTCAACACTTACCATATATGTACTTGGCCGACACTTGCTATACATGTGCAGAAAAATTAAAAATAAAATTCATCTAGATGCTAAACAAGGGATTCGAACCTTCTCCCTCATGCACTAACTCATGCGCCAACACCACTTTGCCATATACTCATCTTATGCTTCTATTTAACACTTAATTCAACTTAAGTGTCAATGCCACTTGCTTCACTTCAATAAATTCTCGAACAAAAAAATATTTCATACCCGAATAATTCTATACTCTTCTTCCGAACTATAGTAGGCACAAAAAGAAATAAGAAAATTTTTCCTACATAATCTAAACACCAAAACATGCAATAATCGATACTCAAATTTTAGGGTGTTACATGTACAGATTCAAACGTTCACCCAAGTCATATTCATATATAAATATATAAATAAAGCTCATAGCTAATTAAATATTAAACATATGGATCATGCCTCTACAATTTCTCGAAATCATACCATATATCTATTCAAATTTTCAAACAAAGAAACATACCACAACTAAACAATATATGCATACTTTACGAACACAATACTCAATCATGTGCACATCATCTTAATAATATGCGAATATATAACATAAATTAAACACTTTGCTTCAAAATTTTATTTATGCTTATACATAACTTAATGACCATAAGAAATTAAGGCATTAACAACTCCAGGTTATGATCAAACATATTTCATTAATCATTAAGATCATATGTGTATTTAACTACATCACATATCAAGACATATATAACATGTCAAATACCTATTTATGCATTTCATATTTCTAAACCTATGCTTTCACATTTGATCTAACATACTATATACATTATAACATTTTCTACTCCATAAAAACTTGAATAAGTCGCTTCACAAACACTTCTTCCTAAATCCATGAATCAAACACATTCACATAAATGCAAACGCTAACATCTCAATTGTAACTCTTATAATTCGAACCATATAAAGTAACAAACCAAAGACCTTGCATAATCAACTTCATTCAATAACTAACTTAACGTTTATGTTAAACCATATGAATATCACGATAATTAATTATGCATCCATTCACGCAACTCACATTGCCGATTATACTGCATAAAGATCATGCAACATTTCCATATACATTCAAGACCAAAGTATCTTTACTTAGCCATTTTCGCATGGCTATACTTATATACAAGACAAAAACTCATTGGTTTAAAAACTTAGTCTAACCTATACATGCCTTTGGTTCAAAAACTAAGCTTATAAGTACCAAACGGGATGATAGTGTGGATGACTTCTCTCCGACGACCCCCGAGCTCGTGTAGCTTGATCAAAATCTATAAAACAGAGCAACAAACACACAGAGTAAGCTAACTTAGCTTAGTAAGTCTTAAGCAAATTCAACGAGTTCGGCTAATTATTTAAATCAAGTTAAACCAAACAAATTTTTAACATTTATAAAATAATAAGACATTTATGTGCTATCATAGCCGAATATCAATATCCATATATAGAAAAATTATTATCATCATCTACTTTAAAAGTAGAACTCATCAAATACACATTACTTAATAAATATATATATTCCTATATATATCCGAATATCATCTTCCATGTATATATATAAAGCAAGCCCCATAGTAGAAAATATATCTAAATACAATTCTCACCTATTCGTTATCACATATATATATACATATATATTACATGACCCAAATGAATATACAAATTATTTCATATAACCGATTATATATAAACATATCTATGTATATAGATATACATACATAAACATCATTAACAACTCTCATATTTTTAAGTAAACAACTTTCACATCACATAATTTATCCACGTATCCGAACAACCAATTGAACAACACATTTATTTCATCATTTCAATTGCTCATTGACATCACATATAACATATATGTATAATATACATACCTTATGGCCGAATTAACAAAATTCATTTGCATAAGATTAAGCTTACTCGATTTGTTCCATAACTTGATTATTTCGTAGTCTAAGCTCGGAATTTTAATTCACCGGTATAAAACCTGCTAGGCGTCAGCCTGAACCTCACACCGGCACTAGGCCTGCTAGACCCGAGGTCTAAAATTTAAACACCGGCATTTAGCTTGCTAGGTAATAAGCCCGGTACAATTCACCGGCACAAGGCCTGCTAGGCAATAAGCCCGATATAGTTCACCGGCACAAGGCCTGCTAGGCAATAAGCCCGATTATTCATATTACCGAACCAACTCCTTCACATTACACATTAACAATATCACATATATCACATATAATTCACATCACTTTCACATAGTGAACTCAATTAATTCAACTACATATCATTTCTAAATTACTTTAACACACTCGGCTTTGTCATATTTCAATCCACAAATTCATAATTCAGCATGTATAATAGGTTATAATCGATACTCACGATATTAACTTGCTTAAAGACTTACCTCGGATATCGTCGGATGACAAAATCGGCTATTCGATAACTTTCGCCTTTCCCTGATCCAAGTCCATCTTTCTTTGTTCTTGATCTAAACATAATCAAATTAAGCTCATTCAAGCACATTTCATCTCAATTTAGTCCCAAGACACATAAATAGGTAAATTACCATTTTACCCCTAACATTTGCAACTTTTACCATTTAGTCCCTATTGCACAAAACACAAAATACACATAATTTGAATTCAATCCCTAAGGGCCGAATCTTCCCCATGGTCATACAAGTCCCTACATTTCATTTATTTTGCATTTTAACCCCTCAAAAATTTATTTTCTCAATTTAGCCCTATTTAGCCAAATTCATCAAAAATTCAAGAACAAAGTTTGTTCATCAACTATATATCTATCATTTAACACCATAAAACACCATGAAACTCAACATAGTATCCATGGCATTTTACACAAACATCATCCATTCATGAAATTAAGACATGGGTTTAAAAGCTCTCGAAGCAACGATTACAAAAATGTAAAAATTATCAAAAACGAATCGAAAACTAACCTTAAATTTTGGCTTGAAAGTGCCGAAAGTTTGAAAGCTTCTATTCTTTCTTTTCTATTTGGTTTTTCGGCAAAGGGGGTGATAAAAATGATGATAATGCTTTCATTTTGTTTCCATTATAATAATATATCATATAACAATATAATATTAATAAACTATTAAAGTAAATATAACAAACATATAATTTCTATTTATCATCATCATTGCCGTCCACCATAAATCAAAATGGGCATATTGTCCTTTAAGGACTTCACTAAAATAAAGCCACATCAATTTAGCCATAAATCAAATAAAAGGCCACCTTTTACCAATTATACAATTCAGTCCCTTTTATCAAATTAAACCCACAAACAGACAAATTAACTTACGAAAATTTAGCACATGCTTAGTCACATATCAACGGCACAGAAAATAATATTAAAATATTATTTGGACTCAGATTCGTGGCCCGAAACCACTATTTTAACTAGGGTGTATGTAACACCCCTAACCCGTATCCGTCACCGAATTAGGGTTAAAGGGCATTACTACACATAATACAAAACATATCAAATGTTTACGACTCAAACAGAAATAATCAAATATATAAAGTGTAATGTAACTTCATAATCTACTTAGCATTTTAAAGAAAAGAAAAGCAAAGACATATTATAACTATTTAGCTGAATTCACATAGTAGCATCTTTCATTAAATAACCTTACCACTGTTTATTTGGTCACCTAATATGCAATGACTGAATATGCACATATCCGTTATTAATAAACCTAAACAAAATAACTAACATCAAAGCTAAATATGCGTGTGTATATATATATCTATATAGACATGCTAAATCTTGTGTAATTGAATTTAACATTTATCAACCATAGCCCCATTAAAAGAAATTTCGAACATATCAATTCTCAAATGCAATATCTTTCAATTCAAAATGCATAATAAGTTCAAACTCTGATTAGCCATCTACTAAACCAAAAATGCATGGTATAATATACACGAATGCCATAAAAAAAATATACCAACTTATGCATACATGCATTATCGGTTGTATCTTTATAGAAACCAATCATCATAGCCCATTTACTATCAAGACCATATTACCATAATTTAACCATTTCATTACCAAACCACTTAAATCAAATTTGATACACATGCACCAATGCCATTCATAACCGAATATGCTATATGCATTATAACATTTTCTCTTTGATGTAAACTTGAATATATATATATATCTCACTTTAATAACTCTTTTTCCTGAATTAGTGAATCAAACACATTCACATATATTCACAAATATTAACTACTCAATTGTAATCAACTACCGTACCTTGCAAAATCAATCTTGTTCAATGGAAAACTTGACATTTAGGTCAACCTTATGAATATCTATACTAAACTAAAATGTATTTCTCACTTTATTGACATAATGAGTAAATGACTAATTAAATGGATGACATGAATGTTATGATAGTTAACTAAACATCCATCCAAGCAACTCATATTACAGAATATACAGCCATAAAGAACATGCATCAAAGCCACATTCATTTAAGATCAGAGTATCATAACTTAGCCATTTTCGCATGGCTTTACTTATATACATCGACAAAATATCATTTAAACCTTAGGCTATCCTATACATGCCTTAAACTTAAAAATTCCAGCTTAAAAGGTACCAAAATAGGTCGATAGTATGGATGACTTCGGTGATGATCCCCTGAGCTCGTAGCTTGATCGAAATCTATAAAACAGAATAATGAACACACACAGAGTAAGCTTACTAGCTTAGTAAGTCTTAAGCAATTATAATATAACATTCAAATATTCAAGCATTTTAAACATTTGGTTTATGGCATTGAATATAAACAATTCAACTTGTAACTTCATCATGGCCGAATACTATCATTTCACTTAACCTACTATTATCATTTTCTTACCATAAGCATGTAAACTCATCGAAACACCAAAATACAATATGTATTCGAATATTCCAATTCAAATAAATATTACATACATATCAATCACATGTACTCATTTATACATATATGCAAACCAATCCAACCTCTTTCACATTTAGAAATTTTCACATATGGTCGATTCTCTAAATGTATATTCAAGCTTAAATTCCATTATAATATAAATCATATTCATCAATGGTAAGATCAATTGCACATATTAAAATTCTTACCGAAGCTTCAACTATATCACATCTTACTAAATTCAAATGTTAATATACTAACTTACCTTATTCATTGCAAATATGAAAGACTTGTACTTACCCGAGCATTTAGCTTATTGCAGTAAATACGTTCCCTCTTGTAAATGATTCATGAATTCTCTATTTATAACATATCACCGGCATTAAGCATGCTAGACCCGAGGTCTAAAATTTGATCACCGGCATTTAGCCTGCTAGGCGATAAGCCCGAAACACTTCACCGGCATAAGGCCTGCTAGGCTCGAAGCCCGATACAATTCACCGGCACAAGGCCTGCTAGGCTCAAAGCCCGATACAATATTATTATCATCCCATACACATATTAGTAATGCTGCCCAAATTAACCTAGGTTACACATTATTCAAATCACTTTAACATATCAACCCGGTTAAAGATGTAACAACATTTCATTTCAAATTCACTATCCACATTCGGCTATAACAAATTTTACAATCATAATTTCATAATTCAGCATATAATCAATGTTATAAATTCTATTAACGATATTTAATTGCTTATAGACTTACCTCGGGTATCGTCGGACGCCAAGAATCGGCTATTCGATAACTTTCACCTTTCCCCGATCCAAGTCCATTTTTCTTTGTTCTTGATCTAAACATATTCAAATTAAGCTCATTCAAGCACATTTCATTTCAATTTAGTCCCAAAACACATAAATAGGCAAATTACCATTTTACTCCTGACATTTACAACTTTTACAATTTAGTCCCTATTGCATAAAACACAAAATACACATAATTGAATTCAATCCCTAAGGGCCGAATCTTCCCCATGGTCTTATAAGTCCCTACATTTCATTAATTTCACATTTTAACCCCTCAAAGATTTATTTTCTCAATTTAGCCCTATTTAGCCAAATTCATCAAAAATTCAAGAACAAAGTATGTTCATCAATTATATATCTATCATTTAACACCATAAAACATCATGAAACTCAAAATAACATCTATGGCATTTTACACAAACATCATAAATTCATGAAATTAAGATATGGGTTTTGAAGTTCTCGAAGCAACGATTACAAAAACGTAAAAATTAACAAAAACCGAGCTAATTACATACCTCAAACTAAGCTTGCAATGACCGAATATTTGAAGACTTAAGTTCTTTCTCCCTTCTTTTAGTTTTGGTCAATGAAAGAGAATAAGAAAAACACATGCAAACTTTTGTTTCTTTTTATCTTTTTATTATAATAAGCTTATAATTAATATACATATAACTTAATATATAAAAACAATATAATATGGCATTATCATTAGACTTTGCCGTCCATTATCATGTAAAAAAGGGAAATTTAGCAACTTAATACTCATTCAAAAGAAAACAAACAAATTTAACTACTTAATTGAATAGTTTGCCACTTTTACCACTTACGCGATTTAGCCCTTTTTACTTAATTGAGTACACAAACGATCAAATTTTCATACAAAACTTTCACACATACAAATTCACATATAATTAACATGGAAAATAAAATTTAAAAATTTTTCGGGCTCGAATTTGTGGTCCCAAAACCACTGTTCCGATTAGGGTCAAATTCGGACTGTTACAACTCTCCCCCTTAGGGATTTTCGTCCCCGAAAATCTTACCGTTAAACAAAGTCAGATATTGTCGCCTCATTGAATCCTCAAACTCCCACGTAGCCTCTTCTACTCCATGTCGATTCCATAGTACTTTTACTAATGAAATTTTCTTGTTTCTCAACTCTTTCATTTCACGAGCTAAAATACGGATCGGTTCCTCCTCGTACGTCATATCGAATCAGATTTCAATCTCAGACGAAGAAATCACATGTGACGGATCTGATCAATATTTACGAAGCATCGAGACATGGAAGACATTATGAATCTTTTCTAATTCAGAGGGAAACTTTAATCTATAAGCAACAGGCCCAACACGTTCGATGATCTCATACGGTCCGATGAACCTCGGACTTAATTTGTATTTTCGAAAAAATCAAAGTACTTTCTTCCACGAAGAAACTTTCAAAAATACCCGGTCTCTGACCTGAAACTCAATGTCTTTACGTTTCAAATCTGTGTATGACTTTTGGCGGTCTGATGCAACTTTCAAACTATCTCAGATTACTGCCACTTTCTGTTCAGTCTCTTTAATCAAATCAACCCCGAGTATCTTGTTTTCACTGAGCTCGGCCCAGTACAATGGTGTACGACACTTGCGGCCGTACAAAGCTTCATAAGGTGCCATTTTGATACTAGATTGGAAGCTGTTATTGTAAGCAAATTCAATCAAAGGTAAGTATCGTTCCCACATACCTTCAAACTCGAGGATGTAACATCTTAACATATCCTCAAGTATCTGAATGGTTCGTTCAGACTGACCATCCGTCTGCGGATGAAAAGCTGTGCTAAAGTGTAATTTGGTACCTAAAGCATCTTGCAATTTCTTCCAAAATCGCGACGTGAATCTCGGGTCTCTGTCCGAAATAATGGAAATCGGCACACCATGTAATCTCACATTTGAGATACATACAACTCAGCAAGCTTATCGAGTGAATAATCCGTACGAACTGGAACAAAGTGAGCTAATTTGGTCAGTCTATCCACTATAAACCAGACTGCATCTTTCTTGCTCGGTGTCATAGGCAAACCGGAGACAAAATCCATAGAAATTTTATCCCATTTCCATTCAAAGAAGCATCACTATACACAACAAATTCTTTACCCAATTCAGGCTGAACTAACACTGGAGCCTCGGTCAAAAGAGCTTTCAACTGATCGAAACTTTTCTGACATTTTTTCGTCTATTTGAACTTGACATCTTTCTGTAATAGCTTTGTCAAAGGTGTGGCTGTAACATCCCGAAATTGGGCCTAGTAGGATTGGGCCCAATGGGCCTTGATTTAAAATTTTTGAGAACGGCATTAATGCAAGTTAGACTTATTAGGTAAGTTATTTTGGAAGGTTAGAGGGCTTCTATGAAGTCCGGGATCAAATATTAGCTTTGGGGAAATTTTGGTTTTAGGTGAAAAAACCACGAAAGTTGGCGGGGTAGGCCTTAAGAATAAAATGTGGGGAAAATGGCACAAAAGGAGTGTGTGGTGTAGTGGCAAAGTGGCGCCACTTAAGAGGCAAAGGAGTGACGCCACAAGGAAGGAAGGAGGTCCAAGGTTCAAGTCTTGGCTTTTGCATTTTGGTTTTCTTTTTACTTGGACCTCAGAATTTGGCTATAGATTTATATTTAGTTGCGCATGGTTTAAGACACAAGAGGAGCTTGTGGCCAAGTGGCTAGCAGTGGATTATGTTGCAAGGGAGCACTGGTTCGAATCTCATGAGAAGCAAGGGAGTATTTATTTTGCTGTGCAGACGGGAAGAGTTTGATTGAATTTAAACTCTCATCGAAGGATCCCACATCGGGAAGATACAAAGAAGGAAGGTGAAGAGCTAGCTATATAAAGAGCATTCGGGAGGAGGGTTGACACACCTTGGAAGGCGTTTGGGCACAGGAGTGGTCGAGGCGCGGATTAACACGAGTCCTATCGGTGTGTAACTCTCTCTACTCTAGTTGTAGAGCGGCAAATGTCGGAAGTCTTGCAGGCCACGGCAATAGTAGCCACACGAGCGTGCGGCGCGCGTGTGGGGCTTCGACGCGATAGTTGAGGCCACAAGTAGTATTCTTGTGGGTTGGGTCGCTTGGGCGCGATGGGCGAAGTGGGCCCAATGGGCCCGTGGGCCCTTATGAGTAAATTGTGCGATTATGTAGTATATAGTGAACTAGACTAGGTGGAACTTATATACATGGCTAGATTTGTGCTAGGTAGGCCACCTGCGGCGTGTGGGCCCGAATGGGCAGAATCGAGTTTTAGGCCCAATCGTCGAGCACTTAAGGAAATGGTAGCTGAGTCGCTCGGGGTGACATTTGGGCCTTTGGGAAAGGCTATTGTTGGTGCAAAATTACCAAAATACCCACAGAAGGGTATATTACGAAAATACCCTTAGTGGGTAAATTCTTGAAATACCTTTGAAGGGTAAATTATGAAAATGCCCTTGGTGGGTAAATTACCGATATGCCCTTGGTGGGTAAATTATCGATATACCCTTGGTGGGTAAATTACGAAAATGCCCTTGGTAGGTAAAATTACGGTTATACCCTTAGAGGTTGATTAGGGTGATTATGTTGTTTTATGTCTATCGATTATGATGGTAATTCATGTTATACTTATATTTGGTATATGTCTAGCATACATGACATCTGCATATACACAATTATTATGTCATATTGCATGGGTATGATGAGAGGAGGGGGAATATGATATCCGTGTCTTTGGGACACCGGTGGTTTGGCACCACCGGTGGTTTGGTACCACAGATTGATTATTGTGACTTTGGGTCACGAGAGGTTTGGCACCTCATAGCGTCTCGTCCCCGGTGGCTTAGCACCACGGTGGTTGGCCCCACGATTGATTATACGGGATTGGCGCGGTGATTTGGTATCACCACGATGGGTTGGCCCCATCATTGGATTCGTGACTTCGGTCACGGTGATTTGGTATCACATTCGTGTCTTTGGGACACCAGAGGTTTGGCACCTCATAGCGTCTCGTCCCAGTGGGTTAGTACCACAGTGGGTTGGCCCCACAGTTGATTATACGGGATTGACGCCAGTGATTTGGTATCACACGATGGGTTGGCCCCATCATTGGATTCGTGACTTCGGTCACCAGTGATTTTGTAACATCCCAAAATAGGGGTTATTTGTGATTGAATTATTTTTTTTCTTGTATTTGAATTTCTGTGATATTATTCATGATGATATAAGGCTTAATTAGGAGTCTTGAGTAAGCTCGGTTTAGTAGAATAATTCTTAGTAAGGCTTATTTAAAGAAGAGGATTAAATGAGCTTAGCACTTAAGTTAATTTAAGTAGCAATAAGTGACAAGATGAGTGCATGGCAAGTTGGTAATGGCGCATGGAGTTTGGCTTGAGGTTAGAGGTTCGAGTAGCATGTTTAGCAATTTGAAGGTTTATTTTTATATCCTTGCTTTGATGGACGGTCAAACTTATTTATGATAGGTTGGACTATTTCTTTTGGTAAGTTGAATATATGATTAAGGAAAGCTTGATAGTAGGGATAAGAATCTTGAAGTTATGGTATGATGAGGGGACAAAAGGCATGAAGGATGGAGGATGTTTTGGAAAGTTCCTAAGCCTTTAGTGGATGAATGTGGACGGCATGTATGGCTAGGGGGTGACCGAATTTTGATAGGTAGCTTGGGGGAAAGAAATAGTTGGCCAATTTCTCCTTTGATCATCTTTTTGGCATTTTTGTTTTCCCTCTCCAAAAACTCTCTTTGGCCGAATGTGTATTGTGCATTTTGGTGCACTTTTGCTTTTGATTTTAGCATCTTTTGTTGAACCAAACCATACCATTTCCCTTTTTCTTTCATTTGCTCTTTTGAAACCAAAACAACATTTGATTTTGGGCATTGTGTACACATTTCTTTTAGGCAATATAGGTGTTGGCCAAATCTCTCTCTCTCACATCTCTCTTTTCTTCATTTGACTTTTGTTCAACCACATTTTCTCCCATCCTCTCTCTTGGCCGAATCTTTAACCATCTCAAACTCCATTTCTTTTTCATTCACTCATAGTTTAAACATCCATTACCATTCGATTTCTATTTTCTTGTTCATTTCACCATAGCAGAAACTCTCATATCCTTCTTTTTAGTATTATATTTGGCCGAATATTCAAGGGGAAACTCTCTTAGTTTTTCTTCAATTGATTTTGGAAAAGGGTAAGTGTTCTTGGTCGTTTCTCCTTCAATTCTTTTCTTGTCTCTACGTTATTTTCTTGTGGACTAAGGCCGAATCTATGGGCATTGGTTTGCAAGGTTCTAATCATTTAGGAATCGATTTATTTTAGGCTCTACGGACGTGGAAACAATCTTTCTAAGCCTCGTATATTCATCGATCGTCTTGGGTAAGCTTTTAGGTAAGATTGGTATTTTGAAGCGATAACTCTTTGGATTTAGTGTTATGGCCGAATGGCCTTTGTTTATATTTTAAGTGTTGGCGATTGTAGGACAAGGATCTAGTGGTAAATCGGATTCGGGAGTTATTTCTTGCGTTGGTGAAAGGTGTGTATACATACACATCTTATAACTTTTTAATATGCTAAGTGTTATGTTATGCCTAACGTTTTGTGTAGACATGGATGAAATACCTTCATGGTATTAACAAGGATTTGGGTAAGTTCTTATTACTATGTGATTATTATTTGATGCTTTTGGGAAGCATGACACATTTGGTATGTGTATTATTTGATGTATGGCTTATGATAAATCGATTGGATGTTGTTAAATAAATCTATCAACATGATTTGTGGTACATGCATATAAAAATGATTGTTATGGGTTGATGAGAGGAGAGCGGTGATATTCGTGTCGACAGCGGACACCGGTGTTTTGGTAACACATCGTGACTACGGTCACGAGGTTTGGTACCTCCGGAGGTTTGGCACCTCATAGCGACTTGTCCTGTGGTTAATTCCACCGTGGGTTGGCCCCACTTTGAGATATGGGATTGTCCGCCGGTGATTTGGTATCACACGATGGGTTGGCCCCATCATTTATTTGTGACCGGTCACCGAGTGTTTTGGTAACACAATTGTGTCTTGGACACCGGAGATTTGGTATCTCCGGTGATTTGGTATCACATTTGTGACTATACGTCACGGTGGTTTGGCACCACCGGTGGTTTGGTACCACAAGGGGTAGAAAAAGGCGTATGGATGGTTAGGTTGGGTGCATTTAAACTTATGCATGTTAATTGGTTATAATTTGTGTATGTGATTCCATTAAATTGGGAAGGGTTACACATTGAGTCTTGGTGACTCACCTTCTCCTTTAATTTTTCAGTGATTCGTAGACCGCGGATGAGGAGCCGGATGGACTCGAGGTGGCCATGCAGTGGAGATTTTTAATAAATGAATTTTGGATTTTATCTATTTTTCTGTTGGGTTTATGTTGCTTAATTGTAATAAGGCCTCCTAGGATTATTTTATTATTCTTTGCATGTTTTATTTAAACTATTTGATGATGTTAAAGCGGATGCACATGTTTTCTCAAATTAAACGCAAAATGTTTTTAAAGTACCATCGGGTACATTTGAAACTGTAACAACCTAACTTAGTATATTTATTTTTAAATGACAATAAGTAATGCTTTCTTCATAACACCTCAATTGTTTTAAATCAAAACAATATCTTTTATAAAAATTTAAAACGACTTAACAAGGGATTTTCAAAGGTTTTTCCTCCGTAGCATACCAAATTCGGTCGTAATGTTTGGGCCGGGTTTGGGGTGTTACAAAATTGGCCTGGAGATGCCACTTAGGGCCTCTGGAAATGGCGCCACATGCAAGGTGTTGGGCCTGAGTTCGAGTCACATGGGAAGCAAATAAAAGAAAATTTAAATTGAAAGGCATTTCGACTAATTTGGAAATCGGTTTTAAAATGGTTTTCAAAATCTTTTCTCTGTAGCAAACCAAATTCGGTCGTAATGTTTGGGCCGGGTTTGGGGTGTTACAAAATTGGTACCAGAGCCAAGTTCAAAGCTCGGCTGTGGGGGCCCAAGGCCCAAAAAAAAAAATGTTTTGGTAGGTCTATTTGAAATATTATGGTTTTGAATAAGCATGGCACCTTTGAGTCTCCCAGACCGATCCGCCTGTAAGTACCACTAACTTTTGTATGAATTATTTATTGTAGAAGGGTAGGAAGCATGGGACGTAGATAGTGATAGTATTTTAAACTTTAGGACTAGTTTACTCCAAACAAAGACATAAGACTTTAAGAGCCTAATTAAACCAACCTACGACCAAGTCGCCGAGTTAGGGTGTGGTAACCTTGGTGCGCATGTCTAGGATTGGATCGGGAAGAGCTTGGTACTTAAGCGGTCCTCGTGACTCACCTCCTCTTCGCGGGATTCCTACCAGTGCGTAGCTTCGGTTCACCCTAACCAAGAGGACTCGGTCATAGGCAAAATCCTAAATAAAACCCGAAAGGGATTAGCCATGTTTTAAGGAAAAACTTCGGTTTTAAAATCATTAAATTATTTTTTAAGATGGTAGGACAAATGTATCTTCGAAAATTTTTAAAATATTCTTGATTGACAAAATTACCAAAATACCCTTTAGGAAAAATGACGAAAATACCCCTGGGTTAGAAACGGACAGTAATGCCTGAAGAGTGCATAAGTATGAAAGGTATAGGGAATGGATGTATTATTCTGTGTAAACCAAGATAGAAGACTTAAAACCTTGTTTGATCGAAAGAATCTCTATTAAACTCTTTTCATAAAATTTCTTCGCGGATAATCAAGTGAAACATGTACTAATTCATAAAAATTTCCTAATCAGATTAAAGCGCGATAGTTAGAATGAGCTTTAGAGGACGTGGCCGTCGTGGGCCTTGGAAGGGTAGGATGGCCGTGATCGAACACTTGTCGGGTCGGGTCAAGGATCGAGAATGAGATACCGCCACCACCACCCCCAACCTTTGGAGTGAAGAGCGAGGATCGGGACGGTGGTGTGACGCTGTGTCACAAGCGATGCTACGGGTTACGGAAAGGGTAGCTGGAATTGGTGGAGGTGGAGGAGCTCGGAAGTCGGTTCTGAGAGACTTCGAGCTAACTGAGCTGAATTTTTCCGAGGTGTGTGCAGTGTAGCGCCCAATACGGTGAGTATTGGTGGAATCGACCGAAAGAATCATGGATGAGATAGATTTGACAAATGAGGAGAAACTGAAAGGAGCGGTGTCGCTTCTCAAGGATGAGTCATATCGATGGTGGCTCACGGTTCGAGATGGTGCTACGGCAGATGATCTCACTTGGGAGTACTTCAAAGCTGCATATCAGAAGAAGTATGTTGGATCAAGCTACATTGACGCTCAAAGGAAAGCTTTTCTGGGGTTAGTGCAAGGGAATAAGTCCGTCTCGAGTATGAAGCGGAATTCCTAAGGCTGAGTCGTTATGCTCAGGGAATAGTGGCATCGGAACATGATCGTTGTGTTCGTTTTGAAGACGGACTTAGAGACGAGTTAAGACTGCTGATTGCTACACAGCAAGAACGTGAGTTTGCTGTCTTGGTGGAGAAGGCCAAGGTAGCCGAAGGAATCAAGGAGTCTGCGAGGCAAAGTTATGATAGGAGCAAGCTGAAGAGAGGCTTTGGATCGTGCAGGTCGGTGGTAATGTGCGAGAAAAGATTTAGGCGAGTGGGTCAAATCAGGCGAGGGAGGTCCACAATTTGCTAATCAAAGACCAGCTCAGTGTAACCGTTGTGGAAAGTATCATTGGGGAGAATGTTGGACCGGAGGGAAAGGATGTTTCGAGTGTGGTTCGCTAGAACATCGTGTGAGGGACTGTCCCGCATAAGCAAGCTAGGAATCGGTCCCAAGGTCAAGGTCGTGCCCGATTCGAGAAAGGAGGGACCAAAGCACGCGAGAGAGGTCGTGGTTATGGTAGAGGTGGTTATGGCTCTAGTGGAGGTCGCGGAGCGGTGGCGGAGAGGTATTGGCAACACGGAGGCTAGGCGGCACTGGTTTGGTGTATGTTGCGAGGCGTCGTGAGGAAGGAGACGCACCGGGCGTCATAACCGGTGACGTTTTTAATTTTTGGTGTTCCATATCGCCTTGATAGATGTGGGTTCGACGCACTCTTACGTTGCTAGTAGTATAGTTGAGACCATGAGTTTAGTTCGAGGCGCTTCTAAGAGGATGAGTGTACTTAGTCCTTTAGGTCACTCTGTAGAAGTAGATAAGTTTGTATAAAGATATACCCCTAGAACTCCAAGGGGTAGTGTTTGTAGCCGATCCGATGGAGCCGCCGTTTGAGGAGTTCGATCGATTCTTGGGATGGATTGGTTGGTCAAGTACCAAGCAAGTTTGGATTGTGCCGCTAAAGCGCATGGTTTTGAAGACGGTTGAAGGTGAAGAAGTGGTCATGATAGGTAATAGGAGAGATTATCTATCCAACGTGGTATCTGCGTTGAAAGCAAGAAAGATGGTCGGGAAGGGTGCGAGGCGTTCGTAGTTCATGTGTGTGCTTTGGAAGCTAAGGAGTCTTCTGTGAGGAATGTTCAAAGCGTAAAGGAATTTCTTCGACGTATTTCTGAAGAACTTAGGGATTGCCTCGGATCGTGAAGTCGAATTTGGTATAGATCACATTGCACAGGCAGCGCGCCGGTGTCTATAGCTCCGTATAGGATGGCACCGAAGGAATTGTTGGAATTGAAGGCTCGAGATACAAGAGTTGTTGGATCGAGGTTTCATTCGACCAAGTGTTTCACCTTGGGGGAGCGTGGTACTTTTTGTCAAGAAGAAGGATGGTACGATGCGGATGTGTATAGACTCACCGCTTGATTGAATAAGTCGACGATTAAAAACAAGTATCCTTTGCCGAGGATAAATGACTTGTTTGATCATTTGAAAGGGGCTGCGGTTTTCTCTAAGATTGATTTAAGGTGCGGATATCATCAAGCTGAAGGTGAAAGAGGGTGATATCCATAAGACGGCATTTCAGACTCGGTATGGACACTACGAGTTCCTGGTGATGCCGTTTGGTTTGACTAATGCACCAGCGACTTTCATGGACATGATGAATAGGGTATTTCAACAGTTTTTGGATCGATTTGTTGTGGTCTTTATAGATGATATTTTGGTGTATTCGAAGTCGAGAAGAGGAGCATGATGGGCATTTGCGAGTGGTGTTGCGATTCGAGGAAAAGCGGTGTATGCGAAATTTAGTAAGTGCGAGTGCGGCTTAAGGAGGTGACTTTCTTGGGTCACGTTGTTTCAGTAGAGGATTAGAGTGGATCCTCGAAAGATTGAGGCGATGTTAGATTGGAAGCCGCCTAAATCTGTGGCATTGAAATTCGGAGTTTTCTAGGTCAGCGAGGGTATTACAGAAGATTTGTGGAAGGATTTTCTTTGATTGCCGCTGCCGATGACCAAGTTGTTGAGGAAAGGAGTTCCATTTGTATGGACCGAGAAGCAACAAGAAAGTTTCGACAAATTGAAGAAGATTCTCGACCAAGCTCGGTTTTGATTCAACTCGAGGCGGGCAAGGAATTCACGGTTTATTGCGATGCATCACATATTGGTTTGGGATGCGTCTTTGATGCAAGAAGGAAGGTAGTGGCTTATGCATCTCGGCGATTGAGACCACATGAGGCTAATTATCCGACTCATGACTTGGAGTTAGCGGCGGTGTAGTCTTCGCTTTGAAGATATGGAGGCACTATTTGTGCGGAGAGAAGTCGATTGTTTATACGGATCACAAGAGTCTTAAGTATATCTTGACTCGAAGGATTTGAATTTGAGGCAACGTAGATGGATTGAGTGTTGAAGAACTACGATCGTTCGATCGAGTATCATCTGGTAAGGCTAACGTGGTGGCGACGCGCGTTGAGTCGTAAGGTTGTATCGGATTTAAGATCGATGTTTGCTCGACTTAGTGCGTTCGATGATGGGAGTCTTTTGGCGAGAATTGCAAGTCAAGTCGACTTGGTTAGATCAGATTAAGGAGAAGCGGTTAGAGGATGATGGTTTGAATGATCGGAGGTTGCAAGTCCGAATGGTGGATTAGAGGATTTTAGTACGTCCGGTGATGGAGTTTTGTGCTTTAAAGGAAGAGCTTGTATGCCGAAGGATGTGGAGTTGAGACAAAGGATTCTTCGGGACGCACATAGCGACCCCATATGCTATGCATCCCGGAGGTAGCAAGATGTATCGGGATTTGAGAGAGCAATTTTGGTGGCAGTGCGAAGCGAAGAAATGGCGAGTTCGTGGGTAAGTGTCGGCGTGTCAACAAGTCAAGGTGAACATCGGTTGCCATCATCGGTTTACTTCACCGGTGAAGATTCCTCGATGGAAGTGGGAGAGGATCACCATGGACTTTGTCGGTGGATTACCTCTTACGCCTAGCAAGAAGAATTCGATTTGGGTGATTGTGGATCGTCGACTAAATCAGCGCATTTTATACCGTAAGGGTAGATTATTCGCCCAGAGGTTAGCTAAGTTATATGTAGCCGAGATAGTGAGATTGCATGGTGTGCAAGATCGATTATCTCGGATAGGGATCCGAGGTTTACATCGAGGTTTTGGAGAGCGTTGCATCAAGCTTTGGGTACGAGATTGGACTTGGCCACGACTTTTCATCCGCAATCCGGCGGACAATCGGAGAGAGTGATTCGAGATCTTAGAAGATATGCTCGAGAGGTTGTGTTACGGATTTCGATGGCGGTTGGGAGGAGTATCTACCGTTGGCGGAATTCGCTTATAACAATAGTTATCAAGCGAGTATCCAAATGGCTCCATATGAAGCACTGTATGGACGAAGATGCCGTACTCCTACGTGTTGGACGGAACTAGGTGAACGACATGTCTTGGGTCCAGAATTGGTGACGGAAACTGAGGACAAAGTTAAGGTAATTCGGGCTCGTCTCAAGGAAGCATCGGATAGGCAAAAGTCTTACGCCGATCTCAAGCGAAAGGAGATGGAATACGAGGTAGGAGATAAAGTTTTTCGAAGGTGTCGCCTTGGAAAAAGGTGTTGCGCTTTGGGCAAAAAGGGAAATTAAGTCCAAGGTTCATCGGCCCGTATACTGTGTTGAAGCGAGTAGGACCGGTAGCTTATCAGCTCGAACTGCCAGCAGAGTTGAGTCGATTCACGATGTCTTCCATGTGTCGATGCTTAGACGGTATAGGGTCAGATCCATCGCACATCGTGCGATGCGAGATTGAGGTTAACTCCGACTTATCATTCGAGGAGGAACCGATTTGATTTTAGATCGTGATGTCAAGGTGTTGCGTAGAAAGTCAGTACCCTTAGTGAAAGTGCTATGGCGAAACCATGGTACGGAGGAAGCGACGTGGGAACCTGAGGAGGTGATGCGGCAGCAATTTCCCCATCTTTTCTGATCAGGTAATTTCGAGGTCGAAATTATTTTTAAGAGGGTAGAAGCGTAACATCCCAAAATAGGGTTATTTGTGATTGAATTATTTTTTTTCTTGTATTTGAATTTCTGTGATATTATTCGTGATGATATAAGGCTTAATTAGGAGTCTTGAGTAAGCTCGGTTTAGTAGAATAATTCTTAGTAAGGCTTATTTAAAGAAGAGGATTAAATGAGCTTAGCACTTAAGTTAATTTAAGTAGCAATAAGTGACAAGATGAGTGCATGGCAAGTTGGTAATGGCGCATGGAGTTTGGCTTGAGGTTAGAGGTTCGAGTAGCATGTTTAGCAATTTGAAGGTTTATTTTTATATCCTTGCTTTGATGGACGGTCAAACTTATTTATGATAGGTTGGACTATTTCTTTTGGTAAGTTGAATATATGATTAAGGAAAGCTTGATAGTAGGGATAAGAATCTTGAAGTTATGGTATGATGAGGGACAAAAGGCATGAAGGATGGAGGATGTTTTGGAAAGTTCCTAAGCCTTTAGTGGATGAATGTGGGACGGCATGTATGGCTAGGGGTGACCGAATTTTGATAGGTAGCTTGGGGGAAAGAAATAGTTGGCCAATTTCTCCTTTGATCATCTTTTTGGCATTTTTGTTTTCCCTCTCCAAAAACTCTCTTTGGCGAATGTGTATTGTGCATTTTGGTGCACTTTTGCTTTTGATTTTAGCATCTTTTGTTGAACCAAACCATACCATTTCCCTTTTTCTTTCATTTGCTCTTTTGAAACCAAAACAACATTTGATTTTGGGCATTGTGTACACATTTCTTTTAGGCAATATAGGTGTTGGCCAAATCTCTCTCTCTCACATCTCTCTTTTCTTCATTTGACTTTTGTTCAACCACATTTTCTCCCATCCTCTCTCTTGGCCAAATCTTTAACCATCTCAAACTCCATTTCTTTTCATTCACTCATAGTTTAAACATCCATTACCATTCGATTTCTATTTTCTTGTTCATTTCACCATAGCCAGAAACTCTCATATCCTTCTTTTTAGTATTATATTTGGCCGAATATTCAAGGGAAACTCTCTTAGTTTTTCTTCAATTGATTTTGGAAAAGGGTAAGTGTTCTTGGTCGTTTCTCCTTCAATTCTTTTCTTGTCTCTACGTTATTTTCTTGTGGACTAAGGCCGAATCTATGGGCATTGGTTTGCAAGGTTCTAATCATTTAGGAATCGATTTATTTTAGGCTCTACGGACGTGGAAACAATCTTTCTAAGCCTCGTATATTCATCGATCGTCTTGGGTAAGCTTTTAGGTAAGATTGGTATTTTGAAGCGATAACTCTTTGGATTTAGTGTTATGGCCGAATGGCCTTTGTTTATATTTTAAGTGTTGGCCGATTGTAGGACAAGGATCTAGTGGTAAATCGGATTCGGGAGTTATTTCTTGCGTTGGTGAAGGTGTGTATACATACACATCTTATAACTTTTAATATGCTAAGTGTTATGTTATGCCTAACGTTTTGTGTAGACATGGATGAAATACCTTCATGGTATTAACAAGGATTTGGGTAAGTTCTTATTACTATGTGATTATTATTTGATGCTTTTGGGAAGCATGACACATTTAGTATGTGTATTATTTGATGTATGGCTTATGATAAATCGATTGGATGTTGTTAAATAAATCTATCAACATGATTTGTGGTACATGCATATAAAAATGATTGTTATGGGTTGATGAGAGGAGGGGGCGGTGATATTCGTGTCGCGGACACGATGTTTTGGTAACACATCGTGACTACGGTCACGAGGTTTGGTACCTCAGAGGTTTGGCACCTCATAGCGACTTGTCCACGTGGTTAATTCCACCGTGGGTTGGCCCCACTTTGAGATATGGGATTGTGCGCGGTGATTTGGTATCACACGATGGGTTGGCCCCATCATTTATTTGTGACTTCGGTCACGGTGTTTTGGTAACACAATTGTGTCTTGGACACCGAGATTTAGTATCTCCGGTGATTTGGTATCACATTTGTGACTATACGTCACGGTGGTTTTTAGCACCAAAGTGGTTTGGTACCACAAGGGGTAGAAAAAGACGTATGGATGGTTAGGTTGGGTGCATTTAAACTTATGCATGTTAATTGGTTATAATTTGTGTATGTGATTCCATTAAATTGGGGAAGGGTTACACATTGAGTCTTGGTGACTCACCTTCTCCTTTAATTTTTCAGGTGATTCGTAGACCGCGGATGAGGAGCCGGATGGACTCGAGGTGGCCATGCAAAGTGGAGATTTTTAATAAATGAATTTTGGATTTTATCTATTTTTCTGTTGGGTTTATGTTGCTTAATTGTAATAAGGCCTCCTAGGATTATTTTATTATTGCTGCATGTTTTATTTAAACTATTTGATGATGTTAAAACGGATGCACATGTTTTCTCAAATTAAACATAAAATGTTTTTAAAGTACCATCGGGTACATTTGAAATCAGAATAACCTAACTTAGTATATTTATTTTTAAATGACAATAAGTAATGCTTTCTTCATAACACCTCAATTGTTTTAAATCAAAACAATATCTTTTATAAAAATTTAAAACGACTTAACAAGGGATTTTCAAAGGTTTTCCTCCGTAGCATACCAAATTCGGTCGTAATGTTTGGGGCGGGTTTGGGGTGTTACAAAATTGGCTGGAGATGCCACTTAGGGCCTCTGGAAATGGCGCCACATGCAAGGTGTTGGGCCCTGAGTTCGAGTCACATGGGAAGCAAATAAAAGAAAATTTAAATTGAAAGGCATTTCGACTAATTTGGAAATCGGTTTTAAAATGGTTTTCAAAATCTTTTCTCTGTAGCAAACCAAATTCGGTCGTAATGTTTGGGCGGGTTTGGGGTGTTCTGATTTGGTATCACATTCGTGTCTTTGGGACACCAGAGGTTTGGCACCTCATAGCGTCTCGTCCCAGTGGCTTAGCACCACGATGGGTTGGCCCCTGGTGATTATACGGGATTGGCGCCGGTGATTTGGTATCACACGATGGGTTGGCCCCATCATTGGATTATTCGTGACTTTGGGTCACCAAAGTGGTTTGGCACCACAATTATGGATATCGTGACTTTGGGTCACGGTGGTTTGGCACCACCCGGTGGTTTGGTACCACATGGGGTAGAAATGGAGTGCGGATGGCTAGGTTTGGGTGCATGATATGCATATTTTCATATGAAATTGTGTAAGGGCACATTGGATGGGGATTTACACACTTTGAGTCTCGATGACTCACCCCTTAGTTAAATTTCTGGGTAATCATTAGATCGCGGATTTGGGAGCCGAGGTGGACTCGTGGAGGCCATACATATGTTCACTCGTAAATTCGTTTCTTTTATTTGGACTTATTTTTATTTGAGTTTTTGTTATGTAATAAGGCCTTGGGTATTTTATTTGGTTTCAAACTTTCAATTTGTTTATTGCTTGTTATTAAATGATCAATATGGGATTTTCCTAAAATGATAATAAACCATTTCTTATTCAAAATTACTTAAACTCGATTTCTCACCACAACTATAAATAATATGAGCTTTTTAACGAATGCACGTTTTTAGACATTCCTTTCATGTGACATGCCAGATTCGGTCGTAACGTTTAGGCCGGGTTTGGGGTGTTACAATTATGGTATCAGAGCCTAGGTTCAAAAACTCGACTGTGGGTTTGGGTTCAAAAAAAATGTTTTCAAAAGATGGTTTGGAAAATGGTTTAGAAAAATATATATCTGTTCTTTTGTTGAAATATGGAACCCGAGTCTCCGGCACCAATCCCGCATTGTAAGTTTCTGATACTTTTCTTTGTTATATGCTGTATTTTGAATATCTATTCTGTGTGTGTTTGGGTTGGATGTGATGTTAGGATATAGAGTTGATTGCGTCTGAAATATTTATGCGCTTTAATGGTTAGGTTTTTTTAGTATGTGTAGGATTTCTAAATTCTAGTTAAAAGTATATTAGGGTTATTGGAATCAGCGTGATGCAGTGTGTGAGCCTGACGTTGTAGGTTAGGTGGAATGTACGATGTTCTGTGAGTTGGAAATTTCGAGGACGAAATTTCTTTAAGGAGGGTAGATTTGTAACATCCCGAAATTGGGCCTAGTAGGATTGGGCCCAATGGGCCTTGATTTAAAATTTTTGAGAACGACATTAATGCAAGTTAGACTTATTAGGTAAGTTATTTTGGAAGGTTAGAGGGCTTCTATGAAGTCCCGGGATCAAATATTAGCTTTGGGGAAATTTTGGTTTTAGGTGAAAAAAACCACGGAAGTTGGCGTGTAGGCCTTAAGAATAAAATGTGGGAAAAATGGCACAAAAGGAGTGTGTGGTGTAGTGGCAAAGTGACGCCACTTAAGAGGCAAGGGAGTGACGCCACAAGGAAGGAAGGAGGTCCAAGGTTCAAGTCTTGTCTTTTGCATTTTGGTTTTCTTTTTACTTGGACCTCAGAATTTGGCTATAGATTTATATTTAGTTGCGCATGGTTTAAGACACAAGAGGAGCTTGTGGCCAAGTGGCTAGCAGCGTGGATTATGTTGCAAAGGAGCACAGGTTTGAATCTCATGAGAAGCAAGGGAGTATTTATTTGCTATGATGCAGGACGGGAAGAGTTTGATTGAATTTAAACTCTCTCGACGAAGGATCCCACATCGGAAAGATACAAAGAAGGAAGGTGAAGAGCTAGCTATATAAAGAGCATTCCAGGAGGAGGGTTGACACACCTTGGAAGGCGTTTGGGCACAGGAGTGGTGGTCGGGCGGATTAACACCGAGTCCTATCGGTGTGTAACTCTCTCTACTCTAGTTGTAGAGCGGCAAATGTCGAAGTGCGGTCACGGCAATAGTAGCCACGCGAGCGTGCGGCGCGCGTGTGGGGCTTCGACGCGATAGTTGAGGCCATAAGTAGTATTCTTGTGGGTTGGGGTGCTTGGGCGCGATGGGCGAAGTGGGCCCAATGGGCCCGTGGGCCCTTATGAGTAAATTGTGCGATTGTGTAGTATATAGTGAACTAGACTAGGTGGAACTTATATACATGGCTAGATTTGTGCTAGGTGGGCCACACACGGCGTGTGGGCCCGAATGGGCGGAATCGAGTTTTAGGCCCAATCGTCGGTACAACCGGAAATGGTAGCCGAGTCGCTCGGGGTGACATTTGGGCCTTTGGGAAAGGCCATTGTAGGTGCAAAATTACCAAAATACCCACAAGGGTATATTACGAAAATACCCTTAGTGGGTAAATTCTTTGAAATACCACTTTGAAGGGTAAATTATGAAAATGCCCTTGGTGGGTAAATTACCGATATGCCCTTGGTGGGTAAATTACCGATATACCCTTGGTGGGTAAATTACGAAAATGCCCTTGGTAGGTAAAATTACGGTTATACCCTTAGAGGTTGATTAGGGTGATTATGTTGTTTTATGTCTATCGATTATGATGGTAATTCATGTTATACTTATATTTGGTATATGTCTAGCATACATGACATCTCGCATACACAATTATTATGTCATATTGCATGGGTATGATGAGAGGAGGGGGAATATGATATCCGTGTCTTTGGGACACGGTGGTTTGGCACCACCGGTGGTTTGGTACCACAGATTGATTATTGTGACTTTGGGTCACAGAGGTTTGGCACCTCATAGCGTCTCGTCCCGGTGGCTTAGCACCACGGTGGGTTGGCCCCCTGATTGATTATCTGGGATTGGCGCCGGTGATTTGGTATCACACACGATGGGTTGGCCCCATCATTGGATTCGTGACTTTGGTCACCGGTGATTTGGTATCACATTCGTGTCTTTGGGACACCAGAGGTTTGGCACCTCATAGCGTCTCGTCCCGATGGGTTAGTACCACGATGGGTTGGCCCCACGATTGATTATACGGGATTGGCGCCGGTGATTTGGTATCACACGATGGGTTGGCCCCATCATTGGATTCGTGACTTCGGTCACGGTGATTTGGTATCACATTCGTGTCTTTGGGACACCGGAGGTTTGGCACCTCATAGCGTCTCGCCCCGGTGGCTTAGCACCACGATGGGTTGGCCCCACGGTGATTATACGGGATTGGCGCCGGTGATTTGGTATCACACGATGGGTTGGCCCCATCATTGGATTATTCGTGACTTTGGGTCACCGGTGGTTTGGCACCACAATTATGGATATCGTGACTTTGGGTCACGGTGGTTTGGCACCACCGGTGGTTTGGTACCACATGGGGTAGAAATGGAGTGCGGATGGCTAGGTTTGGGTGCATGATATGCATATTTTCATATGAAATTGTGTAAGGGCCTGTTGGATGGGGATTTACACACTGAGTCTCGATGACTCACCCCTTAGTTAAATTTTGTAGGTAATCATTAGATCGCGGATTTAGGAGCTGAGGTGGACTCGTGGAGGCCATACATATGTTCACTCGTAAATTCGTTTCTTTTATTTGGACTTATTTTTATTTGAGTTTTTGTTATGTAATAAGGCCTTGGGTATTTTATTTGGTTTCAGCTTTCAATTTGTTTATTGCTTGTTATTAAATGATCAATATGGGATTTTCCTAAAATGATAATAAACCATTTCTTATTCAAAATTACTTAAACTCGATTTCTCACCACAACTATAAAGAATATGAGCTTTTTAACGAATGCATAATTTTTAGACATTCCTTTCATGTGACATGCCAGATTCGGTCGTAACGTGTAGGCCGGGTTTGGGGTGTTACAGTGGCTATCATAGAAAAACCCTTCACGAATTGTCTGTAGTAACGAGCAAGTCCCAGAAAGCTTCAAATTTCAGAAACATTTCTTGGTGGTTTCTAATCAAGTATAGCTGATATTTTATTCGGATCAACCCGAATGCCTGACGCTGAAACAACGTGACCCAAAAAACTGACCTCATTCAGCCAGAACTCACACTTACTAAACTTTGCATACAACTGTGTATCTCGCAAAGTTTGTAGCACCAGTCTCAGATGCTTAGCATGCTCGGTTTCATCTCTGGAGTAGATCAGAATATCATCTATAAACACTACCACAAATTGATCCAAATACTGTCTGAAAATCTAATTCATCAAATCCATAAAAATAGCCGGTGCATTAGTAAGCCCAAAAGGCATAACCAGAAACTCATAATGTCCGTACCTCGTTCGAAAAGCAGTCTTTGGCAAATCGAAATCTCTGACTCGCAACTGATAATAACCCAATCTCAAATCTATCTTTGAAAACACTTGTAACATCCTAAATTAGGGGTTATGCGTTTGGAGCATAACTCGAGTGATTAGTAGGCTTTAAGTGTGGTTGGATATATTTTAGGAGTTTTTGAGAACTTTAGGTGAAGGGGAAAAACTTTGGAAAATATTAGAATTTTAAGTGAAAAGGGGAAACTAGGCAAGAAGGCCTTAAAATAATTCTGTGGAGTTTAGGACACAAGAAATTAATTGGCAAAGTGTCTTGAGGCGCTAAGGTGCAAGGGAGTGCAGGAGGGAAGAGGTTCGAGTAACGCAGGGTGCATCAGAGACCTTTTATTTTTGCGTCAAAAAGGGAGCTGGGCTAAAAAGGCCTTAAGGGAAAAATCTTAGGCTTGTTGGCATAAAAACCGGCCTTGGTAAAGTGGCTGCAAGGAGGCACTTAAGGGCCTGGAGGTGACGCCTGGCGCAGGTCTTTGGTTTGAGTTGCGAAGGAGGCAGGAAGAACTTTTATTTTTGCGTTAAGAAGGCGCCTGGCGAAAGAGGGTTTAAAAGAAAGTCTGGGGAGGTTATATCACAAACAGCGCCTTGGCAAAGTGGCTGGGGACGTTACCAGCAGCTTGTGTCTAAGGGCTCCAGCAGGTAGGGAGTTCGACTCGCGTGGGAAGCAAAGATGGGTTTTATTTTTCTTTGATGCGTCAAGGCGGGGAAAGCGAGAGGTTGGACGGCAAATGGACTCCTAATTGGGTGAGGATTAAGCTTGTAGGATAAGTGTAGTTTTATTTATTTTAATATAGGATAATTACGGCTTTATTTAGATCAAATGAGATTTTATTTTATTTATTTTAGGAGATAGGATAAGAGATTAAATTGGGATATTAGTAAGGGATATTGTTGTTTATTTTATTTTATTTTAAGTTGGTGGATATAGGGGATAATTATGTGATTTATTATTTTAAATAGGTAGGATAATTGTAGATTAAATTCAATTTAATTTGAATAGGTGTTGAAGAGATATAGTAGGAGATTAAATTGGGATATGATAATGAGTTGACGTGGTGGCCGAATGAGGGACTCTTTGGGGTGCCTTGTCGGTTTTGAAGCTTTATAAGGAGGGGGTGCCGAATTGTGTAGTTAAATAGGAGTGATCACCTGTTGGAATTCTTTTCTCCAATTATTTTTCCTTTAGCCGAAATTCTCCTCTCAACTCACTCCCTCATTGTGCCAAATTCTAAGAAGCTAAAAAGGCCATTTGTGTTTTTTCTTCTCCTCTATTTGTTAGCATTAGCTGAATCCTATAAGCTTCCTTTCTCTTTTCTTTGCTTGGCACCCAAAAGAAACATCATAGCCGAATACACTTTCTTTCTCTTGTGCCGACTTTTCCATCAACATTTGAAGGGCTTAGCCGAACCTTGTAAGTGATTTTCTTCTATTTGTATTTTTCTTTTATTAACCATAGCCGAATCTCAAAGGAGGCCGTATTCTTTTTCCTTCTATCACAAGTTCTAAAAGCCGGGATCCATTCTCTTTTAGTCTTCGCAAGCAACGATAGTGGAAGCATTAAAGGAGTTTCGGGATTTGGAGTACTCAAGGGATTTCGACAGTTTCATAGTTAAGTGGTGATTCGGGATTTTTGGTAAGCAAGGTAAGTGGTATATAGTTTCGGCCATAGGCCATTTTATAAGTTTAGGTATGACCGATTGTGTATTATGATTTTTAGGGGCTAATCGACAAGTAAGCAGAGTATCGGGATTCTAGATCGTGTTAGATTCGAGTAGTTCGGAATTTTGCTAGAAAGTCATGTGTGTGATTAACCCACCGTTTTCCGGGTATATGATATGTATGTGAAATGTGTATGTGTTATGAATGTGCTAACTAGTGCAGTGGAAATTGTGATAAGGATACCCTCAAGGGGTATGTCGATAATCCGGTAAGTACCAAACCTGATGATATGTGATTATTAATATGAATATGTGATAATATGCTTGATGAACATGCTCATGCATCATTACATTGTATCATTATTTTATGTGGCATGTGCATGGGTTGGGATATGAAAGAAGGTACGGGTGTACTTCGAGTACGTGGTTGATGTTAGCCTTGTGCTACATTGGCGCTTGATGTTAGCTGTGTGCTTCATCAAGGGAGGTGTTGGCTAGGTGCCACATCTCGGCGGATGATAGCTGTGTGCATCACCGTAGACTGAGGATGACCTCGAGTCACCTCGTGGATAAGGATATGTGGGATCACTTAGGTGATCGGTGGCTCGACCACGGCCTTGAGCGACAAGTGCGTCAAGGTAAGATATGTGGATCACTATGTGATCGGTGGATTAACCACGGCCTTGGCAGCAAGTGCGCCAAGGTAAGATATGTGGTTCACTATGTGAGCGGTGGATTAGCCACGGCCTTGGGCGAGGAGTGCGCTAAGGTAGGAGTAACGGATGGACCACGGGCTGGGTTGGGCTTCATAATTGCATAACTTTGCATATTATTTTGATTTGTGGATTAATGTGAAAATGGGCAAGGCCCAGTTGATATGTGGATTATTGAGAAAAGGCCAAGCCCAAAGATATGAATGTGGATCGGTGTGGAAATGGGCTAAGCCAAAGTATGTGGAAATTTTATGGTTAACTACCCTATTATATGAATGTGATATGAATATGGGCCAAGCCGAGAATGTGGTAATATGTGAATATGATATTTGTTATCGATATATGGGATAATATGTGGTTAACATGTGGGTGGAATTCGAGTGGTTTGATTACACACTTTGAGTGCTGTATGACTCACCCAATTTTACCAACATTTCGGGTGATGCTTGGACCGGGTTTGGAGTGGATACAAGGTGGCCCATGCAGAAAGATATTTTAATTAATTAAGTATTTATATTTTCAGTATTTTGATTAAGTGTTTATTGTAATAAGGCCCATTAAAGTATTTAAGTATTTTTATTAAGTATCTTTATTATTATGTTTTATTATGGATTGACAATTGAGGTATCTATCGCCAATGGTTTTATTTTCTTAAATCAGTATATAATAAAGTTTTGAATCCGGTATTTTATAACAATTAAATTTTTACTTAGAATATTTTAAGTCACAAAAAATGTTTTATTAAAGGCAACAAATTTTTAACGGTTTTACTCTTAAGTAAGAATATTTTTGAACGTGTTCCGCAGTGGCATTTTCAAATTCGTCGTCGTAGTGAATGGGCGGGTTTGGGGTGTTACAACATGAAGCCCCTTTCAACTGATCAAACAAGTCGTCAACTGTGGCAACGGATATTTATTCTTTATAGTTACCTTGTTGAGCTGTCGGTAATCGATGCACATTTGCATAGTCCCGTCTTTATTTTTCACAAATAAAACTGGTGCACCCCAAGGAGAGAAGCTCGATCGTGCAAAGCCCCTATCTGTTAACTCTTGTAACTGTGCTTTCAACTCTTTTAATTCTGTAGGTGCCATCTGATATGGAGCTACTGAAATCGGAGTCGTCCTCGGTACTAATTCGATACCAAACTCTATTTCTCAAACAGGTGGTAAACCCGGTAGTTCTTCAGGAAACACATCTGGATACTCGCACACAACTGGTACGGATTCAATCTGCTTCTCAGTAACTTTAATATCCAACACATAAGCCAAGTAAGCTTCACACCCTTTTCTCACATGCTTATGAGCTAACATCAAAGAGATTACTGCCGGTAACCCATTCAGGTCATTAGATTCAATTCAGATAACTTCACCATTCTGACATCTCAAATCAAGGGTCTTTATTTTGCAATTAACAACAGCATCGTGCAAAGTTAACCAGTCCATCCCCAAAATTATATCAAACTCGTCGAAAGGCAACAACATTAAATCAGGTGGGAAGCATGAATCTCGAATCATCAACGGGCAACTTTTACACACTTTATCAACCAGAACACATCGACCCAAGGGGTTTGATACACGAATCACAAACTCAGTAGACTCAACAGGTAGAGTCCTACTGGATACTAAAGTTTTACACACATATGAATGAGTCGAGCCCGGATCAATCAATGCAATCACAGTAGTATCATAAAGAGTGAAAGTACCAGTGATAACATCTGGGGAAGAAGCATCCTCTCTGGCACGTACAACATATGCTCTAGCAGGTGCACGAGCCTCTGATCGAACTGCAATGTCTTTGGTTCCTTTCTGACTGCAACTTACATTTCCCGAATGCCTAGGTGGTCTGCCTCGTGCTGAAGCGCAGCTCGGTCTTGTATTCTGAGCCGTATTTTACTCGGCTAGCATCGGGCACTCTCGAATAAAATGATCCGACGATCCACATTTAAAGCAGGACCGATCACAAAATCTACAACTCCAAGAATGCCATTTTCCACAATGCTTGCACTCAGCCCGGTTCTGCTGAACATTACCAACACTAGCCATCAAAGTGGCTCGGAAACCCACAGGAGGTCGATCTCGTCTAGAGAAGTCTGAAGTAGCCTTATGTCGACTGGATTCATCTTTAAACTTCTTTGATGCAGAATGAAAGGTCTCACTTGATGATCTTTTTTGAATGTCTCTAACTTCAAACTCGACTTTTCTTTTCTCTTTTCCAAGCTCTTTGGCTTTGCAAGCTCGTTCGATAAGTACCACGAACTCTTTAATCTCGAGTATGCCGACTAGCAACTTAATATCTTCATTCAGACCGTCTTCAAATATTTTACACATAATGGCTTCAGTTGACACAGATTCACGGGCATATCGGCTCAGTCTGATAAATTTTCGTTCATACTCAGTCACGGTCATTCGACCCTGTTTCAATTCTAGAAATTCTTTTCGTTTCTGATCAATGAATCTCTGATTGATGTACATTTTACGAAATTCTATCTGAAAGAATTCCCAGATCACTTTCTCCCTCGAAACCACCGATACTAGTGTATTCCACCAGTGATATGCGGTGTCCCGTAATAAGGATATAGCACACTTCAAGCATTCGTCTGGAGTACATGACATCTCATCAAGCACACGAATAATATTATCAAGCCACATCTCAGCTCGTTCCGCGTCGTCATCATCATTAGCTTTAAATTCTTCAGCCCCGTGTTTCCTAATTTTATCAACGGGAGGCCTGCTAGATCTCGTCGAATCTATCATCGGAGGTGCTGAAGGTATCAGAGTTGGATTATTCGGGGGTGGAGGTTGTTGTACAGCCGGATTAGTCCGAATAAATTGGGTAAACCATTCATTCATCATCTGGTAGAAGGCTTGCTTAGCCTCCCCCTCATGGCTACTCGAGATAGGTTGAGAGTCTACCGGGGCTGACCCATGTGCGGGATCAGGCGCTACGCTCTCTATATCATCAGCTACGGCTCTGTCAGGATCCATTTACTATATAAAACACAATTTAAATGTCAGAAGTCACCACACTATCGCATTATAAAATTAAGGCATGTATAGCTAGACTCACACGTGCTACGGTAGTCCTAGAATCGAATAAATCATAAGCTCTGATACCAATCAAATGTAACACCCCTAACCCGTATCCGTTGCCGAATTAGGGTTAAAGGGCATTACTACACATAATACAAAACATATCAAATGTTTACGACTCAAACAGACATAATTGAATACATAAAGTGTCATGTAACTTCATAATCTGCTTAGCATTTTAAAGAAAAGAAAACCAAAGACATGTTATAACTATTTAGCTGAATTCACATAGAAGCATGTTTCATTAAATAACCTTACCACTGTTTATTTGGTCACCTAATATGCAATGACTGAATATGCACATATCCGTTATTAATAAACCTAAACAAAATCACTAAGATCAAAGCTAAATATGCGTGTATATATATATATCTATATAGACATGCTAAATCTTGTGTAATTGAATTTAACATTTATCAACCATAGCCCCATTAAAAGAAATTTCAAACATATCAATTCTCAAATGCAATATCTTTCAATTCAAAATGCATAATAAGTTCAACCTCTGATTAGCCATCTACTAAACCAAAAATGCATGGTATAATATACACGAATGCCATAAAAAAATATACCAACTTATGCATACATGCATTACCGGTTGTATCTTTATAGAAACCAATCATCATAGCCCATTTACTATCAAGACCATATTACCATAATTTGACCATTTCATTACCAAACCACTTAAATCGAATTTGATACACATGCACCAATGCCATTCATAACTGAATATGCTATATGCATTATAACATTTTCTCTTTGATGTAAACTTGAATATATATATATCTCACTTTAATAACTCTTTTTCCTGAATTAGTGAATCAAACACATTCACATATATTCACAAATATTAACTACTCAATTGTAATCAACTACCGTACCTTGCAAAATCAATCTTGTTCAATGGCAAACTTGACATTTAGGTCAACCTTATGAATATCTATACTAAACTAAAACGTATTTCTCACTTTATTGACATAATGAGTAAATGACTAATTAAATGGATGACATGAATGTTATGATAGTTAACTAAACATCCATCCAAGCAACTCATATTACAAAATATATGACCATAAAGAACATGCATCAAAGCCACATTCATTTAAGATCGAGTATCATAACTTAGCCATTTTCGCATGGCTTTACTTATATACATCGACAAAATATCATTTAAACCTTAGGCTAGCCTATACATGCCTTAAACTTAAAAATTCCAGCTTAAAAGGTACCAAAATAGGTCGATAGTGTGGATGACTTGGTGATGATCCCCGAGCTCGTAGCTTGATCGAAATCTATAAAAGCAGAACAATGAACACACATGAGTAAGCTTACTAGCTTAGTAAGTCTTAAGCAATTATAATATAACATTCAAATATTCAAGCATTTTAAACATTTGGTTTATGGCATTGAATATAAACAATTCAACTTGTAACTTCATCATGGCCGAATACTATCATTTCACTTAACCTACTATTATCATTTTCTTACCATAAGCATGTAAACTCATCGAGACACCTAAATACAATATGTATTCGAATATTCCAATTCAAATAAATATAACATACATATCAATCACATGTACTCATTTATACATATATGTAAACCAATCCAACCTCTTTCACATTTAGAAATTTTCACATATGGTCGATTCTACAAAAGTATATTCAAGCTTAAATTCCATTATAATATAAATCATATTCATCAATGGTAAGATCAATTGCACATATTAAAATTCTTACCGAAGCTTCAACTATATCACATCTTACTAAATTCAAATGGTAATATACTAACTTACCTTATTCCTTGCAAATATGAAAGACTTGTACTTACCCGAGCATTTAGCTTATTGCGATAAATCGTTCCCCCTTGTAAATGATTCATGAATTCTCTATTTATAACACATCACCGGCATTAAGCCTGCTAGACCTGAGGTCTAAAATTTGATCACCGGCATTTAGCCTGCTAGGCAATAAGCCCGAAACACTTCACCGGCACAAGGCCTGCTAGGCTCGAAGCCCGATACAATTCACCGGCACAAGGCCTGCTAGGCTCAAAGCCCGATACAATATTATTATCATCCCATACACATATTAGTAATGCTGCCCAAATTAACCTAGGTCACACATTATTCAAATCACTTTAACATATCAATCCGGTTAAAGATGTAACAACATTTCATTTCAAATTCACTATCCACATTCGGCTATAACAAATTTTACAATCATAATTTCATAATTCAGCATATAATCAATGTTATAAATTCTATTAACGATATTTAATTGCTTATAGACTTATCTCGGGTATCGTCGGACGCCAAGAATCGACTATTCGATAACTTTCACCTTTCCCCAATCCAAGTCTGTTTTTCTTTGTTCTTGATCTAAACATATTCAAATTAAGCTCATTCAAGCACATTTCATTTCAATTTAGTCCCAAAACACATAAATAGGCAAATTACCATTTTACCCCTGACATTTACAACTTTTATAATTTAGTCCCTATTGCACAAAACACAAAATACACATAATTGAATTCAATCCCTAAGGGCTGAATCTTCCCCATGGTCTTATAAGTCCCTACATTTCATTAATTTTGCATTTTAACCCCTCAAAGATTTATTTTCTCTATTTAGCCCTATTTAGCCAAATTCATCAAAAATTCAAGAACAAAGTATGTTCATCAATTATATATCTATCATTTAACACCATAAAACATCATGAATCTCAACATAACATCCATGGCATTTTACACAAACATCATAAATTCATGAAATTAAGATATGGGTTTTGAAGTTCTCGAAGCAACGATTACAAAAACGTAAAAATTAACAAAAACCGAGCTAATTACATACCTCAATCTAAGCTTGCAATGACCGAATATTTGAAGACTTAAGTTCTTTCTCCCTTCTTTTAGTTTTGGTCAATGAAAGAGAATAAGAAAAACACATGCAAACTTTTGTTTCTTTTTATCTTTTTATTATAATAAGTTTATAATTAATATACATATAACTTAATATATAAAAACAATATAATATGGCATTATCATTAGACTTTGCTGTCCACTATCATATAAAAAAGGGAAATTTAGCAACTTAATACTCATTCAAAAGAAAACAAACAAATTTAACCACTTAATTGAATAGTTTGCCACTTTTACCACTTACGCGATTTAGTCCTTTTTACTTAATTGAGTACACAAACGATCAAATTTTCATACGAAACTTTCACACATACAAATTCACATATAATTAACATGGAAAATAAAATTTAAAAATTTTTCGGGCTCGGATTTGTGGTCCTGAAACCACTGTTTCGATTAGGGTCAAATTCGGACTGTTACAGTGTAAACCGGACTGTCACATGATGTTTCGCTTTCCAAAGTAGCTGAATTTGATCCATCTAGAAGGAGACTCTCCCCTCCACATTCAGCCAAATTTTGCAAGCAACTTGAAGGCCAAATTCAGCTGAAATTTGCCAAGGAGTTCAATGGTTTTCTTTCCAGAATTTTCTAGTCTTTTCTAGCTGAAATTTACTTAGTTTTAAAGCTATGTTAGTGACCATTCAGGTAGCTCCTTGATAGCCTATAAATACTTGCTATTTTTATTTGTAATTAGTCAACTTTTGAACTTTGATTAAAATATATGAACTTTTGTTCATCGAGTGAGTTTTATCTCCTCTTCGTTTTCGTACGAGTTTCGATTCTGACTTATCAAGCTTGCTTGTGGTGTCAATCGTACTCTTCCATTCTATTATACCATCGATTCTTATCTTTCTAGATAAAGGGTCGTGGTCCATCATCGATTTCCATCTTCCACCTTAAACATTATAGAAACCCGGGGTGACACTTATTAGTGTTAAATCGTTTTATCGTTTAAGTTCTATTTTCCATTCCCATTTTATTATCCTACTATCCTTTTCTACCTTTACTATTTCTTTCTAAACCGAACCAACCAAATATCCATCGTTCTTCATCCTACCTACACCAAACCTATCCTTCCATCTACTAAATTGTTTCCATCATTTTTCAAACCTCAATTCCTAACTTAATTCTCTTTTCTAAACAAGTTCATTCAAAAGCTTCCGCCAATTTAACTATATTTTCTATTATTTTCCGAAGACACATTTTTCTCCTCGTAGACGATTGGGCAATTTGCATACGACTCGACTCATCTCGAGGCGAACCGTATCACCAAAATGCCCTTAAGGCCCATTTCTTGAGATTTTTCCTTCCCATGTCTATTTTTATCCATCATAAGTTATAATGGTCTAATTGCTAAATAAGGACCTCTAATAAATTTTCTATTGCTATTTCATACTTGAATCTTCTAGAATCTCATATTTTTCAATCTTTGCAATTTAGTCCTAATGAATAAATTTTTGATCACTAAATTATAAAATTTCTTCATGAAATTTTCACATAATCATGCAAACATGTCATGGACCTCATAAAAACCATAAAACACATATTTCTACTTCAGATTTGTGGTCTCGCAACCACTATTCTGACTAGGCCCTGAATCGGGCTGTTACACCAAAAGCTCATATTCTTTTACCCCCATCGTCCATGCACCTTAATGTACTTTGAATTTATCCGCAGATGTATGTTTGAAGTGCTTTGAATCTTTAAAATGCATTCCCCTTAAACCATACATGCATCCACCAAATTCAATGTTGAGCATTTAATTGGCTGGAATAATTCATGCACATTCATCTCCAATTTTGACCATCAAAATGCCTTCATGAATTAGTCTTTAAGTGACTAATTCCATGCACCTTCATGGCCCCTTTGAATAGTCACAATTGTTCCCCAAGCTTGTTGGCCATTGGTGTACCTTTAGGATAAATTAAACACACAATTAGGACATAATAAACATGTAATAAAATTAGACATACTAATGACACCATAATTGAAACAGATTTTGGTACATATTAAATCAGAACAACTAAGACACATTAAAGATGCCAAAAACTAAGACATGTTTTAAAACACAATTAAAATGATGTAATAACAAGGAGACAAATTAATTATCATGACAAAAATTAAACATGTAACATCCCGAAATTGGGCCTAGTAGGATTGGGCCCAATGGGCCTTGATTTAAAATTTTTGAGAACGGCATTAATGCAAGTTAGACTTATTAGGTAAGTTATTTTGGAAGGTTAGAGGGCTTCTATGAAGTCCCGGGATCAAATATTAGCTTTGGGGAAATTTTGGTTTTAGGTGGAAAAAAACCCTGGAAGTGGGCAGGTAGGCCTTAAGAATAAAATGTAGAGGAAAATGACACAAAAGGAGTGTGTGGTGTAGTGGAAAAGTGACGCCACTTAAGAGGCAAGGAGTGACGCCACAAGGAAGGAAGGAGGTCCAAGGTTCAAGTCTTGGCTTTTGCATTTTGGTTTTCTTTTACTTGGACCTCGAATTTGGCTATAGATTTATATTTAGTTGCGCATGGTTTAAGACACAAGAGGAGCTTGTGGCCAAGTGGCTAGCAGCGTGGATTATGTTGCAAGGGAGCACAGGTTCGAATCTCATGAGAAGCAAGGGAGTATTTATTTTATGTGCGGACGGGAAGAGTTTCATTGAATTTAAACTCTATCGACGAAGGGATCCCACATCGGAAAGATACAAAGAAGGAAGGTGAAGAGCTAGCTATATAAAGAGCATTCCAGAGGGGGCGACACACCTTGGAAGGCGTTTGGGCACAGGAGTGGTCGGAGCGCGGATTAACACTAGAGTCCTATCGGTGTGTAACTCTCTCTACTCTAGTTGTAGAGCGGCAAATGCCGAAGTCTGGCCACGGCAATAGTAGTTACACGAGCGCGCGAACGCACGGTGGGGCTTTGACGCGATAGTTGAGGCCATCGGTGTAGTATTCTTATGGGTTGAGGCTACTTGGGCACACGATGGGCGAAGTGGGCCCAATTGAATAAAATGTATGATGGTGTAGTATATAGTGAACAAGACTAGGTGAATCTCATATACGTGGCTAGATTTGTGTTAGGTGGGCCACACGAGCGTGTGGGCCCGAATGGTCCGAAATCGGGTTTTAGGCCCAATAGTCCCATTTGACGACCGAAAATGGTAGTTGAGCCGCGAGGCGACATTAGGCCTTTGGAAAGGCCATTGTAGGTGCAAAATTACTAAAATACCTTTGGTTTGTAAAATTACCGAAATACCCCGATTTGTAAAATTACGTAAATACCCTCGATTTGTGAAATTACTAAAAATACCCGATTTGCGAAATTACTAAAATACCCCGATTTGCGAAATTACCAAAATACCCCCGATTAGCGAAATTACCGAAATACCCCCGGTTTGCAAAATTATCGAAATACCCCCGATTTGCAAAATTACAGAAATATCCTCGATTTGTGAAATTACTGAAATACCCCAGTTTGTGAAATTACTGAAATACCCTTGGTGGGTAAATTACCAAAAATACCACCTCAAGGGTATATTACGAAAAATACCCTTAGTGGGTAAATTCATGAAATACCACCAAGGGTAAATTATGAAAATGCCCTTGGTGGGTAAATTACCAATATACCCTTGGTGGGTAAATTACGAAAATGCCCTTGGTAGGTAAAATTACTGCAGTTATACCCTTAGAGGTTGATTAGGGTGATTATGTTGTTTTATGTCTATCGATTATGATGGTAATTCATGTTATACTTATATTTGATATATGTCTAGCATACATGACATACCGCATACACGAATTATTATGTCATATTGCATGGGTATGATGAGAGGAGGGGGAAGATGATATCCGTGTCTTTGGGACACAAAGTGGTTTGGCACCACCGGTGGTTTGGTACCACAGATTGATTATTGTGACTTTGGGTCACAGAGGTTTGGCACCTCGCCTCGCCCCGGTGGCTTAGCACCACAAAGTGGGTTGGCCCCTGAGCTGATTATACAGATTGACGCCGGTGATTTGGTATCACACGATGGGTTGGCCCCATCATTGGATTCGTGACTTTCGGTCACGGTGATTTGGTATCACATTCGTGTCTTTGGGACACCGTGAGGTTTGGCACCTCATAGCGCCTCGCCCCCGGTGGCTTAGCACCACAAATGGGTTGGCCCACACGGTGATTATACGGGATTGCGCCGGTGATTTGGTATCACACGATGGGTTGGCCCCATCATTGGAATATTCGTGACTTTGGGTCACCAAGTGGTTTGGCACCACAATTATGGATATCGTGACTTTGGGTCACCGGTGGTTTGGCACCACCGGTGGTTTGGTACCACACGGGGTAGAGAAAGGAGCATTGGATGGCTAGGTTTGGGTGCATGATATGCATATTTTCATATGAAATTGTGTAAGGGCCTGTTGGATGGGGATTTACACACTGAGTCTCGATGACTCACCGAATATACTTAGATTTAATTTGGAAATTTAGTTGAGTCCGGTTATTATACAAATTTCGAATGTGCCCGATGGCACGATAAAACATTTTCGTGTTATTTTAAGAAAACATGTGATTTTAATGCAATTTTAATAATATAGTTTAAACAAAGTATCCAACATATCAGAAACAACAAAAGTAAAGTTTATGGAGGCCTTATTACAACCAAAATAAAAATAACCCAATAATAAAAATAAAATAGCTAAGTTTAAAGTTCAATATATTTAAGTCCACTGCATGGCCACCTCGAGTCCAACCGGCTCCTCAACCGCCATCTACGAGTCACCTGAAAAATGTTAAAGGAGAAGGTGAGTCACCAAGACTCAGTATGTAACCCTTCCCCCGTATTTAAACAATTTCATACATAGCATATAATCAATCATCATGTACTAAGTCATGCACCCGACCTGGCCAACCAAACGCCTTTGTCTACCCCATGTGGTACCAAACCACTGGTGACCGTAGTCACAATGTGTTACCAAAACACTTGGTGGTGCCAAAAACCTTTGGTGACATATAGTCACGATGTGTTACTAAAACACCGGTGTCCGTGAGACACGAATCAATTGATGGGGCTAACCCATCGTGTGATACCAAATCACCGCGCACGATCCATATCTCAAGTGGGGCCAACCCACGGTGGTTTTAACCACGTGGACGAGTCGCTATGAGGTACCAAACCTCCGGAGGTACCAAACCTCCGTGACATATAGTCACGGTGTGTTACCAAAACACTAGTGCTCGTCAAGACGAAATATCACTTTGCCCCCTCCACTCATCAATCCCACATCAACATTTATATCACATAATTTGTGCTACCATATACTTAATCACATGTACGAGTTTTATCATCATCAAGCAATAAGCAACGTGTACTAGACACACCATGCTTCCCAAAAGCATCTTAAAATATTTCATAGTCAACAAGGACTTACTCCGGTTCCTTGCTTATACCATTCATGGTATTAATCTCGAATCTACACAGATCCGGTTAGCACACACAACAGATTTAGTACATTTAATTAATTATAAGTGTGTATGTACACACCGACGCCGATGAGAAGTCTAAATCCGAAAAAGAAGGGTCGACCACCTAGATCTCATCGATCCTATATTCGCCAACACTTGGGTTAGTATTATGGCCTATTCGGCCAAATCAAATTATTAGAAGGGTTCCTTATGAACCCGAAGTCTTACCTTTCCTCGTTTTGGCTACTAACCACAAAGACTCGATACTTGAATCTGCTTTTTCCAAAATAATCGGTCACATAGCAATGTCAATTGCCTTGGCTTTAATCGAATACGAACTAAATGAAATCTTCTTACCACCACTTACCCAAGCCGATTATTAGAGAATAGGAGTTGGGATTGAGTACTTCAAAATCCCGGGATACCTAATGGAATCGGTTCCAAAGAAGAGAAATAGTTAGCCATTACCAACACCAAATCTCGGCTCTTCTTTTTCACTCTGGTCGACAAAAATATAAGATTAAGAGAGGAAAGTTTGGCCCTTCTTACCTTCACCAAATCGACTACCAAAAGAAATCCCGAAAAGTTCTATACTACTTATGATATTCGGCCAAGAAGCTTCAATATAGAAAGAATTTTTTGACAAGAAAAAGTTGGTAGATTAGGCTATTATGAAAGAAAAATAGTGGAGAGAAAGAAAGGTAGCAAGAGTTTCGGCTAAAGGAGTTGGGAAAAGAAAAGAAAGGTTTTAAGGAAAGTGTTTTTCGGTTTTGGAGAGGGTGGAGAAAAGAAAATAGAAAATGGGAGACTTTTTGGGAGAATTCGGCTAATAGAGAAAAGAAACAAAAGAAAATTTGGCACTCCCTAGTACCCCCTTGCCGTCCACTCTTCATTGTTTAAGGAATTCAAATTCGCTCAACTCCTAAAATTCCTCTTGTCCACCCATTTGAAAATATTCAAAGAACTTTTGAATACTTAAATAATCAAGTAATAATCCAAATAATATCCCCTTTTTTCCTATTATCCTATTATCTTCATACTAATATTATCCTTGATTTTACAAGAATTTAAAGAGAGAAAGTCTCTCCCCTTGTGCCGTCCACTTAAAGAGCAAAAAGAGAGGATTTTGTGACTCAACCAAGGCTCTCCCTTGCTCCTTGGTGGCGTCACAAGCACTTTTAAGTGGGCTTACTTTGCCACTTATTCTAGGCTCATCTTATGTCCAAATTATCCCCATTTATTCTTATAACCCCCACTTGTTAAGGCTCCCTACCTCAAAGCTTGAAAATAATATTTTTCCCACTACTCGAGCTTACTAAAAATCCATAATTAAGCCTTAACATTCCATAAATAATATCACAAATAGATTCATAATACGAAAAAAAATAATTAAATTCCAAATAACCCCCTATTTGGGATGTTACAGATTATACTTTCTTAAAATAAATTTCGTCCTCGAAATTCCTTGATCAAAAGAGATGGGGGTATTCACGCCGCATCACCTCCTCGGGCTCCCACGTAGCTTCTTCCACTCCGTGGTTCCGCCATATCACTTTCACTAAAGGCACGCCTTCCTACGTAGAACCTTCACATCTCGGTCTACAATCCAACCGGTTCCTCTTCAAAAGATAAATCCGAAGTTCACCTCAATCTCGCATTGGCACAACGTGCGAAGGATCCGACCGATACCGTCTCAAAGATTGATACATGAAATACGTTATGAACTGATTCGATTCCGCACGGTAGCTCTAGCCGATAAGCTACCGGTCCTACTCGCTTATAAATCGTAGATATGGCCCGGATGAACCTTGGGCTCGGCTTCTTCCTTTTCGTCCAAATCTTAACACCTTTTTCCAAGGCGACACTTTCGTAAAGACTTTGTCTCCCACAAAGATACTCCATTTCCTTGCGTTTGAGATCGGCATAAGACTTCGCCTATCTCGATGCTTCCTTGAGACGAGACCGAATCACCTTGACTTTGTCTTGGCCTCTGTTACCATTCTGGACCTGTAACTTGTCGCTCCCCAACTCCGTCCAACATGTAGGAGTACGGCATTTTCGGGCCCATATAGGGCCTCATATGGAGCCATTTGAATACTCGCGCTTGATAACTATTGTTATAAGCGATTCCGCTAATGGTAGGTACTCTTCCCAACTACCACTAAAATCCAAGACACAACCTCTTAACATGTCTTCTAAAATCAGATCACCCTTTCCGATTGTCCGTCGATTGTGGATGGAAAGCCGTCATCGAAATCTAACCGTGTACCCAAAGCTTGATGCAACGCTTTCGAACCTTGACGTGAATCTGGGATCCGTCCGAGATAATCGATCATTGGCACACCATGTAACCTCACTATTTCACCCACATACACCGCTAGCTTCGGAGTGAGTAATCCATTCTCAGGCATGAAGTGAGCTGATTTAGTCAAAGATCCACAATTACCCAAACTGCATCCTTCTTGTTGGGTGTAAGGGGTAGCCCACTAACGAAATCCATGGTGATCCTCTCCCATTTCCATTGAGGGATCTTTATCGGTTGAAGTAGTCCCGATGGTAACTGATGTTCAGCCTTAACTTGCCGGCACGCGAGACACTTTCCTACGAACTCGTTATCTCACGCTTCAACCTGTGCCACGTAATCAAGTTTCCGCAAGTCTCCATACATTTTGTCGCCCCGGGATGCATAGCGTATGGGCTGCTATGGGCATCTTGGAGAATTTTTCGCCTTAATTCAGTATCCCTTGGCATACAAGCTCGTCCTGAAAACAAAGCACTCCATCACTAGACAGACTGCACCCTTCCAAACCACCATCCCGAACTTGTACCCTCTTAGCGCTCAAGCCTTCATCCACTAACGCTTTTCCTTAATCGCTCAATCCAAGTCGGCTTTACTTGGAGTTCCGCCAAAAGACTCCCATCATCATATAGACTCAACCGGGCGAACATTGCTCTTAAGTCCGTCACAACCTTCCCGCTCAATGCGTCTACCTACTACATTAGCCTTACCCGGATGGTACTCGATTGAACAATCGTAATCCTTTAGTAGTTCAATCCACCGACGCTGCCTCGTGATTCAGATCCTTTTGAGTCGAAGATACCTCAAGCTTTTGTGATCCGTGTAGACTATCGACTTCTCCCCATACTGTAATGTCTCCATATCTTTAGAGCGAAGACGATCGCCGCTAACTCCAAGTCGGCGTTGGGTAGTTAGCCTCATGCGGTCTTAATCGACGGGATGCATAGGCTACTACCTTCCCATCTCGCATCAACACACATCCCAAACCGGTGTGAGATGCATCACAATAGATCGTGAATAACTTTCCGCTTCAGTCAGTATCAAAACCGAGCTTCCACAAAATTTTCCTTAGCTTATCAAAGCTTCCTTGTCGCTTCTCCGTCCATACAAATGGAACACCTTTCCTTAGTAACTTGGTTACTTGGCGTATTTGCTATTAGAGAGAATCCTTCCACGAATCTCTCGATAATACCGCTAGACCCGCAGAAAACTTCGTATTTCAGCCACCGACCTAGGTGGTTTCCAATCCAATACTGCTTCAATCTTGCGAGGGTCTACTCTAATTCCTTCAGCTGATACTACATGCCCTAAGAAAGCCACTTCCTTCAGCCAAAATTCGCACTTACTGAATTTGGCATATAACTGCTTCTCCCTCAACACTTGTAGAACTATACGTAAATGCCGGTCATGCTCCTCCTCCGACTTTGAATAAACTAATATGTCGTCTATGAATACCACGACAAATTGGTCCAAGTACTGTTGAAACACCCTATTCATCAAGTCCATAAACGCTGCCGGTGCATTGGTCAGCCCGAATGGCATCACCAAGAACTCAAAATGCCCATACCGAGTTCGGAATGCCGTCTTGTGAACATCAGCCTCCTTCACCCTTAATTGATGATAACCTGACCTAAGGTCAATCTTTGAGAATACCGACGCACCTTTCAGTTGGTCAAACAAATCATCGATCCGAGGCAACGGGTACTTGTTTTTGATCGTTAACTTGTTTAACTGACGGTAGTCGATGCACATCCGCATAGAACCGTCCTTCTTCTTGACAAACAACACAGGTGCTCCCCACGGAGATATACTTGGTCGAATAAACCCTCTATCCAAGAGCTCCACGAATTTGAGCCTTTAGCTCCACCAATTCCTTTGGTGCCATTCGGTATGGTGCTATAGACACAGTGCCGCCGGGTAGCAAGTCTATACCGATTCGACTTCCCGATCCGGGAGGCGGACTTAAGCTCTTGGGGAATACATCAGCAAATTCCCCAATCGTTCGGACCTTTCCAACTACTAACCCCTTAGCTTCCAAAGCACAGATTTGAACCAAATACGCCTCACAACCCTTCTTGACCATCTTTTCAGCCTTCAAGGCAGTCACTACATTGGATAGGTAGTTCCTTCTATCTCCTATCATAACCACTTCATCACCTTCAAACTGCCTTAAGAACCATGCGCTTAGCCGCGCAATCCAAACTCGCTTTATACTTAACCAGCCAGTCCATTCCAAGGATCAAATCGAACTCCCCAAACGGTAGTTCCATTAGATCAGCCATAAATACTACCCCTTGAAGTTCTAGGGGTACGCCTCTATAAAGTTTGTCTACTATTACAGAGTGACCTAAAGGGCTAACTACGGTCATCTCCTAGAAGCGGCTTTTGAGTTTAGGTCCATAGTTCCTACCACACTACTAGCAATGTACGAAAGTGCGTCGAACCCACATCAATCAATGCAACATAAGGAAAACCAAAAATTAGAAACGCATTCTGGTTATGACATCCGGTGCGTCACCTTCCTCGCGACACCTCATTGCGTAAACTAAGCCAGCCGCCTAGCCTCTGTGTTGCCTCGAACCTCGCGCTTGAGTTCCACGACCTCGGTTAGGACCGTTGTTTCTCGCCATTACCACGACCCTCCGTGGTCCCACACTTCTATTCTCGAGTACGATTCGCCGCCTCCGCTGATTCTTAGCTAGTTTCGGGGACAATCTCGACACGATGCTCCAAAGACCCACACTGAAACATCCTTTATCATCGGTCCAACAACCTCCCAATGGGTCTTTCCACGATTACACTCGAGTCGGCCTCTCGATTAGTAGTCGTCGGGCCTTGCCACTTTGATTTGGCCCACTCGGCCTAGCCTTTTTCTCGAGCACTACCGCTTGATCCGGTGACCCAAATCCTCTCTTCCGATTATTCCTACTATAGCTTTGCCTCTGCCTCCTTGATCCCCTTGGCTACCTTAGCCTTTTCCACTAGAGATGAGAACTCACGAACTCTTTGTGGGGCAATCAAGAACCTCAAATCATCTCTGAGTCCGTCCTCAAAGCGGACATGGCGCTCATGTTCGAGAGACACGATGCCTCTCGCATACCTACTCACCTTAAAAATTCCGCCTCATATTCCGGACACGGACTTAGTTCCTTGCACTAATCCCTAAAAGCCTTTCTCTCAGCGCGTGCTGCTGTAGCTGGTACCCACATACTTCTTCCGATAGGTGGTTCTCAAATACTCCCAAGTCAAATCATCTGCAGTAGCCCCATCTCGAACCGTAAGCCACCACCGACACGCTTCATCCTTTAGAAGCGACATCGCCCCTTTCGACTTTTCCTCCTCGGTTAGGTCAAGATCATCCATGATTCTTTCAGTTGACTCTAGCCGAAGATTCTCACGACTTTGGGTGCCACTCGACACACCTCGGAATACCTCCGCTCCGTTAGATCGGAGTCGCCGGGGATAGATTTCCGAGCTCCCACATTTCCACCAGCCTCACCACCATCTCCAAGACTCGCAACACAGCTTGCGATACCGCCGCCACCTGGCCCGATCCGGCCTCACTCTAAAAGTAGGAGGTGGTGGTGGCGGTGGTACCTCATTTTCGTAACCTTGTCCTAACTCGGGTTGGACACGAATCATCCTACCCTACCACGCCCACGGCCCACGCCCTCTAGAACTCATTCTATCTACCGCGCTTTTAACTCGATTAAGAAAAATTTTATGCGTTAGCATTTGTTTCACTTTATTACTCGCGAAGAAATTTTATGGATAAGGTTTAATCAGAGATTCTTTCGAGCAAACAATGTTTCGATCTTTCTTTCCTAGTTCACACAAAGAAGTTCATGCATCCATTCCTTAATGCTTTCCATACCTATTCGCTCATCGGACATTTTCGCCATTTCTAACCTGTGGGTATTTTCGTCTTTTTTTCCTACAGGGCATTTTCGTAATTTTCTAGAACCAAAATATTTTGCTGATGATTTCCAAAGCAAGGTTTTGAATGTCTCAGTAAAATCATTGAAATTTTTGGGCAAAACCATTGAATTAATATTTTATGGGTCAGGGCATTTTGGTAATTTTACTCCTAAGGGTATTTCGTAATTTTTTTTCACAAGTCAAGTTTTTCGAGAAAAACGTTGTAAAAGTAATGTTCTAGGATTTGAGAAAGTTATTGCACAAGTTTTGAAAACATTAGGGTTTGTTGTTGTTTCATTCTATTTCAAAAACAAGGCTAATTCCCTTTTCGGGTTTTAATCATTGTGTTTAGCCTATAACCGAGCCCTCCCGGTCGGGTGAACCAAAGCTACGCACTGTGCGCGAATTGAGTGAAGAGGAGGTGGGTCACGCGGACCGCTTAAATACCAAGCTCTCACCGAACCTTTCTAGACATGCGCATGAGGTTACCACACCACCGAGCCCTCCGAGTTAGGGTGAACCTGGCTACGCACTGCAGGATACCGCGAAGAGGAGGTGAGTCTCGAGGATCGCTTAAATACCTGTGCTCTTCCGGATCCAATCCTAGACATGCGCATGTGGGTTACCACACACCTAGCTCATTGACTAAGTCATAGGTTGGTTTAGTTCCTTAAGTTTTATGTTCTGTTTGCGTTTAAGTAATCTAACCTTAGGGTCCAAGTCCTATAAGTCTATCTACGTCCCATGCTTCCTACCCTTCTCTAGTAATATAATTCACCAAGAGGTTTAGATATACTTACCGGGCGGATTGGTGCCGGAGACTCGGGCCATGCTATTCAAAACCAAAAATCATTCCATAAGGCCTACCAAAACATTTTTGGGCCTTGGGCCCCCACAGCCGAGCTTTGAACTTGGCTCTGATACCAATTTTGTAACAACCTAAACCCGGCCCAAACATTACGACCGAATTTGATTTGTTACGGAGAAAAACTTTTTGAACACCATTTTACAACCAATTTAAGTTTTGTTGAAAACTCCTCGTTTTAGGTTATCTTGCCGAAACTATACTTAGATTTAATTTGGAAATTTAATTGAGTCCGGTTATTATACAAATTTCGAAAGTGCCCGATGGCACGATAAAACATTTTCGTGTTATTTTAAGAAAACATGTGATTTTAATGCGTTTTAATAATATAGTTTAAACAAAGTATCCAACATATCGAAACAACAAAAGTAAAGTTTATGGAGGCCTTATTACAACCAAAATAAAAATAACCCAATAATAAAAATAAAATAGCTAAGTTTAAAGTTCAATATATTTAAGTCCATTTGCATGGCCACCTCGAGTCCAACGGCTCCTCAACCGCCATCTACGAGTCACACGAAAAATGTTAAAGGAGAAGGTGAGTCACCAAGACTCGAGATGTAACCCTTCCCCGTATTTAAACAATTTCATACACAAGATATAATCAATCATCATGTACTAAGTCATGCACCCGACAGCCAACCAAACGCCTTTGTCTACCCCATGTGGTACCAAACCACCGGTGACCGTAGTCACAATGTGTTACCAAAACATTTGGTGGTGCCAAACCACCGGTGACATATAGTCACGATGTGTTACCAAAACATCGGTGTCCGTGAGACACGAATCAATTGATGGGGCCAACCCATCGCGTGTGATACCAAATCACCGCGCACGATCCCATATCTCAAGTGGGGCCAACCCACGGTGGTGTTAACCACAGGACGAGTCGCTATGAGGTACCAAACCTGGAGGTACCAAACCTCCGTGACATATAGTCACAAAGGTGTTACCAAAACAACGGGTGCTCACAAGGCCGTAAATATCACCGCCCCTCCACTCATCAATCCCACATCAACATTTATATCACATAATTTATGCTACCATATACTTAATCACATATACGAGTTTTATCATCAAGCAATAAGCAACGTGTACTAGACACACCATGCTTCCCAAAAGCATCTTAAAATATTTCATAGTCAACAAGGACTTACCTGGTTCCTTGCTTATACCATTCATGGTATTAATCTCGAATCTACACAGATCCGGTTAGCACACACAACAGTTTAGTACATTTAATTAATTATAAGTGTGTATGTACACACCTGACGTCGATGAGAAGTCTAAATCCCGAAAAAGAAGGGTCGACCACCCTAGATCTACTGATCCCTATATTCGGCCAACACTTGGGTTAGTATTATGGCCTATTCGGCCAAATCAAATTATTAGAAGGGGTTCCTTATGAACCCGAAGTCTTACCTTTCCTCGTTTTGGCTACTAACCACAGCACTCGATACTTGAATCTGTTTTTCCAAAATAATCGGTCACATAGCAATGTCAATTGCCTTCGGCTTTTAATCGAATACGAACTAAATGAAATCTTCTTACCACCACTTACCCAAGCCGATTATTAGAGAATAGGAGTTGGGATTGAGTACTTCAAAATCCCGGGATACCTAATGGAATCGGTTCCAAAGAAGAGAAATAGTTAGCCATTACCAACACCAAATCTCGGCTCTTCTTTTCACTGCAGTCGACAAAAATATAAGATTAAGAGAGGAAAGTTTCGGCCCTTCTTACCTTCACCAAATCAACTACCAAAAGAAATCCGAAAAGTTCTATACTACTTATGATATTCGGCCAAGAAGCTTCAATATAGAAAGAATTTTCGGCAAAAAAAGTTGGTAGATTCTGGCTATTATGAAAGAAAAATAGTGGAGAGAAAGAAAGGTAACAAGAGTTTCGGCTAAAGGAGTTGGGAAAAGAAAAGAAAGGTTTTAAGGAAAGTGTTTTCGGTTTTGGAGAGGTGGAGAAAAGAAAATAGAAAATGGGAGACTTTTTGGGAGAATTCGGCTAATAGAGAAAAGAAACAAAAGAAAATTTGGCACTCCCTAGTACCCCTTGCCGTCCACTCTTCATTGTTTAAGGAATTCAAATTCGGCTCAACTCCTAAAATTCCTCTTGTCCACCCATTTGAAAATATTCAAAGAACTTTTGAATACTTAAATAATCAAGTAATAATCCAAATAATATCCCCTTTTTTTCCTATTATCCTATTATCTTCATACTAATATTATCCTTGATTTTACAAGAATTTAAAGAGAGAAAGTCTCTCCCCCTTGTGCCGTCCACTTAAAGAGCAAAAAGAGAGGATTTTGTGACTCGAACCAAGGCTCTCCCTTGCTCCTTGGTGGCGTCACAAGCAGCTTTTAAGTGGGCTTACTTTGCCACTTATTCTAGGCTCATCTTATGTCCAAATTATCCCCATTTATTCTTATAACCCCCACTTGTTAAGGCTCCCTACCTCAAAGCTTGAAAATAATATTTTTCCCACTACTCGAGCTTACTAAAAAATCCATAATTAAGCCTTAACATTCCATAAATAATATCACAGCAGTTCATAATACGAAAAAAAAATAATTAAATTCCAAATAACCCCCTATTTGGGATGTTACAAATAATCTTACCATCACCAGGTACTCATCACTTAAGCCATTATAAATGGCTACCACACCTAACACACAGGTTTAAACGTTAGCAATCAAACCGAGAAATAGTGCGATGATTACGCACCTAAATGATACCAAAACCCGAAATGCTATTTCTGCTTCTGCACCCGCAGACTAACGGACTTACAAAAGGTTCCCAGCGATAGGCTCTTCTCCCCTACAATCGGCCTTGGCATAAAAACAATGAACACTTAGGCCATTCGGCCAAGACAGAAACTATAGCACAAAGAAAACTAACACACCCTTACCTTTCTTTGAATACCCGATTTATAAATTACTAAAATACCCCCGATTTGCGAAATTACCAAAATACCCCGATTAGCTTAAATTACCAAATACCCCGGTTTATAAATTATCGAAATACCCCGATTTGCAAAATTACGTGAAATATCCTCGATTTGTGAAATTACTGAAATACCCTATTTGTGAAATTATGAAATACCCTTGGTGGGTAAATTACCAAAAATACCCTCAAGGGTATATTACTTAAAATACCCTTAGTGGGTAAATTATGAAATACCATCAAGGGTAAATTATGAAAATGCCCTTGGTGGGTAAATTACCAATATACCCTTGGTGGGTAAATTACTGAAAATGCCCTTGGTAGGTAAAATTAGTTATACCCTTAGAGGTTGATTAGGGTGATTATGTTGTTTTATGTCTATCCGATTATGATGGTAATTCATGTTATACTTATATTTGATATATGTCTAGCATACATGACATAATCGCATACACGAATTATTATGTCATATTGCATGGGTATGATGAGAGGAGGGGGAAGATGATATCCGTGTCTTTGGGACACCAAAGTGGTTTGGCACCACCGGTGGTTTGGTACCACAGATTGATTATTGTGACTTTGGGTCACCAGAGGTTTGGCACCTCTCGTCTCGCCCCCCGTTGGCTTAGCACCACAGCTGGGTTGGCCCCACGCTGATTATACAGATTGACGCCGGTGATTTGGTATCACACGATGGGTTGGCCCCATCATTGGATTCGTGACTTTGGTCACCGGTGATTTGGTATCACATTCGTGTCTTTGGGACACCAGAGGTTTGGCACCTCATAGCGTCTCGTCCCAGTGGCTTAGCACCACAGTGGGTTGGCCCCACGGTGATTATACTGGGATTGACGCCCGTGATTTGGTATCACACGATGGGTTGGCCCCATCATTGGAATATTCGTGACTTTGGGTCACCAAAGTGGTTTGGCACCACAATTATGGATATCGTGACTTTGGGTCACCAGTGGTTTGGCACCACCAAGTGGTTTGGTACCACACACGGTAGAGAAAGGAGCATTGGATGGCTAGGTTTGGGTGCATGATATGCATATTTTCATATGAAATTGTGTAAGGGCTCGTTGGATGGGGATTTACACACTGTGAGTCTCGATGACTCACCCCTTAGTTAAATTTTGCGGTGTAATCATTAGATCGCGGATTTGGGAGTGAGGTGGACTCGTGGAGGCCATACATATGTTTACTCGTAAATTCGTTTCTTTTATTTGGACTTATTTTTATTTGAGTTTTTGTTATGTAATAAGGCCTTGGGTATTTTATTTGCTTTGACTTTCAATTTGCTTATTGCTTATTATTAAATGATCAATATGGGATTTTCCTAAAATGATAATAAACCATTTCTTATTCAAAATTACTTAAACTCGATTTCTCACCACAACTATAAAGAATATGAGCTTTTAACGAATGCACGCTTTTTAGACATTCCTTTCATGTGACATGCGATTCGATTACGTAACGTTTAGGCCGGGTTTGGGGTGTTACAATTATGGTATCGAGCCTAGGTTTAAAAAACTCACTGTGGGTTTGGGTTCAAAAATGTTTTCAAAAGATGGTTTGGAAAATGGTTTAGAAAAATATATATCTGCTTTTTTTTTTTAAATATGGCACCCGAGTCTCCGGCACCAATTCAGACCGTAAGTTTCGATACTTTGCTTTGTTATATGTCGATTTTGAATATCTATTCGTGTGATTGAGTTGGATGTGATGTTAGGATATAGAGTTGATTGCGCATTTAAATATTTTTCTCGCTTTAATGGGTAGGTTTTTTTTTTTAGTATGTGTAGGATTTCTAAATTCTAGTTAAAAGTATATTAGGGTTATTGGAATTAGAGTGCGCAGCGTGAGCACGTTGTTAGGTTAGGTGGTACGAATGTTCAGAGTTGGAAATTTCGAGGACGAAATTTCTTTAAGGAGGGTAGATTTGTAACATCCCGAAATTGGGCCTAGTAGGATTGGGCCCAATGGGCCTTGATTTAAAATTTTTGAGAACGGCATTAATGCAAGTTAGACTTATTAGGTAAGTTATTTTGGAAGGTTAGAGGGCTTCTATGAAGTCCCGGGATCAAATATTAGCTTTGGGGAAATTTTGGTTTTAGGTGGAAAAAAACCCTGGAAGTGGGCAGGTAGGCCTTAAGAATAAAATGTAGAGGAAAATGACACAAAAGGAGTGTGTGGTGTAGTGGAAAAGTGACGCCACTTAAGAGGCAAGGGAGTGACGCCACAAGGAAGGAAGGAGGTCCAAGGTTCAAGTCTTGGCTTTTGCATTTTGGTTTTCTTTTTACTTGGACCTCAGAATTTGGCTATAGATTTATATTTAGTTGCGCATGGTTTAAGACACAAGAGGAGCTTGTGGCCAAGTGGCTAGCAGCGTGGATTATGTTGCAAGGAGCACAGGTTCGAATCTCATGAGAAGCAAGGGAGTATTTATTTTGCGGTCTGGACGGGAAGAGTTTCAGTTGAATTTAAACTCTACTGACGAAGGGATCCCACATCGGAAAGATACAAAGAAGGAAGGTGAAGAGCTAGCTATATAAAGAGCATTCCAGGAGGAGGGTTGACACACCTTGGAAGGCGTTTGGGCACAGGAGTGGTCGGAGCGCGGATTAACACTAGAGTCCTATCAGGTGTGTAACTCTCTCTACTCTAGTTGTAGAGCGGCAAATGCCGAAGTGCCGGTCACGGCAATAGTAGCCACACGAGCGTGCGAACGCACGTGTGGGGCTTTGACGCGATAGTTGAGGCCATCAGTAGTATTCTTATGGGTTGAGGCTACTTGGGCCACGATGGGCCGAAGTGGGCCCAATTGAATAAAATGTATGATGGTGTAGTATATAGTGAACAAGACTAGGTGAATCTCATATACGTGGCTAGATTTGTGTTAGGTGGGCCACACGAGCGTGTGGGCCCGAATGGGCCGAAATCGGGTTTTAGACCCAATAGTCCGGTACAACCGGAAATGGTAGTTGAGCCGCTCGAGGCGACATTAGGCCTTTGGAAAGGCCATTGTAGGTGCAAAATTACTAAAATACCCTTGGTTTGTAAAATTACCGAAATACCCCCGATTTGTAAAATTACAGAAATACCCTCGATTTGTGAAATTACTGAAATACCCCGATTTGCGAAATTACTAAAATACCCCGATTTGCGAAATTACCAAAATACCCCCGATTAGCGAAATTACCGAAATACCCCCGGTTTGTGAAATTATCGAAATACCCCCGATTTGCAAAATTACAGAAATATCCTCGATTTGTGAAATTACTGAAATACCCCAGTTTGTGAAATTACTGAAATACCCTTGGTGGGTAAATTACCAAAATACCCCTGAAGGGTATATTACGAAAATACCCTTAGTGGGTAAATTACTGAAATACCACTGAAGGGTAAATTATGAAAATGCCCTTGGTGGGTAAATTACCAATATACCCTTGGTGGGTAAATTACGAAAATGCCCTTGGTAGGTAAAATTACGGTTATACCCTTAGAGGTTGATTAGGGTGATTATGTTGTTTTATGTCTATCCGATTATGATGGTAATTCATGTTATACTTATATTTGATATATGTCTAGCATACATGACATATCGCATACACGAATTATTATGTCATATTGCATGGGTATGATGAGAGGAGGGGAAGATGATATCCGTGTCTTTGGGACACCAAAGTGGTTTGGCACCACCAAAGTGGTTTGGTACCACAGATTGATTATTGTGACTTTGGGTCACGAGGTTTGGCACCTCGGCGTCTCGCCCCAGTGGCTTAGCACCACGGTGGGTTGGCCCCACGATTGATTATACGGGATTGACGCCCGGTGATTTGGTATCACACGATGGGTTGGCCCCATCATTGGATTCGTGACTTCGGTCACCAAAGTGATTTGGTATCACATTCGTGTCTTTGGGACACCGAGGTTTGGCACCTCATAGCGTCTCGCCCCGGTGGCTTAGCACCACATGGGTTGGCCCCACGGTGATTATACTGGGATTGACGCCGGTGATTTGGTATCACACAATGGGTTGGCCCCATCATTGGAATATTCGTGACTTTGGGTCACCAGTGGTTTGGCACCACAATTATGGATATCGTGACTTTGGGTCACCAGTTGGTTTGGCACCACCAAAGTGGTTTGGTACACACAGGGTAGTAGAAAGGAGCATTGGATGGCTAGGTTTGGGTGCATGATATGCATATTTTCATATGAAATTGTGTAAGGGCCTGTTGGATGGGGATTTACACACTGAGTCTCGATGACTCACCCCTTAGTTAAATTTTGCAGGTAACCATTAGATCGCGGATTTGGGAGCTGAGGTGGACTCGTGGAGGCCATACATATGTTTACTCGTAAATTCGTTTCTTTTATTTGGACTTATTTTTATTTGAGTTTTTGTTATGTAATAAGGCCTTGGGTATTTTATTTGCTTTCAGCTTTCAATTTGCTTATTGCCTATTATTAAATGATCAATATGGGATTTTCCTAAAATGATAATAAACCATTTCTTATTCAAAATTACTTAAACTCGATTTCTCACCACAACTATAAAGAATATGAGCTTTTTAACGAATGCACAGTTTTTAGACATTCCTTTCATGTGACATGCCAGATTCGGTCGTAACGTTTAGGCCGAGTTTGGGGTGTTACAAAACAAACTTAAATTTAAACAAGCTATGGAAATAAAACAAGTTAAAATGAATAAATGGGCTTCAAACATCCATATGCAAGATGTCACATGGACTTGAACGTTTCATTCTTGCATTTGGGCCCTTCGTGCTTGGCCCAATCTCGAGACCTTCTAGACGAATCACATGATGTGATTAGGATCACATCAGTGTTACCCTCATAGGATATCCTTAATCTCTTTGGGATAATATCTGTTCTCCCAATATGATCCTATTTTATCTCATGGTAACCATTACATATTCCTTCATGAAAATTCAATTACTATCGAATAGTAATCAAGTCATTTATCACAAAGATGAATGACCTATGATCATGTTTACTTTTCATCAACCATGTAATGTCAATAAGAGGATATCATTTACCCATGTCTCGATCTATGAATTCCACTATTATGGATGATACTACATACTACAGAAGTCATACACCCAATGTACTAGCTTTTGGTTCCGTATCTATTCGAACTTAGGATTTTACTTACATCAAAGTGTATGAGTCACGTATACATAGTCTGTCATCCACTCAGGATTTAGGTATGTCATACTATGAACATCACAAATGAATAAATCCATAAATGGATTTAGGATCTATTCACCTTGGGTCCAGTCCGATGTATTGTAAGTCCAGTCAGTCACTTCTATGTCTCTATCTTTCAGAAGTCATTGATACGACCATGGCTCGGGCACCCTCTGAAGCTGCCAAAGATCCCTTGGAGCTACCAAAGGGGCCGATCACTCGTGCTCGTGCTAAAAGGTTCAAGAAGGAAGTTTCGGCTCTCGTAGACAAAATGTAGAGCAACGTCATGGCTGGACAGTTTGGGAACGATGAATCGAGCAAACCATGCAATGTTATTCACGTTCAGCCAGCTCAAATTTAGCTCAAAGAGCTTGTCTTTAATTTATATTTACATGCGTTAATATGCTTGAAATAAATAATTAAATAGCTGAACTAAATTAAATAGATTGTGAGTTAAGTTAGTTACAGCCATTAAATATGTCTGAATTTAATTTATAATGTTTATTATGTTCTTTTAATACAAGTAATTAATTGGTCTAAGATTAAATGCTATTTTAAGGTTGTCTAGTTTCAGCCGAATTAATGAAGCCTATTTAACTTGTCTTAGTGCAAACATGCTTTAATGATGTCCTAAATGGCTGCAGAATTTATGGTGCCCAACTTCTCCATTTTAATGTGCTGATTTTATGAACTAATGGCTGATTTAATTTGCTATAGATTTAATTACCTTGGACGGCATGAAGAGAAATTAATAGGCTGCTGAATTTTGATGTCTTCAAGGAGACATTCGGCCAACATCATTAAGTTCCTCAAGCATTAATAAGGGCTGCTGCTGATTGCTTTCCTCCATGCGCCCTTTCAGCGCACCAAACTCTATGTTTAATGTGCCGAATTAATGCAAGTGTCCAGCTGAATTTAATTCAAGTTGTTGGCCAAATTTATTGAGGTATTGGACAAAGCAAGGCACGGATTCATGGGCTTTTGGCATGCGTGATCTTCATTTTTGGTGCTGCTGGAATTTTTCATGAAAGGAACATCATTTAATGAATTGTTGGAGGGCAAATTTATTGGCTGTTGACTTCTTAACTTAAGTGTTCACTTCGTGGAGACCAAAGGACATGGGATTAATGGCTGTTGCCTCATCGTGGAGCTCAAAAGGGGCTACTATTTGTGCGTTTCCAAGGAGTCAATTTCATGAGATGCATTGGCCAGCATTCAAGGCTGTTCGGTTAGCTCAATAGCCACTTCTAGAAAATGTCCCAAGAGCTCCCAAATTCAGCCGAACCTTGCAATGAGTTTAAGGGATTTTTCCAGAATTTTCTAACTCAATTATGGCTGAATTTTGCTTAGTTACTAAGTATATGTTTGACCATTCGGCTAGCCCATGAAATAGGCTATAAATACTTGTCATTTTCCAATGTAAAAACACTTTTTTGAACTTTAATGAATTGCTGCCAAATTTTTGAGAAATCTTCTCTCAAATTTCATCCAAAGATTCGTTGACTTATCTACCTAGTTAGTGGTGTCAACCGTTTCTTGTTTAACCAAACTTATCACGTTTTCGTGTGGCGTTCAAAACCCTTATACCGAGGTTTCTATCTCTTTAGATAGTGGGTCAAGGTATCGTAATATCCTTTCGTAAATTCAACTTAAGTCATATATGTTTTGGGTCAACCTTTATCCGAAGTTTGGTTCATTCTTGACTTGAGTTTTCGATTAATCTCTAATCCCGAACTTTTCCATTTCATTTAAACCCAAACCTTCTTAATCCAATTATCCTTTAATCCTGAACTTGTCTATTCTTTCATAACCGAGCCTCCTTAAACCAAAATCCATCCTTTATCGAGCCCATCTTTATTTTCTGACCTTTCTAAACCAATCTTTCCAAACCTTTCCGTAACTGAACGAAACCTTCTTGTTTAACGATTGGGCAACCATATGACCTGGATTAATTCACAAAACTGAGTTCGTATCATCTGGTATCAGAGCTAATTAAACGAGAAGCTCAAATGTTCGAAGCAAACCCGAATTAGGTACGTATTTAAAAAAATCGAAGTAAAAAAAATTGTATACGAATTAAAAAAAAGAGAGAGAATTTCAAGTAAAAAAAAGAAATATTTTACGAATTAAAAAAAAAGGAAGTGAAAGTTGAGTTTATTTTCTTTCGTCGATTAATTTTCGATCCTTGCAAATTCTTTTCTACCCCTTTCAGCCCACGTCACACTTTTTTAGTTTCTCTTTCTTTCTTTCAACCCACCCGAACCACAATGTTTCAACCTTTGTAAACCCCTTTGAAACTGACCCATTAACCTAGTAGATCTGGTCACCCCGAGTCTTATACAAAATCACGAGAGAAGAACGAGCAGAAAAAGGCACGAGTGTGTGAGCACAATAGAGTGGAGGTAAAAGCCAAATAGAGTGAAAACACGAGTGTGAGTGACGTCTACTCTTTCTTTCTGAGTGATCGAGAGTGGTGAGGATTAAATTTCATTCATGTCTCGAAGCCCAGAACACAACATGGCAGAAAGAGCTGAAAGACAACCTGTTCGAAATGTCCCGGATCTTAATCTTCAAGCCTTGTTACGAGAAGTAGAACGATTGTTCAACCGTAAACTTGAGCCAATCCAAGAAAGGCACGACCAAGTCGAAGAACGTGTCCAACGAGGAAGAACGCCTCAGAGCCCACCAAGGCGACGAGGGAGGCCACGAGTACTTGAAGAAGATTGGACCGAGCCAAGTGAGGCCGAGAGTGATCATGGATCCAATCAAAGTGGACGACGGAGAGGCCAACAAAACCATGGCCAACGAGATCGAGGCCGAGTAGATGATGATTTGAAGAACATCAAATTGTCAATACCCCCATTTCAAGGCAAATCTGACCCGAAGGTGTACTTAGAATAGGAAAAGAAGATCGAGTTAGTTTTCGAGTGTCACAACTACTCAGAAAGCAAGAAGGTAAAGATAGCGGCCATCAAATTCTCTGACTACGCAATGGTCTAGTGGGATCAACTAACCACTAGCCGGAGAAGGAACGAAGAGCGGCCTGTTAACACTTGGGCCAAAATGAAAGCACTGATGCGTAAGAGGTTCATCCCGGCGTACTATCATCGAGAACTGTAACAGAAGTTACAACATCTCACTCAAGGCAGTCAGAGTGTGGATGATTATTACAAAGAGATGGAGATAGCCATGATCCGAGCCAACATCTAAGAAGACCGTGAGGCAACCATGGCGAGATTTTCGGCTAGATTAAACAAAGATATTGCTAACGTGGTTGAACTCCAGCACTACGTCGAGATCGAAGAGATGGTGCACATGGCCATCAAAGTTGAGAAGCAGCTCAAAAGGAAAGGCCCCGCTCGCAGTGCCTATCCAAACCCCACTCCTACCCAAAAGTGGAATCAAGGAGCCAGTAAGAAGGAGACCCCCTTTCGGGCACGAGAAAATGTTGCAAGTCCGAAGATTAACAAGCCAAGTGGGGAAGCAAGAAAACCTAACAATGAGGCCAGACGCAATTCCACTAGAGACATCAAGTGTTTCAAGTGTCTCGGTAGGGGCCATATAGCCAGTCAGTGTCCAAATCGACGAGTGATGATCGTGAAACCTGATGGTGAGATTGAATCGGGTGACGAAGAAGAGATTAAACACGACCCTCCCCCTGAAGAAGAGAAGAAAGAAGAACTTGAATTTTTCGTTGAAGGTGAGTTGTTCGTGGTGAAACGTAGTTTGAGTATTCAAAGTACTGAAGATGAACTACAACGAGAAAACATCTTCCACTTAAGATGTCATATTCAAGGCAAAGTATACAGCATGATCATCGATGGGGGTAGCTGTACAAACGTAGTTAGCAGCATGCTTATTGAAAAGTTGGACTTGCCGACTACGAAACACCCTCAACCTTACAAACTACAATGGCTGAACGACGGAGGCAAATTGAAAGTCACCAAGCAAGCCGTCATCCCTTTTTCCATCGACAAGTATAGTGACGAAGTTGTTTGCGATGTGGTCCCAATGCATGCGATCCACTTACTTTTGGGAAGACCATGGCAATTCGATCAGTGAGCCATCCACGACGGATATACAAACCGCTATACCTTCCAACATCTTGGCAAAAGTGTGACTCTAGCACCAATGTCTCCCAAACAAGTGTACGAGGACCAAGTGCGCTTGAAAAGTTCTGTTCAACAAATGAGAGCGAAAGAACAAACAAAGAGAGAGGAAAAAGAAAAAGAGACAAAGAGTGGAAAAATAAAGGAAAAAGGAGAGATAAAAGTAAGAGGTAAAAACAAAGGGAGTGAGCAAAAAGTGAGTAAAGAACAAGAAAAACAAGATGAGGGGGGATTGCAAAATTGAGCGTGTATGCAAAATAATGAGAGATTTGAAAAATGTTGTTGCTTCGACAACCAATGGTTGTTCTTATGTATAAGGAGAATTTCCTTAATACTAACGAATTAGATGCTTCACTTCCATCTTCGATTGTATCTTTGTTGCAGGACTTCGAAGATGTATTTCTGGATGACATCCCTAGTGGCCTTCTACCTATTCGAGGGATCGAGCACCAGATTGACTTCATTCCCGGAGCCACAATACCAAATCACCCAGCCTATCGAAGCAACCCTGAAAAAACCAAAGAGTTGCAATGACAAGTGGCTGAGTTGATGGCCAAGGGCTACATTCGGGAAAGTCTAAGTCTGTGCGCTGTTCCTGTGCTTATGGTGCCCAAGAAAGATGGTACTTGGCATATATGTGTGGATTGCCATGCGGTCAATAAGATCACCATCAAGTATAGGCATCCTATTTCGTGTCTAGATGACATGTTAGATGAACTCAGTGGGGCACAACTCTTCTCCAAAATCGACCTCAAGAGCGGATATCATCAAATCTGAATGCGGGAAGGAGATGAGTGGAAAACAGCCTTTAAAACCAAGTACGATTTGTATGAGTGGTTGGTTATGCCATTCGGCTTAACTAATGCACCTAGCACATTTATGCGATTAATGAATTATGTTTTACGAGCTTTTATCGGTAAATTTTGTGTTGTTTATTTTGACGACATTCTTATTTATAGTAGGTCATTGGAAGATCACATAAACCATTTGCGAGCCGTACTTGAATTTTTGTGTAAGGAAACATTGTACGCTAACCTTAAGAAATGCACTTTTTGCTCTAATCAAGTTGTTTTCTTAGGTTTTGTCGTTAGCGCGAAGGGGCTCGAAGTGGACCAAGAGAAGGTTAAGGCAATCCGTGAGTGGCCAAGACCTACTAGAATCAGCCAAGTTCGAAGCTTCCACGGCTTGGCGAGTTTCTATAGGCATTTCATTCCAAACTTTAGCACCGTTGCTGCTCCGTTAACTAGTGTTATTAAGAAAAACTCTGCCTTCTTTTGGAATGATGAACAAGAGCGTGCTTTTAATTCTATTAAATATCTTTTGACTAACGCTCCTTTACTTGTTTTTCCAGATTTCCAGAAAACATTTGAAATCGAGTGTTATGCCTCGAGCCTAGGCATTGGAGTCGTGCTAATGCAAGAAGGGCATCCGATAGCGTACTTTAGTGAAAAGCTGAACGGGGTGACACTTAACTACCCCACTTACGGTAAGGAGATGTACGCGTTGATTCGGGCTTTGGAAACATGGCAACATTACTTGTGGCCAAAGGAATTTGTCATCCATACAGATCACGAGGCATTGAAGCATTTAAAAGGCCAACATAAACTGAACAAACGGCATGCCAAGTGGATGGAGTTCCTCGAATCGTTTCCGTACGTCATCAAATATAAGAAAGGTAAAGAAAATGTGGTGGCGAACGCATTGTCTAGAAGGTATGCTCTTTTCAATTCATTAGAGACAAAATTGATGGGATCTGCGTATTTGAAAGAATTATATGCTACTGACCCTAATTTTGCTGAAATGTACAAAGCTTACGAATCTGGTACTTGTGATAAATTTTATCATAGTGATGATTACCTGTTTCGAGAAGGCAAGCTCTGCATCCCTCAAGGATCCATCCGGAACGTTTTGGTGAATGAGGTGCACAGTGGAGGCCTCATGGGCCATTTCGGCATAGCAAAGATGATGGCAACGTTGCGTGAACACTTTTATTGGCCAAAAATGAAACGAGATGTGGAGCGAGTGTGCGAACGGTGCATCACCTGCAAGAAGGCCAAGTCAAAGGTTCAACCCCACAGATTATACACCCCGTTGCCTATCCCAGAAGGACCTTGGTTCGACATCTCAATGGACTTTTTTCTAGGTCTTCCTAGAACCAAGAATGGTAAAGACTCAATTTTTGTCGTTGTAGATAGGTTTTCGAAAATGGCACACTTCATTGCATGTAACAAAAGTGATGATGCTTTGCACGTTGCTAACCTATTTTTCAGGGAGGTTGTACGTTTGCATGGAGTGCCGAGGACTATTATTTCTGATCGAGACACTAAGTTCCTGAGCCATTTTTGGAGAACGCTTTAGGGAAAGATTGGCACAAGGCTACTGTTTTTGACTACTTGCCATCCTCAGACGGACGGGCAAATGGAAGTAGTGAATCGATTCTTGTCTATGTTGTTGTGTGCTATAATCTGAAAGAATCTTAAGTCGTGGGAGGAGTGCCTACCGCACGTTGAATTCGCTTATAACCGTTCTACCCATTCGGCTACTCAACACTCTCCCTTTGAAATTGTTTATGGTTTCAATCCTTTAACACCTCTAGATTTAATTCCATTGCCTAACGAGCAATTTGTGAATGCAGATGCGAAAAGGAAGGCTGAGTTTGTGAAAGGCTTGCATGAGAAGGTGCGAAGGAATATCGAGGAACGGACCAAGCAATATGAGCAAAAGGCTAACAAAGGACGCAAGAGAGTTACCTTTGAGCCCGGAGATTGGGTGTGGGTGCACATGAGGAAAGAAAGGTTCCCAGCCCAACGAAAATCCAAATTGATGCCGAAAGGCGATGGTCCTTTTTAAGTCTTGGAGAGGATCAACAATAATTCTTATAAAATCGATCTCCCCGGTGAGTATAGTGTGAGCGCTAGTTTTAATGTGTCTGATTTGTCTCCATATGATGTAGGTGACGCCTTGAGGACAAGTCATTTTAAAGGGGGAGGGGATGCTACAACCGTGGCTCGGGCACCCTCTGAAGCTGTCGAAGATCCCTTGGAGCAACCAAAGGGGCTGATCACTCGTGCTCGTGCTAAAAGGTTCAAGGAGGAAGTTTCGGCTCTCGTAGACAAAATGTGGAGCAACGTCATGGCTGGACAGTTTGGGGACGATGAATCGAGCAAACCATGCAATGTTATTCACGTTCAGCCAGCTCAAATTTAGCTCAAAGAGCTCGTCTTTAATTTATATTTACATGCGTTAATATGCTTGAAATAAATAATTAAATAGCTGGACTTAATAAAATAGATTGTTAGTTAAGTTAGTTACAACCATTAAATATATCTGAATTTAATTTATAATGTTTATTATGTTCTTTTAATACAAGTAATTAATTGGTCTAAGATTAAATGCTGTTTTAAGGTTTTCTAGTTTCAGCCAAATTAATGAAGCCTATTTAACTTGTCTTAGTGCAAACATGCTTTAATGATGTCCTAAATGGCTACCGAATTTATGGTGCCCAACTTCTCCATTTTAATGTGCTAATTTTATGAACTAATGGGCTGATTTAATTTGCTACAGATTTAATTACCTTGGACGGCATGAAGAGGAATTAATAGGCTACTGATCTTTGATGTCTTCAAAGAGACATTCGGCCAACATCATTAAGTTCCTCAAGCATTAATAAGGGCTGCTGCTGATTGCTTTCCTCCATGCGCCCTTTCAGCACACCAAACACTATGTTTAATGTGCCGAATTAATGCAAGTGTCCAGCCAAATTTAATTCAAGTTGTTGGCCGAATTTATTGAGGTGTTGGACAAAGCAAGGCACGGATTCATGGGCTTTTGGCATGCGTGATCTTCATTTTTGGTGCTGCTGGAATTTTTCATGAAAGGAACATCATTTAATGAACTGTTGGTGGGCAAATTTATTGGCTGTTGACTTCTTAACTTAAGTGTTCACTTCGTGGAGACCAAAGGACATGGGATTAATGGCTGTTGCCTCATCGTGGAGCTCAAAAGGGGCGGCTATTTGTGCCTTTCCAAGGAGTCAATTTCGTGAGATGCATTGGCCAGCATTCAAGGTTGTTCGGTTAGCTCAATAGCCACTTCTAGAAAACGTCCCAAGAGCTCCCAAATTCAGCTGAACCTTGCAAGGAGTTTAAGGGATTTTTCCAGAATTTTCTAACTCAATTATGGCCGAATTTTGCTTAGTTACTAAGTATATGTTTGACCATTCGACTAGCCCATGAAATAGGCTACAAATACTTGTCATTTTCCAATGTAAAAACACTTTTTGAACTTTAATGAATTGCTGCCAAATTTTTGAGAAATCTTCTCTCAAATTTTGTCCAAAGATTCGTTGACTTATCTACCTAGTTAGTGGCGTCAACCGTTTCTTGTTTAACCAAACTTATCACGTTTTCGTGTGGCGTTTGAAACCCTTATACCAAGGTTCCTATCTCTTTAGATAGTGGGTCGAGGTCTTGTAATATCCTTTCATAAATTCAACTTAAGTCATATAAGTTTCAGGTCAACCTTCATCCAAAGTTTGGTTCATTCTTGACTTGAGTTTCCAATTAATCTCTAATCCCGAACTTTTTCATTTCGTTTAAACCCAAACCTTCTTAATACGATTATCCTTTAATCCTGAACTTGTCTATTCTTTCATAACCAAGCCTCTTTAAACCAAAAGCCATCCTTTATCGAGCCCATCTTTATTTTTTAACCTTTCTAAACCAATCTTTCCAAACCTTTCCGTAACCGAACGAAACCTTCTTGTTTAACGATCGGGCAACCATACGACCTGGATTAATTCACGGAACTGGGTTCGTATCAGTCATCCACTTGAATGCCCAAGACAAAGCATTTCCCCAATTAGACTTGATAGATGACATATTAGTCTTTCAATCGGTTTTGTAACAGCCAAATTTTAGTGAAATCAAAATAGTGGTTTTGGGACCACAAATCCGATGAGTAAATTATTATTTCATATTTATTTTAATATCTATGGGATATTAGTAAGGTCGTATTAAAATTTCGTTAAGAAATTTTGATGTTGCATGATTAATTAAGTAAAAAGGACTAAATCGTAAAAATTGTAAAAGTTGAGTTCTAATTGTAACACCCCTAACCCGTATTCGTCGCCGGACTAGGGTTAAGAGGCATTACCGAACAATTAAAAAACTTTTACGAACATTTCATAATATTATTTGACGAATCAAATCAAAGTGTCCCTTAATTAGGTCTACGAGACCTATAACATGCTTTAGAATAGGGACGGGACTAAATCGAATACATATAGAATTTTCAAAAATTTTAAAATTATTTCTAAGTTACAGAGGTCACACGCCCGTGTGGGCAGGCCGTGTGCCTCCCACGGCCTCAGACACGCCTGTGTGTCTAAGCCGTGTCAAAATAGGGCATACATACAGACTTGCCCACAAGGCCGTAGACACGCCCGTGTGCCTCACCCGTGGTCGAGCCTGACTTGCACCACAAGGCCAGTCACACACCCGTGTGTCAAGCCCGTGATCGAGTCTGACTTGTTTTTTTGAAAAGCAACCACGAGGGACACGGTCGAGCCACACGCCCGTGTGCTCAACCGTGTGGGCAATTATAGGCCATTTACAAGGCCAAATTGCCACCCAGACTTTGGGTCTTGATACGATCGCGGCCTGAACGCCGGCCAATGATGCTGAAGTTCCCTTGGAACTTTCGAAGGGGCCAATTACTCGTGCACGAGCTAAGAGGTTCAAGGAAGATGTATCAGCTTTCATAGACCAAATGTGGAGCAACATCAAGGCTGGACAGTTCGGGGATGATGAATCGAGCAAACCATGCAATATTCTTTACGTTCAGCTAGCTCAAAATTAGCTCAAGGAGTTTGTCTTTATTTTCATTTGCATGCGTTAACTTGCTGGACTAATTAGCTAAAAATTGCTGCATTAAAATTAAATAAGATAGTAGTTAATTTAGTTACATCCTTTTAAAATATGAATTTAATTGAGTTTCAATAAATGAGTCTGAATTTAATTCATAATGATATTATTATGTTCTTTTAACTACAAGTAATTAGTTTGTCAAGAATAAATGTTGTTTTAAGGTTGTCTTGTTTCAATAGATTTATTGCAAGCTTATTTAAATTGTCCTAGTTGAAACATGCTTTTAATGTGTCTAAATGGCTGCGAACTTATGATGCTTAAATATCTTAAAGGTTTGCCAAATTTAAGGTGTCTAGTTGCTCATTTAAATGTCTTTGATTTAATGACTAAAAGGCTAATTAATTTGTTGCAGGTTTTAATACCTTGGACGGCATGAAGAGGTTATTAAAAGATCTTGAACTTTGGTATTCTCTAGGGATTTTGGCCAGCATTAAAAGGAGGTTGTGGGTTCCCAAGTTTGGCTGTCACTTTTCCCCAACAACCATTTAAAGCCTTGTTTAGCATGGGGCGGCAAAATTAAATACAAGGGTCTGCTACTTTCCAAGCTTTCATCGTGAATAATAAAGGGAATTAATGGGCTGCTATTTGTATTATTCTATGCATCCATTCATCTCACCAAGCACCCTATTTAATGTGCCGAATTTATGCATGTTTCCAGTTGAATTTAATTCAAGATAATGGCCGAATTTATGGAGGTGTTGGACAAAGCATGGCACGGATTCAAGGCCCTTTTGGCATACGTGACTTTCATTTAAGGTCTTCTTGGAAATATTCATGAAGGGGAACATCATTTATTGTTCTGTTGGTGGCTTAATTTATTGGTTGTTGACTTTTAACCAATATGTTCATCTCGTGGAAACAAAAGGCCAAGGGAATTAATTTAGATGATCTTTGCCGTGGAGCTCAAAAGGAGCTAAATTTTGTGCCTTTCAATGAGCTATTTCGTGAGAAGCAATGAAACGACCTTCAATCTTTGTTCGGTTAGCCCAAAAGCCACCTCTAGAAGACGTCCCAAGGACTCCCTAGTACAACCGAACCTTGCAAGGAGATCAAGGGGTTTTTCCAGAATTTTCTAACTCCATTAATACCAAATTTTGCTTAGCTTCTAAGTTCATGCTTGACCATTCGGCTAGCCTTTGAAAGAGGCTATAAATACATGTTATTTTTGAATGTTGAACACTTTTGAACCTTAATGAATTGGTGCCAAATTTTTGTGAGATTTCTTCTCTCAAATTTCGTCCAAAGATTCGTTGACTTATCTATCTAATCTAGTGGCGTCAACCGTTTCTTTGTTAACCCGAACTTATCATGTAACCTGTGTGGCATTTGAAAATCCTTATACTGAGGTTCCTATCTTTTTAGATAGTGGGTCAAGGTTTAGTAATATCTATTCATAATTCCAACTTAAAGTCTTATAAGTCCCGGGTCAACCTTCTTCCGAAGCTTGGTTCGATCTTGACTTTGAGATTCCATTTCACTCCCTATTCCTGAGCCTTTTCCAACTCAATCAATCCCAAACCATCGTAACCCGATTACCCAATAACCTCTAACTTTTCCCATTTCTTTCCTAACCGAGCCTACCTAGATCGAAACCCTTTCATCAACCTAACCCGTATTTGTTATCCAACCCTTCTAAACCCGAACTTTCTAAACCTTTCCATACTCGAATGAAACCTTCTTATTTAACGATCGGGTAACTTCACGACTTGGATTAATCTACGTAACCGAAATCATATCATCTGGTATCAGAGCTAATTAAATGAGAAGCTCGGACGTTCGAAAGTAATCCCGGATTAGGTAGGTTTTAAAAAATTAATTAAAAAAACCCATTACGAATTAAAAAAATATTACGAATTAAAAAAAAGTATTACAAATTAAAAAAAATTGAATCAGTTTCTTTCTTTGATTAATTCTCGATTCTCCATCTATTCGTTCCTAACATTTCTGACCATCGCCACACTTCTCCAAACTTCTTCTTTCTTTCAGCCCACCCGTACTGAAACACTTCTACCTCTTGTTAACCCTTTTGAATCTGACCTACTACTCTAGTAGATTTGGTCACCCGAGCCTTATACAAAATCACGAGAGAAGAAACGAGTAGAAAAAGGCACGAGTGTGTGAGCACAATAGAGCGAAGGTAAAAGCCGAATAGAGTGCAAACACGAGTATGAGTGACATCTACTCTTTTGTTTCTGAGTGGTCGAGAGGATTTGTAGTGAGGTTTTAAATTTTATTCATGTCCCGAAGTCCAGAACGCAACATGGCCGAAAGAATGGATAGACAACCCATTAGAAATGTACCTGATCTCAATCTACAAGCCCTGTTACGAGAAGTAGAACGCTTGTTCGACTGTAAACTCAAACCAATCCAAGAACGGCTCGACCAAGTCGAAGAGCGTGGCCGTCGAGAAAGAACTCCTCAAATTCCACCAAGGCAACGTGGAAGGCAACAAGTACTCGAAGAAGGTTGGTCCGAACCAAGTGAAGCTGAGAGTGATCATGGATCCAATCAAAGTGGACGACGGAGAGGCCAACAAAACCGTGGCCAACGAGATCGAGGCCGAGTAGATGATGATTTGAAGAACATCAAATTGTCAATACTCCCATTTCAAGGAAAATCTGACCCGGAGGCGTACTTAGAATGGGAAAAGAAGATCGAGTTAGTTTTTGAGTGTCACAACTACTCGGAAAGCAAGAAGGTAAAGATAGCGGCCATTAAATTCTCTAACTACACAATGGTCTGGTGGATCAACTAACCACTAGCCGGAGAAGGAACGAGGAGCGACTAGTCAATACTTGGGCCGAGATGAAAGCATTGATGCGCAAGAGGTTCATTCCAGCATACTACCACCGAGAGTTGTACCAGAAATTGCAACACCTTACCCAAGGTAGTCGGAGTGTGGATGACTATTATAAGGAGATGGAGATAGCCATGATCCGAGCCAACATCAAAGAAGATCGTGAGGCAACCATGGTGAGATTCTTGGCTAGATTAAACAAAGACATAGCCAACATAGTTGAACTCCAGCACTATGTCGAGATCGAAGAGATGGTGCACATGGCCATCAAAGTGGAGAAGCAGCTTAAGAGGAAAGGTCCCGCTCGCGGTGCCTATCCAAACTCCACTCCTACCCAAAAGTGGAATCAAGGAGCCGGTAAGAAGGAGATCCCCTTTCGGGCACGAGAAAGCGTTTCAAGCCCAAAGATTAACAAGCCAAGTGGGGATACAAGCAAACCCAACAATGAGGCCGGACGCAATTCCACTCGAGACATCAAGTGTTTCAAATGTCTCAGTAGGGGCCATATAGCCAGCCAGTGTCCAAATTGGCGGGTGATGATTGTAAGACCCGACAGTGAGATCGAATCGAGTGATGAAGAAGAAAATGAACCCGACCCTCCTACCAAAGAAGAGAAGAAAGAAGAACTTGAGTATGCTGTTGAAGGAAAGTTGTTTGTAGTGAAATGAAGTTTGAGTATTCAAAGCACCGATGATGAACTACAACATGAAAACATCTTTCATTCGAGATGTCACATTCGAGGCAAGATTTGTAGTATGATTATAGACGGGGGAAGCTGCACGAATGTTGTAAGTAGCATACTCATTGAAAAACTAGAATTGCCAACAACAAAACATCCTCAGCCATACAAACTCCAATGGTTGAATGACGGAGGTGAATTGAAAGTCACTAAACAAGCTGTCGTCCCCTTTTCTATCGATAAGTATAGTGATGAGGTTGTGTGCGATGTGGTCCCAATGCACGCGAGCCACTTACTTTTGGGAAGACCATGGCAATTCGATCGGCGGACCATCCATGACATGTATACAAACCGATATACTTTCCAACACCATGGAAAGAATGTTACCCTAGCACCAATGACTCCCAAACAGGTGTACGAGGATCAAGTGCGTTTGAAAAATTCTGTTCAACAAATGAGGGCGAAAGAACAAACAAAGAGGGAGGAAAAAGAAAAAGAGTCAAAGAGTGGAAAAATGAAAGAAAAGAGTGAGGTAAAACCAAGAGGTAAAAATAAAGAAAAAGAGGGAAAGGTGAGCCAAGAACAAGAAAAATGAGATGAGGGAGGAATTGCAAAATTAAGTGTATTTGTAAAAGAACGTGAAATTCGTAAAATGTTGTTGCTTTGGCAACCAATGGTTGTTCTTATGTACAAAGAGAATTTTCTCAATACTATTGAATTGGATGCTTCACTCTCATCTTCGATTGTATCTTTGTTGCAGGATTTTAAAGACGTCTTTCTGGACGATATCCCTAGTGGCCTTTCGTCTATTCGAGGGATCGAGCATTAGATCGATTTCATTCCCGGAGCTGCAATACCTAATCGTCCAGCATATCGAAGCAATCCTGAAGAAACAAAAGAATTACAACGACAAGTATCCGAACTATTGTCCAAAGGTTACATTTGGGAAAGCCTAAGCCTGTGCGCTGTTCCTGTACTTTTGGTGCCCAAGAAGGACGGTACTTGGTGTATGTGCGTGGATTGTCGTGCGGTCAATAAGATAACCATCAAGTATCGGCATCCTATTCCGTGCCTTGATGATATGTTAGACGAACTCAGTGGAGCACAACTCTTCTCCAAAATTGACCTCAAAAGCGGATATCATCAAATCCGAATGCGGGAAGGAGATGAATGGAAAACGGCATTTAAAACAAAGCATGGTTTGTATGAGTGGTTGGTTATGCCTTTCGGCTTAACTAACGCACCTAGTACCTTTATGCGGTTAATGAATTACGTTCTGCGTACTTTTATTGGAAAATTTTACGTCGTATATTTTGACGATATCCTTGTTTATAGCAGATCATTGGAAGATCATGTCAACCATTTGCGAGCCATACTTGAAGTCTTGCGTAAGGAGACATTGTACACTAATCTTAAGAAGTGCACTTTTTGTTCTAACCAAGTTGTCTTCTTAGGTTTTGTCGTAAGCGAGAAGGGGCTCGAAGTGGATCAAGAGAAGGTTAAGGCAATTCATGAATGGCCGAGACCCACTAGCATCAGCCAAGTTCGAAGTTTCCACGGCTTGGCAAGCTTCTATAGGCGTTTTGTTCCAAATTTTAGCACCATTGCCGCACCTTTAACTAGTGTTATTAAGAAAAATGCTGCTTTCTTTTGGAATGATGAACAAGAGCGTGCTTTTAATTCTATTAAAGAACTCTTGACTAACGCTCCTCTACTTGTGTTGCTAGACTTCCAAAAAACATTCAAAATTGTGTGTGATGCCTCGGGATTAGGCATTGGAGCCGTGTTGATGCAAGAAGGATTAGGCATCGTCATCACTAGTGGCCCTGAACTCTTCAACCTCATACTTACAGATCTTGTCGATCAAAGGTTTATTCAACAAATTCAAGCTCATAACCGGAGGTATAGCAGAAGTCTGAGGTGGATTAGGCGGGGGCGGAGGTTGTGAAATAGCCGAATTAGTTCTTACATACTGAGTGAACCACTCGTTCATCATTTGGAAGAAGGCTTGTTTAGCCTCTCCCTCTTGACCGCTAGTAGCCGGTCTCGAATCTGATGGCGCTGTCCCTTGAGTGGGAGCAGGCGCATTGCTTTCTACATCATCAGCTATGGCTCTTTCGGGATCCATTACTATATGAAATACACATTTTATACGTCAGGATTCATCACACTATCACATTTCATATATATGGCACGTATAGCTAGACTCTCACATGCTACGATAGTCCGAGAATCGACTAGATACGGTCTGCCTCGGGATGAGTTGAAATGTATTTAAATTGCCCAATCGTCTATGAGGAGATGAAGAGCCTTCGGGAAGATAATAGAGAATTTGGTTAAGTTGCGGAAGCTTTTAAAGATATTTATTAAAGAGATGGCTTAAGTAGAAATGGAAGTTGATAGATGAATGAAAATGGAATTAGCAAGTGAAATGGATAGGTTCGGTTGGATAGAATGATATTTAGTGAAGTGAAATGAAGATGGAGTATATTTGATGGAAATGGATAAACGGACTCAAAAGCAAGTAAGAACCAATACTAAAGAGTATCGACCCGAATACTTATAGGCTTTTAAGGTGGAAAGATGTAAGTAGTGAAGATGGACCAAAGACCCGTTACTTAATAAAGTAGGAACCAATGGTATAAGTTGATGAAAGGACAAGTGATAGACGCCACAAGCACAGCTTGATAAGTCTAAGAAACTTGTACAAAAATGAAGAGGAGATGAACTCACTCAAATGAACAAGGTTCATATAATTTGATTAAGGTTCAAAAACTTACTAACAAATGAAAGTAACAAAATATTTATAGGCTAACAAAGGACTAACCGATTGGTCACAAAATGCCTTAAAGACTAAGCAACCTTTAGCTAGAAAATGCTAGAGAAATCTAGAAGAAAATCCCTTAATGTGCTTGACTAGGTTCGGTCGAACATGGCCCTTGGTAGCTTGCTAGATTCGACTGATTTGGGAGGCATAAGGGCAGCTTCTAGATGGTGCAATTCATATGGAAAAATGAATGTACTTGGAAGGCTAATAGCCATGTCCATGTTCAGCTTCTTGGGACACCAAAAGCCACCTTAATGGAGAAGGAAATTTACTGATTGCATTTGGACAACAAGAGCACTCCAATGGACATTTTCTAGAAGGTTAATTGTCCAAAAATTCGTCCAAGTCCATGGGCAGGCTTTGGGGACGTCAATGGCCATCTTTCTAGAAGGGAAAATGTATTTTAAAGTCCCTTAAAGATGCATGCAGCAGCTAGGTACGTCCCTTACTTAATTAGGCTCTTAAATTGGTGTCTTTTGGATGAAAAGTGAGCAACCGAACAGCCTTTGTAACATCCCAAAATAGGGGTTATTTGTGATTGAATTATTTTTTCTTGTATTTGAATTTCTGTGATATTATGCGTGATGATATAAGGCTTAATTAGGAGTCTTGAGTAAGCTCGGTTTAGTAGAATAATTCTTAGTAAGGCTTATTTAAAGAAGAGGATTAAATGAGCTTAGCACTTAAGTTAATTTAAGTAGCAATAAGTGACAAGATGAGTGCATGGCAAGTTGGTAATGGCGCATGGAGTTTGGCTTGAGGTTAGAGGTTCGAGTAGCATGTTTAGCAATTTGAAGGTTTATTTTTATATCCTTGCTTTGATGGACGGTCAAACTTATTTATGATAGGTTGGACTATTTCTTTTGGTAAGTTGAATATATGATTAAGGAAAGCTTGATAGTAGGGATAAGAATCTTGAAGTTATGGTATGATGAGGGGACAAAAGGCATGAAGGATGGAGGATGTTTTGGAAAGTTTCCTAAGCCTTTAGTGGATGAATGTGGACGGCATGTATGGCTAGGGGGTGACCGAATTTTGATAGGTAGCTTGGGGGAAAGAAATAGTTGGCCAATTTCTCCTTTGATCATCTTTTTGGCATTTTTGTTTTCCCTCTCCAAAAAAAAAACTCTCTTTGGCCGAATGTGTATTGTGCATTTTGGTGCACTTTTGCTTTTGATTTTAGCATCTTTTGTTGAACCAAACCATACCATTTCCCTTTTCTTTCATTTGCTCTTTTGAAACCAAAACAACATTTGATTTTGGGCATTGTGTACACATTTCTTTTAGGCAATATAGGTGTTGGCCAAATCTCTCTCTCACATCTCTCTTTTCTTCATTTGACTTTTGTTCAACCACATTTTCTCCCATCCTCTCTCTTGGCCGAATCTTTAACCATCTCAAACTCCATTTCTTTTTCATTCACTCATAGTTTAAACATCCATTACCATTCGATTTCTATTTTCTTGTTCATTTCACCATAGCCGAAACTCTCATATCCTTCTTTTAGTATTATATTTGGCCGAATATTCAAGGGGAAACTCTCTTAGTTTTTCTTCAATTGATTTTGGAAAAGGGTAAGTGTTCTTGGTCGTTTCTCCTTCAATTCTTTTCTTGTCTCTACGTTATTTTCTTGTGGACTAAGGCCGAATCTATGGGCATTGGTTTGCAAGGTTCTAATCATTTAGGAATCGATTTATTTTAGGCTCTACGGACGTGGAAACAATCTTTCTAAGCCTCGTATATTCATCGATCGTCTTGGGTAAGCTTTTAGGTAAGATTGGTATTTTGAAGCGATAACTCTTTGGATTTAGTGTTATGGCCGAATGGCCTTTGTTTATATTTTAAGTGTTGGCGATTGTAGGACAAGGATCTAGTGGTAAATCGGATTCGGGAGTTATTTCTTGCGTTGGTGAAAGGTGTGTATACATACACATCTTATAACTTTTTAATATGCTAAGTGTTATGTTATGCCTAACGTTTTGTGTAGACATGGATGAAATACCTTCATGGTATTAACAAGGATTTGGGTAAGTTCTTATTACTATGTGATTATTATTTGATGCTTTTGGGAAGCATGACACATTTGGTATGTGTATTATTTGATGTATGGCTTATGATAAATCGATTGGATGTTGTTAAATAAATCTATCAACATGATTTGTGGTACATGCATATAAAAATGATTGTTATGGGTTGATGAGAGGAGGGGGCAGTGATATTCGTGTCGACGGACACCAGTGTTTTGGTAACACATCGTGACTACGGTCACCAGAGGTTTGGTACCTCCGGAGGTTTGGCACCTCATAGCGACTTGTCCACGTGGTTAATTCCACCGTGGGTTGGCCCCACTTTGAGATATGGGATTGTCTCGCGGTGATTTGGTATCACACGATGGGTTGGCCCCATCATTTATTTGTGACCGGTCACGGTGTTTTGGTAACACAATTGTGTCTTTGGACACCGAGATTTGGTATCTCCGGTGATTTGGTATCACATTTGTGACTATACGTCACGGTGGTTTGGCACCACCAAAGTGGTTTGGTACCACAAGGGGTAGAAAAAGGCGTATGGATGGTTAGGTTGGGTGCATTTAAACTTATGCATGTTAATTGGTTATAATTTGTGTATGTGATTCCATTAAATTGGGGAAGGGTTACACATTGAGTCTTGGTGACTCACCTTCTCCTTTAATTTTCAGGTGATTCGTAGACCGCGGATGAGGAGCCGGATGGACTCGAGGTGGCCATGCAAAGATGGAGATTTTTAATAAATGAATTTTGGATTTTATTTATCTTTCTTTTTGGTTTATGTTGCTTATTTGTAATAAGGCCTCCTAGTATGATTTCATTATTATTGCTGCGTGTTTGAATGTTTGGTTTAATCTACTTGATGATGTTAAAGCGGTTGCACATGTTTTCTCAAATTAAACGAAAAATGTTTTAAAGTACCATCGGGTACATTCAAGTTTGTAAACAACTCGACTCGGAAAATATATTAAGTTTGGTTTTTAACAAAGAAAATTTAAATTGAAAGGCATTTGACTAATATGGAAATCGGTTTTAAAATGGTTTTCAAAATCTTTTCTGTAGCAAACCAAATTCGGTCATATTGTTTGGGCGGGTTTGGGGTGTTACAAAATTGGTATCGAGCCCAGTTCAAAGCTCATTTGTGGGGCCCAAGGCCCAAAAATGTTTTGGTAGGTCTATTTGAAATATTATGGTTTTGAATAAGCATGGCATTGAGTCTCAAAGACCGATCCGCCTGTAAGTACCACTAACTTTTTGTATGAAATATTTCTTTGTAGAAGGGTAGAAAGCATGGGACGTAGATAGTGATAGTATTTTAAACTTTAGGACTAGTTTACTCCAAACAAAGACATAAGACTTTAAGAGCCTAATTAAACCAACCTACGACCAAGTCGCGAGGAGTTAGGGTGTGGTAACCTTGGTGCGCATGTCTAGGATTGGATCCGGAAGAGCATGGTACTTAAGCAGTCCTCGTGACTCACCTCCTCTTCGCGGGATTCCTACCTGGTGCGTAGCTTCGGTTCACCCTAACCAAGAGGACTCGGTCATAGGCAAAATCCTAAATAAAACCCGAAAGGGATTAGCCATGTTTTAAGGAAAACTTGGTTTTAAAATCATTAAATTATTTTTAAGATGGTAGGACAAATGTATCTTGAAAATTTTTAAAATATTCTTGATTGACAAAATTACAAAAATACCCTTTAGGAAAAATGACGAAAATACCCACTGGGTTAGAAGCAGACGATAATGCGAAGAAGAGTGCATAGGTATGAAAGGTATAGGAAATGGATGTATTATTCTGCATGTAAACCAAGATAGAAGACTTAAAACCTTGTTTGATCGAAAGAATCTCTATTAAACTCTTTTCATAAAATTTCTTGCGGATAATCAAGTGAAACATGTACTAATTCATAAAAATTTCCTAATCGAGTTAAAGCGCGATAGTTAGAATGAGCTTTAGAGGACGTGGCCGTCGTGGACGCGGAAGGGGTAGGATGGCCGTGCTCGAACACCTCGGGTCGGGTCAAGGATCTCGAGAATGAGATACCACCACCACCACCCCAACCTTTGGAGTGAAGAGCGAGGATCGGGACGGTGACGACGTCAGCTGTGTCAAGCGATGCTACGGGTTTTGGAAAGGGTAGCTAGAATTGGTGGAAGTGGAGGAGCGGAAGTCGGTTCTGAGAGACTTGAGCTAATGAGCTGAATTTTTCCGAGGTGTGTCAGTGTAGCGCCCAATACGGTGAGTATTGGGTGGAATCGACCGAAAGAATCATGGATGAGATAGATTTGACAAATGAGGAGAAAGCGAAAGGAGCGGTGTCGCTTCTCAAGGATGAGTCATATCGATGGTGGCTCACGGTTCGAGATGGTGCTACGGCAGATGATCTCACTTGGGAGTACTTCAAAGCCGCATATCGGAAGAAGTATGTTGGATCAAGCTACATTGACGCCAAAGGAAAGCTTTTCAGGGGTTAGTGCAAGGGAATAAGTCCTGTCTCTCGGAGTATGAAGCGGAATTCCTAAGGCCGTGAGTCGTTATGCTCGAGGGAATAGTGGCATCGGAACATGATCGTTGTGTTCGTTTTGAAGACGGACTTAGAGACGAGTTAAGGCTGGCTGATTGCTACACAAAGAAGAACGTGAGTTTCTTTGTCTTGGTGGAGAAGGCCAAGGTAGCCGAAGGAATCAAGGAGTCCGCGAGGCAAAGTTATGATAGGAGCAAGTGAAGAGAGGCTTTGGATCGTCCGGGTCGTGGTAATGTGCGAGAAAAGATTTAGGCAGAGTGGGTCAAATCAGGCGTGGAGGTCCACTGTTTGCTAATCAAAGACCATTTCGATGTAACCGTTGTGGAAAGTTTCATTGGGGTGAATGTTGGACCGGAGGGAAAGGATGTTTCGAGTGTGGTTCGCTAGAACATCGTGTGAGGGGTGTCGCGTAAGCAAGCTAGGAATCGATCCCGAAGGTCAAGGTCGTGCCGGTTCGAGAAAGGAGGACCGGCGCACCGCAGAGGTCGTGGTTATGGTAGAGGTGGTTATGGCTCTAGTGGAGGTCGCGGAGCAGCTGGCAGAGGTATTGGCAACACGGAGGCTAGGCAGCCTGGTTTGGTGTATGCTGTGAGGCGTCGTGAGGAAGGAGACGCACCGGACGTCATAACCGGTAACGTTTTAATTTTTGGTGTTCCATATACTGCCTTGATAGATGTGGGTTCGACGCACTCTTACGTTGCTAGTAGTATAGTTGAGACCATGAGTTTAGTTCCCGAGACTGCTTCTAAGAGGATGACTGTACTTAGTCCTTTAGGTCACTCTGTAGAAGTAGATAAGCTGTATAAAGATATACCCCTAGAACTCCAAGGGGTAGTGTTTGTAGCCGATCTGATGGAACTGCCGTTTGAGGAGTTCGATCTGATTCTTGGGATGGATTGGTTGGTCAAGTACCAAGCAAGTTTGGATTGTGCCGCTAAGCGCGTGGTTTTGAAGACGGTTGAAGGTGAAGAAGTGGTCATGATAGGTAATAGGAGAGATTATCTATCCAACGTGGTATCTGCGTTGAAAGCGATAAAGATGGTCGGGAAGGGTGTGAGGCGTTCGTAGTTCATGTGTGTGCTTTGGAAGCTAAGGAGTCTTCTGTGAGGAATGTTCAAGCTGTAAAGGAATTTGTCGACGTATTTCTGAAGAACTTAGGGATTGCCTCGGATCGTGAAGTCGAATTTGGTATAGATCTGTTATTCGAACGGCGCCGGTGTCTATAGCTCCGTATAGGATGGCACCGAAGGAATTGTTGGAATTGAAGGCTCGAGATACAAGAGTTGTTGGATCGAGGTTTCATTCGACCAAGTGTTTCACCTTGGGGAGCGCAGGTATTTTTGTCAAGAAGAAGGATGGTACGATGCGGATGTGTATAGACTACGCCAGATTGAATAAGGCGACGATTAAAAACAAGTATCCTTTGCCGAGGATAGATGACTTGTTTGATCGGTGAAAGAAGTGCGCGTTTTCTAAGATTGATTTAAGGTCCGGATATCATCAAGCGAAGGTGAAAGAGGTGATATCCATAAGACGGCATTTCGTACTCGGTATGGACACTACGAGTTCCCGTGATGCCGTTTGGTTTGACTAATGCACCGGCGACTTTCATGGACATGATGAATAGGGTATTTCAACGCTTTTGGATCGATTCGTTGTGGTCTTTATAGATGATATTTTGGTGTATTCGAAGTCGGAAGAGGAGCATGATGCGCATTTGCGAGTGGTGTTGCGATTCGAGGAAAAGCATTTGTAGATGCGAAATTTAGTAAGTGCGACTCGGCTTAGGAGGTGACTTTCTTGGGTCACGTTGTTTCAATGAGGGGATTAGAGTGGATCTCGAAAGATTGAGGCAAAGATGTTAGATTGGAAGCCGCCTAAATCGTGGGCTGAAATTCGGAGTTTTCTAGGTCCAGCGGGGTATTACCGAAGATTTGTGGAAGGATTTTCTTTGATTGCCGCACCGATGACCAAGTTGTTGAGGAAAGGAGTTCCATTTGTATGGACCGAGAAGCAACAAGAAAGTTCGACAAATTGAAGAAGATTACATGAAGCTCCGGTTTTGATTCAACCTGAGGCAGGCAAGGAATTCACGGTTTATTGCGATGCATCACATATTGGTTTGGGATGCGTCTTGATGATGCAAGAAGGGAAGGTAGTGGCTTATGCATCTCGCGAGTTGAGACCACATGAGGCTAATTATCCGACTCATGACTTGGAGTTAGCGGTGTAGTCTTCGCTTTAAAGATATGGAGGCACTATTTGTGCGGAGAGAAGTCGATAGTTTATACGGATCACAAGAGTCTTAAGTATCTCTTGACTCGGAAGGATTTGAATTTAAGGCGGCGTAGATGGATTGAGCTGTTGAAGGACTACGATCGCTCGATCGAGTATCATCCACGTAAGGCTAACGTGGTGCGACGCGTTGAGTCGTAAGGTTGTATCGGATTTAAGATCGATGTTTGCTCGACTTAGTCCGTTCGATGATGGGAGTCTTTTGGCGTAATTGCAAGTCAAGCCGACTTGGTTAGATCAGATTAAGGAGAAGCAGTTAGAGGATGATGGTTTGAATGATCGGAGGTTGCAAGTCCGAATGGTGGATTAGAGGATTTTAGTCGTCCGGTGATGGAGTTTTGTGCTTTAAAGGAAGAGCTTGTATGCCGAAGGATGTGGAGTTGAGACAAAGGATTCTTGGGGACGCACATAGCAGCCCATATGCTATGCATCCCGGAGGTAGCAAGATGTATCGGGATTTGAGAGAGCAATTTTGGTGGCAGTGTCCAAACGGAAGTAATCGCGAGTTCGTGGGTAAGTGTCCGACGTGTCAACAAGTCAAGGCTGAACATCATTGCCATCCGTTTTTCTTCCGGTGAAGATTCCTCAGTGGAAGTGGGAGAGGATCACCATGGACTTTGTCAGTGGATTACCTCTTACGCCTAGCAAGAAGAATTCAGTTTGGGTGATTGTGGATCGTCTGACTAAATCAGCGCATTTCATACCTGTAAGGGTAGATTATTCGCTTCAGAGGTTAGCTAAGTTATATGTAGCCGAGATAGTGAGATTGCATGGTGTGCCAGTATCGATTATCTCGGATAGGGATCCGAGGTTTACATCGAGGTTTTGGAGAGCGTTGCATCAAGCTTTGGGTACGAGATTGGACTTCAGCACAGCTTTTCATCCGCAATCCGACGGACAATCGGAGAGAGTGATTCAGATTTTAGAAGATATGCTCAGAGGTTGCGTTCTGGACTTCAGTGGCAGTTGGGAGGAGTATCTACCGTTGGCGGAATTCGCTTATAACAATAGTTATCAAGCGAGTATCCAAATGGCTCCATATGAAGCACTGTATGGACGAAGATGCCGTACTCCTACGTGTTGGACGGAACTAGGTGAACGACATGTCTTGGGTCCAGATTTGGTGACGGAAACTGAGGACAAAGTTAAGGTAATTCGGGCTCGTCTCAAGGAAGCATCGGATAGGCAAAGGTCTTACGCCGATCTCAAGCGAAAGGAGATGGAATACGAGGTAGGAGATAAAGTCTTTCTGAAGGTGTCGCCTTGGAAAAAGGTGTTGCGCTTTGGGCAAAAAGGGAAATTAAGTCCAAGGTTCATCGGCCCGTATACTGTGTTGAAGCGAGTAGGACCGGTAGCTTATCAGCTCGAACTGCCAGCAGAGTTGAGTCAGATTCACGATGTCTTCCATGTGTCGATGCTTAGACGGTATAGGTCAGATCCATCGCACATCGTGCGATGAGCGAGAGATTGAGGTTAACTCCGACTTATCATTCGAGGAGGAACCATTTGATTTTAGATCGTGATGTCAAGGTGTTGCGTAGAAAGTCGTACCCTTAGTGAAAGTGCTATGGCGAAACCATGGTACGGAGGAAGCGGCGTGGGAACTCGAGGAGGTGATGCGGCAGCAATACCCCATCTTTTCGATCGTGTAATTTCGAGGTCGAAATTATTTTAAGGGGGTAGAAGCGTAACATCCCAAAATAGGGGTTATTTGTGATTGAATTATTTTTTCTTGTATTTGAATTTACGTGATATTATGCGTGATGATATAAGGCTTAATTAGGAGTCTTGAGTAAGCTCGGTTTAGTAGAATAATTCTTAGTAAGGCTTATTTAAAGAAGAGGATTAAATGAGCTTAGCACTTAAGTTAATTTAAGTAGCAATAAGTGACAAGATGAGTGCATGGCAAGTTGGTAATGGCGCATGGAGTTTGGCTTGAGGTTAGAGGTTCGAGTAGCATGTTTAGCAATTTGAAGGTTTATTTTTATATCCTTGCTTTGATGGACGGTCAAACTTATTTATGATAGGTTGGACTATTTCTTTTGGTAAGTTGAATATATGATTAAGGAAAGCTTGATAGTAGGGATAAGAATCTTGAAGTTATGGTATGATGAGGGGACAAAAGGCATGAAGGATGGAGGATGTTTTGGAAAGTTTCCTAAGCCTTTAGTGGATGAATGTGGACGGCATGTATGGCTTTGGGGTGACCGAATTTTGATAGGTAGCTTGGGGGAAAGAAATAGTTGGCCAATTTCTCCTTTGATCATCTTTTGGCATTTTTGTTTTCCCTCAAAAAAAAAAAAAAACTCTCTTTGGCCGAATGTGTATTGTGCATTTTGGTGCACTTTTGCTTTTGATTTTAGCATCTTTTGTTGAACCAAACCATACCATTTCCCTTTTCTTTCATTTGCTCTTTTGAAACCAAAACAACATTTGATTTTGGGCATTGTGTACACATTTCTTTTAGGCAATATAGGTGTTGGCCAAATCTCTCTCTCTCACATCTCTCTTTTCTTCATTTGACTTTTGTTCAACCACATTTTCTCCCATCCTCTCTCTTGGCCGAATCTTTAACCATCTCAAACTCCATTTCTTTTCATTCACTCATAGTTTAAACATCCATTACCATTCGATTTCTATTTTCTTGTTCATTTCACCATAGCCGAAACTCTCATATCCTTCTTTTAGTATTATATTTGGCCGAATATTCAAGGGGAAACTCTCTTAGTTTTTCTTCAATTGATTTTGGAAAAGGGTAAGTGTTCTTGGTCGTTTCTCCTTCAATTCTTTTCTTGTCTCTACGTTATTTTCTTGTGGACTAAGGCCGAATCTATGGGCATTGGTTTGCAAGGTTCTAATCATTTAGGAATCGATTTATTTTAGGCTCTACGGACGGAAACAATCTTTCTAAGCCTCGTATATTCATCGATCGTCTTGGGTAAGCTTTTAGGTAAGATTGGTATTTTGAAGCGATAACTCTTTGGATTTAGTGTTATGGCCGAATGGCCTTTGTTTATATTTTAAGTGTTGGCCGATTGTAGGACAAGGATCTAGTGGTAAATCGGATTCGGGAGTTATTTCTTGCGTTGGTGAAAGGTGTGTATACATACACATCTTATAACTTTTTAATATGCTAAGTGTTATGTTATGCCTAACGTTTTGTGTAGACATGGATGAAATACCTTCATGGTATTAACAAGGATTTGGGTAAGTTCTTATTACTATGTGATTATTATTTGATGCTTTTGGGAAGCATGACACATTTGGTATGTGTATTATTTGATGTATGGCTTATGATAAATCGATTGGATGTTGTTAAATAAATCTATCAACATGATTTGTGGTACATGCATATAAAAATGATTGTTATGGGTTGATGAGAGGAGGGGGCAGTGATATTCGTGTCGACGGACACGGTGTTTTGGTAACACATCGTGACTACGGTCACGAGAGGTTTGGTACCTCCAGAGGTTTGGCACCTCATAGCGACTTGTCCTCGTGGTTAATTCCACCGTGGGTTGGCCCCACTTTGAGATATGGGATTGTGCGCCGGTGATTTGGTATCACACGATGGGTTGGCCCCATCATTTATTTGTGACTTCGGTCACCAAAGTGTTTTGGTAACACAATTGTGTCTTGGACACCAGAGATTTGGTATCTCCGGTGATTTGGTATCACATTTGTGACTATACGTCACTGGTGGTTTGGCACCACCGGTGGTTTGGTACCACAAGGGGTAGAAAAAGGCGTATGGATGGTTAGGTTGGGTGCATTTAAACTTATGCATGTTAATTGGTTATAATTTGTGTATGTGATTCCATTAAATTGGGGAAGGGTTACACATTGAGTCTTGGTGACTCACCTTCTCCTTTAATTTTTCAGGTGATTCGTAGACCGCGGATGAGGAGCCGGATGGACTCGAGGTGGCCATGCAGTGGAGATTTTTAATAAATGAATTTTGGATTTTATTTATCTTTCTTTTTGGTTTATGTTGCTTATTTGTAATAAGGCCTCCTAGTATGATTTCATTATTGCTGCGTGTTTGAATGTTTGGTTTAATCTACTTGATGATGTTAAAACGGTTGCACATGTTTTCTCAAATTAAACGAAAAATGTTTTAAAGTACCATCGGGTACATTCGAAGTTTGTAAACAACTCGACTCAGAAAATATATTAAGTTTGGTTTTTAACAAAGAAAATTTAAATTGAAAGGCATTTCGACTAATATGGAAATCGGTTTTAAAATGGTTTTCAAAATCTTTTCTCTGTAGCAAACCAAATTCGGTCATATTGTTTGGGCCGGGTTTGGGGTGTTACAGCCTTGACTTGTGCAGCAAGTGTGAAACGTCTTTGATGTGTATGGGGAAGACATTCGGCCACCTTGGAGAGGTGAATGGGCTGGTGACTCTTTGGCTGAAAGGGTGCCTTTTGGGAAGCCAAAAATGAGTAGCCAACATGCATGTTCCAGCCGTCCATGCATCCTCCAAGTGCATTGATGCATTTGGTCACATACATTGCACCTAGGTGCATGTATCTCTTAAATGTGCTCCATAGATTAATTTGAACCTACAAAGGCCATGAATTCACATTAAATCAAGCCAAATTAGCTGAATATAATTAAATACATGCTATGGACACATTAATGGACGTTTTAGACAACTTACAGACACCATTAGGACACATACTAAATTCAGCAGCCCCTAATTTAACAAAAAAAACTGCACATTAATTTTAGTTTTAAAAACACGTAAAAAGCTGTAATAAATTGAGACAAATTAAATTTAGACTTAGAAAAATTAAATCCAACACTAAATAAGATATTTAGACACATTTAATTTGCTGTAGGAAAATATATAAATTAAAACTCAATTTATTTAAAACATTAAAATTATGTAATCAGCTCAATGAGCTGGAGCGAGCTTGAGTGAGCTCAAATTGAGCTCGAATGAGCTAATTCGGCTCGATTTGGAAGTGCATGAAGATGCACATGAGCTCCTCAGCACTTGGAACTTTGAATTCGAGCTTCGTCATCTTGACATTCGAGGGTGCCCCAGGCGTGACCGTATCATCCCCCCTCTTCAAGACGATTCGTACTCGAATCGACCCGTTGGTTGTCCGAACAAAATTCCTTTTGGCTCGGTTTACCTCGGTCAAATGGGGTGGATAGTTTTCAAATTACATGAAAAGAAAATTCAAGAATTAGCAAGAAATGTTTTAAACATACTTGCAACCCAAATATGAGCAAAATAGGACAAGTAAATGGCATGCAATCGGGCATAATCACTTTATCATATAAAAGTAACAAAGCCTTATCAAATGTTTGAGACATAAGAGAATAGGCTTCATGGCATGCATATGATTTAAACAGTTTCCACAAAAAAAAATTATCATGCGAGTAACACATCAAAGGATAAATATAATCGTCACAGGCAGATAGGTGAGAAAGTGCATATGGTACTCGAAACTGAACAACCAAATCTTGCATTGTACGATATATGAAATCACTCACACATGAATTATACAAATTTTCGAACACAAGATTCTTTTTGTCAATCATTAAAGCAGATATAACATGAATAGGCAAAATGGAACAATTAAGCATTTCATGTTCCAAATGTTTTACAAATTGAAAATTAACATCATGTGTTCCATCAACATCCACAACAGATAGATCACAAGCAAGCAAATTAGAACAACTAAGCATATCATGATGTTGAACACCGTCCGAGGAGAACAGAATTATTTCAGGAGTTTCAGGGATCTTACCTCTATGGGCAAGAGGATAAGGATCGAGTTTACCTTTTTCATCTAATACGAACCTTCTCTCCTTGGGATCATAATGTAGTTGATATTTTGGGGTTGGGTTAGTCTCGACCAAACGATATGTAAACTTCAAGTACAACCACAGAAATTGTTTAAGGAACGAATAAAAATTGAATAAAAAGTTGACAAAATTCGTTACCTTATTCAACGACCACGAATCAAAATGATAGAAAGGATTTGCACACAATCGCTTTTGCTTGATTTTCCAACAAGATATACCAGATGATACAAAACATACTCCCAGTTTAAAAACATGTGTTTGACTATTCAAGTTAAAATATAGCAATGGTTTCGATAAATCAAACATGTTAAACCAATGGGATATGTGCAAGCTCAAGATCGAGCGATCAAAACTCTTGACTTGCTTCAAAACAGACTTACAAAAACTCAAAGATTCCGTATTAGACAATGAACAAATCTCTTAATAACCACAATCGAACAAGTTAGGATTAAAAGAAAGGTCATCGTCATACCTATTCAAATCCTGCTTTTTTCGAATATATTTTACTCCACCGTCACATTTTGCATAACAATGATTTTTATGGAATAAACTCGTCTTATCATCATTTAAAACATCACAATTACTCGAGGAATGGAAAATGATGAAATCATCCACATAACCACAAGCATTAGAAATTTTTGGTGGAATCTGAATCGTTTCTAAGTACTTACCTTCCTTACCTTCCGGCTCGTGTGACAAAATTTCATTTTCAATCTTACCTTTTTCAATCATACGAAAACGTCGTTCTTCCAAAAGGTATCGAAGTTGAAGGTCATCGGGCGATATATCGGAAACCTAAAATGAAGAAACAGAAGAAGAACAAAGTTCCAATGAGTTAGCTAAATTAAAACTCACTTTTTCTCGCTCATCTCGTTCTTTTGTTTCTTTTTCAACATCTTTTTCTTTTATTTCTCTCTCTTTTTCTTGTTCTTCTTTTTCAAGCTCTTTTTCTTTTCTCTCATTTTCTTTTTCAATTTTTTTATTTTCTTTTTCTCTCATGTTCTCGATTTCTTTTTCACTCTCTTTTTCTTCACTTTCATTTTCATTTTCTCTTTTCTCGATTTGATTACAACAAGAAGATGTTTCAAAAGAATCGAAAAGAGAAGGGTTTGACTCAAAGAAAGAAATCATTTTCTTATAAAAATCACGTTCGATCCTTTGGGTAATATTCTTTGTGCGGAACATCTTTGGAGCATTCGATGAGTGGCTCGTACTTTCGCGTTCGTCATGTTGAAGAGCCTCGTACCTGTAACTTTCTTCTCGTTGCGAATTCCTTGAGGGGTAAGAAGCCCGATAGGAATCTCTTAGTGAGTAATCTTTGGACGTGGATTGCCGTGATGATCTCAACTCCTTTTCTCGTTTGTCATCTCGAAGGGCCTCGAACTCGAAGTTTACTTCTCGTTGCTCCGAAAGCCTCGTTGAATAGGAGTTTTGGTAAGAGTCTCTTCTCGAGTAGTATCTTCGTGACTCTGTTTCATGACTTGGCAAAGTTTGCTTTCGTCTAGCTTGTTCTACCACTTGGTCCAATCGTCTTCGTAATGGACTTAACTTTTCCGTCAACATTCGGTCCATCTCGTTCACCAAGTATTGGAAGTCATCGGCGGAGAGTTCTTCTTGAAACATGTTTATTGCTGAAAAGAAAGATTGTTAAAACAAAATAAAGATAACACCTTACTACAAAACTCACAAGTCACTCACAAAGAAAATCACTCCACTCGTGTTTCACTCGTTTTATGGCTTTTTCTTTAATGAGTACACTCGTACCTTTTACCACTCAGCCTCGTCTCACAATTTTGTACTTCGTTTCGATAAACTCATCGCGGCTTGAGGGTCGGCTACAAAAATGGGTAACAAGGGAAAACGTTAGGTGAATTGGGTTGGCTAAAACAAAGGGGAAGGACAAATAGGGTAGGGGTGGCGTTGGGGTTTTGAAAGAGTGGGGGCAAAATCTGATCTCGGTGATCGAAAATATTAGAAGAGAATGAAATCAAACTTGCAAAACTTTCTCCTTTTTTTTTCTTCTCTTTTTTTTACTCGAATTTTTTTTCAATTTTCGTATTTCTTTTTTTACTTCAATACAATATATGCTAATACAAGAAACAAAAAATTACAACTTGAAATTTTTTTTGAATTTTTTTTCGAACTTACAAACTAACTTCTGGCTTCACGCTATTCGTCGAAACTCCTCGTTTGGTAGCTCTGATACCAGATGATACGGTCTGCCACGAGATGAGTCAAATGTATTTGAATTGCCCAATCGTCTACGAGGAGAAGAAGAGCCTTCGGGAAGATAATAGAGAATTTGGTTAAGTTGCGGAAGCTTTTAAAGATATTTCTTAAAGAGATGGCTTAAATAGAAATGGAAGTTGATAGATGAATGAAAATGGAATTAGCAAGTGAGATGGATAGGTTCGATTGGATAGAATGATATTTAGTGAAGTGAAATGAAGATGAAGTATATTTGATGGAAATGGATAAACGGACTCAAAAGCAAGTAAGAACCAATACTAAAGAGTATCGACCCGAATACTTATAGGCTTTCAAGGTGGAAAGATGTAAGTAGTGAAGATGGACCAAAGACCCGTTACTTAATAAAGTAGGAACCAATGGTATAAGTTGATGAAAGGACAAGTGATAGACGCCACAAGCACAGCTTGATAAGTCTAAGAAACTTGTACGAAAATGAAGAGGAGATGAACTCACTCAAATGAACAAGGTTCATATAATTTGATTAAGGTTTAAAAACTTACTAACAAATGAAAGTAACAAAATATTTATAGGCTAACAAAGGAGTAGCTAAATGGTCACAAAATGCCTTAAAGACTAAGCAAACTTGACCTAGAAAATGCTAGATAAATCTAGAAGAAAATCCCTTAATGTGCTTGACTAGGTTCGGCTAAACATGGCCCTTGGTAGCTTGCTAGATTCGACTGATTTGGGAGGCATAAGGGCAGCTTCTAGATGGTGCAATTAATATGGAAAAATGAATGTACTTGGAAGGCTAATAGCCATGTCCATGTTCAGCTTCTTGGGACACCAAAAGCCACCTTAATGGAGAAGGAAATTTGCTGATTGCATTTGGACAGCAAGAGCACTCCAATGGACGTTTTCTAGAAGGTTAATTGTCCAAAAATTCGTCCAAGTCCATAGGCAGGCTTTGGGGACGTCAATGGCCATCTTTCTAGAAGGGAAAATGTATTTTAAAGTCCCTTAAAGATGCATACAGTAGCTAGGTACGTCCCTTACTTAATTAGGCTCTTAAATTGGTGTCTTTTGGATGAAAAGTGAGCAACCGAACAGCCTTGACTTGTGCAGCAAGTGTGAAACATCTTTGATGTGTATGGGGAAGACATTCGGCCACCTTGGAGAGGTGAATGGGCTGGTGACTCTTAGGCTGAAAGGGTGCCTTTTGGGAAGCCAAAAATGAGCAGCCAACATGCATGTTCCAGCAGTCCATGCATCCTCCAAGTGCATTGATGCATTTGGTCACATACATTGCACCCAGGTGCATGTATCTCTTAAATGTGCTCCATAGATTCGGCTGAACCTACAAAGCCCATGAATTCACATTAAATCAAGCCAAATCAGCTGAATATAATTAAATACATGCTATGGACACATTAATGGACGTTTTAGACAACTTAAAGACACCATTAGGACACATACTAAATTCATGACCCCTAATTTGTAAAAAAGCGCACATTAATTTTAGTTTTAAAAACACTTAAAAAGCTGTAATAAATTGAGACAAATTAAATTTAGACTTAGACAAATTAAATCCAACACTAAATAAGATATTTAGACACTTTTATTTTTTTGTAGGAAAATAAATAAATTAAAACTCAATTTATTTAAAACATTAAAATTATGTAATCAGCTCAATGAGCTGGAGCGAGCTCGAGTGAGCTTGAATGAGCTAATCCGGCTCGATTTGGAAGTGCATGAAGATGCACATGAGCTCCTCGGCACTTGGAACTTTGAATTCGAGCTTCGTCATCTTGACATTCGAGGGTGCCCCGGGCGTGCCCATATAACGACTAAACCGTAGCCCTGATACCAATCAAATGTAACACCCCTAACCCGTATCCGTCACCGGACTAGGGTTAAGAGGCATTACCAAATAATCGAAAAACTTTTACGAACATTTCATAATATTATTTGACGAATCAAATCAAAGTATCCCTTAATTAGGTCTACGAGACCTTTAACATGCTTTAGAATAGGGACGGGACTAAATCGAATACATACAGAATTTTCAAAAATTTTAAAAAATTTTCTAAGTTACAGAGTTCACACGCCCGTGTGGGAAGGCCGTGTGCCTTGTAACACCCCAAACCCGGCCTAGACGTTACGGGCGGATCTGGCATGTCACATGGATAGGTTGTTTAAAGACCGCGTTCTCATTAAAAATTTCGTATTCTTTTTGAAAACTTCGAGCTTTGTTGTTTGTGAAATCCAGTTTCGCGTTTATTGTTAAAATTGTTGTTACTACTATTATTAATCTTATTATTATTATTTCTCAAAAACTTGTTTAAAATAGAAATCAAATTCAGTGAATTGCGTAGATGTGATATTTTTGAAAACAGTTTGTGTCGTTTTAAGAAACCATGTATTTATAAATTTAACAGTTATTAAAGAAAAACTTAAAAGAAAATAAACCAACGGCCTTATTACAAAAATATTAACCCAAAAGAAATTAAAACCAAAATAAAGCGAAAATAAAAATTTACTAAGTTCCCGGGAAATGTTCCCGATGTATGGCCACCACGAAGTACTCCACAGCTCCAAATCCTCGGTCTTTGGGGATCACCTACAAGATTAAGCAGAGGGGTGAGTTACGAGAACTCAGTGTGTAATCCCCTAATCGGACATTAAGCGGGCCCGAGCCCATACGGATACAAACCGGGTGAAGCCCATACTGAAAATGCATCGGGTCTTAGCCCTATTAGCATGGTAAAGTAAATAATGCATGCAACCTTGACCTAATAATCCATCTGCTACACACCACCCGTACCAGCCCCAACACACCGTGGGGATTTCTACAATCAACCCGTCCATCCGCTACACACCTCGATGGCGGTCAAGCCGCTCATCACGAATTTGTGGCGAAGCCACCAGGACATCAGAATATACGTGGCATAGCCACTATCTGTAACTGTGGCAGAGCCACTGTAATATGTGGCAGAGCCACCGAATTAACACTTCCTCCAATCATGAATATCCCAATCCCATGCAGAATGTCATGTATGCAAAGCATATATCATAAATGATGTATGAAACAAACTATCGTCATAACCAGATAAACAGAATACACACAATCATGCTAATCAACCCTTGAGGGTATAACAGAAATTTTACCCGCTGAGGGTATTTCAGAACTTACCCTCCAGTGGTATTTTGATAATTTACCCTGTAGGGGTATTTTGGTAATTTACCCTTCTAGGGGTAATTCGGTAATTTTGTCAACCCATCAGAAGGGCTACAGTCACCTCGAGCGACTCAATTATTCTAAACAGAGATAACGATGTGAATGGGCCTAAGGCCCATTCTTGACCCAAGTGGGCCCACACGCTCGTGTGGCCCATTTAGCCCAAATCTAGCCACAGATATATGATTCACCTAGACTAATTAAATATCTACTACACAATCATACAATTTATTCATATGGGCCGACGGGCCCATTGGGCCCACATGGCCCCTTTCGGTCCAAACAGCCTAAACCCACAAGAACACTCATGATGGCCTCAACTATCGCGTCGAAGCTCCCACACGTGCCCTCGCACACTCGTGTGGCTACCATCACCGTGTTACCGACATTTTGGCATTTACCGCTCTACAGCTAGAGTAGTGCGAAATACACACCTGATAGGAATCTGAAGTTAATCCACGCTCTGAACACTGTTCTGCGCAGAAGCCCACAATGATCGCACCCTTGACCCCCAAGGGGGTGTGTCGATCAACTTCGGTCACCACCACCGTGACCCAACGGCTAACCCAAATGAGCACGCCACAAAGCGAAGGCATAAGCCAAGAAAGGTGTGCCTCCTCTCCTCATGGTTTGCTCTATTTAAAGCTAGCTTCTCATCTTCCCTCTTGCTAGCTTTCCGATGTGGGATCCCTCCTTCAGTAGAGTTTAAATCCAACACAAACTCTGGCCGTCCAATTCGCAAAATAAATACTCCCTTGGTTGTCATGAAATTCGAACCCAGGCTCCCCTGTAGCATAATCCATGCCGCTAGCCACTTTACCAACTAGCTCCTTGTTGTCTTAAAACATGCGCAACTAAATATAAGTCTATGGCCAAAGTCTAAGTTCACTTAAAAAAATAAATCAAAATGAAATGCAAACGCCAAGAATTGAACCTTGGACCCCTTGCTTCCTTGTGTGGCGTCACCTCCTTGTCTCCCATGTGGCGCCATTTGCCACTAGACCACAACTCCTTTTGTGCCATTTTTCTCCTCATTTTATTCTTAAAGCCTACCTTCTAACTCCCAGGGTTTTATTCACCTAAAACCAAATATTTTCCTAAAGCTCAGGTTTGATCCCGGGACTTCATGGAAGCCCCCTAACCTTCCAAAAATCACTCACCAAATAGGTCCAACTTGCTTTAGTGCCATTCTCTTGCTCCCAAAAATTTTAAACATACCCACGCCCAAGGCCCAATGGGCCCGATTCTACTAGGCCCAAATTCGAGGCTTTACATGCCTCCCACAGCCTCAGACACGCCCGTGTGTCTAAGTTGTGTCAAAACAGGGCATACATAATGACTTGTCCACATGGCCGTGGACACGCCCGTGTGCCTCACTCGTGGTCGAGCCTGACTTGCACCACACAACCAGTCACACACATGTGTGTCCAGTCCGTGGTCGAGTCTGACTTGGTTTTGGAAAAGCAACCACGAGGGACATGGTCGAGCCACACGCCCGTGTGCTCAACCATGTGGGCAATTATAGGCCATTTACAAGGCCAAATTGCCACCCATACTTTGGGTTTCACCTACAATCACAATTAGGCATCAATCCAAGCATCAAAGGCAACCAATACATACCAAATTGATCATCATTCTCAACTCATTCAAGAGCATTTCATCACAACAAATTATAAGCCATTTAACTCAGTATAACCACAAGCATTTCAAAGTATAATCCATCACAAACTTACCATCAATAATATGCTAACTATGCATCAATAAGCTTACCATTCATATGGCCATTTCATTTGCTATCAAACCATACCAAACTAAGCATCATATAGCTTGACTACTCATACACATCACAACTATTTACCTAGCCATATCACATGGCTATATACATATCTCAAACATAATTCAAAGTGACTAGCCTATACATGCCATACTTAGTATATACATTTTCAAAAGGTACCAAAATAAGATTGAGTAGTGTGATGACGATCCTCGACGGTCCCCCGAGCCTTCAGTAGCTTAGACGATCTATAAAACAGAGCAAACACACACAAAGTAAGCTTTCAAAAGCTTAGTAAGCCATATAAAAATAAACTTAGCATAAAATGCATATAGCCATATTTATACAAGGACATTAATGTTACTCATAGCAAATTCATCTCATATCATTTGGCTCATTTGTTTAGCCATTACTCACCCACATTTCATAGCTCATAATATCACTTTACTCATAACTCATTCAAGCATATATCACATATCATCTCATCATTTCAATACACATATTCACCTTAGTAAGTTCATATATATACTTACCTTTTGTACACATAGATAGTGTACTTTTCAAACATACCTGAATCATTATACATTTCACTCAGCCATTCACATCTCAGACTTGCCTGTTGAACCGTTCAGAATTTAATAGGATACTTGAAATGCTCAGAATAGTCGTACAATGCTAACGTCCCAGACGAGGTCTTACATGTACTTAGATATCGATGCCACTGTCCCAGACAGGGTCTTACTCGAATCAAATACGATGCCAATGTCTCAGACATGGTCTTACACGTAAGTCTCAAATCAAAGCCAACGTCCCAGACGTGGTCTTACACGATGTCTCATTTCGATGCCAACATCCCAGACGTGGTCTTACACGATATTCCTTATCAGATACCTATGTCATGACATATATAATCCTATCTTTTCCAAGGTTCATGCGGGACTTCTCGAAAGTTGTTACTTTGTCGATACTTCCTCGGATTTCATGTACATACATCTTGATCATTATTCATTGCAATCTAAATATTATAGATGCATAAATGACTCAATTCAAATACATTTATTTGTATATCGACTTACCTCGTACGGGAAGAACGGAACAAACGACTATTCAATTACTTTTGACTTCCCTCAATCTAAGTCCATTTTCTTCGGTTCTTGATCTATACATATTCAAATTTAACCCATTTATTCACCAAATCATTCAATTCAATCCAAAAACACATATTTAGGGCAATTCATAATTTAGCCCTCACATTTTCACATTTTTACATTTTAGTCCTTATTTCACAAAATCAAAAAATTCGCATAATTTGCTTATACTCATGCTTAGCCGAATATTACCCATGCTCATACAAGTCCACACATTTCATCTATTTCACAATTTAGTCCCTAAAAATATTATTTTCTCAATTAAGTCCAATTTACTCAAAATCACTAAAACTCCAAAGACAAAACATGTTAATCTAACACATATATTTCATATTTCATCATCAAACATTTCAAAGATCATGAATTCATCAATGGACTTTTTCAAAATACTCATCAATTCACAAAATTGAAACATGGGTTTTGAAGAACACGAAGCAACGATTACAAAAATGTAGAAATTATCAAAAACCGATCAAAAACACATACCCGATTTATGCTTAGACCATGGCCGAATGAAACAAAGCTCAAGCTCTTTCTTTTCTTTCAATATTTGGCGGAAAAGATGAACATCCCACTTTCATGCTTCATTTGTTTTATTATATTAACATATATTATTAATTTACATATTTTATCCTTTAATATAACATTATAAATTCCCACTAACTTACGGCATTAATGTCCATCCATTTCAAATGGTCCAATTGCATTATAAGGACCCCATATTTATAAAGCCATGTCAAATAGGTATCTTTTCATAAAGCATGCAAATTTTGCATCATCCACAATTTAATCCTTATGTCAAATTAAGCACACAAACAGACAAATTAATTCACAGAAATTTCACACATGCTTAATCACATATCATAGGCACATAAAATGATATTAAAATATTTTTTGACTCAGATTTGTGGTCCCGAACCCACTGTTCTGACTAAGGTCTAAACCGAACTATTACACTAATAGCTAAAGGAGTCAAATAGCTATGGAATCTTAAATTAAAGGACTCAAATGGTAATTAGACCATTTAATGAGTTAGTGGATATACATGGCTTGGTTTTATTGAAATTTTAATGGTTTAGAAGGTTAATTTAGTTTGGTAATTAAAAAGAAAACTAAATAATAAAAGATGAGTAAAACATTGTAATCTTCATCTTTTGTTAATTTGAAAACCTAAAAACACCATTAGAGATAAGGTCTATTTAGCCAAGCTAACTTTGGGTGCATGGTATGTAATTTTTCCCCGTTTATAATGATTTTTATGTTTTTGAAGTCGTTTTAGCTTAATCTATGTAACACCCCAAACTCGGCCTAGAAGTTAGGCCCGAATCCGGTGTGTCATATGGAAGTGTTTTTCAAACCAGGTTTCCTGTTGTTAAAACTTTTTTGCGAGTTAATGATGTGAGCGCGCCTTACGAACTTCATCAGACAAGTATCTCGAGTCGAGCATTGCATTGCTGGCAAGCTGATCCCAGCTCGTTTCTAGCTCCACGAGCTTCGTCCAGTTCAAATTAAGCTCATTTGAGCTCAATCCAGCTCAATGAGTTCGTGTGCTCATTCAACAAGCTTGATTCAGCTTTAATAAGCTCGTTTGAGCTCAACTTTAAATTTTAATTCTTGCATTTAAATTGCTGGAATAAGGACTTGATTTATTTATTTTAGTTACTTTAGTCTTTAATTATTTCTTGTTTAATTAAATACATCTTTAGTTAATGTCATGCATTATTGATCTACATATTTTATTTATGACATGCATTAGGTGTTCTGCATTTAATTAAGTCATGCATTAAGTAACTCATTTGTTCATTTAGTTTGCATTTTAAATCATGCATTTAAGCATTTTAAGTTAATAAATGAGTTGCTGGTCAATAATTCAACTCATCTTAGTTTAATTAATTGAGTTTTTGTTGAACTTTATTTAATAGTTGCTTCTTTAATTAATCTAGTTACTAGGTTAATTTATTGATGCATAAGTTAAATTTCATTTAATAATGCTTTTCTTAATTAAACTAGTTGATGGAATAAATGATGCTTAAGTGTTAGTTCATTTATTTAAGTCTAGTTGCTGAAATAAATGATGCTTAAGTGTTAGTTTATTTATTTAAGATAGTTGTTAATTTGTTTCAAGTTTAATAATTACATTAATGTGTCGGTTACATGTGTTAATTGCAGGAGACTTTTCAACTCACATCCATTACTTCTAAAGGCTGTTATGAATTCAATAGGATGACTTTTCGGTTGGACATGGAGACTTCAAAAGACTTTGAAAGCAATTAATCACATCATTCAATTCTCCATCAAAGATGCTGGTGACTTTTCGGTTGGTCATGGAGACTTCAAAAGGTTTTCAAAGCAACTTAATTGAAGAAATTAATCACATTGAAGGATGGAGTTAGGTGACTTTTCGGTTGGTCATGGAGACTTCAAAAGGTTTTCAAAGCAACTTAATTGACGAAATTAATCACATTGAAGGATGGAGTTAGGTGACTTTTCGGTTGGTCATGGAGACTTCAAAGGACTTTGACAGCCACTTAATTGAAGAAATTATTCACATTGAAGATGGAGTTATTTGGGCTAGAATTTCAAAAGTTGAGACTTTTCATTTGAGCTCATTATTAGCTTCATTAGAAGTGACCATTCAGCTAGCTTCTATGACACTATAAATACATGTAATCTACCTATTGATTGGGAAAACTTTTTAATTGAATTTGTTAATGTTATGCTGCTCAATTTGTGAGATTGTTTTCTCTCATATTTCGTTGAAGACTCGTTAGCTTATCTAGTCTCTAGTGGCGTCAACCCATTTTCTTCTATCCGAACTTATCACTATTATATATACCAAGGTTCCTACTTTTCTAAGTAGCGGGTCGAGGTTCCACTACTCCCATCTTCCACCTTGAAAGCCTATAAGTATTCGAGTCAATACTTTTTAGTATTGGTTCTTACTTGCTTTTGAGTTCATTTTATTCCATATCCATTATCTACAAAACTTTCTTTCTTTCCTTCCTTTCACTTCATCATAGCCGAACCCTCTTTTCATTTATCATCCATTGTCGTTATTCCCCTTCCATACCAATCTCCATCTTTATTTACTTTAACCGAACCTATATAAAATTCATATCCTTTAACCTATGTTTGAAACCCATTTCAATAGCTTCCGCACCATTTTACCCAAAAGTATCATCTTTAAACTAGCTGAACGGAACCTTCTCGTAGACGATCAGGCATCTCACATACGACTCGACTCACCTCGAGGTAGATCGTATCATTTGGTATCAGAGCTACAAAACAAGGAGTTTCGACGATAATTGAGAGCCAGAATAGGTTCGTAAGTTGAAAAAATATAAAAAATTGAAAAAAAATTTGAAAAAAAAATTCAAGTTGTAATCTCAAAGTTCTTCTTGAGTTATTTTCATGCATTTGAAGTGAAAAAAAAACAAAAATATAAAAAAAAGGTGTTTGAAAGTTTTGCAAGTACCTGTTGTGTATGTTCTTCTCCTCTATTTCCGATTTCAAAACCAAACATTCTACTTTCATTCTTCTTTCTACCCCGATCATCCAAGATTCTTATTCACATCATTTGGTATTTTCCCAAATCACCCAACGCCACACCTTAAACTGACTTTAAATTTTCTTTCAGCCAACCCTTAACCCCCTCATATTTATCCTTTGTTAAACCATTTGCAACCGACCCCTAAGCCTATGATAAGGCCTTGGCGAGTCCAACTACGAAATTGCGAGAGAAAGTTTGAGTGGTAAAAGGCATGAGCGAGTGAGATCATTCGAGTGGAGGTAAAAGCCAAATGAGTGTAAACACGAGAGTGTGTGACACTTTTCCTTCTTCTTTTCGATTGAAATCGTGAGGTTTGTGGTGAGGTACTTAAATTTTGTTTTTTTAAGAACTAACATATTTCTTTTCAGCAACAAAAATCATGTCTCGCGAAAAGTTCACCGAATCAGAGTTCCAATATTTGGTGCAAGAAATACGAAGAATGGTGAATTCTAAATTCGACAAATTGCACGAGAGATTAAATCGTGTGGAACAAGGAGAACCCTATGAACGAGTTTCATCAAGTCAGAAAACGAAATCGAGAGCATCATGGAGATATACATTTAATGATTATTCGAGAAAAGATTTCCATCATGATTCCCATTTGTCATCGACTTCAAGACCAAGAGATTTCTATCAAGATTCCTTTTTATCAAGGAATCCAAGACGAAAAGAGACCGATCTTGATTTTGAATCCTTTCGAGTTGACTTTTGAGATGATAGATATACTTCTTCAAGAACTTCAAAGAAAACATCCATGGAGTATTCTTCTCGAAGAAATGTTCGTGAACCAAATGTAAATAAATTTCTTTCTTTTGGAAATCCTTGTTATCATGATTCTTTTGTAACATCATGTAATAGAAAAGAAACAAAGAAAATAAAATAAAAAGAAGACAAGGAAAAAGAAATAAAAAGAGAAGAGAGGCAAGAGGCAAGTAAGAGAGAAAATGAGCGAGTTTTGAGAGAGCTCGAAAAAGTCATTGAAAAAGCCTATGAAAAAGAAAAAGAATTTAATAGTGAAAAGAAGTTAAAAAGAAAACATGGAAAAATTGAGAGAACTTGAAGAAAAAGAGATTGAAGAGAAAGAAATTGAAACAAAATAAATCGAGTTGGAAAAAGAAGTGAAAGAAGAGAACGAGCAAGAAGAAGTTAGGAGTGATTCAACTAACCCCCTTGAAAGTTTTTCTTGTTCTGTCCCTATTTTTTAGGTTTCCGAAAGGCTGAGCAATAACTCTCAACTTCAATACTTTCCCCATGAAAGACGCTTTCAAATGATCAACAAAGGTAAGGCTAAAGTCGAGAGCAAACCGTGCGAGTTCAAAGGTAAGTTAGGTAAGGATTCCTTCACCCCTGCGTTTCCATTATCTTCCTTGAATGTGCGTAAGCCCCTTGACGACTTTACCTTCATAAAAGCTGCGAGCCAAGGAATGGTTAATTATCCTTCTTCGAATATTGTTGAAGTTTCAAACGGTGGTGAGACGAGTTTTTCTAACTCCAAACTTTACGTTAACCAACTCGAAGGTAAGGTAGTGTTCAATCGAAACTTGATCTTGCGTGGCAATGAGTTTTCATGTAAGAATCCCAATCTGATCGACTTTGATAATTATATGAATAATGTAATATCCCGGGTTAGGGGGCTATTTTGTTGTTGCACGATATTGCATGTGTTAGTGTGCTGTGTGGTTATTTCGGTGTTTTAGGAGCTTAATTGTAGGCTAGGAGTGTGCCTGAGTGAGTGGGTAAATTTTGGTTTTTGGGGTGTTAGGTGAAGGGAGCTGAGGAAGCTGGGGTTTAAGAATTTTATTTGAGGTTTTGTTGCACAAAGGAAGAGCTGGAAAAGTGGCAAAGCATGCGCCACATGGGGGAGCTTGATGTGGCGTCATTTTCAGGTGAGGGAGGTCCAGAGTTCAAGCAGCGGAGTCCCCATTTTGGCTTCTTTTTGGGACGGCATGGAGGAGAGGTAGAAGGCTAGTGGAACTCTACCTTGGACCAAGTCTCCACTTTCAAATGGAGGGTGGAGAGGAAGTTTAGGAGGAGGACTTGGTCATCACATTTGAAATGTGAGGAGTGGAGTGAATGGGGGGGATTTTTGGCCGATTTGTGGGGTGTTGGAGTGGGGATGTGGACGGTTTGGTAGAGAGAAGGGAGGTGTGCTTGAAATGCACTTCTCATTTTGTGCATTTTTGGCCAAAAGCATTTGGGAAGCAATTTCTCTTTGTGCCTTACCAAAACCGAAAGTTTTAGCACTTGCCGAATTGTTCTTTGCTCATTTTTGTTTTCTAATTTTCCTTTGCTAGCCGAATGTCACCTTGAAGACACACCCCGTGGTTTGTTTTCTTTCACTTTTACTTTTGGCCGAACCTAGCATTCCTCTTTCATTCTTTTTCTTTTTCTCTTCTGAAACTCTAATAGCCGAATATTCTCCTCCTCATCTTCTTTTCTTTTGTCCATTGTGAAGCCGAATTCTCCATTTCCTTTCTCCTTTCTTTTTGTGCCGAAACTCTACCCATTTACAATCTTTTTTCTCTCCTTTACACTAAAGCCGAATTTAAGGATATTAAAACACCAAGCCGAATTCTTTTCTCCTATTGTAGCCTTGGCCGAATCTCTTGTGGTTCCCTCCTAGAAGTCATAGTTTGGCCGAATATTGGGTGTTGGTAAGTGCAGGGCCGAATGGCCATATCTCCCTCTTGCGATCCTTGTTGGTTATGGTTTGGTTAAGGGCCGATTATGGTCAGTTGGAAGGGTGTTAACCGTTTGGTAATCTCTTCGTTATAGGGTCTTTGGATTGCGGAATCAAGCGGGAGGAGTCATTTTTTCTCGCTAACCAATTGGTAAGTGAGGGTAAGTGATTGGTTCTTTGTTAGTTTAATTTTCTCGTTTCGATTTAGTCATGGTTGATAAAGGATTAACTGTATTCTTTTCAAGGTGGAGGCCGATTGTCTTAGAAGGGCCATTGTGGTTCGGGTTTGGTAAGAATCAAATCAATAGCAAGGTAAGGGCTATTCAATAAACCCTTCTTGGTCTAAGTGGCTTAATGTGATCCCTTGGTTAATGGTTGTTGGCCGAATGTCATAGATGCCTAACCCCTAATGTTTGGCCGATTGTAGGATCTAGTAATTAAGGGACAAGATCGTTTTCGTTGGATTCTAGACTCGTATTTACCAGGTGTGTAACTAACACACTCTCTACTTAGTAACGTTGTTAATAAACTTGATTGCTTAATAAGATTGAAACAGTGAGAAGGATAATTGGATACCCAAAAAGGGGTATGTGAACGATTCGGGTAAGTCTGTTCTATGATGAGTATTAATGATAACACATGATATCATGATTTATGTTATGCATGTTATGAGTTGTAATGCTTGATATGTTGGCATGATATGCATGGCTTGTATGAGATGCATAATCCCATGAGTATGATATGTGTGGGTGATACGAGAGGAGGGAGCAGTGGTATATTGTGTCGACGAGCACCGGTGCTTTGGTAGCACACTTTGTGACTTTGGGTCACAGAGGTTTGGCACCTCCAGAGGTTTGGTACCTCGGCGTCTCGTCCCGCTGGCTCGGTACCACGATGGGTGGGCCCCACGGATGATTATACGGGATTGACGCCAGTGATTTGGTATCACACGATGGGTTGGCCCCATCACCAGATTTGTGACTACGGTCACCAGTGCTTTGGTAGCACATTGTGTCTTTGGGACACCAGAGGTTTGGCACCTCATTGCGACTTGTCCCTGTGGTTTGACCACCGTGGGTTGGCCCCACTTGAGTTATGGGATCGTGCGCTAGTGATTTGGTATCACCACGATGGGTTGGCCCCATCATCATCGGATTTGTGACTACGGTCACCGGTGCTTTGGTAGCACATCGTGTCTTTGGGACACCAAAGTGGTTTGGTACCACAATGACGGATATTGTGTCTTTGGGACACCGGTGTTTTGGTAACACATTGTGACTATATGTCACCGGTGGTTTGGCACCACCAGTGGTTTGGTACCACACGGGGTAGAAAAGGCGATATGGATGGTTAGGATCGGGTTGCATTAATTATGTTACTATGTATGATGTGTGTTAGTATGTTGTTTCTTCGGGAGCGGGATTTGCACACTGGGTCACTCGACTCACCCTCTCCTTTGACTTTTCAGGTGACTCGTAGACGCGGACATGGAGCCGGGATGGACTCGGGGTGCACATGCCATGCTTTAATAAAGTTTTACTCAGACTCCACTATTTGGGTACTTTAGTTTATTTACTTTTAATTGGGTTTTATTTTGGATTGGTAAAGGCCTTTAAAGTTATGTTTTATGTTGTTGATGTTTTAAGTTGATTTTTGACATGCCTTAACAAAGTAACTTGGAATAAATTTTACTACAACTTGGAAAGATAATGATTTCAAAACTATAACGCACTGGGTTTTTAAACCATACCATCGGGTATCACACTGAGTTTCCATACGAAACAAATACAATTGGTTTCCAATTCAAACTTGTAGTTCTCCTAAGCTTAAAAGTGTTTTATGTGTCACTAAGAAACTAATGAGGTTTTAATGGTTAAACTCGTTTTAACTACAAATTCTGGCTAAGTTTTCAAAATCTCCGGGTTTCAAATACATCAACTGTTTTTTTTTCAAACAAGACTACTCAAATTTGTTTCGAAGACCCTGTGTTTCCACCCAGCTTTTAAACGTTAAATCTGATCTCTCAAAAGCATTTTCCCCGTAACATACCAGATTCGGACGTGGTGTCTTGTCCGGGTTTGGGGTGTTACAAATAATTTGTTCCCTTTTGTGAAATCATCAAGTTTTTGCAAATCCGTTTTAAAGTTTGAAAAGAGTTTTGATTGCTCGATATTGTGTATGCAAAAATCTTTATGGATTGACATGTTTAACTTGACGAGACCGTTGCTACACTTTGGCATGATTAATCAAAATTACGTTTTCAAACTGGGAATTTGTTTAGATTCATCTTGTTGGAAAATCAAGCAACGTCAATTATGTGTGAAAACTTTTCATCATTTTGATTTGTGAATTTTGAATAAGGTAACGAAAATTGTTCAATTTGTTTTCAATTTACATTCGTTCCTTAAACAATTTCTTTGGTTGTCCATGAAGTTTGTGATTCGTTTGGGAAAGATTAATTCAACCGTGAAACTCCAGCTACACTATAACCCCGAGGAGAGAAGGTTTGTATTGTTCGAGCAAGGTAAGAACGATCTTTATTTTTCTACTGCTAAATGTAAGTCTTCTGAAATTGTTGATACATTTTTGTTCTCTTCGGATGATGATAATTGTAACATCCCGAAATTGGGCCTAGTAGGATTGGGCCCATTGGACCTTGAGCGTAGAAGCGTTTTAAAATTTATGGGAATTTGAGAGCGGCATTATTTCAAGTTGGATTTATTAGGAGGGTGATTTTGGAAAGTTACGAGGCTTCTAGGAAGTTCCGGGTTCAAGTTAGGCTATAGGTAAATTTTATGTTTTAGCACTTTAAGGAGATATAGTAAGCGACCTCAATGTTTATGGAATTAAATGAGTAATGTGCTAGCATAATTGAGCATATGGCAAAGAGGTTATGGCATTAAGTGAAGAGTATGGAGGGAAGAGGTTCAAATCCCATAATGTGCAAATTTTGACTATTATTTTTGTATTCTTTCCTAAGTGTCGCCAAGCTAGTAAATAAGGCAAGTTGGACTTTTAATTTTGGCAAGGTGGCTAAGGATATTAGGAAAGGATGAAGGTAGGGAAAGAAATCAAAAGAAAAGGCAAGTATAGGGAACATGTTGGCCCAAAGAGAGGAAAATGTTTTGGAATGTTTTTGATGGCCAAAATGTTTGACCTTTTTGGTTTGGTGTACACGGTTTTGTTAGGGGGAAAGGAAGAGCCGAATTTCTCTTTTCTCTTTAGATCATTTTGTTAGTTTTTGGGTGCATGAGAGGTACACTTTTCTCTTTGAACATTTGTGTCTTCTTTTCAAATCCATCTTCCTCTTAGCTTTGGACGAAATCTCCCAACATATTTGTGCATTCTTTTCTTTTGTTTGGCCGAAACGCTCACCTTGCTCATCTCCCCTTTGATAGCCGAAATTACCAAAGCACTTTTCTCCATTCATTTTTCTCTTTTGACCATTTCATCAACCTTTTCTTCTTATTTAATCGACATCACTTTGTGATCACATTTTCTGTTCGATTTTCTCTATAGCCGAACCCCTTATCATCCTATTTCTTCATCATTTCGTTCCTCATCGTGTAGGAAAAATCTCTTCTTAATTGAATCGGTAAGTGATCTTATATCCCTCTTTCTATTTTTATGTTCTTTTTCTTCCTAATCGAATATGAATGTTCATCGTTATTCGGTTAGTCAACTTTGTTTCTTATCAAAACGTCACTCTCTCCATCATTCTCATGTTGTGATCAATACTCTTTCGTAGCGATCTTAGTGGGTGGCCGAATATCATTCTAGCCATAAGTCAAGTGGTGGAAATCGCAACAAGGTAAGGAATTCTTTATGGATTATTTGATATCGTTCATTATTCGATTGGTTGCTAAATGGATTAATAGTTTGGACTAATCGGTTACTATAGGAACCAAATCGCTCGATCACCTATCCCTCGTAATAAGAGACTCGGATTGTTGGTAAGTGATATAGATTGTTAATCAATCGCAATACTTGGTTGAAGAGGTATTTTGGGCTTTGGACTAATTGTTGATCGATTGTACCTTTAGGTGCCGCGGAGAGTATCGTGTTACGAATTCCGAATAAGGTGTATAATTCCGTACCCTACCGAATACATATTTGAAATGGTGGTAATCTCATATCTCTCTGAAAGTTTGCATGAAATGTTCTGTGATTTTGTCGAAATACCGAAGGAAATCGGAAACCGGCATCCGTGACCACTCTCTAAGCTACGATATTAGTAGTGGTAACCATATTTTGCAATGAAACAAGTTTTGGTCAAGAGTAGTGACGTGATTTTGAAAAATCATGAAAAATAGGATAAAGGGAATTAGAAAGTGAAAAAGACATCGTATTAAAGATTACTGTGTCTATTTTTATATGAAAGAAACAGAGGAGGAAGAGGAATTTTATATTCTGTGATATCTTAATTTTGGTGAGACTGGTTCTGGTTGACTTCGTGGTTCCCTGTTCTATCTTGGAAAAATCATTCAAAATTGTACCAGGTGAATTAAGAGTTATAATTTATATGTATAGATTCCTTAGTGAGCCTATTTTCAATAGAAACAAGTGGGAGAAACATATGAAAACCGTACAGAGATATATTTGAATTTTGGGTAAGAGAGGTCAGAACCATTGGTCAGTGAAACAAGGGAATATTTAAAGAATAAACTGTATTAAACGGCTAAGCCAAAAATTCTAGAAAAATTTTAGTAATAAGATATATGAGTCTAGTTTCAAGGAAAATTTATGGATTTAAATTTCAAGTTTCCTAACTAGAGTTATAGTCAGTTTAGTCAATATGACGCAGATGGACAGTTTCAATTTTTATGCCTCACATTAGTAGTTAAGTCTAGGTTGTCGAATTACCAAAATACCCTTGGAGGGTAAATTACCGAAATACCCCTGGGTTGCAAGATTACCGAATTACCCTTAGTGGGTAAAATTACCGATTTATCAAAATGTCCTTATGGACCGATTTACCGAAATGCCCCTATGGGCCGAATTGATAGAATGCCTTAGTGGGCTGAATTACAAAGCTCAATAATGGGCCGATTCATCGTATAAATTACTAGACTAATGGTTGTTATACATGTGGGTATTTTATGTTATTATGTGTATTGCATCATCACATATTGCATGGGATGGGAAACTTGAATGAAGAGAAGTATAGACCGGTGGCATTGCCACAAAGTCTAATATGGGCTATGTGCCAACTTAAATATGGCTTTGTGCCATCGTGATTAAGGCTGTGTGTTGATTATGTTATCGTATATGATACTCTGGTGGCTAAGCCACAAAATTATTATAAATGCCAGCTTGTCTGCAAATTGGAGAGACTGGCGGGGTGGGTTGACTTGATCCCCACGTGAGAGACCGGTTGTGCAGGGAGAGAGGCGGTTGGATGGGTTGGGTTGCATACATTTGCTTCATATATATATGTTCTGTTATGAAAGTGGGCTCCGGCCCAAGATGTTGCTATATGGGTTCAGGCCCAGTGGATGACGGTAAGGGATTTCACACTGAGTTCTTGTAACTCACCCCCCTTTTTCTTAACCCTTGTATGTAATTCTCCGTAATGAGGACTTGGGCCCATGGATGACTCGGTGGAGGCCATACTTCAGAAATGGTGTTATTGAACTTTAAATTTCTATTTCAGTTTATTTTATTATTTTGCTATTTTGGTTTAAGTTGTAATAAGGCCTCTGGGATATGTTTTAAATTGCTTTATGTTTAGTCGTACTTATAATATTGCTTGAATTGTTTTAACGGGGAATTTCTAAAATCATAAATAATAGTTTTCCAAAATTGATTAATAAATGGATTTTATAACAAACTTTTACAAATATTTTAACTCGGAAATTTTCTCTCGAATTATCAACAATATTTTCAAAAGCCACGATTTTAAAGCTCACTACCTCGATTTTCAACTCATCAAATGATCTCTCAAAAATACTTGTATTTTATCTACGTTTCATAACGATTTCAAAATATCATAGATTCTTTTCTAAACATCACATTTTTGTAAATTGTTTATTTCAAATATGCTTTCGCCACCAAAAAGGTTTTAAAAAAATAATTACGTTTTCAAGTAGTTAACAATTGCTTAAGTGTTTTGGGTTTAAACAAAGAGGCTGTAATTCTCAAACAAGTTTTTCCATGTGACACGCCAGATTCGGGCCTAACTTCTAGGCCGGGTTTTGGGTGTTACAATAAGCTTTGCGTTAATGAATTGATTTTTGTAAAACATTTAGGTCATGACATGTTTAAATGTTCTATTCCACCTGTTTATGATCTATCTGTCTTGATGGTTGACAAAAAGATTCTTGTGTTCGATAATTTTTATAATTCATGTGCGAGAGAGAGAATATATCGTACAATGCAAGGCCCGATTGTTCAATTTCATGAGCCATGTGAATTTTCTCAACTACCTGCTTGTGTTGCTTATGTTTATCATTCGATTCATTATTCGCATGATAATTTTGACTTGTGGAATCCATTCAAATCGTATGCATGCCATGAAGCCTATTTAATCTTGTTTCAAAAATTTGACAAGGCATTATTTCTTTTATATGATAATTTGATTCTGTTCAATTGCATGTGATTTACTTGTTTGGTGCTGCTCACATTTGAATTGCAAGTGTGTTTGAAACATCTCTTGCTAATTCATGGTTATCCTTTTCAGGTGACCAGATCAATATCCGCCCCATTAGCCCGATGAAAAACTGAGAAAAGGGAATTCTGTTAGGAAAACCAACGGCTCGACTTGAGGACAAGTCGCCTTAAAGAGGGGGGAATGATGCGAGCACGCCCCGCGAACTTCATCGGAAAAGTATCCCGAGTCGAGCATTGCGTTGCTGGCAAGCTGATCCCAGCTCGTTTCTAGCTCCACGAGCTTCGTCCGGTTCAAGTTCAGCTCATTTGAGCTCGATCCATGTAACACCCCAAACCCAGTCAACACACCACGACCGAATCTGGCATGCTACGGAGTGAAAACATTTTGAAGAAAACAAGTTACTGGTTTATTTTTATTGAAACCCTTTTATCACTTTAAGGTTTAGAAAACCCCGTGTAAAGTGATGCTGAAATTGTTTTTGTTGCTTTAGAACCCGGAAAAACTCATGCTTGAAAAATCCGTTTGTTGCTACTAGTTTTAGAAAGCCATACGATTCTATTAAATCCCGAGCAAGTTGAGCATAGTCAAGTTAAAACCATTTGCTTTTGAAAAAGTTAAGTTTGAAAATCATCTAAGTTACCTTTGTTCTCATCTTGTGAATATTGTTAACCGATGGTAACGTTTGAAAATCCTGATATAGAGTATAGTTTTGAAAACATCAATTTAATCCCGGTTATTTAAGCATGTCGAGTTATTAATCACATGCATCAAAATAATTAATATAACATCAAGTAATTAATAACCCAAAATAATACTTAACGGCCTTATTACAAGTTAAAAACCAAATTATAGAAAATAATACCCAAAATCAAAGTATAAAACGAAACCGAATATAAGTTCCATGGCCACCTCGTGTCCTCCCCGGCTCCAAATTCGCGATCTATGCCTCATCTGCAAAATATAAGGGAAGGGGTGAGTCACCGAGACTCAGTGTATAAATCCCCAACTCGATAGAATAGCACTTATTCAAATCATAAGTAAAACATGCAAATCATGCAACCCACCTAACCATCCGATCTCCTGTATCTACCCCGTGTGGTCAAAACCACTGGTGGTCAAAACCACTGGTGACCGAAGTCACAAATATATACATAAGTGTGGTCAAAACCACTGGTGACCGTAGTCACAAATCAAGTGATGGGGCCAACCCATCGTGTGGTCAAAACCACTGATGACAATCCCGTAATTAACATGTGGGGCCAACTCACTGTGGTATCAAACCACTGGGACGAGTCACAATATCCATATGTGGTCAAAACCACTGGTGACCGTAGTCACAAATATCATACGTGTGGTCAAAACCACTGGGACTTAGTCACAAATATAGTATCAAAAGCGGGGCCAACCCGCCGTGTGGTCAAAACCACTGGTGACAGTCCAAATCATCCTTCCCCCTCCTCTCATCAATCCCATCATTATGTCCATATCAATCGTGGCATAATATCATGTTATGATGCAAATAACCCATAGCATAGCATTATACAGTGACATGATAACATATATCGAGATCCGTATAACAAGGACTTACCCGAGTCCACGCTCATGCCCACAAGGCAAAATCAACGATTTAAATGGCTATTCAGCTTTTAACAGTAAACACAATGAACATATAATACTAATGAAGTGTGTAAGCGTTACACACCTGACTACTTGTAGATCTAAGAGAAATCCCAAAACGACGATCTATTTCCAATCGATAGAACCCGAAGATCCCGAAACGTTTGCCTTCACCTTTCCTACAATCGGCCAACACCATACTTTTAAGACTAAAGCCATTCGGCTTAATCACAAAATCCCGAAGGATATGTCGCACAAAGGTAGCACCTTACCTTAACGCCGATTTGGTTTCCAACCAAATCCCGAAGTTACGTGGTGAACCTCCCTTTACAATCGGCCAAGCACTAGCATAAAGATAATTAGCCTTCGGCTTTTGAAAGAATAGGAAACAGATCTGAAACGCTAGAACCCTTACCTAGATCAGCAATCAAATCCCGAAGATCCACTGAATCAGGTTGCACTCCTCCCTACAATCGGCCAAGTACCACTATCATTGGGTTAAAGCCTTCGATATTACTCATAACAGGAGATGTTAAAACCGTAAAACACTTACCCCCTTACCTTACTGACAGATTCGGCCACCAATCACCAAAGTTCGGCACACCCTAGTGTTATTTAGGGATTTCGGCTACTTCACCAAGATAGAACAAGAAAAGAGTTAAGATCCCGATTTATAACGATTGAAGAAATAGCAAAGAGAAATGGGATTTCGGCATTAACCAAATCAATCGAGAAAGAAGAATAAAAAGGTTATACTTACCAGAAGATTCGGCTATAACCCAAAAGAAAGAATAGCTTTCGGCACTACAAAGAGATTAGCACACGTGCGAAGAGAAAAAAATAGACTAAGGGTATTCGGCCAAAATACTTGATGAAAACGAAAGAGAAACAACAAGGCTTTCGACTTTTGAAGATGGAAGAGATGGAGAAGAAAAGAGAACCAAGATTCGGCAAAGTAAGGAGGTTTCGGCTAACAATGAATGAACCGGAAAAAAGAAAAGGAGAGAATGGCTATTGAGTTTCAGCTTTTCAAAGGGAATGGCAAAGTTGGTTCAGCCAAATACCAAAGTTGCCGAAAGAGAAAAAGAGAGAAAATGCCAAAGAGGTTTCGGTTTATCACAAGCACAATGCCCCACTTGAGTGCCTTGCCGAAAATGCTCTCTTACTTGGCTATTGAGATTCGGCACACCCCTAGCTTCCCAAACTGATTACTCCCCCTCCCCCACGTCCATAATTCGGCCAACACCTCAAGACTCTCCCGTCCACTCATTCAAATCGGTTTGAATGAGTCAGGCTCCACAATTTTCTCCTCTCTATCCATTTCAAATCTGTTGACTCAATCCTCATCCATTCCAGAGAGTCCTACCTGAGTACACCTCTTCCTTGCTTCTGGCGTGAAAAAGAATAAGCAAAAAGGGATTTCTGCAGCTCGAACCCAAGCTCTCCTTCCCTGCATGTGGCGTCACCTTCCTGGCACCTTGGTGGCGCCTTCTTTGCCACTTTACCACCAAGCTATTTGTGTCTAAACCCTCCGAAAATTTCTTTTAACCCCTAAATCTCTTAGCTTCCTCTCTCTAAGTACAAAAAAACAAAAAATTTTAGCCATGACTCAGGCCTAACCCGAAGTCATGCCTGGACCCCAAAACATGCTAAACTAGCACAACCAACATAATATCACATGCAATAACACACAAAATGCAGAGACCCCGATTTAAGAGTGTTACAGTTCTACCCCCCTTAAAATTAATTTCGGCCTCGAAATTACCTGGTCAGAAGAGTTGAGGGTATTGCTGCCGCATCACATCCTCTGGTTCCCACGTGGCTTCCTCCGTACCATGGTTCCGCCATAATACTTTCACCAAGGGAGCAGGACTTCCTCACGCAGAACTTTGACATCTCGATCCAAAATCCCACTGCTGGTTCCTCCTTGAAAGACAAGTCTGAGCTCACCTCTATCTCCTCAACTGGCACAACATGTGACGGATCTGATCGATAGCGCCTAAGCATCGAAACATGAAATACGTCGTGAATCTGACTTAACTCTGTCGGCAACTCGAGCTGATAAGCTACTGGTCCCACTCAACACCGTATACGGCCCGATAAACCTAGGGCTCAACTTGCCCTTTCGCCCAAATCTCAACACTTTCTTCCACGGTGATACCTTCAGAAAGACCTTGTCACCCACTGCATACTCTATATCCCTGCGCTTAAGATCGGCGTAAGACTTCTGCCTGTCTGACGCTTCCTTTAGACAAGCCCGAATCACCTTAACCTTATCCTCTGTTTCTGCCACCAACTCCAGACCCAACATCTGCCGTTCACCCAGTTCTGTCCAACACGTAGGAGTACGACATTTCCGTCCATATAATGCCTCATAGGGTGCCATCTGAATACTCGCTTGATAACTGTTGTTATAAGCGAACTCTGCCAATGGTAGATACTCCTCCCAACTACCACTGAAATCCAGAACACAACCCCTTAACATATCTTCCAAAATTTGGATTACCCTTTCTGACTGTCCATCAGACTGCGGATGAAAAGCCGTGCTGAAATCCAACCTCGTACCCAATGCCTGATGCAAAGCTTTCTAGAACCTCGACATGAGCCTGGGATCCCTATCCGAGATAATTGACACTGGCACTCCATGCAACCTTACTATCTTTGCCACATACAACTTGGCTAACTTCTGAAGCGAATAATCAACCCGGACTGGTATGAAATGAGCCGATTTAGTTAGACGATCCACAATCACCCAAACTGAGTCCCTCTTGCCAGGCGTAAGAGGTAGCCCGCTGACGAAATCCATCATAATCCTTTCCCATTTCCACTGCGGAATCTTTACGGGCTGTAACAAACCTGACGGTAGTTGATGCTCAGCTTTAACTTGCTGGCATGTCAGACACTTGCCCACAGACTCAGTTACTTCCCGTTTAAGACCTGGCCACCAGAACTGTTCCCTCAAATCACGATACATCTTACTGCCTCCCGGGTGCATAGCGTATGGGCTGCTATGAGCTTCCCGTAGAATCTGCTGTCTCAATTCAACATCCTTCAGCATACATACTTTCCCCTAAAAACACAGTACTCCATCACTACCCAAGCTGTAACCCTCTGATTCACCACCTTGCACTTGCAACCTCCGAGCACTTAGAACCTCATCCACCAGCTGTTTCTCCTTAACCTGATCAATCCACGTCGGCTTTACTTGCAATTCGCCAAAAGACTCCCGTCGTCATTTAGACTAAGGTGAGCAAACATCGCTCTCAGGTCTGCTACCACCTTACGGCTCAACGCATCAGCTACTACGTTAGCCTTACCCAGATGGTACTCAACGAGCAGTCGTAGTCCTTTAACAACTCGATCCACCTCCGCTGCCTCAAATTTAAATCTTTCTGAGTCAAGAGGTACTTCAGACTCTTGTGATCCGTGTAGACTATCGACTTCTCCCCATACAAGTAATGCCTCCAAATCTTCAAGGCAAAAACCACTGCAGCCAACTCCAAGTCATGTGTCGGGTAGTTACCCTCATGAGGCCTTAATTACCGAGACGCATAAGCGACCACCTTTCCATCTTGCATCAGCACACACCCTAAGCCAGTATGCGATGCATCACTGTAGACCGTGAATTCCTTTCCTGCCTCAGGCTGAATCAACACCGGAGCTTCAGTCAGAATCTTCTTTAACTTGTCGAAACTTTCTTGCTATTTTTTAGACCACACAAACGGAACCCCTTTTCTCAACAACTTAGTTAGCGACGCTATAATCAAGGAGAAACCCTTCACGAACCTTCTGTAGTATCCTGCCAAACCCAGAAAACTCCGAATCTCTGCAACCGACTTAGGTGGTTTCTAATCCAACACTGCTTCGATCTTTCGAGGATCCACCCTAATCCCCTCAGCTGATACTACATGACCCAAGAAAGTTACCTCCTTAAGCCAGAACTCAAACTTACTAAATTTGGCGAATAACTGCTTCTCCCTCAAAACCTGTAGAACCACCCGAAGATGCGCGTCATGTTCCTCCTCAGGTTTCGAGTACACCAAAATGTCGTCTATAAACACTACGACGAACTGATCCAAATACGGCTGAAACACCCGATTTATCATGTCCATGAATGCTGCTGGCGTATTGGTCAACTCGAATGGCATCACCAAAAACTCGTAATGCCCATACCGAGTACGAAATGCCGTCTTATGAATATCAGCCTCCTTCACCTTGAGTTGATGATACCCCGACCTAAGATCTATCTTAGAGAATACCGATGCACCCTTAAGCTGATCAAACAAGTCGTCTATCCGGGCAGCGGATACTTGTTTTTGATTGTCAACTTATTCAAATTTGGCGGTAGTCTATACATCCGCATAGTACCGTCTTTCTTGTTAACAAAAGCACAGTGCTCCCAAGGTGATACACTCGGCCGGATGAAACCTCTGTCCCGGCAACTCCCGAATCGAGCCTTTAACTCCACCAATTCTTTCAGCGCCATCCTATACGGGGCAATAGACACCCGCGCGTGATTTGGGTAACAAGTCTATACCGAACTCAACCTCGCGGTCAGGAGGCAAACTCGGAAGTTCCTCTAAAAATACATCAGCAAATTCCCCACGGTTTGGACATTCTCTCACTGTTTGCATCCTTGGCTTCCAAAGCACGGACATGCACCATAAATGCCTCACAACCTTTCCTCACCATTTTCTCCACCTTCAGCGCAGATACCACATTGGATAGGTAATCTCTCCTATTACCTATCATCACCACCTCTTCGCCTTCCATTGTCTTCAACACCATGCGCTTAGCTGCGCAATCCAAACTGGCCTGGTACTTCACTAACCAATCCATCCCGAGAATCAGATCGAACTCCCCAAACGACAGTTCCATCAAGTCAGCCAAAAAAATAACCCCTTGAAGTTTTAGGGGTACATCCCTATATAGTTTATTTACTTCTACAGAGTGACCTAGAGGGCTTATTACTGTCATCTTCCTAGAAGTAATCTCGAGTCTAAGTTCATAGTTTCCACTATGCTCACGGCAACATATCTGAGTCGTCGAACCAACATCTATCAAAGCAGTATAAGGTAGTCCAGAGATTAAGAACATACCAGTTATGACGTTCGGTGCGTCGCCCTCCTCTCGACGCCTCGCTGTGTAGACCAATCCAGGCTGTCTCGCCTCTGTACTACCTGCACCTCTGCCTGGTGCTCCACGGCCTCTACTAGAGCCATTACCTCCCCTGGCTGAACCACGGCCCTTCTGTGGCTGCTGACCATCCCTCCTGATCTGTGTATGATTCTGATCCCCAGACTGCAGCCTAGCTGATCTCTGTGGGCAATCCCTCACTCGGTGCCCCATCGACCCACACTCGAAGTATCCTCTATTTCCAGTCCAATATTCCCCCGTGTGAGACTTCCCACACTGAGCACACCGCGGTGGCCATTGAGTATTAGCAGCAACAGGCCTAGCAGCTTGATTTGGCCCACCATATCTACCCCGTTTCTGCTGATTCCCAGCAGAACCAAATGACCCAGAATTCCTCTTATTCCAACCCTTATCCTGATTCCGTCTTACCGACTGTTTCACCTCCTCAGCAACTTTAGCCTTCTCCACTAAAACCGCGAACTCTCTTTCTAGCTGTGGGGCAATTAACATTCACAGCTCATCTCTCAACCCATCCTCAAACCTGACACAACGCTCATGTTCCGTGCCCACAATACCCTGTGCATACCGACTCAGCTGAAGGAATTCCGCCTCATATTCCGACACAGTCTTATTTCCCTGGACCAAGTTTAGGAACGCCTTGTGCTGCGCATCGATGTAGCTAGCCCCAATGTATTTCCTCTGATAGGCTGCTCTAACGAATTCCCAAGTGATGTCATCCGCCACTGCTCCATCCCTAACCGTAAGCCACCACTGATATGACTCATCCCGGAGAAGAGATACTATACCCTTCAGCTTTTCCTCAGCCGTAAAATTTAGGTCGTCCATGATACGTTCTGTTGCCTCCAACCAATATTTTGCCGTACTAGGAGCCACGCCGGATACACCTCTGAACACCTCTGCACCATTAGCCCGGAGTCGTTCGGACACAGATTTTTGAACCCCGTTCCGACGCCCGCACTTGCGACCCTCTCTAACACCCGCAGCATCACCTGCGACACTGCGTCGTCACTTGTTTGATCCTGATATTCCGCGCCCATAGTTGGCAGCGGTGGTACCTCATTTTCTGACCCATGTCCAGGCCCTACAGGTTTCAAAACCGGCATCCTACCCCTACCTCGTCCACGTGTATTACGCCCACGTCCACGTGCACTCATGACTACCGATATGATTTGAGCTGATTAAGAGTTTTATGCGTTAGACTTTATTCCACTGTTTATTAAAGCACAGTTTAATGAGAAGTTTAATAAGGGATTGTTTCGTGAGTTCATATCATCCTATAGTTCAAGTCTCTAGAGTATTTCCTACCACTATCTAGTCATGCCACATATTCATAATCATATCATCGATAAGAAATACTTTGGGGTACTTACCTGGGCGGATCGGTGCCGGGGACTCGGTGCCATGCTTACCCAACCATACTTTTCCCATAAAGCCTTTCATCATCCATTCTAAACATTTTTGGGTCTTGGGCCCACAGCTGAGCTATTGAACTTGGCTCTGATACCAAAATTGTAACACCCCAAACCTAGTCAACACACCACAACCGAATCTGGCATGCTACAGAGTGAAAACATTTTGAAGAAAACAAGTTACTGGTTTATTTTTATTGAAACCCTTTTATCGCTTTAAGGTTTAGAAAACCCTGTGTAAAGTGATGCTAAAATCATTTTTGTTGCTTTAGAACCCGGAAAAACTCATGCTTGAAAAATCTGTTTGTTGCTACTAGTTTTAGAAAGCCATACGATTCTATTAAATCCTGAGCAAGTTGAGCATAGTCAAGTTAAAACCATTTGCTTTTGAAAAAGTTAAGTTTGAAAATCATCTAAGTTACCTTTGTTCTCATCTTGTGAATATTGTTAACCGATGGTAACGTTTGAAAATCCCGATATAGAGTATAGTTTTGAAAACATCAATTTAATCCCGGTTATTTAAGCATGTCGAGTTATTAATCACATGCATAAAATAATTAATATAACATCAAGTAATTAATAACCCAAAATAATACTTAACGGCCTTACTACAAGTTAAAAACCAAATTATAGAAAATAATACCCAAAATCAAAGTATAAAATGAAACTGAATATAAGTTGCATGGCCACCTCGTGTCCTCCCCGGCTCCAAATCCGCGATCTATGCCTCATCTGCAAAATATAAGGGAAGGGGTGAGTCACCGAGACTCAGTGTATAAATCCCCAACCCGATAGAATAGCACTTACACAAATCATGAGTAAAACATACAAATCATGCAACCCACCTAACCATCCGATCTCATGTATCTACCCCGTGTGGTCAAAACCACTGGTGGTCAAAACCACTGGTGACCGAAGTCACAAATAAATATATAAGTGTGGTCAAAACCACTGGTGACCGTAGTCACAAATCAAGTGATGGGGCCAACCCATCGTGTGGTCAAAACCACTGATGACAATCCCGTAATCAACATGTGGGGCCAACCCACTGTGGTACCAAACCACTGGGATGAGTCACAATATCCATATGTGGTCAAAACCACTGGTGACCGTAGTCACAAATATCATACGTGTGGTCAAAACCACTGGGACTTAGTCACAAATATAGTATCAAAAGCGGGCCAACCAACTGCATGTGTGGTCAAAACCATCGGTGATGATCCAAATCATCCTTCCCCTCCTCTCATCAATCCCATCATTATGTCTATATCAATTGTGGCATAATATCATGTTATGATGCAAATAACCCATAGCATAGCATTATACAGTGACATGATAACATATATCGAGATCCTATAACAGGGGACTTACCCGGAGTCCACGCTCATGCCCACAAGGAAAAATCACTGATTTAAATGGCTATTCGGCTTTTAACAGTAAACACAATGAACATATAATACTAATAAAGTGTGTAAGCGTTACACACCTGACTACTTGTAGATCTAAGCGAAATCCCGAAACCACGATCTATTTCCAATCGATAGAACCCGAAGATCCCGAAACGTTTGCCTTCACCTTTCCTACAATCGGCCAACACCATACTTTTAAGACTAAAGCCATTCGGCTTAATCACAAAATCTCGAAGGATATGTCGCACAAAGGTAGCACCTTATTTAACGCCGATTTGGTTTCCAACCAAATCCCGGTTACGTGATGAACCTCCCTTTACAATCGACCAAGCACTAGCACAAAGATAATTAGCCTTCGGCTTTTGAAAGAATAGGAAACAGATCCGAAACGCTAGAACCCTTACCTAGATCGGTAATCAAATCCAGAAGATCCATCGAATCGGGTTGCACTCCTCCTACAATCGGCCAAGTACCACTATCATTGGGTTAAAGCCTTCGATATTACTCACAAGGAGATGTTGAAACCGTAAAACACTTACCCCCTTACCTTACTGACAGATTCGGCCACCAATCACCAAAGTTTGGCACACCTTAGTGTTATTTAGGGATTTCGGCTACTTCACCAAGATAGAACAAGAAAAGAGTTAAGATCCCGATTTATAACGATTAAAGAAATAGCAAAGAGGAGTGGGATTTCGGCATTAACCAAATCAATCGAGAAAGAAGAATAAAAAGGTTATACTTACCAGGAGATTCGGCTATAACCCAAAAGAAAGAATAGCTTTCGGCACTACAAAGAGATTAGCACACGTACGAAGAGAAGAAAATAGACTAAGGGTATTCGGCCAAAATACTTGATGAAAACGATAGAGAAACAACAAGGCTTTCGGCTTTTGAAGATGGAAGAGATGGAGAAGAAAAGAGAACCAAGATTTGGCAAAGTAAGGAGGTTTCGGCTAACAATGAATGAACCGAAAAAAAGAAAAGGAGAGAATGGCTATTGAGCTTCGGCTTTTCAAAGGGAATGGCAAAGTTGGTTCGGCCAAATACCAAAGTTACCGAAAGAGAAAAAGAGAGAAAATGCCAAAGAGGTTTCGGTTTATCACAAGCACAATGCCCCACTGAGTGCCTTGCCGAAAATGCTCTCTTACTTGGCTATTGAGATTCGGCACACCCCTAGCTTCCCAAACTGATTACTCCTCCTCCCCCACAGTCCATAATTCGGCCAACACCTCAAGACTCTCCCGTCCACTCCTTCAAATCGGTTTGAATGAGTCAAGCTCCACAATTTTCTCCTCTCTATCCATTTCAAATCTGTTGACTCAATCCTCATCCATTCCAGAGAGTCCTACCTGAGTACACCCCTTCCTTGCTTCTGGCGTGAAAAAGAATAAGCAGAAAGGGATTTCTGCAGCTCGAACCCAAGCTCTCCTTCCCTGCATGTGGCGTCACCTTCCTGGCACCTTAGTGGCGCCTCCTTTGCCACTTTACCACCAAGCTATTTGTGTCTAGACCCTCCGACAATTTCATTTAACCCCTAACTCTCTTAGCTTCCTCTCTCTAAGTACAAAAAAACAAAAAAAAATTAACCATGACTCAGGCCTAACCCGAAGTCATGCCTGGACCCCAAAACATGCTAAACTAGCACAACCAACATAATATCACATGCAATAACATACAAAATGCAGAGACCCCGATTTAGGAGTGTTACAATCTAGCTCAATGAGTTCGTGTGCTCATTCAACGAGCTTGATTCAGCTTTAATAATCTCGTTTGAGCTCAACTTTAAATTTTAATTCTTGCATTTAAATTGCTGGAATAAGGACTTGATTTATTTATTTTAGTTACTTTAGTCTTTAATTATTTCTTGTTTAATTAAATGCATCTTTAGTTAATGTCATGCATTATTGATCTACATATTTTACTTATGACATGCATTATGTGTTTTGCATTTAATTAAGTCATGCATTAAGTAACTCATTTGTTCATTTAGTTTGCATTTTAAATCATGCATTTAAGCATTTTAAGTTAATAAATGAGTTGCTGGTCAATAATTCAACTCATCTTAGTTTAATTAATTGAGTTTTTCTTGAACTTTATTTAATAGTTTCTTCTTTAATTAATCTACTTACAAGGTTAATTTATTGATGCATAAGTTAAATTTCATTTAATAATGCTTTTCTTAATTAAACTAGTTGATGGAATAAATGATGCTTAAGTGTTAGTTCATTTATTTAAGTCTAGTTGCTGGAATAAATGATGCTTAAGTGTTAGTTCATTTATTTAAGATAGTTGTTAATTTGTTTTAAGTTTAATAATTGCATTAATGTGTCGATTACATGTGTTAATTGCATGTGACTTTTCAACTCACATCCATTACTTCTAAAGGCTGTTATGAATTCAATAGGATGACTTTTCGATTGGACATGGAGACTTCAAAAGACTTTGAAAGCAATTAATCACATCATTCAATTCTCCATCAAAGATGCTGGTGACTTTTTGGTTGGTCATGGAGACCACAAAAGGTTTGCAAAGCAACTTAATTGAAGAAATTAATCACATTGAATGATGGAGTTAGGTGACATTTTGGTTGGTCATGGAGACTTCAAAAGGTTTTCAAAGCAACTTAATTGAAGAAATTAATTACATTGAAGGATGGAGTTAGGTGACTTTTCGATTGGTCATGGAGACTTCAAAGGACTTTGACAGCCACTTAATTGAAGAAATTATTCACATTGAAGATGGAGTTATATGGGCTAGAATTTCAAAAGTTGAGACTTTTCATTTGAGCTCATTATTAGCTTTATTAGAAGTGACCATTCACCTAGCTTCTATGACACTATAAATACATGTAATCTACCTATTGATTGGGAAAACTTTTTAATTGAATTTGTTAATGTTATGCTGCTCAATTTGTGAGATTGTTTTCTCTCATATTTCGTTGAAGACTCGTTGGCTTATCTAGTCTCTAGTGGCGTCAACCCGCTTTCTTCTATCCGAACTTATCACTATTATGTAGTGTGGCGTTCACCTTCATACCAAGGTTCCTACTTTTCTAAGTAGCGAGTTGAGGTTTCACTACTCCCATCTTCCACCTTGAAAGCCTATAAGTATTCGGGTCAATACTTTTTAGTATTGGTTCTTACTTGCTTTTGAGTTCGTTTTATTCCATATCCATTATCGACCAAACTTTCTTTCTTTCCTTCCTTTCACTTCATCATAGCCGAACCCTCTTTTCATTTATCATCCATTGTTGTTAATCCCCTTCCATACCAATCTCCATCTTTATTTACTTTAACCGAACCTATATAAAATTCATATCTTTCAACCTATCTTTGAAACCCATTTCAATAGCTTCCGTACCATTTTACCCAAAAGTATCGTCTTTAAACTAGTCAAACGAAACCTTCTCGTAGACGATCGGGCGTCTCACATACGACTCGACTGACCCTGAGGCAGATTGTATCATTTGGTATTAGAGCTATAAAACAAGGAGTTCCGACGATAATTGAGAGCCGGATAAGTTGAAAAAATATAAAAAAATAAAAAAAAATTCGAAAAAAAATTTCAAGTTGTTATCTCAAAGTTCTTCTAGAGTTATTTTCGTGCATTTGAAGTTAAAAAAAATGAAAATATAAAAAAAAAGGTGTTTGAAAGTTTTGCAAGTACCTGTTGTGTATGTTCTTCTCCTCTGTTTCCGATTTCAAAACCAACATTCTACTTTAATTCTTCTTTCTACCCCGACCATCCAAGATTCTTATTCACATCATTTGGTATTTTCCCAAATCACCCAACGCCACACCTTAAATCGACTTTAAATTTTCTTTCAGCCAACCCTTAACCCCCTCATATTTATCCTTTATTAAACCATTTGCAACCGACCCCTAAGCCTACGATAAGGCCTTGGCGAGTCCGACTACGAAATTTCGAGAGAAAGTTTGAGTGGTAAAAAGTGAGATCATTCAAGTGGAGGTAAAAGCCAAACGAGTGTAAACACGAGAGAGAGTGACACTTTTCCTTCTTCTTTCCAAGTGAAATCGTGAGGTTTGTGGTGAGGTACTTAAATTTTGTTTTTTTTAGAACTAACATATTTCTTTTTAGCAACAAAAATCATGTCTCACGAAAAGTTCACTGAATCAGAGTTCCAATATTTGGTGCAAGAAATGCAAAGAATGGTGAATTCTAAATTCGACAAATTGCACGAGAGATTAAATCGTGTGGAACAAGGAGACCCCTATGAATGAGTTTCATCAAGTCAGAAAACGGAATCGAGAGCATCACAGAGATATACATTTAATGATTATTCGAGAAAAGATTTCCATCATGATTCCCATTTGTCATCGACTTCAAGACCAAGAGATTTCTATCAAGATTCCTTTTTATCAAGGAATCCAAGACGAAAAGAGACCGATCTTGATTTTGAATCCTTTCGAGTTGACTTTCGAGATGATAGATATAATTCTTGAAGAACTTAAAAGAAAACATCCATGGAGTATTCTTCTCGAAGAAATGTTCGTGAACCAAATGTAAATAATTTTCTTTCTTTTGGAAATCCTTATTATCATGATTCTTTTGTAACATCATGTAATAGAAAAGAAACAAAGAAAATAAAATAAAAAGAAGACAAGGAAAAAGAAATAAAAAGAGAAGAGAGGCAAGAGGCAAGTAAGAGAGAAAATGAGCTATTTTTAAGAGAGCTCGAAAAAGTCATTGAAAAAGCCTATGAAAAAGAAAAAGAATTTAATAGTGAAAAAGAAGTTGAAAAAGAAAACGTGGAAAAAATGAGAGAACTTGAATGAAAAGAGATTGAAGAGAAAGAAATTGAAACAAAATAAATCGAGTTGGAAAAAGAAGTGAAAGAAGAGAACGAGCAAGAAGAAGTGAGGAGTGATTCAACGAACCCCCTTGAAAGTTTTTCTTGTTCTGTCCCTATTTTTCAGGTTTTCGAAAGGCCGAGCAATAACTCTCAACTTCAATACTTTCCCCACGAAAGACGCTTTCGAATGATCAACAAAGGTAAGGCTGAAGTCGAGAGCAAACCGTGCGAGTTCAAAGGTAAGTTAGGTAAGGATTCCTTCACCCCTGCGTTTCCATTATCTTCCTTGAATGTGCGTAAGCCCCTTGATGACTTTACCTTTGTAAAAGCTGCAAGCCAAGGAATGGTTAATTATCCTTCTTCAAATATTGTTGAAGTTTTAAACGGTGGTGAGACGAGTTTTTCTAACTCCAAACTTTACATTAACCAACTCAAAGGTAAGGTAGTGTTCAATCAAAACTTGATCTTGCGTGGCAATGAGTTTTCATGTAAGAATCCCAATCTGATCGACTTTGATAATTATATGAATAATTTGTTCCCTTTTATGAAATCATCAAGTTTTTGCAAATCCGTTTTAAAATTTGAAAAGAGTTTTGATTGCTCGATATTGTGTATGCAAAAATCTTTATGGATTGACATGTTTAACTTGACGAGACCGTTGCTACACTTTGGCATGATTAATCAAAATTACGTTTTCAAACCGGGAATTTGTTTAGATTCATCTTGTTGGAAAATCAAGCAACGTCAATTATGTGTGAAAAATTTTCATCATTTTAATTTGTGGATTTTTAATAAGGTAATGAAAATTGTTCAATTTGTTTTCAATTTACATTCGTTCCTTAAACAATTTCTTTGGTTGTCCATGAAGTTTGCGATTCGTTTGGGAAAGATTAATTCAACCGCAAAACTCCAGCTACACTACAGCCCCGAGGAGAGAAGGTTTGTATTGTTCGAGCAAGGTAAGAACGATCTTTACTTTTCTACTGCTAAATGTAAGTCTTCTGAAATTATTGATACATTTTTGTTCTCTTCGGATGATGATAAGCTTTGCATTAATGAATTGATTTTTGTAAAACATTTAGGTCATGACATGTTTAAATGTTCTATTTCACCTGTTTATGATCTATCTGTCTTGATGGTTGACAAAAAGATTCTTGTGTTTGATAATTTTTATAATTCATGTGTGAGAGAGAGAATATATCGTATAATGCAAGGTCTGATTGTTCAATTTCATGAGCCATGTGAATTTTCTCAACTACCTGCTTGTGATGCTTATGTTTATCATTCGATTCATTATTCGCATGATAATTTTGACTTGTGGAATCCATTCAAATCGTATGCATGCCTTGAAGCCTATTTAATCTTGTTTCAAAATTTTGACAAGGCATTATTTCTTTTATATGATAATTTGATTCTGTTCAATTGCATGCGATTTACTTGTTTGGTGCTGCTCACATTTGAATTGCAAGTGTGTTTGAAACATCTCTTGCTAATTCATGGTTATCCTTTTCAGGTGACCCGATTAATATCCACCCCATTTGATCGAGGAAAAATCGAGAAAAGGGAATTCTATTCGGAAAACCAACGGCTTGACTTGAGGACAAGTCGCCTTAAAGAGGGGGGAATGATGCGACCACGCCCCGCGAACTTCATCGGACAAGTACCCCGAGTCAAGCATTGCATTGCTGGCAAGCTGATCCAAGCTCATTTCTAGCTCCACAAGCTTCGTCTAGTTCAAATTCAACTCATTTGAGCTCGATCCAGCTCAATGAGTTCGTGTGCTCATTCAACGAGCTTGATTCAGCTTTAATAAGCTCGTTTGAGCTCAACTTTAAATTTTAATTCTTGCATTTAAATTGCTGGAATAAGGACTTGATTTATTTATTTTAGTTACTTTAGTCTTTAATTATTTCTTGTTTAATTAAATGCATCTTTAGTTAATGTCATGCATTGTTAATCTACATATTTTATTTATGACATGGATTATGTGTTCTGCATTTAATTAAGTCATGCATTAAGTAACTCATTTGTTCATTTAGTTTGCATTTTAAATCATGCATTTAAGCATTTTAAGTTAATAAATGAGTTGCTGATCAATAATTCAACTCATCTTAGTTTAATTAATTGAGTTTTTGTTGAACTTTATTTAATAGTTGCTTCTTTAATTAATCTAGTTACTAGGTTAATTTATTGATGCATAAGTTAAATTTCATTTAATAATGCTTTTCTTAATTAAACTAGTTGATGGAATAAATGATGCTTAAGTGTTAGTTCATTTATTTAAGTCTAGTTGCTGGAATAAATGATGCTTAAGTGTTAGTTCATTTATTTAAGATAGTTGTTAATTTGTTTTAAGTTTATTCATTGCATTAATGTGTCGATTACATGTGTTAATTGCAGGTGACTTTTCAACTCACATCCATTACTTCTAAAGGCTGTTATGAATTAAATAGGATGACTTTTCGGTTGGACATGGAGACTTCAAAAGACTTTGAAAGCAATTAATCACATCATTCAATTCTCCATCAAAGATGCTGGTGACTTTTCGGTTGGTCATGGAGACTTCAAAAGGTTTTCAAAGCAACTTAATTGAAGAAATTAATCACATTGAAGGATGGAGTTAGGTGACCTTTCGGTTGGTCATGGAGACTTCAAAAGGTTTTCAAAGCAACTTAATTGAAGAAATTAATCACATTGAAGGATGGAGTTAGGTGGCTTTTTGATTGGTCATGGAGACTTCAAAGGACTTTGACAGCCACTTAATTGAAGAAATTATTCACATTGAAGATGGAGTTATTTGGGCTAGAATTTCAAAAGTTGAGACTTTTCATTGGAGCCCATTATTAGCTTCATTAGAAGTGACCATTCAGCTAGCTTCTATGACACTATAAATACATGTAATCTACCTATTGATTGGGAAAACTTTTTAATTGGATTTGTTAATGTTATGCTGCTCAATTTGTGAGATTGTTTTCTCTTATATTTCGTTGAAGACTCGTTGGCTTATCTAGTCTCTAGTGGCGTCAACCTGTTTTCTTCTATCCGAACTTATCACTATTATATAGTGTGGCATTCACCTTCATACCAAGGTTACTACTTTTCTAAGTAGCGGGTTGAGGTTTCACTACTCCCATCTTCCATCTTGAAAGCCTATAAGTATTTGGGTCAATACTTTTTAGTATTGGTTCTTACTTGCTTTTGAGTTCGTTTTATTCCATATCCATTATCTACCAAACTTTCTTTCTTTCCTTCCTTTCACTTCATCATAGCAGAACCCTCCTTTCATTTATCATCCATTGTTGTTAATCTCCTTCCATACCAATCTCCATCTTTATTTACTTTAACCGAACCTATATAAAATTCATATCCTTCAACCTATCTTTGAAACCCTTTTCAATAGCTTCCGCACCATTTTACCCAAAAGTATCATCTTTAAACTAGCCAAACGAAACCTTCTTGTAGACGATCGAGCATCTCACATACGACTCGACTCACCCCGAGGCGGATCGTATCAGTTAAAGCCTCTTTGTTAAAACTCAAAACACTTGAGCAATTGTTATCCACTTTCAAATGTAATTACTTTTAAAACTTTATCTGTTGCGGAAGCATATTTAAAATAAATAATTTACGTAAATGTGATGTTTAAAAATTGAGTAGCAGAAGCATTTTGAAAACATTGCGGAAACGTAGTGTTTTGAAAACAGTTATCGTTTTGGAAATCGTATCCCACTTTTAGCAGTTAGAAAACATCATAAATAAATATCAAAAGTAATAAGTTAAAATTAGAGAGGCCCTATAACAACCCGAATAAAAATATTTAAAAGTAAATAATCAAAATAGTAAGCATAAGCAGTGTGTGGTCTTCTCCGAGTCCCTCGTAGCTCCGATCCGTCTAAGGCTGAGGATTACCTGCATAGTTAAAAATGGGGTGAGTTTATGAAAACTCAGTGTGTAATCCCCTTACTAGAGTAACAATCGGTATCTGAAATAAAAAGCTAAAAATGATGGGCCAAAGCCCTTTAAGAATGTGATCTGATCGGTTCAAAGCATACGTGAGTCAAAGCCCACTACAATATCATTTGGGTCACAGCCCATAATAGAATCAATTGGGCCTAGCCCAAACCAATATCAGAACAAGTGGCCTAAGCCAGTACAGTGACAGATCTCATAAACAGATATGCAACAGTATGAGGATGCATCCCAACCCTGTCTAGCCAACACACCTCCCGTACCAACCAACACACCACGTGGGGACCAAGTCGACCCACCCAGCCAGCACACCAATAACGCAGCCTAGCTGCTAATAATAACGTAGCAAAACTGCTAATAACAGTATACGTGGCTAAGCCACTAAAATCAAATTACATGGCGATGCCACTATAACAGTAAAACGTGGCAAAGCCACTAGTACATAATACTAACACAGCAGAGCTGCTAATAACAGTGAACGTGGCTAGGCCACTAAAATCAGTATACGTGGCGAAGCCACTAGAGCAATAAAACGTGGCAGAGCCACTAGTACAATACTTCCTCCAACACAAGTCCTAACCCCATGCAATATGTCGTGTATGTCATGCTCAATCATTACATGTGTATGCAAAATGGCCATGCTTAGTAACAGTAATTTCAACACATATTAACAGCATATCAGACACACGCCCACAGTCAAGTCAGTTAAAACATAGTCATACGATCACAGTCAAATCGGTCAAATCATAGCACAAGTCAGTCATTTTACCCTATAAGGGTATGTCGGTAATCCTACCCCTCAGGGGTATTTCGGTAATTCTACCCTACGGGGTAATTTTGTGATTGTACCCTACAGGGGTAATTCGGTAATTTTACCCTACAGGGCTAATTCGATAATTCTACCCTACAGGGGTATTTCAGTAATTTTCACAAATCAGGGTATTTCAGTAATTTTGCAAATTGGGGTATTTCAGTAATTTGTAAACCAAGGGTATTTCAGTAATTTCATAAATCACGGGTCTTTCGGTAATTTCACAAATTAGGGGTATTTCAGTAACTTTACAAACCGAGGGTATTTCAATAATTTTACAAACTGAGGGTATTTCAATAATTTTACAACTCGAGGGTATTTTGGTAATTTTGCAAATCAAGGGTATTTCGGTAATTTTATGACCTCCTACAAGGTCTACAGTCACCTCGAGCAGCTTAAGAAACCTAACTTGACTTAACGGTGAAAATGGCATGAGGCCCATTACCCTGCCCAAGTGGGCCCACACACTCGTATGGCCCATTTAGCCTAGAAACAACCACGGCTGTGCAACGACACAGCCTAAATCAATAACTTATCACATCACGGACATTTCATCTGTCTGGGCCTACAAGCCCATTGAGCCCACACTGCCCTCTTTCGGCCTTACGCGGCCCAAACACCTAAGTCATGTGCACGACCTGATAAGCTTGTCTATTTCACATTTAACAGTGAGATTCAACCTCTCGGCCCATCAAGGCCCAGGACGGCCCATGCCATGTGCGTGTCATGACAAGCCTCCCTATCTCCTATTCAATAGTCTAACTTGCATTAGCGGGCCCTATGGCCCATTGGGCCCATCAAGGCCCATTCCATCCCAAGTGGCCCACTACGGCCCAAGCCCATGAATTCGCTCATGGTGGCCTTCCTCATCACACGCTCATGCTCCGTGAGCTCGGTTCACCACACGCGCAATCGCACGCTCGTATGGCATCGTTCGCCAGTATTTCAGCTTTTCGGCATAATGCAGATCAACAGTCAAGATAATACAATATACGCACCTTGAATTCCACTACATTTATCATGCTCATACCTCATACTTTACTCACACAATTGCATAGAGTTGTACTTCATGAATTTCATCATCACTGAATAGATATAACTTAACTAGTTTTGGCCGATTCCAATGGCCATTTACAAAATGAATTGAGTGACATTAATAGCCAACACATTGGCTAACCAATATGAAATTTAACAAAATGACCAAATTCCTATACATGCCATACCCAAAATAATCAACTTTACTATACCAAAAGAGTAGCTTGATAGTGTGAATCGAGCTCCAATGTCCTACGATCCCTGGGCTAGCTTGGCGATACTACAAGTGATACGGCCGTGGCTCAGACGCCGTCCACTGTGGTTGAAGATCCCTTGGAGCTTCCCAAGGGGCCGATTACTCGTGCTCGAGCTAAGAGTTTCAAAGAGGTTGTTTCAGCCTTTGTAGACAAGATTTGGAGCAATGTTATGGCTGGACAACTTGAGAGTGTTGGATTTAACTGATCATGCAACATCCTTCAAGCTCGGCTAGCCCAAGATTCAGATAACGAAACTCATCTCTAGCTCATATGGCTTGCGTTTATTTCTAGGATGCCAAATTAGTTAAATTGTTGAACTTAATTAAATAATTATTAGTTAGTTTAGTTACAGCCATTAAAGTCTAATTTAATTAGTGTCATATTAAATATGTTGGATTTAATTCAAGTGTTTAATATGTCCTAAACATTACTAGGAATTATTGTGTCCTAGTTGAACATGAATTTAATATGTCTAGAGGCATAGCCGAATTTTAATGTGTCTAATTAGTGTCTAAATAAATTATTTAAGTATTAATTAAAGTGTTAATATTATGCATTAATGTTAATTAGCTGAATCTAAAGTGAATTAATTGAGTTCATTCTCTTTTGCTAGGTTCGACCGAATGTGGGGCATTTACTCAAGGTACATGCACCTTAGGTGCAATGTATGGGGACGATACATGCATGGCCTCATTCCTTGAATGGTGGCTGATCCAATCCACTCTCCTTGGTGACCATTCGGCCAAGGGGATGCACATCCATTCATTGCTCAAACTTGGCCGATCCAATGCCCAATGAAGCACCTTAGCATTCACACCATGCGTTCACACCCAAGACCGTTCAGCTGCTAGTGTTCACACCACAAAGACTTTTCAAGGTGGCCTTTTCACACTCAAATGGCAGGTCATGTGCCCTACTTATTGCTTCTACCTATTCGGCCAAGAGGTGCCAATTTATGAAGCCATTAAAAGGCAAGGCCGAATCTAGACATGGCTTTCCAACTCCTTGGTGCATTCATCAATTGCACATTCATTTGCTTAGCCATGAAGCTGCCTATTGGGATCCCTATTCAACCGAATGTAGTCAAGAGATCAAGAGCCACATTCTAGATCATTCAAGGCCATTCTAAAAGATTTTTTCTTAGCCATTAAGGATTGTCAAGTGGCCATTCGGTTGGCATAAGCCTAGCTTATAAATACTAGTTAAATTGCTATGTAAAAGGACTTTTTGAACCTTATTGAATTGCTGTCGAATTTTTGTGAGATTTTCTCTCTCAAATTTCGTCCAAAGACTCGTTGACTTATCTACCTAACTTAGTGGCGTCAACCATTTCTTTGTTAACCCGAACTTATCACGTTTCTCGTGTGGTGTTCGAAAATCCTTATACCGAGGTTCCTATCTCTTTAGATAGCGGGTCAAGGTCTCGTAATATCCTTTCCTAAATCAACTTAAGTCATCTAAGTCTTGGGTCAACCCTCATCCAAAGATTGGTTCATTCTTGACTTTAAGTACCCGTTCACTATCTAACCCCGACTTTTCCATCCTGATTAATCCTAAACCCTTCTAATCCGTTCATCCGATAATCCCGAGCCTTTTCCTTTTCTTTCATAACTGAGCCTACCTAAGCCGAAGGCTTACACCTTTCGAGCCCATCTTTTTTATTCGAACCTTCTAAACCCGAACCTTTTAAACCTCTCTATACTCGAACGAAACCATCTTATTTAACGATCGGGCAACTTTACGACTCGGGTTAATTTACCAAACTGAGATCATATCATCTGGTATCAGAGCTAATTAAACGAGAAGCTCAGACGTTCAAAAATATCCCGGATTAGGTACGTACTAAAGTTTTAAAAAAAAGTTTATAAAAAAATTACGAAATACTAAACTAAAAAAAAATATTCGAATTAAAAAAATTTATTATGAAATATTAAAAAAAAAGTTGAATTAGTTTCTTTTCATTGTTTAATTCCCGATCCTTAATCTTTTTGTTCCTATCATTTCTGACCCATCGCCACACTTATCCAAACTTATTCTTTCTTTTAGCCCACCCTTACCGAAACACTTCATTCTTTGTTAACCCTTTTGAAGCCGACCTACTAGTATAGTAGATTTGGTCACCCGAGTCTTATACGAAATCACGAGAGAAGAAACAAGCGGAAAAAGGCACGAGTGTTTGAGCACAATAGAGCGGAGGTAAAAGCTGAATAGAGTGCAAACACGAGTGTAAGTGACATTTACTCTTTCTTTCCGAGTGATCGAGAGGATTTGTGGTGAGGGTTAAATTCCATTCATGTCCCGAAGCCCGAAACGCAACATGGTCGAGAGAACGGATAGACAACCCGTAAGAAATGTCCCGAATATTAACTTACAAGCCTTGTTACGAGAAGTCGAACGATTCTTCGATCGTAAGCTAGAGCCTATCCAAGAAAGGCTCGACCAAGTTGAAGGACAAGCTCAACGAGGAGGAACGCCTCCAAGTCCACCAAGGCGACGAGGAAGGCAACGAGCACTCGAAGAAGATTGGATGGAACCTAGTGAAGCCAAAAGTGAAGATGGGTCCAATCAAAGCGTGCAAAGGAGAGGCCAACAAAACCGTGGCTAACGAGATCGTGTCCAAATAGACGACGATTTGAAGAACATCAAATTGTCCATACCCCTATTTCAAGGCAAATCTGACCCGGAGGCGTACTTAGAATGGGAAAAGAAGATCGAGTTGGTGTTCGAGTGTCATAATTATTCGAAAGGCAAAAAGGTAAAGATAGCAGCCATCGAGTTCTCTGATTAAGCAATGGTTTGGTGGGATCAACTAACCACTAGCCGGAGAAGGAATGGAGAGTGGCCTATCAACACTTGGGCCGAGATGAAAGCATTGATGCGCAAGAGGTTCATCCTAGCATACTACCACCGGGAGTTGTACCAGAAACTACAACATCTTACCCAAGGTAGTCGGAGTGTGGATGACTATTACAAGGAAATGGAAATAGCCATGATCCGAGCCAACATCGAAGAAGACCGTGAGGCTACCATGCCCAGATTATTGGCTAGATTAAATAAAGACATAGCTAATGTAGTGGAACTCCAACACTACGTCGAGATCAAAGAGATGGTGCACATGGCCGTCAAAGTGGAGAAGCAGCTTAAACGGAAAGGTCCCGCTCGCGGTACCTATCCAAACTCCACTCCTACCCAAAAGTGGAACCAAGGAGCCGACAAGAAGGAAGCCCCCTTTCGGGCACGAGAGAATGTGATACAGTCTGCCTCGGGGAGAGTCAAATTGTATGCGAGTTGCCCAATCGTCTACGAGGAGTAAATCAAGCCTTCAGGAATTAGTAGTAAAATATGGATGTAAATAGATTAAAGTTGCGGAAGCTATTAAAGGAATGATAATTGAGAAAGTTATGGAAATGGATTTGTAATGAAAATGGCTAGTTGATAAATGGGTAGGTTCAGTTTAGGATGGAGGTGAAGAAGATGGTAAAATAGGATAGTTGGTGGAAATGGCAAAATGAACTTGAACGAAGAAATGATTCAACACAAGTTAGTGTCACCCCAATTTCTATATGGTTCAAGGTGGAAATATGGAAATCGAGTATGGACCAAGACCCGTTATATAAAAAGATAAGAACCGTTGGTATAATTTGATGGATGAGAAATGATTGACGCCACAAGCAAAACTTGATAAGTCAAAATTGAAACTCGTACGAAGGATAGAGAGGAGAATAATCTCACTCAATGATCATAATTCATAAAATATAATTGAGGTTCAAAAAGTTCTAAAAGTTGTTACCTTTACAAATGAAAATAAAAAAATATTTATAGCCAACTGAAGGAGTTAGCCGAATGGACATAGCTTAAAGGCTAAGTAAAAATTAAACTAAAATAAGCTAGAAAAATCTAGAATAAAGTCTCTTAGTGTCTTGGCAAATTTCAGTTGAATGTGGCCTTGAAGTGCTTGCAAATTCATTTGGATGTATATGGCATCAATGGCACTCCAATAGATGGGATTCTAGAAGATTAATTGTCCCAAAAATTCGTCCAAGTCCATGTGTAGCCTTTGGGAATGTTAATGAGCAGCTTTCTAGAAGGGAAAATGAATTTTAAGACACTTGAAGAAGCATGCAGCAGCTAGGTACGTCCCATGCAATAATTGAGCTATTAATTTGGTCTCTTTTGGCTGAAAAGTGTCCAACAATAAGGGAGAACGTGAGTAGCCCTCTTGGATTTGTAAATTAAGCCATTTGGGACATTTTGAAGACATCTTAATGAAGAAGAAAGTGGCCAAACGAATTTGGACAGCAAAGGAGCTGAAAAGGCTTGTCTAGGTTCGGTCAACATTGGGGATGAGTTGCACCTTTTGTTTGAAGAATTTCCAGCATTTAAACATGTCTTTGAATGGCTTGCAAGTGTTTAATTCAGCCATTAAAACTCCCTTGGACGTTCATGACTCCAACATGCATGTATTTCTTCATTCGTTGAAACTGGCTGTTCATGCATCATGCATTTAACTCCTCCATGCATGTGTCTTCATGGAATTAGTTTTTCAACCAAATAGGCACCTTGATAATCCAAAAATCAGCAGCATTTAACCATGCTTCCAACCGTCCATGCACCCACCAAATACATGGATGTATTCGGCCAAGTGCAATGCACCTAGGTGCATGTATCTCTTAATTGCTTCATGTACATTCTATTTGTACCTACAAAAAGGGTATGAATGCATATTAAATCAAGCCAAATGAATTGAATAACAATTAATCATGTCCAGGACACATCAATAGACACTTTGGACACATTAAACACACACTTAGCACACATACTAAATTAGCAATTTCTATTTTAATGAAAAAATTCTGCACTTTAATTCTTAAATTAAAACACACTTAAAAGGCTATAATAAAATGACACAAATTAAATTAGACTTAGGCAAATTAAATTTGACACTAAATAAAATATTTAGACACTTAACTTGCTGTAGAAAATTAAATAATTAAATTTTCCAATTTATTTAAAGCATTAAATTAAAAAGCAATCAGCTCAATGAGCTGGAGCGAGCTCGAGTGAGCTCAAATTGAGCTCGAATGAGCTAATCTGGCTCAATTTGGAGGTGCATGAAGATGCACTTGAGCTCCACAACACTTGGGTATTTGAATTCGAGCTCATCAGTTCACAAAACGTTGGAGGGCCTGGGCGTGCACGTATCATTCCTCCCCTCTTCAAGACGATTCGTCCTCGAATCGACCTGTTGATTTCCTCAAACAAAATTCTCCTTGTTCGATTTTCCTTGATCAAATGAGATGGGTGATAATCGCGTTACCTAAAAAAGATAACCATAAGTTAGCAAACATTCTGGCAAACCAAATATAAGCAAAACAAGACAAATAGATGGCACGCAAACGGGCATAAACATTTTATCATATAAAATGAACAAAGCCTTATCAAATGTTTGCAACAAAAGTGAATAGGCTTCTTGGCATGCATATGATTTAAACAGATTCCAAAAGTCAAAATCAACATGCGAGTAACTCATCGGATGATAGATATAAGCATCACAAGCGGATATGTGAGAAAGTGCACATGGCACACGAAATTGAACGACCAAATCTTATATTTGAGCGATTTATGAAATTACTCGCACATGAGTTATAAAATTTATCGTACACAAGATTCTTTTGTCAATGATCAAAATGGATAGATCATCATTAAGCGAATAGGGCATTCAAACAATTCATGATCTAAATGATCTATAAAATGAAATTCATTAACAAAATCTCTATCAACATCCAAAGAGAACGAAAACGTCTCAAAATCTTCAAGTGGATTGCACATGTGATGAAATTTGGACTCTTTCACACGAATATTATCAAAATTATCAAACGTAAGAATCCTTTCATCAATCAAGAAAACAGGTAGATCACAAACAGGCAGAATAGAACGATTAAGCATGTAATGACCTAAATGTTTTACAAAAATGAAGTCAGCAACGCAAAGCTTTTCACCATTCGTAGGGAGCAGAAACGCATCAACAAATTTAGAAAACGCACCTTTATGCGCGAAAGGACAAAGATCATTATTACCTTGTTCGAGCATTACAAACCTTCTCTCCACAGACAAGTAATGTAATCAAAGCTTCGCGTTTGAATAGCACTTTTCAAATGGAACGTGAATTTCAAGTGCAACCACAAGAATTGTTTAAGGAACGAATAAAAATTGAACAAAAAGTTGACAAAATTCGTTACCTTAATCAGAAGACAAGTATCGAAATGATAGGAATCTTTCAAACATACCAGCTGATACTTGAGTTTTTCATAGAACAAATCAGAACGGATTCCCGGTTTAAAAACATGGGTTTGACTATTTAAGTCAAGATGGGACAACGGTTTCGAAAAAGCACACATGTTAGACCAATAAGAATTATGTATGTTCAAGATCGAACGATCAAAACTCTTAACATGTTTCAAAATGAATTTAAAAAAACTCAAAGATTTCGTATTAGACAATGAACAAATCTCGTAATACCCGTAATCAAACAAATGGGGATTAAAAGAAAAGTCATCATCATACCTTGACGAGTCTTGCATTTGTCGAATAGACACTACTCCACCGTCACACTTTGCATCACAATGATTATTATGGAATAAACTCATCTTACCATCATTTAAAAGATCACAAGGGATGGAGGGATGGCAAATGACGATATCTTTCACATAATCACAATCATTAGGAAAATTTGGTGGAGACGAAATCACTTCCAAACACTTACCTTCCTTACCTTCCTTACCTTCCGACTCGTGTGGTTTGACTTCACCTTTTTCAATCAAAGTAAAACGTCGCTTTTTTGGAAGGTATTGAAGTTGAAGGTCTTTGTACGGTACGTCGGGAACCTGAAATGAAGAAACGGAAGAAGAACAAACTTCAAGAGGGTTAGTTGAAAAATCACTCTCTTTTTCTTGCTCAACTTGTTCTCTCGTTTCTTTTTTCAACTCTTCTTTTTCACTTTCACTTTTTTTTCAATCTCAATTTTCTTTTCAATCTTTTCTTCATTTTTGTTTTCAAGCTCTTTTTCTTCACTCTCAAATTCTTTTTCATCTTCTTTTTGTTCTTTCTCTTTTTCCTTTTCATTTGAGTTTTCTTTTTCATTTCGAGTACAACAAGAGGAAGATTCAAAACAATAAAAAATGGACAAGTTTGATTCTAAGATCGAAGCAATATTCTCATAGATGTCACGATCGATACTTCGTGAAAGGTTTTTCGTACGGGACATCATTGAATCATAAGAAGTATAACTCATGCCTTCTTGGTCGACACCATAATAGGATTCATACTCAAAATTTGCTTTGCTTTGCCTTGAATCTTTCATCGAATGGGAATCATAGTATGAACCACTTTGAGAACGATCTTTCGAGGATGAATACTTCGACGTATGTGACCCACGTTCACTTCTTCGTAAAGGTTTCTTCGTAGATGAATAAGTTAAAGCTTTTGAAGAAGGAACCATACCTTCTCGACGGTAATCACGAGAGGTCTCAAATTCGCGGTTTGATTCATACCGTCTCGAACTCCTTGAGGAATACAAATCTCTATCAAAATCTCTTCTCGAATGTTCTTCGAATGCGTGTCTTCGAGACGACCTTGACTCTGACCTTCGATTGGAAGAAAGTCATTCTTGTTGGTCGTGTTCCTCGATTCGATCCAACCGCTTGTGCAACTTGTCAAACTTGGTGTTCACGATGCTTCGCATTCCGTTCAACAAGTATTGATAGTCAGATTCGGAGAACACTTCTTGAGCCATGTTTATCACTGAAAAGAAAGACGTTATAAAGAAAGAAAATAAATAGAAAATTTAAAATGCCTTACCACAAAAAACCTCACGAGTCACTCACAAAGAAAAATCGCTCAACTTGTGTTTCACTCGTATAAGGATTTTTCTTTGATGATTACACTTGTGCCTTTTACCGCTCATTCTCATCTCACAATTTCATACTTCGTTTCGAATAGACTTATCGCGGCTTGAAGGTTAGCTTCAAAATTGGTTAACAACGGATTGATGTCGGGAATAAAGGAGGCTAAACAGAGAAAAGTTTGGTATTGGGTAGGCTAGTCAAAAGAAAAGGCAAATCGAGTAGAAGGATAAGTACCAACGATGGTAACGGAAAGTTGAGGGCCAGGGTAGAAGATTGATTTTCGATGATCGGAACACGGAATAGAAAAGATGGGAACAAAAAACTTGCATATACTTCAAGAACTTCACTTTTTTTTGTTCGTATTTTTTTCAATTTTTTTCGATTTTTTTAATTTTTTTTCCTTTTTTTTACTCCAAATACACTATTATGTAATACAAGAAATGAAAATTACAACTTGAGAATTTTTTTTAACAATTTTTTTTCAACTTACGAACTTAATCCGGCTTCACGTACGTCGTCAAAAATCTTTGTTTGGTAGCTCTGATACCAGATGATACAGTCCGCCTCGGGGAGAGTCAAATTGTATGCGAGTTGCCCAATCGTCTACGAGGAGTAAATCAAGCCTTCGGGAATTAGTAGTAAAATATGGATGTAAATAGATTAAAGTTGCGGAAGCTATCAAAGGAATGATAATTGAGAAAGTTATAGAAATGGATTTGTAATGAAAATGGCTAGTTGATAAATGGGTAGGTTCGGTTTAGGATGGAAGTGAAGAAGATGGTAAAATAGGATAGTTGGTGGAAATGGCAAAATGAACTTGAACGAAGAAATGATTCAACACAAGTTAGTGTCACCCCAATTTCTATATGGTTCAAGGTGAAAATATGGAAATCGAGTATGGACCAAGACCCGCTATCTAAAAAGATAAGAACCGTTGGTATAATTTGATGGATGAGAAACGATTGACGCCACAAGCAAAACTTGATAAGTCGGAATCAAAACTCGTACGAAGCATAGAGAGGAGAATAATCTCACTCAATGATCATAATTCATAAAATATAATTGAGGTTAAAAAAGTTCTAAAAGTTGTTACCTTTACAAATGAAAATAACAAATATTTATAGCCAACTGAAGGAGTTAGCCGAATGGTCATAGCTTAAAGGCTAAGTAAAATTTAAACTAAAATAAGCTAGAAAAATCTAGAATAAAGTCTCTTAGTGTCTTGGCAAATTTTCTATTTGAATGTGGCCTTGATGTGCTTGCAAATTAGTTTGGATGTATATGGCATCAATGGCACTCCAATGGATGGGTTTCTAGAAGATTAATTGTCCAAAAAATTCATCCAAGTCCATGTGCAGTCTTTGGGAATGTTAATGGGCAGCTTTCTAGAAGGGAAAATGAATTTTAAGTCACTTGAAGATGCATGCAGTGACTAGGTACGTCCCATGCAATAATTGAGCTATTAATTTGGTCTCTTTTGGCTGAAAAGTGTCCAGCAATAAGGGAGAACGTGAGTAGACCTCTTGGATTTGTAAATTCAGCCATTTGGGACATTTTGAAGACATCTTAATGAAGAAGAAAGTGGCCAAACGAATTTTGACAGCAAAGGAGCTGAAAAGGCTTGTCTAGGTTCGGCCAACATTGGAGATGAGTTGCACCTTTTGTTTGAAGAATTTCCAGCATTTAAACATGTCTTTGAATGGCTTTCAAGTGTTTAATTCAGCCATTAAAACTCCCTTGGACGTTCATGACTCCAACCATGCATGTATTTCTTCATTCGTTGAAAGCTGTTTGTTCATGCATCATGCATTTAACTCCTCCATGCATGTGTCTTCATGGAATTATTTTTTCAACCAAATAGGCACCTTTATAATCCAAAAATCAGCAGCATTTAACCATGCTTCCAACCGTCCATGCACCCACCAAATACAAGGATGTATTCGGCCAAGTATAATGCACCTAGGTGCACGTATCTCTTAATTGCTTCATGTACATTCGGCTGTACCTACAAAAGGGTATGAATGCATATTAAATCAAGCCAAATGAATTGAATAACAATTAATCACGTCCAAGACACATCAATAGACACTTTGGACACATTAAACACACACTTAGCACACATACTAAATTCGACAGCCCCTATTTTAATGAAAAAATTCTGGACTTTAATTCTTAAATTAAAACACACTTAAAAGGCTGTAATAAAATGACACAAATTAAATTAGATTAGGCAAATTAAATTTGACACTAAATAAAATATTTAGACACTTAACTTGCTGTAGAAAATTAAATAATTAAATTGTCCAATTTATTTAAAGCATTAAATTAAAAAGCAATCAGCTCAATGAGCTGGAGCGAGCTCAAGTGAGCTCAAATTAAGCTCGAATGAGCTAATCCTGCTCAATTTGGAAGTGCATGAAGATGCACTTGAGCTCTACGGTACTTGGGTATTTGAATTTGAGCTCATCAGTTCGCAAAACATTGGAGGGCCTGGGTGTGCTCGTATCAGAATGTGTCAAACTCGAAGATCAACAAGCCAAGTGGGGATACGAGCAAACCTAACAATGAAGCAAGGGCAAAATTCCACTCGAGACATCAAGTGTTTCAAATGTCTCGGTAGGGGCCATATAGCCAGCCAGTGTCCAAATCGACGGGTGATGATAGTGAGACCCGACGGTGAGATCGAATCGGGTGATGAAGAAGAAAATGAACCCGACCCTCCTACCGAAGAAGAGAAGGAAGAAGAACTCGAGTATGCTGTTGGAGTTGTTTGTAGTAAAACGAAGCTTGAGTATTCAAAGCACCAATGATGAACTTCAACGCGAAAACATCTTTCATTCGAGATGCCACATTCGTGGCAAGATTTGTAGTACGATTATCGACGGGGGAAGCTGTACGAATGTTGTAAGCAGCATGCTCATTGAAAAACTAGAATTGCCAACAACGAAACACCCTCAGCCATACAAACTCCAATGGTTGAACGACGGAGGTGAGTTGAAAGTCACTAAACAAGCTGTCATTCCTTTTTCTATCGGTAAGTAAAGTGACGAGGTTGTTTGTGATGTGGTCCCAATGCATGCGAGCCACCTACTTTTGGGAAGACCATGGTAATTTGATCGGCGAGCCATCCATGACGGATATACAAACCGATATACCTTCCAACATCTTGGCAAGAATGTTACTCTAGCACCAATCACTCCCAAACAAGTGTACGAGGATCAAGTGCGTTTGAAAAGTTCTGTTCAGCAAATGAGAGCGAAAGAACAAACTAAGAGGGAGGAAAAAGAAAAAGAAACAAAGAGTGGAAAAACAAAAGAAAAGAGTGAGGTAAAATTAAGAGGAAAAAATAAAGAGAAAGAGGTAAAAGTGAGCCAAGGACAAGAAAAACGAGATGAGGGAGGAGTTGCAAAATTAAGTGTATTTGCAAAAGAACGAGAGATTCGCAAAATGTTGTTGCTTCTGCAACCAATGGTTGTTCTTATGTATAAGGAAAATTTTCTTAATACTAACGAATTGGATGCTTCACTCCCATCTTCGATTGTATCTTTGTTGCAGGATTTTAAAGACGTCTTTTCAGACGACATTCCTAGTGGCCTTCCGCCTATTCGAGGGATCGAGCATCAGATTGACTTCGTTCCCGGAGCCACCATACCAAATCGTCCAGCATATCGAAGTAACCCTGAGGAAACAAAAGAATTACAACGACAAGTATCTGAGTTGATGTCCAAAGGCTACATTCTGGAAAGTTTAAGCCCGTGCGCTGTTCCTGTGCTTTTGGTGCCCAAGAAAGACGGTACTTGGCGTATGTGCGTGGATTGTCGTGCGGTCAATAAGATAACCATCAAGTATCGGCATCCCATCCCGCGCCTTGATGACATGTTGGATGAATTGAGTAGGGTGCAACTCTTCTCCAAAATCGACCTCAAGAGCGGATATCATCAAATCCAAATGCGAGAAGGAGATGAGTGGAAAATGGCATTTAAAATGAAGCATGGTTTGTATGAGTGGTTGGTTATGCCCTTCGGCTTAACTAATGCACCTAGTACCTTTATGCGGTTAATGATTTATGTTCTGCGTGCTTTCATTGGAAAATTTTGCATCGTATATTTTGATGATATTCTTGTGTACAGCAGATCGTTGGAAGATCATATAAACCATTTGCGAGCCATACTTGAAGTTTTGCGTAAGGAGACGTTGTACGCTAATCTTAAGAAGTGCACTTTCTGTTCTAACCAAGTTGTCTTCTTAGGATTTGTCATTAGTGAGAAGGGGCTCAAAGTGGATCAAGAGAAGGTTAAGGCAATTCGTGAGTGGCCGAGACCCACTAGCATCAGCCAAGTTCAAAGTTTCCACAGCTTGGCGAGCTTCTATAGGTGCTTTGTTCCAAATTTCAGCACCATTGCCGCACCCTTAACTAGTGTCAATAAGAAAAATGCTGCTTTCTTTTGGAATGATGAACAAGAGCGTGCTTTTAATTCTCTTAAAGAACTCTTGACTAACGCTCCTTTACTTGTGTTGCCAAATTTCCAGAAAATGTTTGAAATCAAGTGCGATGCCTCGGGATTAGGCATTGGAGCCGTGTTGATGCAAAAAGGACGCCCAATAGCGTACTTTAGTGAAAAATTGGATGGGGCAACCCTTAATTACCCCACGTACGATAAGGAGATGTACGCGTTAATTCGGGCTTTAGAGACGTGGCAACACTACTTGTTGCCAAAGGAATTCGTCATACATACGGATCACGAGGCATTGAAGCACTTAAAGGGCCAACATAAACTGAATAAATGGCATGCCAAATGGATTGAGTTTCTCAAATCATTCCCGTACGTTATCAAATACAAGCAAGGTAAAGAAAATGTGGTGGCGGACGCACTGTCGTGAAGGTATGCTCTTTTTAACTCTTTAGAGTCTAAATTGATGGGTTTTGCGTATTTGAAAGAGCTATATGCAACTGACCTTGATTTTGCTGAAATATATAAAACTTGTGAATCAAGTACTTATGATAAATTTTATCGAAGTGATGATTACCTATTCTGAGAAGGCAAGCTTTGTATTCCTCAAGTATCCATCCGGAACGTACTGGTGAATGAGGCGCATAGTGGAGGCTTCATGGGCCATTTTGGTATAGCAAAGACGATGGCAACGTTGCGCGAGCATTTTTATTGGCCTAAAATGAAGAGAGACATTGAGCGAGCTTGTGATCGGTGTATCACCTTGATAAACCGTAAAAGTAACATATTTTAGTCCCACATTTAGCATGTTTCTGGATGATTTATCCCTTTTTTGGTATAATTTGGTGCTCTTAATCCTTTCTTTTCATGTTATATACTCAGGGAAGCATCGGAGGATGAAAAGAACAAGAAACGGGCTTAAAACAGGCCAAATGGGCCAGATCACAAAATCGACACGGCCTGGGCCCAAGACACACATGGCCGTGCCTCATTAATGGAGTCCACACGGCACGGCCATGATTCACACGGGCGTGTGCCATGTTCGTGTCCCGCTGTGGCCAAGAGAAGTTTTGCTCGGATTTGGATACTTGGAGGCAAAGAAACACAATCCAAAGTCTATTTAAACACCCAAGTAGGAACTCCACTCAAATTTGGATACTTGGAGGCCAAGTAAGGCATCTCAAAGCCAATATAAACACCCTAGGGGGCAACTTATTCGGGAGTTCGACAGAAGCGAGCCCAAAGCTATCATTTAGGGCGTCTTGCTAGGCAGAGAGGCGATTTGTGGGGATTCGCTCGAGGGGATAGCCAGTTGATCCATCTCAAGAAGCCGGAATTCTCACGAAGACGGAGGATCTCTCCTTCAATTCCTTGAGGAGTTTTAGGGATTTCTTATGTTTTGTTTTATCTTTTCTTCTGAGATGTTTTTCTTTATTATTATGAACTAAACCCTTCAGATACCTAAAGGGAGATGAAACCTAGATGAATCTTGTTATTGTTTTCTGAACTATATGATAAATACTTGATTTGTTCTTGATTATGTGTGCTTAAATCTTGTGTTGATATTTCGCGGATATTAATTCAAGTTGAATGTGCTTAGGTGGTGGAGCAAAAGTCCCTGCTTAAGAGTAAATCTAGCATAATTAAGCGGAGTTGATCGTGCGCCTAGAGATAGGGTGACGAGATTTTGCCGGATTAGGGTGAAACCTAATATGGGAGTCCATAGATCGATTTACTACTATTCTAGGGGTTTTAATTAGAAAGAGATTTCAATTAATCAACCTAGGGTTAGACGTTATTCACCTCGAGAGAGGGTTTAATATAAATTAGGAGTCTTACAGATCAAGTCAAGTGAATAAATAAATGCAGTTCAAAGTGTTAGATAACAAGTGAAGTCTAGGTGGATTCTTCCTAAGGGTATCGTCTTAATCAACTGATTTTTTCCCAAGTACTTCCCCAATTCATTCTTTTTGTCTTTGCGTCTTTAGCTTAGTAATTAGTTAATTTAGATTAATAAACAACTTCACTTATTTTAGGCTAAATAATAGAAAGAAAGTTAGTCTTGCCTAAGCTATACTACTGTTCGATAGGTGCACTTGCCTCAATCGTTGTTATAGTTAGTTCCAGGATCGATCATTATAAATTTAAAACTCTGAAATACAACGATCAAGTTTTTGGCGCCGTTGCCGGGAACTGAAATATTAAGAACACTTAATTTTTATTACTTTAGCCATATTTTATTTTTGCAATTAAATTTTATTTTTATTTTTTTGCTAATTTTTCTTTTATTTGCTTTTGTCAGGTAATTTTAGTTTATAGAGGAGATGGCACTGAATAACTACCAGTGGAAAGTTATGAGGACAAAGCCAACAAAAGCAACCAATATCTACAACCTCGACCCAGTAACCAGGCTATCAACCCAGTTAGAGATGTTACATAAAAAATTTGATGGTTTATACGGTTCCTCGCAGGCACATCCAGTTATGCAGTGTGAAACAAGCGGAGGCGTGGCGAATCTTGAATACCCACCCTACGGATATGGCATAGAGAACGAACAAGTCCACTATATGGGTAACTATTCTAGACCTCAAAATAATTTTTATAATGACACTTATAATACAGGTTGGAGGTACCATCCAAATTTCTCGTGGGATGATCAAAGTAGCCAAGGACCGAAACTTCCTCCAAATTTTCAACAACCACCTTACCAACAGGAAGAGGAGTCAAACCTCGAGGAGATGCTAACAAAATTCATGGCAGCCACAGATAACCGCCTCCAAGACACTGAGACCACCCTTAAGAATCAACAGGCATCAATTAAAGGGATCGAGAGCCAAGTTGGGGAACTCACTAAGACAGTTGGACAACTTACTAACACAGTTGGACAACTTGCAAGGATAATCTCAGAACAACTACAAGAAAGCTTACCAAGCAACACTGAAACTAACCCAAAAGAGAAAATTCAAGCCGTAACAGCTCATGACAGTGAAAGGTTAGTGGAATCTGACCCAAGGCAAGAGCCTGTGGTAAGTGAAGGTAAGATTGAGGTAAGCCATGATTTACCAAACCCGGTAATTACAGAGTACTAAGCTCATATGCCATACCCCAATGCGATAAAGAAAGACCACACAGAGGAACAATTCGGTAAATTTCTTATACCTCCAAAGAAGTTTCTTATTAACTTGTCATTTCTTAAAGCTCTTTCACAGATGCCAGATCCTAGACCTCATGTCAATAAAGAAGAAAATCATGAGGAACGAAAGCTTCGGATCGATGAACTAGACGAATGGAAGACACACATCAAGGAGAGACTAAAAATACACGAAGCAAAATCGAGGCAACTCCACGAGAAACTTAACGATGGGACAACCCAGCTTAAGATAGGAGATCAGGTACTCAAAATCTTCCCAGATGGAACAGTCGAGGTAACTAATCCTAAATTTAGCACTTCTAAGGTAAACACTACTCGACTTAAACTTTATATCCACAACCGAATTGATCGCATGAGAAAGGATTTTCACCTCCTCAAACCACCATGGCCATACGAATGAGAGGTAAAGTCTAGCTTAAGGCTATAAACGAGCGCTTCTCGGGAGGCAACCCGAGCACTAACCCCATTAATTTTTACATTTTTTATTTTTATTTTTATTTTTCCTTTTAGCACCTAACCATAAACTAACCAAGGTACATGATTTCCATACCACACGGCCTTGCACACGGCCATGGCCGTGGCCAGTGTGTGGCCATCCTGAGGAAGGTACACAGGGCGGGGCAACCACGGATCCATAATCTCTATTTAGACCCCCTTCTTCCTTTTTCTTGTTCAGTTGTCTTTCTTCTTTTATTTTCCATTATTTACTTTTATTCTTATTTTTATTTACTTCTATTCTTATTTTTATTTTTATTTTCTTTATTATTTTCTTCTTATTCTTCATACTATTTAGATTTAGCTTAGGATACAATAAAATCAGACCGGCTACCTTGAGGATTCAAGTTCAAACGGTTCGAGGCGCTTCCCTACGTTCACCTCCAATCCTATCCGGTTTCTTTTCATTAATTTCATCCATAATTCAGGAAGCTTCACTTCTCCCCATATCTTATGATTTTAGTATTATTGTGTTATTATCTAACTTTGTACATTGAGGTCAATGTACATCTTAAGTGTGGGGGGGTGAACAACCTAAAAAGGTGCCTAATTTTTTTCATTATTCTCAAATTCCTGAAATTGGGTGCCAAACTTTTTGCATTATTTTCAAATCCTGAATTATGTCTTGTTTCTTAAAGTAAGTTTCTCATATTATCATTAGAATGAAATTCCTATGATTTATGATTTTTATTGATATGTTTTAAATTAAGTCATTGATAATTGTGCATTGATAATTAAATTTTAAGAATACTAAAGAATCAAGCATGATAAGTCTATTTTTCAGAAATTAAATTTTTTCTAGGTTGTCCACCTGAATTTGAATGTTACTTTGAAGTTTGAAATTTACAAGGTTGATATCAAAACACCCATAATTTTTGTGAGATTTTGAGCCTTATAGAGCATAAAATCTTTTCCTTGCTCACTTCATTGATTATGAGTGTGTCAACATTGATTTGTTATTCTAGAACTTGCATCGATTATACATGTCGAGACCACACTTTTGATTTGATATACAGAAATGATAAAGGCACCTAGGATTTAACCCACTTACTCCACTAAAAACCTACCTTCATAATTAACTTGATGAACCCGTTTAAACCTAACAACCCTTTTTATTGACTCACCCACTAATTTCAACCGAAACCCTTTATTTTGTTATCCCCATTCCTTTTGACTACCCTTATATCGAGATTTGATTTGATTAATAGCCTAACTATGTTTTTTATTTCAGTAATTTATCCTTTTTTATGTATTTATGATTCGTTCTTAAAAAAAATCGAAGTATAGTCGTTATTCATTATTAGTTTTGTGATTAAGTGAGCTTATACGTTTGAATTCCAAATATTAAAGAAGAAGCTCATAGTATTAGTATTTTTTTTAATTGATGTAATTACCTTTATTTAGTTCATTATTTCTTGTTAGGTAATTTTTCAGGTCGATCTCGATTCTAACCCTCTAATTCAGCCTTTATCCACACCTTAACCCAAGCCCCATTACAACCCTGTTAAAGACCTTTCGATTTGTGTATCATCTCATTTTATAGTGGTGGAGATTTGATTTTCATGCAAGCTTATGGGATTAACTCTTCATGTTTGACTTTTGAGTGCTTAATTCTGAACCTTAAACACCTCGAGTGATTTGAGTGAATCTTTAGTGAGGATGTCAATTCTTGTCGATTTTGAATCAGGGGTAATTATTTAGACGAGGGGAAAACACCTATGTTTTGTGCTACAAATGTATGACTTAGATTGTTAGAACCCTTTGAGTTGAATTATCCATGTATGAATATCCTTGAATTATGATGAAACATTATTAATGACTATTATGATTTAAGGGAAGTTTGTTTTAATTATGAGTTAAGAATTTTGCTTGAGGACAAGCAAAAGCTTAAGTGTGGGGGTATTTGATAAACCGTAAAAGTAACATATTTTAGTCCCACATTTAGCATGTTTTTGGATGATTTATCCCTTATTTGGTATGATTTGGTGCTCTTAATCCTTTCTTTGCATGTTATATACTCAGGGAAGCATCGGAGGATGAAAAGAACAAGAAACGGGCTTAAAACGGGCCAAATAGGCCAAATCACGAAATCGACATGGCCTGGGCCCAAGACCAATGGCCGTGCCTCATTAATGGAGTCCACACGGCCTGACCACGGTTCACACGGGCGTGTGCCATGGCCGTGTCCCTGCTGCGGCCAAGAGAAGTTTTGCTCGGATTTGGATACTTGTAACACCCTGGTTTTAGGGGTTAGGCATTTGGTGCTTAGCTCGGGTGTTGGCACACTCTAGGGTGTGGTTGGGTAAGTTTTAGGGGTCCTGAGAACCCTAGGTGGTGGTAGGTTGCTTTAGAAAATTTTTAGTTTTAGGGGCTAAAAGGGGGAGCTTGGATGGAGGGGGCCTTAAGAGAAATTTAGGTGGAGTTTTGGCATAAAGATTGGTGTGGCGAGTGGCAAGGAGGCGCCACATAAGGCATGGGGGAAGTGGCGCCTCGGGAGCTAGAAGGGGTCTCGAGTTCTATTCGCAAGGGCAAAGCAGGTGAGGCCTTGTTTTTGCGTCATTAAGGATTGGTGGTGGATGGTTTTGAAGGCTTGAAAGGTGGAGAAAGACTTGGTCTTCTCTTTTAAATTCGGCTAGGTAGGTTTGACTCATTCAAATTATTTTGAATGGATGGAAGGAGGTGTTTTAGGAGATTTGAGGATTTTTTTGTGGGAGGTTGGAGCTTGGCGAATAGTATAAATAGGGGAGGTGTTCATTTTCATTCATCATTTGCTTTCTCTCCCTTATAGAATTTTGCCTCCCAAATTCCTTTGGTTGTAGAAACCTTCTTCTCCAAATTCTTTTGCTCGCACATTTTCCAAGTGGCCGAATCCTTCACTCTTTATTTTATCCTTCCTTGTTCCTTCAAAACCGAAAGCATCTAGGCATCTTTCTTTCTCTTCCTTAAACACTTTTGCCGAAACTCCTTGAGCCGAATCTCTCCTCAACTATTTCCAAACCTTCCTCCTTGTTCTAGTGGTGGTTGGCCGAATGTTCTTGTGGTCTTAGTGTGGTAATTCTTTCTTGTGTAGCCAGCAAGTAGGAGCGGTAAGAAGGGACCCTTAGGTCGGATTCATCAAATGTTGTAAGAGCATTCAGGATTTGATCACGGTGAGAGTAAGGCTAGTTAGTAAGATTAAGTACTTAAGTGGTGTTTTGGAGGTTAACTGTTTACTGATTAAGCTTTTGATGGAGGCCACAACCTTCGTCAGTGGGCAAGGAAAGGTCCCTATCCCAGAAGTTCAAGAAGAGGGTGTCTCGGCGATTCGGGATTGGCCACGGGTGTGGGCCAACAAAGAGGATAGCTATAGGCGAGATAGTCATCGTTTCTTTGAGCGATAAGCTTAGGATCGAAAGCATAGAACTACAGTGTTAAGGTGCGTAATCATCGCACTATTTCTCGGTTTGCTTGCTAATTATTAAACATATGTATTATGTGTGGAAGCAGATTATAATGGCTTAAGTGATGAGAAGCTGGTGATGGTAAGATTATTTGTGATGTATTTATGTATGTATATATATTTATATTCTTATGTGATATGATGACTTAACATGTAGCATCTACATATTTGCATGAGGTGGGGCTTGATTCGATGAAGGAGGAAGTGTACACAAGGTGTACGTGGTCTAATGATAGCTCAGGCTACATTAGCGCTTGATGGTTAACCGTGCTACCTCGAGGAGATGTTGGCTAGGTGCCCATCTCGGCGGTTGATGGCTATGTGCATCACCGTGAGAGCGATATTGAGGTTGAGATCATTTTGGTTGATCGGTGGCTCAACCACGGCCTTGTGCGAGAGAGTTGCCAAGGTAATGTTTTGGATTACGAGGTGATCGGTGGTGGATTATCCACGGCCTTAGGCGGAGTGCGCTAAGGTTGGCGTGCGGTTGGATAGTAGGTTGGGTTGAAGTGCATCTTCGCATGATTTGTTTTGAGGATTGTGTGGGTATGGGCCAAGCCCATCGTGGAAATCGTGTTGTGGTTATGCACCGAGTCAGTGGACTCACTCTTTTCTTTAACCATTTGGGGTGATGCGTAGAATCGGACCAGGGATCGGAGAGAGGACACATGGTGGCCCATGCGAGAAAGAAGAGTTGAAATATTTTAAAGCTTATTTATGTTAAGTAATTGGTTTTAAATATGGATGTAATAAGGGCCTTTGACTTTTTATTTTTGAGAACTATTTTATTATTTTAAATTATGGTTGGTTTATATTAAAGACAAATTTATTCCAACAACTTAATTTCCAAATGGGCTTTATATATTCACTAAAGTTGACTTAGACAATTTATCACATTTAAGTTTTGGTTATGTTTTCAAAAGAACTTGGTTTCAAAAGATAGTAAATCTTCATGTTGTAAATTCTTAGTAAAGAAACATATTTTCACTAACATAACCGGACTTCTGGTCGTAGTGAATGGGCGGGTTTGGGAATGTTACTGATTTAATATTAGAGCTCGGTTCAAAACTCGGCTTTGAGGGTTTGGGCCCAAAGCAGATTTTCAAATGGACTTTTGAAAAAAAATGGGCTTTATAAAAGGTTTTTGAGTTATTACGGCATGGCACTGTATACTCCGACCAAGTCCACCACGGTAAGTACTACGGACTTTCTTGAAGTGATTTGTTTATATGAATTGATTTGGGGTTAGTTTGGGCTCGTAGAATAGAATACTAGGATCTGTTGGACCTAGGATTAGTCTACTCAAACATATGCATAAAACTTAAAGCTCTTAAACAAACACAGTGAAATAAGTCCTTAGGAGTTAAGGTGTGGCAACTTTGTGTGCGCATGTCTCAGGATTGGATCGGAAGAGCTTGGTACTTAGCGATCCACGTGACTCACCTCCTCTTCGCAGAATCCTGCAGTGCGTAGCTACGGTTCACCTTAACCAAGAGGACTTGTTCATAGGCTAAACCGATTAATAAAACCCGAAAGGAATTAGCCTTCTTTGTTTTTAAAACCTCTGTTTTAAAATTTTCAAACTTACCCCTTTGGTTTGTGAAACCCTAAATCTGATTTTGAAAGACGTCTGTCGAATTACAAAATTACCAAAATGCCCCTAGTGGCAAAATTACAAAAATGCCCCTGTGTTATAAAATTACCGTTCTACCCTCAATTTTTGATAAAATGCTTTTTACTTGGTAAAATACCAAAATCTCAAGTTTTCAAATATTAAGATATCTTGGTTTGTGAAAATTTACTGAAAATACCCCTGGTTGATAAAGTTACCAGAAATGCCCTTGGTTTCTAAATATTGAGTTTTTCTCTCAACTTTTCTTTGAAATATTCCTATTTTACCAAATATCAGAAAATTCTATTTTTGTGAAATATTGTGATATTCCGATTTGGAGAATTTCTGAAAATGCCCATGATTTCCAAACTTTCTAAAATAACCCGATTTTAAATTTTGCAACACATGTCAGGTTGAAACACAAATTTTCAAGATGACCACGAGATTTTGTGAATTTTGAAATATCTTTAAGTTGGAAAACTATTTTTCAAAATTGACTCTCAGAGTTATCAGAAATACCTCTTATAGGAAAATGACGAAATTACCTGCGGGTAGGGTATGAAACTTGATTGCTCGAAAGAACTACTTCTAAATATCTTGCTTTTCATAAAATTGCTCGTGGATAAACAGTGAAACAAGAATTTCTAATGCATAAAACTTTCTAAACAGACTAAATCGAGGCGCTAGATATGAGTTCTAGGGGGCGTGGTCGCAATACTCGTGGGCGTGGTAGAGGCGGTTTTGGTGATTGTTTGTTTTGTTGCTCGTAAAGTATGTTAGCTCTTTAAGATCAGTCTTGTGCAGCTATAGTGTAGTGTGGTGTTAGTTTAGACAAGTAATTTCGAGGACGAAATTATTTTAAGGAGGGTAGAATTGTAACACCCTGGTTTTAGGGGTTAGGCATTTGGTGCTTAGCTCGGGTGTTGGCACACTCTAGGGTGTGGTTGGGTAAGTTTTAGGGGTCCTGAGAACCCTAGGTGGTGGTAGGTTGCTTTAGAAAATTTTTAGTTTTAGGGGCTAAAGGGGGAGCTTGGATGGAGGGGGCCTTAAGAGAAATTTAGGTGGAGTTTTGGCATAAAGATTGGTGTGGCGAGTGGCAGGAGGCGCCACATAAGGCATGGGGAAGTGACGCCTCGGGGAGCTAGAAGGGGTCTCGGAGTTCTATTCGCAAGGGCGTGCAGGTGAGGCCTTTTTTTTGCGTCATTAAGGATTGGTGGTGGACGGTTTTGAAGGCTTGAAAGGTGGAGAAAGACTTGGTCTTCTCTTTTAAATTCGGCTAGGTAGGTTTGACTCATTCAAATTATTTTGAATGGATGGAAGGAGGTGTTTTAGGAGATTTGAGGATTTTTTTTTGTGGGAGGTTGGAGCTTGGCGAATAGTATAAATAGGGGAGGTGTTCATCTTCATTCATCATTTGCTTTCTCTCCCTTGCCGAATTTTGCCTCCCAAATTCCTTTGGTTGCAGAAACCTTCTTCTCCAAATTCTTTTGCTCTCACATTTTCCAAGTGGCCGAATCCTTCACTCTTTCTTTTATCCCTTCCTTGTTCCTTCAAAACCGAAAGCATCTAGGCATCTTTCTTTCTCTTCCTTAAACACTTTTGCCGAAACTCCTTGAGCCGAATCTCTCCTCAACTATTTCCGAAACCTTCCTCCTTGTTCTAGTGGTGGTTGGCCGAATGTTCTTGTGGTCTTAGTGTGGTAATTCTTTCTTGTGTAGCCAGCAAGTAGGAGCGGTAAGAAGGGACCCTTAGGTCGGATTCATCAAATGTTGTAAGAGCATTGAGATTTGATCACGGTGAGGTAAGGCTAGTTAGTAAGATTAAGTACTTAAGTGGTGTTTTGGAGGTTAACTGTTTATTGATTAAGCTTTTGATGGAGGCCACAACCGGTCAGAGTGGGCAAGGAAAGGTCCCTATCCAGAAGTTCAAGAAGAGAAATTTGTCTCGGCGATTCGGGATTGGCCGGGGGGTGTGGGCCAACACAGAGGATAGCTATAGGCGAGATAGTGTCATTTCTTTGAGCGATAGCTTAGGGATCGAAAGCATAGAACTACAGTGTTAAGGTGCGTAATCATCGCACTATTTCTCGGTTTGCTTGCTAATTATTAAACATATGTATTATGTGTGGAAGCAGATTATAATGGCTTAAGTGATGAGAGCTGGTGATGGTAAGATTATTTGTGATGTATTTATGTATGTATATATATTTATATTCTTATGTGATATGATGACTTAACATGTAGCATCTACATATTTGCATGAGGTGGGGCTTGATTCGATGAAGGAGGAAGTGTACACAAGGTGTCACGTGGTCTAATGATAGCTCCCGGCTACATTAGCGCTTGATGGTTAAGCTTCGTGCTACCTCAAGGGAGATGTTGGCTAGGTGCCCATCTCGGCGATTGATGGCTATGTGCATCACCGTGAGCAGATATTGAGGTTGAGATCATTTTGGTTGATCGGTGGCTCAGCCACGGCCTTGTGCAGAGAGTTGCCAAGGTAATGTTTTGGATCACGAGGTGATCAGTGGTGGATTATCCACGGCCTTAGGCAGGGAGTCTGCTAAGGTTGGCATACGGTTGGATAGTAGGTTGGGTTGAAGTGCATCTTCGCATGATTTGTTTTGAGGATTGTGTGGGTATGGGCCAAGCCCATACGTGTGGAAATCTGTGTTGTGGTTATGCACTGAGTCAGTGGACTCACTCTTTTCTTTAACCATTTCAGGTGATGCGTAGAATCGGACCGGGATCGGAGAGGACACATGGTGGCCCATGCAGAAAGAAGAGTTGAAATATTTTAAAGCTTATTTATGTTAAGTAATTGGTTTTAAATATGGATGTAATAAGGGCCTTCTGACTTTTATTTATTTTTGAGAACTATTTTATTATTTTAAATTATGGTTGGTTTATATTAAAGACAAATTTATTCCAACAACTTAATTTCCAAATGGGCTTTATATATTCACTAAAGTTGACTTAGACAATTTATCACATTTAAGTTTTGGTTATGTTTTCAAAAGAACTTGGTTTCAAAAGATAGTAAATCTTCATGTTGTAAATTCTTAGTAAAGAAACATATTTTCACTAACATAACCAGACTCGGTCGTAGTGAATGGGCCGGGTTTGGGAATGTTACAATACTTGGAGGCAAAGAAACACAATCCAAAGTCTATTTAAACAACCAAGTAGGAACTCCACTCAGATTTGGATACTTGGAGGCCAAGTAAGGCATCTCAAAGCCTATATAAACACCCTAGGGTGCAACTTATTCGGGGAGTTCGGCAGAAGCCGTAGCCCAAAGCTATCATTTAGGGGCGTCTTGCTAGGCCAGAGAGGGCAGATTTGTGGGGATTCGCTCAGGGATAGCCAGTTGATCTATCTCAAGAAGCCGGAGTTCTACTCAAGACGGAGGATCTCTCCTTCAATTCCTTCAGGGAGTTTTAGGGATTTCTTATGTTTTGTTTTATCTTTTCTTCTGAGATGTTTTTCTTTATTATTATGAATTAAACCCTTCAGATACCTGAAGGGGAATGAAACCTAGATGAATCTTGTTATTGTTTTCTCGAACTATATGATAAATACTTGATTTGTTCTTAATTATGTGTGCTTAAATCTTGTGTTGATATTTCATGGATATTAAATCAAGTTGAATGTGCTTAGGTGGTGGAGCAAAAGTCGACTTAAGAATAGATCTAGCATAATTAAAGCGGAGTTGATCGCGCGCCTAGAGATAGGGTGACGAGATTTTTTTGAATTAGGGTGAAACCTAATATGGGAGTCCATAGATCGATTTATTGCTATTCTAGGGTTTTAATTAGAAAGAGATTTCAATTAATCAACCTAGGGTTAGGCGTTATTAAGCCTCGAGAGAGGGTTTAATATAAATTAGGGAGTCCTACGGATCAAGTCAAGTGAATAAATTGTCTAGTTCGGTGTTAGATAACAAGTGATGTCTAGGTGGATTCTTCCTAAGGGTATCGTCTTAATCAACTGAGTTTTCCCAAGTACTTCCCCAATTCATTCTTTTTGTCTTTGCGTCTTTAGCTTAGTAATTAGTTAATTTAGATTAATAAACAACTTCACTTATTTTAGGCTAAATAATAGAAAGAAAGTTAGTATTAGTACTTTTAGTTCCTTTGGGTTCGACAATCCGGTCTTGCCTAAGCTATACTCTTTTGTTCGATAGGTGCACTTGCCTCAATCGTTGTTATAGTTAGTTCGAGGATCGATCATTATAAATTTAAAACTACGAAATACATCGATCACACCGCAAGAAGGCTAAATCAAAAGTTCAACCCCATGGACTGTACCATCAGATTGCCTATTCGGAGGGCCTTAGATCGACATCTCGATGGACTTTGTACTAGGTCTCCACCGGGACAAAGAATGGAAAAGATTCCATTTTCATCGTTGTAGGTAGGTTCTCGAAAATGGCACACTTCATTGCGTGTAATAAAAAGCGATGATGCCTTGCATGTAGCTAACTTGTTTTTTAGGGAGGTGGTACACTTGCATGGAGTGCCGAGAACTATTATTTCCGATCGAGACACAAAGTTCCTCGGTCATTTTTGGAGAACGCTTTGGGGAAAGATTGGCACGAGGCTGTTATTTTCGACTACTTGCCACCCTCGGACGGATGGACAAGCGAAGTTGTGAACCGAGTCTTATCGACATTATTGCGTGCCATCATTCGGAAGAATCTCAAATCGTGGGAGGAGTGCCTACCGCACATTGAGTTTGCATATAACTATTCTACCCATTTGACTACTCAACACTCTCCCTTTGAAATTGTTTATTGTTTCAATCCTCTAACACCTCTAGATCTAATTACATTTGCCTAACGAACAAATTGTGAATGCGGATCACGAAAAAGAAAGCCGATTAGTGAAAAGTCTCATGCGACAAGGTGCGAAACAATATCGAGGAGAGGACCAAACAATATGAACAAAAGGCTAACAAAGGGCGCAAGAGAGTTACCTTTGAGCCCAGAGATTGGGTTTGGGTGCAAATAAGGAAAGAACGATTCCCAGTCCAATGAAGATCGAAATTGATGCCCAGGGGCGACGGGCCTTTTCAAGTCTTAGAGAAGATCAATGATAACTCCTACAAAATCTATCTTCCAGGTGAGTATAACATTAGCGCAAGTTTTAATTTGGCTAACTTATCTCCTTATGATGTAGGTGACGACTTGAGGACAAGTCATTTCAAAGGGGGAGGGGATGATACGGCCGTGGCTCGGACGCCGTCCACTGTGGTTGAAGATCCCTTGGAGCTTCCCAAGGGGCCGATTACTCGTGCTCGAGCTAAGAGGTTCAAAGAGGTTGTTTCGGCCTTTTTAGACAAGATTTGGAGCAATGTTATGGCTGGAAAACTTGAGAGTGTTGGATTTAACCGATCATGAAACATCCTTCAAGCTCAGTTAGCCCAAGATTGAGATCACGAAACTCATCTCTAGCTCATATGGCTTGCGTTTATTTCTAGGATGCCAAATTAGTTAAATTGTTGAACTTAATTAAATAATTATTAGTTAATTTAGTTCTGACCATTAAAGTCTAATTTAATTAGTGTCATATTAAATATGTTGGATTTAATTCAAGTGTTTAATATGTCCTAAACATTACTAGGAATTATTGTGTCCTAGTTGAACATGAATTTAATATGTCTAGAGGCATAATAGAATTTTAATGTGTCTAATTAGTGTCTAAATAAATTATTTAAGTATTAATTAAAGTGTTAATATTATGCATTAATGTTAATTAGCTGAATCTAAAGTGAATTAATTGAGTTCATTCTCTTTTGCTAGGTTAGGCCGAATGTGGGGCATTTACTCAAGGTACATGCACCTTAGGTGCAATGTATGGGGACGGTACATGCATGGCCTCATTCCTTGAATGGTGGCTGATCCAATGCACTCTCCTTGGTGACCATTCGGCCAAGGGATGCACATCCATTCATTGCTCAAACTTGGCGATCAATGCCCAATAAAGCACCTTAGCATTCACACCATGCGTTCACACCCAAGACCAGTTAGAACGCTAGTGTTCACACCACAAAGACTTTTCAAGGTGGCCTTTTCACACTCAAATGGCCGATCATGTGCCCTACTTATTGCTGCTACCTATTCAGCCAAGAGGTGCCAATTTATGAAGCCATTAAAAGGCAAGGCCGAATCTAGACATGGCTTTCCAACTCCTTGGTGCATTCATCAATTGCACATTCATGTGCTTAGCCATGAAGTCGCCTATTGGGATCCCTATTCAGCCGAATGTAGTCAAGAGATCAAGAGCCACATTCTAGATCATTCAAGGCCATTCTAGAAGATTTTGCTTAGCCATTAAGGATTGTCAAGTGGCCATTCGGTTGGCATAAGCCTAGCCTATAAATACTAGTTAAATTGCTATGTAAAAGGACTTTTTAAACCTTATTGAATTGCTGCCAAATTTTTGTGAGATTTTCTCTCTCAAATTTTTTCCAAAGACTCGTTGACTTATCTACCTAACTTAGTGGCGTCAACCGTTTCTTTGTTAACCCGAACTTATCACGTTTTCGTGTGGCATTCAAAATCCTTATACCTGAGGTTCCTATCTCTTTAGATAGCGGGTCGAGGTCTTGTAATATCCTTTCGTAAATCAACTTAAGTCATCTAAGTCTCGGGTCAACCCTCATACGAAGATTGGTTCATTCTTGACTTTAAGTACCCGTTCACTATCTAACCCCGACTTTTCCATCCCGATTAATCCTGAACCCTTCTAATCCGTTCATCCGATAATCCCGAGTCTTTTCCTTTTCTTTCATAACTGAGCCTACCTAAATCGAAGGCTTACACCATTCAAGCCCATCTTTGTTATTCGAACCTTCTAAACTCGAACATTTTAAACCTCTCCGTACTCGAATGAAACCTTCTTGTTTAACGATCGGGCAACTTTACGACTCGGGTTAATTTACCGAACCGAGATCGTATCAACAAGGAAAAGGGAAAGGAGAGGGGTAAGCATAAAGCTTAGTAAGTTTGCATGAAATAAATAGCAACATAAGAGCTTAAGATAACATTCATACATTAGATTGAGTAATAACTCAAATTCTCAAGCACATAGACATAACTTACTCATGCTTACTCTTACCAATCTCATAACACATATCGAACTCATTTCTCGTAAGGTTCTTATGAACACCTGTATCACTTCATCACATAACTTTAGCACTTTTACATCTTAAACATAAACTTAGCTCTTTACCTCGTTGAACCACTTGGAATACCGAAGGGTACACAAACTCGTCATACACGTATCTGATGCCAAAGTCATATCCCGGATATGGTCTTACAGGATCAATTCTTGATGCCGATGCCATATCGGATATGGTCTTATACGGGATCTCATATCGATGTCGATGCCATATCCCAGATATGGTCTTATACGAGATCGTATATCGATGCCATGTCCCGGACATGGTCTTACACGATTTCATACCAAAGCCAGGTCCAAGGCGTGGTCTTTACGCAGAATCTCTATTCGATGCCGATGCCATATCCGGATATGGTCTTATACGGGATCTCAATTAGAGTGTCGAAGCCATGTCCCATATATGGTCTTATCACGGGACCTCCTTAATCTCATGTCACGACAATGGTATCCTTTCCATTCCTAAGGTTCAAGCCCCGGGACTTGATCTTAACAAAATTTTCATCATACTTTCATCGAGACTTTATTAATCAATTTCATAATGATATTATACATTTCTCATGATATCAAGCATATTAGAACATAATACCATTATGTTGATTTATTACGCACAAACTTACCTCGGTACGGAATATGTTTAGTTGTTCGATTTAGTCCACCACTTTGTTCTTTCCTCGGTTTGATGCGGACTTCGTGTTTCTTGATCTATAATGAAAATTTCACTTATTTAATGATCACATTGACTAAAATGACTCGTGAATCATACTTTGGTAAAATTACAATTTTGCCCCTAAACTTTCACATATTTATAAAATGGTCCCTAGGCTCGTATAATGAAATACACTCATTTCTTTGGTTACCCAAGCCTATCAGAATACTTATTGAGCTTATAACAGACTCAAACTTTCCTTCAAAACTAATTTTTTACTACACATTTTATCACTTTTACATCTAGGTCCTTTTTATGAATTTTCCATGAAAATCACTTAGAAAAGATGTTTATCATACATCAAACTTTCATATTCTTCCATTAAACCTCAAAATACATGCATGTCATGCATGGGTAAATTTTGAACATGACTAAGGGTAGAAATAGCTAAATCAAGCTACGAGGATCTCAAAAATACGAAGAACATGAAAAACAAGGCTAGGAGGTACTTACAATCAAGATTGAGAGATGACAAAACCCTAGCTATGGTGAGCTTGAAATTTTTGGCAATGGGGAGGAAGATGGACATCAATTTTGAATTCTTTTTCTCTTTTATTAACTTATTAACATAATGACCAAAATGCCCTTAAGGCCCCTTTCTTGAGATTTTCCTTCCCATGTCTATTTTTGTCCATCATAAGTTATAATGGTCTAATTGCTAAATAATGACCTCTAATAAATTTTCTATTGCTATCTCATACTTGAATCTTCTAGAATCTCATATTTTTCAATCTTTGCAATTTAGTCCTAATGAATAAATTGATCACTAAATTATAAAATTTCTTCATGAAATTTTCACATAATCATGCAAACATGTCATGGACCTCATAAAAACCATAAAACACATATTTCTACTTGAATTTGTGGTCTCGTAATGACTATTTTGACTAGGCCTGAATTGGGCTATTACAATTCTCCCCTTAGAATTTTCATCCCAGAAAATCTTCTTGGTAAAAAGGTTGGGATATTGGTTTCTCATGGCCTCCTCGGGCTCCCATGTAGCCTCTTCTACCCCATGTCTTTGCCATAGTACTTTCACAAGGGCTATACTTTTATTTCTTAACTATTTAACTCTCGTGCCAAAATCTTAATCGGCTCTTCGCCATAAGTCATGTCAGGTTGAATTTCAACACGTTGGTACAATCACATGCGAAGAGGTGCGATCGGTAGCGATGTAACATGAACACGTGGAATACATCATGAATCTTTTCCAACTCGGATGATAATGCCAAGCGATGAGCTCTGGGTCCTATCCTCGGTAATCTCATACGGTGCGATAAAGCACGGACTCAACTTACCTTTCGGCCGTCGAGAACTTTCTTCCATGGTGACACTTTCAAAAATACCTTATCACCAACTTGAAACTCAATCTCTTTTCGTTTCAAATCCGCGTAGGACTTTTGCCTATTAGAAATAGATTTTAAACAATCACGAATCACTTTTACCTTCTTTTGGTTTCTCTCGACTAAATCGACCAAGTGAATCGATTCTCTCCGAGTTCGGTCCAATACTGATGGGCGTTCAATAGTTACGCCATATATAATGCCTCATAAGGCGCCATTTTCAAGCTCATTGAAACTGCTTATTGTGTAGGTAAATTCTACTAATGGTAAGTACTTTTCCCAATTACCTTGAAATTTTAAAACACAACATCAGACATGTCCTCAAGTATCTCATATTACTCTCTCATTTGTCTATCGGTTTGCGGATGGAAATGTACTAAAATTCAATTTTGTGCCCAAGGCTTCTTGCAATTTTTCCAAAATCATGATGTAAATCTTAGATCTCTATCCGAAATAATCGACAATGGTACTCAGTGTAATCTCACAATTTCGACACATACAATTTCACCAATTTATCAAGCGAATAGTTAATACGTACCGGTATAAAGTGAGCCGATTTCGTAAGCCTATCAACCACAACCCATACTGCATCTTTCTTTTTTGGTGTCAAAGGCAATCCTGTCACAAAGTCCATAGTAATCTGGTCCCACTTCCACTCAAGGGAACCATAATGGTGAAGTAGACCAGAAGGTACTTGGTGCTCACTTTTACTTGTTAACAAATCAAGCATCTCGATATGAACTCAAAATATCTTTCTTCATACTCGGCCACCAATACTATTTCTTCAAGTCATTATACATCTTTATGCTGCTTGGATGTACAGATAAACATCCACTATGTGCTTCATGTAAAATTTTTTCGAATAAGTTCATCGTTCTTTGGTACCTGAGACTCTATCTTGGAACATCAAATATCCATCGAATTGATCACGAAAGTCTCGATTCCATACCTAATTTACATTGAATTCTTTTGGCTTGCAACTCCTTGTCACCTTTACGAGCTTCACAAATCTCTTGGAGAAACATCGGTCTAGCTCTCAACTCGGCTAGAATAGATCCATCATCCGATAAGGCCAAGCCAGAGTATTCATAGCTCTCAATGCGAACAAAGATTTCCTACTCAAAGCATCGGCGACCACATTCACCTTTCCTTGGTGGTAGTCGATCACTAAGCGATCTGACCCGCCTCGAGATGAGTCAAAATGTATGCGAGTTTCCCAATCGTCTACGAGGAGAGAGATATGCCTTCGGAAATAATAGGAAATTAAAGTTAAGTTCAGCGGAAGCTTTTGAATGAATTTGTGTTGAAAATGAAATTAAGTTAGGAATGGAGGTTTGAAATTGAAGGAAAGCGGTTTAAGATAAGTGCTAGGATAGGTTCGAGTTTGGTGGTAGAAAGAAAATATGGATGATTAAGGTTTTGATTTAAAGAAAGTTGAATGTGAAGGTTAAATAATGGATAAGTGATATCTTGATGAAAATGGAAGATAGAACTTAAATAAGAAATGATTCAACACTCAATGGTGCCACCTGGTTTCTATAATGTTTAAGGTGGAACTGAAGTTGGTGATGGACCAAAGACCCGTTACTTATTAAAGTAAGAACCAATGGCATAGATTATGGAAGGACAAGTCTAGGCATACAAGCAATTGATAAGTCTAGGAAACTTGTACAAAAATGAAGAGGAGATAAACTCACTCAATGAAAAAAATTCATATGATTTCATAAATTGGCAAAAGTCCCTTACAAAAAAAAATAACAAGGTATTTATAGGCCTATGAAAGGGCTAGCCGAATGAACATAAAACCCTTAATAACTAAGTTTAATTTCAACCATAAAATGCTAGAAAAATCTGGAATAAACTCCTTAAAGTCCATGGGAAGATTTGGCTGAATGGGAGACTAATGGACAGCTTCTAGATGGATCAATTACTTGGTAAGCTAAATGCTTGAAGAAGGTCAATGGCCAAGCTCCAAATTCAGCCTCTTGGAATGTCAATAGCCATGTTTCTTGAAGAAAAATTCGTCCAAGTCCATGTGCGGCTTCTTGGGACATCAAGGGCATTTTTCTTGAAGGGAAAATGAATTTTGTGACACTTAAAAATGCATGCACGGCAGCTAGGTTCGTCCCATGCAATAATTGGGCATAATTAACTCTCTTTTGGCTAAAAAGTGTCCAGAAATAATGATGAAGATGAATAGCTCTCTTGGATGTGTAAATTCAGCCATTTGGGACGTTCTAAGGTCATCTTAATAGAGAAGGAAAGCAGTTGAATGCATTTGGACAGCATAGGAGCCGAAAAGACATGTCCGGTCGGTCAAACTTTAGGATGAGCTGCTCCTTGTGTTTGAAGAATTATCAGCATTAAAATGTGACTTTAAATGGCTTGCATGTGTTTAAGTCGACTTTCAAAACTCCCTTGTCTTTTGCATTGCAACGAACAGCCCACTAGGGAATTAAATATGTTCGCCAATTTAAATTTTAGCTTGAAAAACCCGTGAACTTAACTCGTGCATAGCCTTCTTTCCGGTAGAATTGGGTCTTGAATAGCCAAAAGTTGGCTGCCATGATGCATAACACGATACGGCCACAACTCGAGAGGCGTCGAGTTCAAACAAGGCTGGTAGGAATTGCCCCAAGGACAGTCACGAGCTCAGGCCAAGCGGCTTAAGGAAGCTATCTCGGCTTTGGTCGAGCAAGCATGGAGCGTGCCTAAAAGGGTGGAACCAATGAGGAGAATCGGGCCGGCTCAGCTTAGCCCTTTGCGCATGCTACTACAGGCAGAGACTTAGCTCCTTTCAAGTTCATTCGGTTTTGACTTAAAATAGCGACATTTAATTTACTTAACAAGTTTAAAATAAATTTGTTAGATTTAAATAATTAAAGTGTGTTTAATTTATTTTTAATATGTCAAATCTAGACATAATAAAATATTTTAATTTGTCTAGTTTATTACATCCTAAAAAAGTAGGTAAAGGGTGAATTAAATGTGTCCTATGTTAGGACAAATTAAATTCATGTTTTAACCTTAATTTCTGTCGAATTTAAAGTGTCTTTTACCCATTTAATGTGCTTTGATTTTTTTAAGCTAAAAAAATGAATTAATTTGCTGCGTTTTTTTAGCTTTGGGCCCAGTATTGAAAGAGGGCAGAGAGGGCTAATCATTTGGTGTTCTCAAGGGGCATCAGCGGCATTAAAGGCTGCTTTGTTGGTTGATTTCTCCACACGCCTTTTCAGCTTCAAGCTAAGAATTTGTGCCAATTTATGGGATTGTTGGCCAAAGCCACGACAAGACTTCATGGGACTCTTGAGGCTTACGTGAAGCCGCATTAAAGGGACTCTTGGGATGTAATTAAAGGGAAACATCATTAAATAACTTCTTTGGTGGGTGGCATCAATGGTGAGTGCTCATTCGGGTGAACCAAAGAGACAAGGCTTAGTTGTTGCCGTGGAGCTCAAAGTGGTGAAAATGTGCCTTTCCAAGGAGCTTGGCGTGAGGAGCAAAGGACCACATTCAAGGCTGTTCGGGTAGGCTAAGGTCACATCTAGAAGCCTTCCAAAATGGGTCCAAATTCAGGTGAATATTGGAAAACTAAGGGGAAATTTCCGAAGATTTTCTATTCCTTTAATGTCGAAAAATTACATAGTTTCTAAGGATAATTTGACCATTCGGCTAATAATGAAAAGAAGGCTATAAATATTTGTCAATTTTGAATTTTGGACACTTTTGGTACTTTAATGAATCTTGGCGAATTTGTGAGATTTCTTTCTCTCAAACTTTGTTTATGACCCGATCTGACTTATCGACTACTTAGTAGCGTCAAGCGAGTTTTCTTTCGAACTTATCACTCCTCAAAACCAGTGTGGCGTTCAAAACTATACCTTTGGTTCGTACTTACCTAAGTATTGGGTCAAGGTCTTTCCTACCCCCGGTTATCCTTAGACTTAAGTTGCCTCAAGTTCGGGTCAACAACCTCGATCTAGTGTTGGTTCTACATATGCCTTTAAGATCCATAACTAATCGAAACCCTTTTGAAACCCGACCTCATTTTTATACCATCTATCTTCCAAACACCAACCTAACTCTTTCCTTTATCCAACGTCCCAAGCTGTAACACACCCCAAACCGGACAAGACATACCACGTCAGAAATGCGGTATATTCTGGGAAAATGCTTTTGAGAGATCAGTTAACGTTTAAAAAGCTGGGTGGAAACACGGTCTTGAAACAAATTTGAGTAGTCTTGTTTGAAAAAAAAGCAGGTTGATGTATTTGAAACCACGGAGATTTTGAAAACTTAGCGAATTTGTAGTTAAAGCAGAGTTTAACCATTAAAACCTCATTAGTTTCTTAGTGACACATAAAACACTTTTTAAGCTTAGGAGAACTACAAGTTTGAATTGGGAAACCAATTGTATTTGTTTCGTATGGAAACTCGATGTGATACCAGATGGTATGGTTTAAAAACCCGGTCGTTATAGTTTTGAAATCATTATCTTTCCAAGTTGTAGTAAAATTTATTCCAAGTTACTTTGTTAAGGCATGTCAAAAATCAACTTAAAACATCAACAACATAAAACATAACTTTAAAGGCCTTTGCAATCCAAAATAAAACCCAATTAAAAAGTAAATAAACTAAAGTACCCAAATAGTAGATCACAGTAAAACTTTATTAAAGCATGGCATGTGCCCGAGTCCATCCGGCTCCATGTCGGCGTCTACGAGTCACTGAAAAGTCAAAGGAGAGGGTGAGTCGAGTGACCCTTGATGTGCAAATCCAGCTCAGAAGAAACAACATACTAACACACATCATACATAGCAACATAATTAATGCAACCCGATCCTAACCATCCATATAAGCCTTTTCTACCCGTGTGGTACCAAACCTTTGGTGGTGCCAAACCCTTTGGTGACATATAGTCACAATGTGTTACTGCCAAAACTTTGGTGTCCCAAAGACACAATATCTAGTCATTGTGGTGCCAAACCCTTTGCTGGTGTCCCAAAGACTGCGATGTGCTACCAAAGCACTTCAGTGACCAGTAGTCACAAATCCAGATGATGATGGGGCCAACCCATGCCGTGTGATGCCTCAAATCACTAGCGAGGGCGATCCATAACTTTCAAGTGGGGCCCAGCCCACGGTGGTCAAACCACGGGGACAAGTCGCAATGAGGTGCCAAACCCTCTGGTGTCCCAAAGACACAATGTGCTGCAAGCTTTGGTGGCCACCGTAGTCACAAATCTGGTGATGGGGCCAGCCCCGCCGTGTGATACCAAATCAACAGCGTCAATCCGTTATAATCATCCAGTGGGCCCAGCCCAACCTTTGTAGTGCCGAGCCAGCCCTTTGGGACGGGCGATTTGAGGTACCAAGCCTCTGGAGGTGCCAAACCTCTGGTGACCCAAAGTCACAAAGTGTGCTACCAAAAAGCGGTGCTCGTCGGCACAATATACCCACTTTGCTCCCTCCTCTCATTATCACCCACACATATCAGTACTCATGGGATTATGCATCTCATACAAAGCCATGCATATCATGCCAACATATCAAGCATTACAACTCATAACATGCATAACATAAATCATGATATCATGTGTTATCATTAATATCATCATACGACCGGACTTACTAGAATCGTTCATACCCCTTTTTGGGTGTATCAATTATCCTTCTCACTTTATTTCAATCTTATTAAGCAATCAAGTTTATTAACAAACGTTACTAAGTAGAGAGTGTGTTAGTTACACACACAGTGCAATCTGAGTCTAGAATCCAAGCAGCGATCTTGTCCCTTAATTACTAGATCCTACAATGCGACCATGATGGGGGTTAGAGCAATGCGTA